>OX439483.1:277063983-277812096 GCA_949320155.1 Melangyna quadrimaculata
GTATACAGCAAATGAGTTATATATTGTTGGCATATCAGAATAAGTTGCGCTTTTATATTGCATATTTTTAGGGATTCCACTGTTCTTTTTTTTGTTTTTTATGAAAGTCCAAAAACATTTAATATAATTTTTTAAACCATTTTCAATTGAAATAACATAACTTTTATATAGAAGCTTGTTTAGAACATTGAATTCCCTTTCAAGTTGAATATATTTGTCCTTAATTAAAGAATTATTATTGAACGATTTTCGAAGAAGTTTGTAAGCTTTTTTTTTTGTTGCTTAAATTACAAAGCATTTTGTTAAACCACGGGGACTTTGAATTGATGTTAATTTTAATTTTAGGCACAAACATATCAACTGCACATTTCAAGGAATTAATGAAAAAATTATAAGAATTTAATAAATCAGATTGATTAAGTTGAAGATGCCATGGAATACTCAACATATAACTCGCTATGTTCTGAAAATTAGCTTTTATATAATTAATTACAATTATATTTAGAATACTCGTTGAACTTCAAATTAATGTACAAGGCAATATGATGAAAAGAGTTAGGAACAATAGGATATAAACTTTTTCCAACTTGTATTTTTAATTCTTTATCTACATAAACAAGATCTAATATGCGATTTAAATTATTTTTACAGCTATTAATTTGAACTAAATCATAACTCATAAACGAATCAATCACTTCGGTCTCATAAGAATTTTCGACATTAAAAGATATACATAAGTTGAAAGTCATCGAAGTCATAGACCCAATCAATGAAAGGTAAATTAAAATCTCCTAGTATAACAACATGCTGATTCTCTTTTAACTTTGATAAATAATATTGACAATTTTGAACGTGTGCTTTATAAATATCTATTGAAATCTTATGAGGAATGTAGCACACAATTAAAAATAGTTTGAATCGATGTGCAATTTTAACTTTGACTATTAGTTGATCGATGTCATACGAAGGTGGAGAAGTAGAAGAACGCAAAAACATTTGTACACATGAGAAATTGGAGCGAATAGCTAGCATTATACCTCCCCCTATTACCAATCCAGTTGTATGAGCACAGCGATCTTTGCTAAAAACAGAGTATTGCCGGCAGTTGAATTCTTCTGCATTGTGATGATCATCGGTGAGCCATGTCTCTGTGATTGCAATAAAATCATATTGTTGCGATAAAGAGGATACGAGCATTTGTTCCATTTTAGTGCGCATGCCGCCAATTTTTTGATAATAACCATAGAACTGATTATGAATTGTATTTGTTAAAGGTGAAATTGGTTGTCAATGACAGAGAGGTTGTGACGGTGGTATTTGTTGTTGCTGCGTTAGCTGCGGGGCTGTTGGTGGTTGAGGTTGCTGTTTGTGCGATTGAGGTGGTGGTGGTGTTGGTTCTTGTTGATTGGTTTGAAGTGATGGTGGAGGTGGTATTGGTTGTTGTTGTGGATTACGTGGAGATGGTGATGGTTAATGTTGATGCATTTGAAGTGGTGGTGGTGGTTGTTGTTGGAGATTTTGTAATGGAGATATTGATGGTGTAATTTCAGGTGTAGGGCTAACTGTTTTTTCATGACAGATGAACTTTTTGATTTGAACATAAGAGCCCCATGCGGAAGAATTCATTACATCGGAAAGTGTATGAGAAGGGACAATTAGTTTGAATGTCACAAAATTAAGATTGGAGATATCTGCACCTCTCTTAGTTAGCATGTAGCATTTGAATTGATCCGGTCGAATATTTGTTTTTTTTTGGGAAATATGATTTATGATGTCATTAGCAGTGGTATTTATATGAAATTTGGACAGATGTACCCATTTAAAGTCTGGAAGAGCAGAGAGAGACGATGAGGAGTCCGTACCAATAATCTTTCTAGGTTTAGAATTTTTTTTATTATTTTTTATTTTATTTTGAACAGTTCTCCATTCGGAATTAGTTTCTGAATTATTTTCGGTGTTAGTGGCGGGATTATTTGCGATGGTCAGTACAGCATCAGGGCAGTTAAACGATGATGGTGGTAATGGTGATTGCGATGGTGATGATGAAGGTTCTGAGTTTTGTACGATTAATGAAGGTATAATTACGTTAGGATGATTAACGACGGCGACGGCGGTTGCGGGAGTGGTAGCGGTGACAGCGAGCCCAGAAGAGAATATATCATTTTCCCATACTAAGCTGTTAGCACTTTTTTTTTGCCGTTTTACGTGGAGGGGAATTATTATTCAACAACATTTTTAAATCAGAGAGCTCTTTTTTAATCTCACTAACACTATTAGTAAGAACATTAAAACTCTTGTCGTTTAATGAACTTTATTTTGATGTTGCATACTGAATGTATTCGCATAGTGCTTATGATATACATAGAAAAACCTGCACTTATTTTGAGCTTGCTTGCGATTAGATTCAGTATGCATTTTGATTATAATTTAAATTTGAGGTTTATTTCTTCTGTTCGTGAACAATATTATTATAAAGTTTATTTTGTTAATTTCTCCTTCAGTCTCAGCGATTGAAAACTTTTTACAACGACTTACCTACACTCACCCCAAGGTGCAGAAAAAAAATTGAGCCAAACTCAAGTTAACGGTATACTAACATCAACATATATTAGCAACCCGGCTGGAAAAATTCCCAGTTCCTGTCTAGTTTCGACATGGCACTAGTCAGTTTTCTTTAGGGAAAATCTAGACGTCAAGCCCTTGCAAGTTTTCAGTAAGTAAAATTTAGACGAGGAAAATGTTTCATACTCTCGTGAGGTACTCGCTAGTAAGAACTTGTTGTACTATCGTTATTGATACAAATGCAAAATTTTAACTAAACAAATTGAATTGATATATCGAAAATACAAATTTTAACTTATATTATAATTTCACGCTCTTGCAAATCCTGCCAAGATAATCATATAAGTATTTACTTTCGAAAATCTCTATTTTCAACCACCCAGTCTTTTTGAACTTTTCATTAAAATTAATCAAAAAATATAATTTACTGTCTTAAACTATATTTACTTAATTCCAGATGGTTCATCTCAAGTGGTTCATATCGGTTGTTTTTGTCGTGGGATGTAGTTTAGATGCCCAGTATCATACTAAAATTGCTTTAATATCGTATTAAATTCATACAAATTTGCGCTATTATTTTTATTATTCAGGTTATTATTTTTGATCTGAGTTATTTTACTATCGGATCACAACCGATACTAAAATACCCTTTTTTAATGTTTCTAGCAAAAATATGAACAAATCTAGTTTTCGCTGGTCCGGGGCCTAGAGTGCTTTTTCTGGCGAGGCAAAAGGGTTCATAATCGACAAGGCCCTAGTTTTGGCCATTACTCAGCCATGCTAGGACCTTTCCAGAATCTATTTAAAACTCTCTAGTGACATGTCGAAAACTAAAATGTTTTTCTGCGCGCGAATTCAGCTTTCTTTTCTATGTCACCTTTTCGGTGTCACCTTCTATTTATAATTATTTAATGGTTCATATCATATTTTTATACTGAGTTTTAGTTCATTCAACATCAAGTGTGATCTTATCTTTTGGCGTTTTTCTTTTTTAACTCTGAGCAGATCACAAAACTGTCAAACAAAACTTCTATGTTTTTTTAGCCTGCTCAGAGCTTGATCGATAAGCTCAGAATAAAATTACCGACCGAATCGAGCGAAACGCTGAGCGAAGCCAACTTCACTTATTTTTTTTTTTCGTGAGTTGACAGACGAAAGAAATACACAAAATTAAAAATGGATTTCCAGGACAGTCGCCGTCTACTTCAGGTAAACAAAAATGTAATTTAGTAACACACCTATGAAATGAGAATTCAGTGCTCAAGTGTGTTTCATAAATAAATCTGAGGGCTCTGATCATAATCTGCTCAGAGCAGTGTTCTGATCGCTCAGCCTCTGCTCAGAGCTTTTTTAAGAGCCAAAAAAGAAAAACGCCATTTATTTACATCTGCCTTTCAGATATTTTAACAGACATAATTTCACATACGGTTTTTTTATAGAACAACTTTTTGTGCGAGAAGTCTCGCACGGGTAGGCTAGTTTCCTTATATTTTTAATAGAACTTAACTTTAATATAAGCTTTACCATTATGATTAGCTTTTATAATTTATGGATGATTAAATCATACTCAACATAATATATTTGCTCATTTAGTTACTCATGGAACTCCTGGTATTTAAATACCTTTTATAGTATGTATTGAAACAAATAGTAATATTATTCGTTCAGGAACTTTAGCAGTTCGATTAACTGAAAATATAATTGGAGGGCATTTATTATTAGCATTATTAGGAAATACAGGACCTTCATTATCTTCAATAATAATTATTGTAGTTTTATTAGTTCAAATATTATTTTTAATTTTAGAATCAGCTGTTTTGCAATTATTCAATCTTATGTATTAGCTGTTTTAAGAACTTTGTATTCTAGTGAAGTAATTTAATTATTGTATTTAAATGAAATAAATCACAATAAAGCTCAGAATGCCCAGAATCGTATGGGCGAAAAACCCAGAGTCGATTAAGAAAGGTCATATATGGTTTGAAGGGGCATTAGTTGTAGATAACAAATATGTTATTATTTTCTTAAAAAATTATGCCGGGGACTGGATATGACCATTTCTATCTTTCTAAAAACAAAGTGTTTCTTCATAAAAAAATGTAAAATGCTACACATTTTCATATTGTTGTTGATCCATGCTATTAAAAAGGTGAGCTACAGGTGACTTAAATCTGCAGCCATAAGATGATGCTGTCTTCGTTTCCAAAATGGCGGTTGTCACACATATTTGTTTAATTATTAAAATAATGAAAAAAAAATCTTAAATCATAAGAATTCCAATCAGTGTCCGATATAAAAATGATAGATAGATAAGATTTATTGTTATTTTTCTTGTTTATATTACAAAATCAGTTTACAAAAATCGATAAGCATGGCTTTGCCGTCTGCCTGATTGACATTAATTTAAACAATTAATAACAAGTAAGTTTCCATATTTCAAGAATAAATATAGGAACATTTTAAATTTTAAAATATAATTTTTTTTTTTTTTTTTTTTTTTTTTTTGTTACATACATTATGTTAAAAATCTTCATTTACAATTTGATTTCGATACTTGCTGCTTTATAGAAATAAAAAAGTTGTTTTATGTCGTTTTCACAATTAAGATGTTCAAAAACTTCTTCTTCTGACATGGTGTCTCTTCCAAGGAAATTTCTTCGGAATTCTTTTAGAATAGGACATCTACCAATGAAATGCTTAACATCTTCCCTCTCCGATAGGTTGCAGAGACTGCAATAAATTGGTAAATCAGGACGATGCGGGATATAATTAAGCCGTAAAAGCTCTCCTCTCATTTTGAAAAACGACGAAATCATTTTAAAAGTTTAGTACACTATATATAGCTCTATGTACGGATGACGAAGCTGAATTTAAACAATCAGCTCTGCATTGTTCTTCTACTTTTGATATAAGATTGTAGAGTACCTCTTTGCTGTATCTTCCATTTTCATGCATAAAATTGAAAATTGAAAATTGTTGCTAGCTCCTCTAATTTCTTATACCATAAGCTTCTCCGTTCTATTGTCTTCATTGCAATTATTTTAGGTAGCCTATCCTCCGGAAGTTCTAAGACATTAATAATATAGCTCAGGTGCAGTTTGAGAGTTTTTATGAAAAGTGGTGACACTCCTGTTTCAATATTTATCATATAGTTTGCGTAGTGCTGGGCAGATTGAAGCATTTTTTAATAAAATATCTCAGCAGTTTTTCCACAGTTTCATACTGACAATACCCCCACGCTTGTGCTGCGAACATCATTACCGACTCAGATACCGCTTGAAAAACTTTGTACGGTGTATTGAAAAACATCTCTTCCAGGTAGCAGATATGGCACTTTTAGCTTTTACTAGTTTCTCTTTTAAGTGAGGTTCCATACTAAGATTACTTGTTATCGTCAATTCGAGATACCTGTAGGAGGTTACAATTTCAATGGGTTGTTCATTCAGCTTGCATTTTTCGTTGCTACAAAGTCTTCCAGAACGCCTTTTAAGATCATAAAAATGAAGAAGTCGTTATATGAACTTCCATTTACCACTATACATAAATGAATCTCTCTTTATTTCGCACCGCATACCGCTTTTACTCGTTATTCGCAAAGTTGCTAGTTTTAGAAATCGTTGGCCGCTTAGGGCGAGAACTAAATAGTAACAGAGCTTCGAAAGACAAAGTTTCTAAAAGCCAATGTTCTCAAAGACAAAGTTTTGAAAAAAAATAACAACAACGAAAAACAGTTAGAGGAAAAAGTATACATAAGAATTAAGTTCAACTTAAATTATTCGCATTCTGTCATAATAAACAATAGCTGAGACCTTCTTTTCCTTTTACTACATAATGTATGTTGCTGTTAAATTCCGGAATAAAAACGAAAACGGTAAAACTAAGAATTATTCAACGACAGTGGTAAAAGTCAGAAATGATTTTTGTTCATAATTTATTTCCGAATTTGTTCACTGATTTCTTGTACAAGAATACTTTTTATATATTCCAACCCCAAATTCCAAAAGAAAATATAGCGGTCGCCACGCCTGTAACAATTTTAAAACTTTGTGTTCTGAAGCTTTGCCTTTCAAAACTTTGTTTTTCGAAACTATTTTGAAATCTTATGTGTCCAGTAGATATGAAGGTATGTTATTTTATTCGATACGACTTTTTCGGTACTGCCCCTACCAACTTTGTATACATGCAAAAACCCCTTGCTATTTAAAATAAATAAATTGCCCTGGCTAGTCCCGGGGATATCTTTTTAAGAAAATAATTTCATATTTGCTGTCTACAAACAAAGCCCTTTCAATCCATAATGATTTTTTTAATCGACGCTGGGTTTTATTTTGGGCATTCTCCTTTAGAGGCTTCAAACTTGGGTAATCTATATATATAAAACAAACTCGTGTATGTTACACCATTTATAACTCAAGAACGGCTTGACAGATTTTAATGATTTCTTATTTGTTGCATTCGTCTCCACCCCGAATAGCAGAATAACTATCGGATGTCAACAATTGCAGTTGCAGTTTTTGTTAAAAGTGCATTTGAAAAAAAAATGCGTTGTGGAAAAAGCTCTATGAATTTATTTTACAAGGTTCGCAAGGTGCACGCAGCACGTGGATATAAAAAATTGCAGTTGCAATAACAGTTGTAGTTGCATTTGAAAACAATATAAAATCTATTTAAAAAAAAAAAATCTCTTTTAAAGTGTTACATTATGTACAAAATGAAAAGACAGATACATATTGGGACTTACCAATAATCATATTTAGTAAGGACTTAAATATTCCAGTAAATTAACCTTGTTTGTATTGATCACAAATAATGTACTATTTATGAAATGTTTATTAAGTCAATCCCATATTTGATTCACTATTTAAAGTTAACATTAATATTAAGGTCGTACCATGTACAATTAATTAGTTAGATTCCATACCATTATGGTTCATTTTACAGAAATATTTAAGTCGTCACTAAATTTGATTATTGGTAAGGCCCATCTTAACCTGAACATTTGTACAATTATTCTTTATGGCCCCGGAAACATCTTTGGATCAAACAAAGTGGACAGCAGTTTTAGTTGAGAGCCACTAACATAGGTTAAACATAAAGTTGGCTCTTTTTAATGTATTTTTAAACTATGGAGCAAGGTTCGGAAGGTTCACGCGGCTATACGGACAATAATAGTGATGCGGTTTTATAGAAAACATCAATGAAAAAAGAAAACAATTTAATCGAATATCAATATAATACTTTTTATTAAATTTTACTTTTCGATTCATTTTATATAAGAAGATCGTTCGGGCCAACAGTTTGACAACAAAGCGAAGAAAGAGTAGGCCAACCCCAGAAACCACACCTCCAATTTTAAAAATTCGTATTGTTTTGAAAGGTTATACTCAGAGGAATTAGGGCTATTTTAAACAATGAGAAATGTATGGTCGACGCCGATTCATAAATGCGGATAATGTTTGAAAAGTTGTTATCTATACCATCACACTACATACTGGAAAGGGCAGAACAACGTCTGCCGAGACAGCTTGTACTTAATAGTATAACAATGATACTAGAATTTTAGGTAGAAATTTATAATTTAAATTTTTTTTTGATAAACATTTCCAAAAATTATAAAAAAATTCATACTAAAAATGTCATTTAGTGACAAATAAATTTGATTTTTGGTACTTTAAGCTAAGTTAATGAAAAATTGATAAAATGTGAACAACAAAACCAATACACCTATTAATCTAATTCTTCTCTAAAATAATGCTAACAAATGTTTACCGATTATTTCAACAGGAGCGGCGCTAAAATTGGTTATATCGATTAAAAAAAAAAAAAAAAAATACAGAATGGATCATTCTTTTAACAACAAATTTTATTTTTATATTTTCACCACGCCCATCAAATATTTTCAAATTAAAGAAATATAAATCTTGAAAATCTAACAACAATTTTGATGTATAAAACACAACTGTGCGTTGCTTACTAGCTTCACAAAATAATTTCATATATTAAAATTTTACATTATAAATATTTTTTACAAATAGAATCAGAAAAAAATTTTAAAATTGTTAATTTGTCTGCATAAAATTGGCCATAAATCGAAATGTACTTATCCGAATTTCAAAATTTAGATGTTTAAATAAAGGGCATTTTCTCACCATTTGAATACATGCAATATTATTTTTAATTTTAGAATCAGCTGTTTTGCAATTATTCAATCTTATGTATTAGCTGTTTTAAGAACTTTGTATTCTAGTGAAGTAATTTAATTATTGTATTTAAATGAAATAAATCACAATAAAGCTCAGAATGCCCAGAATCGTATGGGCGAAAAACCCAGAGTCGATTAAGAAAGGTCATATATGGTTTGAAGGGGCATTAGTTGTAGATAACAAATATGTTATTATTTTCTTAAAAAATTATGCCGGGGACTGGATATGACCATTTCTATCTTTCTAAAAACAAAGTGTTTCTTCATAAAAAAATGTAAAAAGCTACACATTTTCATATTGTTGTTGATCCATGCTATTAAAAAGGTGAGCTACAGGTGACTTAAATCTGCAGCCATAAGATGATGCTGTCTTCGTTTCCAAAATGGCGGTTGTCACACATATTTGTTTAATTATTAAAATAATGAAAAAAAAATCTTAAATCATAAGAATTCCAATCAGTGTCCGATATAAAAATGATAGATAGATAAGATTTATTGTTATTTTTCTTGTTTATATTACAAAATCAGTTTACAAAAATCGATAAGCATGGCTTTGCCGTCTGCCTGATTGACATTAATTTAAACAATTAATAACAAGTAAGTTTCCATATTTCAAGAATAAATATAGGAACATTTTAAATTTTAAAATATAATTTTTTTTTTTTTTTTTTTTTTTTTTTTTTGTTACATACATTATGTTAAAAATCTTCATTTACAATTTGATTTCGATACTTGCTGCTTTATAGAAATAAGATAAGCTTTATAGAATTTATTTTACAAGGTTCGCAAGGTGCACGCAGCACGTGGATATAAAAAATTGCAGTTGCAATAACAGTTGTAGTTGCATTTGAAAACAATATAAAATCTATTTAAAAAAAAAAAATCTCTTTTAAAGTGTTACATTATGTACAAAATGAAAAGACAGATACATATTGGGACTTACCAATAATCATATTTAGTAAGGACTTAAATATTCCAGTAAATTAACCTTGTTTGTATTGATCACAAATAATGTACTATTTATGAAATGTTTATTAAGTCAATCCCATATTTGATTCACTATTTAAAGTTAACATTAATATTAAGGTCGTACCATGTACAATTAATTAGTTAGATTCCATACCATTATGGTTCATTTTACAGAAATATTTAAGTCGTCACTAAATTTGATTATTGGTAAGGCCCATCTTAACCTGAACATTTGTACAATTATTCTTTATGGCCCCGGAAACATCTTTGGATCAAACAAAGTGGACAGCAGTTTTAGTTGAGAGCCACTAACACAGGTTAAACATAAAGTTGGCTCTTTTTAATGTATTTTTAAACTATGGAGCAAGGTTCGGAAGGTTCACGCGGCTATACGGACAATAATAGTGATGCGGTTTTATAGAAAACATCAATGAAAAAAGAAAACAATTTAATCGAATATCAATATAATACTTTTTATTAAATTTTACTTTTCGATTCATTTTATATAAGAAGATCGTTCGGGCCAACAGTTTGACAACAAAGCGAAGAAAGAGTAGGCCAACCCCAGAAACCACACCTCCAATTTTAAAAATTCGTATTGTTTTGAAAGGTTATACTCAGAGGAATTAGGGCTATTTTAAACAATGAGAAATGTATGGTCGACGCCGATTCATAAATGCGGATAATGTTTGAAAAGTTGTTATCTACACCATCACACTACATACTGGAAAGGGCAGAACAACGTCTGCCGAGACAGCTTGTACTTAATAGTATAACAATGATACTAGAATTTTAGGTAGAAATTTATAATTTAAATTTTTTTTTGATAAACATTTCCAAAAATTATAAAAAAATTCATACTAAAAATGTCATTTAGTGACAAATAAATTTGATTTTTGGTACTTTAAGCTAAGTTAATGAAAAATTGATAAAATGTGAACAACAAAACCAATACACCTATTAATCTAATTCTTCTCTAAAATAATGCTAACAAATGTTTACCGATTATTTCAACAGGAGCGGCGCTAAAATTGGTTATATCGATTAAAAAAAAAAAAAAAAATACAGAATGGATCATTCTTTTAACAACAAATTTTATTTTTATATTTTCACCACGCCCATCAAATATTTTCAAATTAAAGAAATATAAATCTTGAAAATCTAACAACAATTTTGATGTATAAAACACAACTGTGCGTTGCTTACTAGCTTCACAAAATAATTTCATATATTAAAATTTTACATTATAAATATTTTTTACAAATAGAATCAGAAAAAAATTTTAAAATTGTTAATTTGTCTGCATAAAATTGGCCATAAATCGAAATGTACTTATCCGAATTTCAAAATTTAGATGTTTAAATAAAGGGCATTTTCTCACCATTTGAATACATGCAAAATATTAATAGACAGCCATATAATTTTAAAGGCTAATACACTTACAGACAATACATCTTTATTTTGAATAAATACTGAATATTATAACTTTTAAATTATTTAATATTTGTGACCTTTTTCCGATAGATATAACTTTTAGTGGGCTGTAGGTCAATAATTACAGATGTTATCTTATATGCAACGTTTCGAGCATATTTATGTTCTTTATCAGGCCTTTATTTATAAAAAAAATATAAAAGTAATACATACATACATTAATATAAAAATTATTATATATGATGTCAAGTAACTGACCAACAATATTCAAAGATTTAAGTTAAGGAAATCACTTATTATACACAATAATCTCAAGAAACAAAATTGGTGGACAGGAAAAAACGTCCATTTCTCCACACAATCTATATACTTTAACCTATACTATACTTTAACCTACTGTGTGTTGTTGGTCGCTTAATCAGTTGGATGTATGCACTGCTGAGCTTTTCACAGTCCGATCTTCGGTTGACAGCATTGTTGTTGTTAATAATAGGCTAGTTTTTTCATGAATTTTTGTCTAGCTTTAAGATAGTTATAAGTTATTTGAAAAATAAAGATAGATATATATAACCTTTAGTGGGCTGTAGGTCAATAATTACAGATGTTATTTAATATGCAACTTTTCGAGCAAGTTTATGCTCTTCATCAGGCCTTTATTTATAAAAAATATAAAAGTAATACATACATACATGTGGGATCGATGAGTAATAACATAAAGCTAAGTATTTAATAAGAGTATATTATTGTATATTAGATAACGCAGATACTATACTTTCAGACCGTCGTCATGATCAAGAAGCAAAATAAACATCAGCACATTCCACTGGACGGAATACGACCTGTCACCACCGCGGCGATGAATAGCAACCATACACCCACGACGATAGATAAGAATGGAACAGCAAACATACACCACCGGTCAATGCACTGAACAGATCCAAATATCCAGCAATGACAACGACCGACGAAACATGACCTAATTCAATGCATTTAAATAGCCATGCACATCGTAAGGAGGAGAACAAAACAAAAACAATGCCAAGCATACCAAATCGATTCATCAAGATTCTGCTGCTACTGGGAGGAGTGGTAGGGGTTGGCTGCCTATGGAGTTGGGCCACCAGGGCTCTTGCCTGGTATCGACTCATGCGAAGGTTGATGGTATGGGATCTTGTCTAAGCGACGGCGATAAAACACAGAAGGCAGTTCAAGAATAGCTACGACGACGACAAGAAGTAAGGTAACGACGCGCGATACGACGACGGCGGTCTGAAGTATATTTCTGTTTAAATTAAGTCAAAGAAAAGTAAAGTAAATAAAAACCAAAACGACTGTTTAATAAAGACAATATATTAACTATTATAGTGTATAAAAACTGTTTATATTTCTTTATATCCTACATTTGGGGGCTCAACCGGGATCTACGGGAAATTTATTTTCATATCCCAACAACTTTGAGGTAAAAGAAGTGTTAATGGTTTTTGATAAGATTCGAAAAGAGTTAAGAAGAGAAGAACTGTGTTAAGATTTGTTAAGATTGGTTAAGTTGTAAAGAAGTCCCCTAGGATTCGTTAAGAAAATTGTGAAGAACTGTGTTAAGATTTGTTAAGATTGGTTAAGTTGTAAAGAATTCGTTAAGAAAAATTCGTTAAGAAAATTGTGAAGAACTGTGTTATAGGATTTGTTAAGAAAACTGTGAAGAACTTTGTCTCGTGTAAAGGATATGGATGGATGAATTAATTCAAGCCTTCACCACACGCGAATTACAGAAGTTTTTACAGCAAAAGAATTTGTCGTACCGGTACCGCCTAAAAACTGACTTGGTGGACAGGATAAGAGAGGCATTCGAAAACATTACTGAAAGCGAAATCAGAATAGTAATAGAGAAGGGTGAAGATAACGAGATAGAAGGGGACAAAGAAGAAATTCCAAAAGCGGATCGAGAAGAAGACGAAGAAGGCGTGGACGAAGTTACGATGGCTAATGAAAGGGCCAACAATTTCGTGTTCAGGGATGTGGAGGACTCCCTGGAACACTTTTCGGGTGAAGCGGGAAAAAACTTGACGGTATGGTTAAAAGACTTCGAGGACATTGCTACAGTATGTCAGTGGAACGATATTCAAAAGTTCCTATACACAAAGCGACTGTTACGAGGGGCAGCCAGACTTGCGGTCGAGGCCAAGACGGGACTAACAAGTTATGCAGCACTGAAGGAGGTGTTGGTAACAGAGTTTCAAAAGACAAAGACCACCATCGAGGTGCACAGAGCGCTGGAAGCGCGAAAGAAAACAACCACAGAGAGTCTCCTAGAGTATCTGTACTCGATGCAGCAATTGGCAAGTGAAGGAAAAATTGATGAGGAGTCGCTGCTGGAGTATATTCGAAATGGAATCACAGATTCCATTTATAATAAAATGATCCTGTACGAAGCCACAACATTGGAAGAACTGAAGAAAAAAATGGAGAACTACCAGCAAATGAAAAGATTTATGCCAACGCAACAAGGATTCAGCAAGAGCAATAGTGGTGGCGGTAAATCATCGACGCCTCCTGGTAAAGAAGGACAGACAGGACAAACAGGACAAGGGAGACGGTGCCACAACTGCGGGTCGAAGTCGCATATAGCTACTAGTTGTCCAGATAAGGGGAAGGGAACACGTTGTTTCAAATGCAACTAGTTCGGGCATATATCACCAAATTGCCCAGTAAAGAATGAAACACCTTCGACCTCAAGAGGGATTAGTCATGTAAATCGCATCGAATCAGACGAGCGGCACATTCCAATAATTGTGAAAGGTAAGACATATTACGCTTTCGTGGACAATGGAAGCGACGTTTCGATAATCCATAAGTCATTCCAAGGGAAGATAAGTGAAGCCGAACCCGAGTTACCGGGAATGATGTTGAAAGGGTTTGGAGACAGCCCTCGGAAAACCCTAGGCTCATGTGTGTTAGAAGTGCAGGTTGAAACAGAAAAATATTTGAATCGATTTCAGGTTGTACCAGATCGGTGGATTCCAGATGAGATACTGCTCGGAAGAGATTTTTTGAGAAATGTTGAGTTAGTTATCAGCGGCGGAAAAATTAGGATAGTCAAGAAGATAGACGAGGAAAAAAGTATGAAGGAAGGATACAATCTGGAGGAGAACGACATTTTTCAAATCGAATGGTGCCAGGAAAGAGACGATGATTCAAAGTGGAAAGTAGGAAACGAAGAGTACAGACAAGCAGTGAACGATATCGTAGATTCATATAGGCCGAAAAGTCTCGCAAGGTCCTGCATCGAGATGAACATTGTGTTAACAGACGATATCCCAGTTTTCCGTAAGGCACGAAGACTAGCGATTCCAGAAAGAGATGCAGTAAATAAACAGGTAAAAGAGTGGATAGATGATGGAGTCGTAGTTCCAAGTCGATCAGAGTATGCCAGCCCGATAGTCCTAGTGAAGAAGAAGGATGGAAAGTATAGACTATGCATCGATTACCGGGAGCTAAACAAGAAAATGATGAAGGACAGGTTCCCCATGACGGTCATGGAGGAAGTTTTCGAACCACTTCATGATGCAAAGGTATTTATCACTTTAGATTTAAAAGATGGATTTTTCCACGTAGATGTAGCAAAGGGCAGCAGAAAATATACGGCATTCGTAACGCCAGATGGGCAATATGAATTTCTTAAGGTACCATTTGGGCTATGTAACTCACCGGCTGCATTCCAGAGGTTCGTCAACCAAATTTTCCGGGAGCTGGTGCTACAAAAATATTTGTTGATATATGTGGACGATATCATCATATTTGCAAAGAGCGAAGACGAGGCATTGGAAAAACTGAAGGTTGTGCTAAGGGTGGCCGAGGAGTACGGATTGAAGATAAAATGGGAAAAATGTAATATCCTATCACAGTCAGTAGAGTTTTTAGGGCATGTTATAGGTAATGGAAGCATAAAGCCATCAGAGGAGAAGGTAAAAGCAGTACAGAAGTTTCCGGTACCGAGAAACGTAAAGCAGATACAAAGTTTTCTGGGACTGACTGGGTTTTTTAGGAAATTCGTCCTAAATTACTCCAGGATAGCGAAACCTTTGTCAGATCTCTTAAGAAAAGAAAATAAATTTGGGATGGGTGAAAAAGAAATGATTGCATTTAATGAACTTAAATCTTGTCTTTGCAGTGAGCCAGTTTTGAAACTATTTAATCCATGTTTGCCCACAGAACTCCATACGGATGCCAGCATAGAAGGATATGGAGGGGCGCTGCTGCAGAAACATGATGATGGACATTTCCACCCAACGTTCTTCCTGAGTTTCAAGACCAGCCGATCTGAGAGGAAATTTACAAGCTACGAACTCGAGGTACTGGCGATAATGAAGTGTTTAGAAAAACTGAGAGTGTACCTCCTAGGGATGGAGTTCACAATTATGACGGACTGCAAAGCATTCGAGGCTACGATGAAGAAGAGAGACTTATGTCCGCGAGTAGCAAGATGGGCGATCATGCTACAAGAATACACCATGAAGGTTATACACCGAGCGGGCACGTCAATGAGACACGTGGATGCGCTTAGTAGATATCCTGTTGCAATGAGAATAGAAGATGGCATCATACACCGGATAAAATCCGCACAAGGTAAAGACGAATTTTGCCAATTAATCTTTGATATAATTACAGCTGTGGGTGCGTATAAAGATTATGAAGTAAGAAGCGGATTACTATATAAGTTCGAAGGGGGTTGTCATTTATTAGTGGTCCCCAAGTCGCTTCAGAAGGAAATCATTCGTAACGCACATGCACGGGGGCACATAAGTGCGAAGAAAGTGGAGGCCATAGTAAAGCAAGACTATTATATACCGAAGCTTATGGGGTGCATAGATAACGTTTTAGCAAACTGCGTGGCGTGTATATTGGCGGCAAAGAAAAACGGAAGGGCGCAAGGGTTCCTGCACCCAATTGAGAAGATTGACGTACCGTTACACACGCTACATATTGACCACGTTGGACCGCTTCCATCAACACACAAGTTCTATAACTACCTGTTTGTGGTGGTGGATGCGTTTACGAAGTTCACGTGGATATATCCAGTGAAGACAACGAAGTGAGAAGAGGCAATAAAACGATTAGACCTGCAGAGTGAAACATTCGGGAACCCAACCCGACTGATTTCTGATAAAGGCGCCGCGTTTACGGCAAACGCGTTCAAGGAATATTGTGACGAAAGAGGGATTCATCACGTATTAACAACAACTGGAGTACCAAGGGGCAACGGGCAGGTTGAGAGGATCAATAAAATAGTTATTGAAGTGCTGTCAAAGGTAGCAGTAGCAGACCCCACGAAATGGTTCCAACACGTAGGACAGGTCCAGCGAGCCATCAACTCAACGGTGTCACGAAGTACAAAGAGGAGTCCTTTCCAATTGATGTTTGGGGCAACCATGCGTCGAGCGGAGGATCTGGAGATAAGGAAGCTGCTAGAAGACGTTATATTGGATGACTTCGAAACGAATCGAGACGAGATGAGAAAGGCAGCAAAGGACGAGATAAGCAGAGTTCAAGCTGAGAATCAAAGAACATATAACAAAAAGCGGAAGGCGGCACATGAGTATAAGGTGAACGATCTTGTCGCCATCAAGAGAACACAGTTTGGAACTGGGCTGAAGCTACATGCCAGTTTCTTGGGACCATACGAGGTGACGAAAGTAAAGAGAAATGAAAGATATGAAGTGAAGAAAGTGGGTCAACATGAGGGGCCCAACATAACTAGCACATCGGCAGATTACATGAAGCCATGGATACAAGATGATGAGGAAGATGACGAGGATGACTCCGAAGATGAAGATGACATCGCCTGAGGACAGTCGATAATTCCAGGATAGCCGAATGTGGGATCCATGAGTAATAACATAAAGCTAAGTATTTAATAAGAGTATATTATTGTATATTAGATAACGCAGATACTATACTTTCAGACCGTCGTCATGATCAAGAAGCAAAATAAACATCAGCACATTCCACTGGACGGAATACGACCTGTCACCACCGCGGCGATGAATAGCAACCATACACCCACGACGATAGATAAGAATGGAACAGCAAACATACACCACCGGTCAATGCACTGAACAGATCCAAATATCCAGCAATGACAACGACCGACGAAACATGACCTAATTCAATGCATTTAAATAGCCATGCACATCGTAAGGAGGAGAACAAAACAAAAACAATGCCAAGCATACCAAATCGATTCATCAAGATTCTGCTGCTACTGGGAGGAGTGGTAGGGGTTGGCTGCCTATGGAGTTGGGCCACCAGGGCTCTTGCCTGGTATCGACTCATGCGAAGGTTGATGGTATGGGATCTTGTCTAAGCGACGGCGATAAAACACAGAAGGCAGTTCAAGAATAGCTACGACGACGACAAGAAGTAAGGTAACGACGCGCGATACGACGACGGCGGTCTGAAGTATATTTCTGTTTAAATTAAGTCAAAGAAAAGTAAAGTAAATAAAAACCAAAACGACTGTTTAATAAAGACAATATATTAACTATTATAGTGTATAAAAACTGTTTATATTTCTTTATATCCTACATACATTAATATAAAGAAATATTATATAGGATGTCAAGTAACTTACAAACAATATTCAAAGATTTAATTTAAGAAAATCACTCATTATACACAATATTCTCAAGCAACAAAATCTATTACAAAGAAATAACATTAATTAAAAATTTTTTTAAATTTGAATTATGAATTTTAAATTTACTGGTGGATAGGAAAAAACGTCAATTTCTCTACACCTATACTTAAACCTACTGTGTGTTGTTGGTCGCTTAATCAGTTGGCTGTATGCACTGCTGACTACAACTAACTTACATAAGTATAGTGCACATTATCTAAGTATGGATTATATAACTAAGTGTTATACACTATATAACATCTCCCACATTAAGATGTTGTTATAAACTTTGAGATTTTTTAATATTAACAAAATTAAAATCGATTTGAATATAACAAAATTAAACATAAAATAAATGTTATTTGTTAAACAATTTCATAAATACAAAATAAATGTTATTCGTTAAACTATTTCATAGTTTTCTTAAATTTCATTACTATACTTTTTTATTTTTTTACTGCAATTTAGAAATTGTAAATAATTTTATTTAAAAAATTAATTTCCAAAAGGAGAATGGGCAAAAATGTATGGGAGCTGGTCTACCCACTCAACAGCAATGTGTTATATGTCGTTGAAAAGGTAATTTTACTTACTTCATTTCATTGTATGACCATTAAGCTCTAAACTATGGGGTTCGTGAGATATTCGGAATCAAAGCACCGAAAAAGACAATAATGCATTTCGTCATTGGTAGTGTGTCCTCATACCTACATTAATCTGTGATACATCGTTGAAAAGATAATTTTGTGTACTTTATTTTTGTATATAGCCGTGAAGACGTAGATCATAGGGTGCAAGAGATATGTGGGCATACAAATCGGCAAATATAACAACATTGCAATTCTTCATTTGGTACTGGTCTACCGACTCAACAGTAATGAGTCATACGTCGTTGTAAAGGTTATGGCATTTGCTTCATTTGATTTTGTGGCAGTTAAGCTCTAAACCATGGGGTTCGTAAGATATTCGGCTCTTAAGCACAAAAAACAGCAATAATGCAATTCTGCATTGGTAACTTATCAACCAAGTCAACAACTATGAGTCATGTGTCGTTGAAAAGGCTGTTGCGTGTACTTCTTTTTATTATATGACCGTTAAAGTGTAAATAATGGGATTCGAGAGATATGTGCCAAAAACGCTGAAAAGTGCAGTAATGCAATTCCGCACTGGTAGCTGGTCTTTCAACTCAACAGAAATTTCTCTTATATCTTTGAAAACGCTATTGCATGTACTTCATTTTGCAATATGCCGTTTAGCTGTAGACCGTGGGGTTCAAGAGGTATTTGGCCATCAAAATAGGTAAATATAACAAAAATGCACATCTTCATTGGGTACTGGTCTACCAACTCAACAGTGATGAGTCATACGTCGTTGAAAAGCTTAAAGCATCTGCTTCATTTCATTATATGGCAGTTAAGCTCATAACCTTTACAACGACGTATGACTCATTACTGTTGAGTCGGTAGACCAGTACCAAATGAAGAATTGCAATGTTGTTATATTTGCCGATTTGTATGCCCACATATCTCTTGCACCCTATGATCTACGTCTTCACGGCTATATACAAAAATAAAGTACACAAAATTATCTTTTCAACGATGTATCACAGATTAATGTAGGTATGAGGACACACTACCAATGACGGAATGCATTATTGTCTTTTTCGGTGCTTTGATTCCGAATATCTCACGAACCCCATAGTTTAGAGCTTAATGGTCATACAATGAAATGAAGTCAGTAAAATTATCTTTTCAACGACATACAACACATTACTGTTGAGTGGGTAGACCACTTTGCCCATTCTCCTTTCATTTAATAATATTTTTAATTATTTTAATATACATAATTATAATTCATAAATATATAATGATCTAATAAAAAGCAAACAATTGATTCAGTATCAATCATACATGCCTGATCTAGTTACATAGCCACCAGAAGCAAAGTTTCTTGTTTCAATTTTATTGTTTTCCGTTGGAATGTTTAAGGCTGATGGTTTGGCTAGAACTACATTCTCTCGGTTTTGTTGGCTTCCCGTTATCTCAAAATCAGGTGATTTAAATTTTGGCTCATGAACCGATTTTCTTAAATGACTTGAATTGCGTCGGAGTATATTTTTATCTTCAGATTGTACATAAAACGATCTAGGAGTCGTGAGGTTTCACTTTCTGTGCTGGCCCCCAAATTTTGTTTCTCTGTATAATTTCCTTTTCATTTCTAATATTTTTATCAAGGTATTTTTTATAATCTTTTTGATGCTTATTTATATAATTAATAGGGTTTTGAACAATCTTTGGCTTTAAGAAGCATTCTTGTATTGAAATTTTCGATCATAAAATTCTACTCATCAACAGATGTGAAGGAGTAGCGTCAATACCGGCTATTTGGGAATTTCTATATGATAATAACGTACTCAAAATGTCTTGTCTTTCTTCATTTTTTTTAATAATTGTTTTGCAATATGCACTCCTTTTTCCGCCAATCCATTTGAGCGAGGGTACAAAGGGCTTGTTGTTGTTTTTTAAAATTATAGGAGTTGAACGGCATATTGTCACAAATTATTTGATTTGGTATACCATGTGTTGAAAAAATCTCTTTTAAAACTGAACTCACTGACAGTGCAGTTTTATTTAAAAGTGGTTTTATTTCTAACCATTTCGAAAAATAATCAACAAGAACAAGATAAGCTTTATTTTGAAATTCCAAAATATCACAACCTACTTTGAAAAAAGGTATATCTGGTATTTCTTGTGGAATTAACTCTAATTTTGCGTTTGAGCGCTGATATTTCTCACAAACTCTACATTGAGAAATGAGTTCTTCAATGTATGAAGATATATTTGGCCAATAGATACTCTTGCCATAGATTTGGTTGTTGTCATTCCCAAATGATCTTCATGAAGTGTTTGGAGTAATTGTTTTCGCAAACTATTCGGAACTATAACGCGATCTCGGAAAAATATTAGTTCATTTTCGTAGTAATTTCATACCTTATTGGCCAATATTTTTTTATTAAACTTCCAACCCTTTTTAATTCATTTGGCCACTTAATTTGACACATTTGTACAAGTAAACTAAGCTCTCTATCAGATTTCATCTCAATTTTGATAAGATTAACCCTACTGTCTAAAATGTCTATGCTGTGTACAGTTTCACTAAGAGAGGAATCAATGTCATTATTATCTTTCGATTGAATATAGCTCCTGGATAGAGTATCGGTTGTCAACATATTTTTGCCTGGTATGTACTCAACTTTTAAATCATATTTCAAAAGTTTTAGTTTCATTCTTTGCAGTCTACTGGAATGAACTTGTGAAACGGATTTGTTCATAATAGCCACAAGTGGTTTATGATCTGTTAAAACTACAACCGATCTCCCATAAATATAATAGTGGAATTTAAGGCAAGCAAAGACAATTGCCAACATTTCTTTTTCTATCTGAGTTGCTTAAAGGTTTTGAGGCATAACACACCGGTCTATCTTTCTGAAGAAGACAACTTCCAATTCCACTCTAAGACGCATCAGTTTGAATTACAATAGGTAACGATACATTAAAATTTTGTAAAACGTGAACCTGGGATACTTTATTCTTTAAAATAAATAAATCGGGTGGCACAACGGCTCATGAAGAACCAGGGCCTAGTGACTAACAACTCGCAACCATTCCTGTGTGCGCCTTTCGACAGGAATGGAAGGGACCTACAATTGTATGCCGAATCCGAACGGCTAGACGAGAAGCACTTATTCGTGACAAGTAATACTCTTGGAGGATTTGTCAATTCCTCGCAAGAGGCAGTAGCTCTGAAAAAAACTTTTTAGTTTTTTAGGTAGATGAGGCTGGGAAGCGATCCCAGACAGTCAAACGCACTAACCATTACGCTACGGGCTACTACTTTATTCTTTAGCGTATCGAAAATTTGACTATGATGTGACATCCAAACAAATTCACTGTCTTTCTTTAAAAGTTCTCGAAGAGAAGCAGTTAACTCTGATAAGTTGGGTGTAAAGCTCCTCAAATAATGAATAAACCCTAAGAACCTCTGCAGATCTTTTTTATTTTCCGGTTTCTTTAATGCCTTTATTGCTTCGGTTCTAGTTGAATCAATAGAAATACCATTTTTCGAAAATAAATATCCTAAATACTTAACTTCTGTAAGTTTGTACTGTAGCTTAATCGCATTAAATTTAATATTTATTTCTTTAGCTCTTTTAATTACTCGGTCTAAATTATTATCGTGCTCTTCTTTACTCCTCCCCCCTATAAGAAAATCATCAAAGTAAACGTATTTACCTTGCAACCCACCAATATATTTTGTATTTAACTTTTGAAACAACTCGGGTGCAAAGCTAACTCCAAAGGGTAAACGTAAAAATTTGTATAACCCATAATGGTGAAATAAACGCGCAATAATCACTACTTTTACTATCTAAAAATGGTACTTGCTAAAACCCGTCTTTTAAATTAATGACTGTAAAATATTCCATGTCTTCAAACGCCGTTGTTAAATCTTCTAGTCTTGGAATTTCAAAAGGCTCTTTTTTTGATGTTAAGATTTAATTCCGTGGATCTAAGCATAATCTTATTGATTTATCTGGGTTTTCAACCAAAACGAGGTTATGTACGAAATCAGTAGGATAATCTATTTTCTGAATTATTTCTAACTTTTCCATTTCTTCTAATTTAGTTTTTAATTTCAATTTCAGAATCTGTGGAATTCTTTGTGTAGCTCTAACACTTCCTATTGCACCTTCTTTTAAATAAAGCTATCACTTATCCGGATAGCAACCTACTCAAGTAAAAATGTCCTTATTTTTCATTTTTTATAATTCATTTTTCTCTTTCTCATAGTCCACTTGGCCAAATCTCAACTTTATTTTATGTATATTTTACGGCTGCGCCATGTTATATCTTAATGAAAAGTCAATATTTAAGCTCTTGTTTTATTTATTAATGTGCTCACGCTCGTGGCTAGACTACAACTAACTTACATAAGTATAGTGCACATTATCCAAGTATGAATTCTGAAACTAAGTTTTATACAATATATAACATACCAAAAAATATTCAAAAATGACCCGTGTGACCATTGTCTCAGAAACGCATTCATGCATTTGGGCGAATTTTGTGTTTTAGGCAAGCTTAAGTTGCAGACAAAAAAAAAAAAAAACAAGAAAACAAATAAAGCAACAAAATAAATAGAAATGAAAAAAAAAAACACCTTCTCACAGTTGAGTTTGCTTCATCGTTATACGCAATGCACTGTGTGTGGAGCTCCCAACACAGAGCATTGCATCGTTTAAGTTAACATCTCGTCAGAAAGATAGCTGTTTGTTTTTTTCTATTTAACCAGGGGCGGCTCAGTTCAATTTTGTCAATAAGGCATAACACTATTGACAGGTTGATACTGAAATGTTCAAATTGGGATCTAGAATAGATATTCAACTTAGTTAATTGTCTGACTTGGATTTTCGCTATTTTTGAATATTTAAATGGTTGATAGATTTAGTGTCGATTTTAGCAACATTCGTGGGCTTAAAAAGAATTTCTACGCTACGTACGTCTATACTGCAAACAACAGGCCAGCTGTTTTGGCACTAAGTGAAACTCAGATAGGTGAAAATTCTGATCATTCGGAATTTAATTTATTTGGGTACAACTTAGTGCCATTATTCTTTCCCCACTATGGTTAAGCCGTCTACATAAGAAATGATATTGCGTACCAACTTCAACCACAATATGGTTTGTGTTCAAACACAAACTTTAATTACGTGTGGGTAAAATTTACGGTAAATAAGCACATCATTCACACCTGTTTTCTTTATCGAAGTCCTAATCTGGACAGAAATTCAACTTGTAACGAATTTGATGCTCTGTCCGACTCCATCCAAAGCATTGTTGCCCATTTACCTTACACTGAAATCGTCATTGCGGGCGATTTCAATGTATACAATTCTAGTTGGCTTCGCTTTTCGGGTCAGACGGCACCCGAAGGAAGGTATGTTGAGCCCTTTGCTGAGTTGAACCACCTGACTCAGCTTGTTGACGAACCAACTCGAATGCCAGACGTTACAGGTCAATCCGCCAACACTCTTGACTTGTTTCTTACCTCTGACCCTGGTAAGTACACTTTTAGTGTATTATCGCGTCTAGGCACATCAGACCATTGTGTCATATATATTCATTTATCGTGCCAACAAAACTCAGTTAAAGAGAAAGCGCCAACGACAACCGTTTGGCAATACGAGAAAGCCAACTGGGACGGTCTCAACGGTTTCTTCAAGAACTTTAACTGGTCACTATGCTTCCTATGACGCAGACTCCAGCGCAGATATGATCACAAAGAAAACTCATGGTTTGATTCGAGCGTAAAGAGGTTATTAGGGTTAGAGAAGTAAGTTTTCGTAGTTATAAAGCCAACCCTACTGAGGAAAACCTGAAGAAGTTTCAACAAGCCAGGAAGACCTGTAACGGTCATATTCGTAGAACCAAGTTTTTGCATGACCAACAATTAAGGCAAAAAATACTACAATGTCCCAGTAGTAATAAACATTTTTGGTCATTTGCAATTAATATACGAAATGCTACTTCGTCGTCGGTTCCAACGCTCGTCTTCAACGATACACCTTTTGTCAGCTCGATAGATAAAGCCAATTTGCCTGCAGCACAGTTTGCTGTTAATTCGACGCTGCCATAAAGTGTTATGACTTCTCCTGTACTTGAGAGCGTAAATGATTCTATGGGACAAATCTTCTTTCGCACTCGTGCAGTTGCTAGAGTTCTCAAAGATCTCGACATTCACAAATCCGCTGGCCCGTATAGTATCCCTCCCATTGTTCTGAAGAGGTGTTCTTCAACGCTGGCAAAACCACTGCGTAAGCTTTTCCATCTGTCCTATTCTAGTGGTCTCTTTCCGAGTGGATGGAAAACAGCATTTGTCCAGCCTGTCCCTAAAAAAGGCGTATCTTCTTCACCCTCAAACTTTCGTCCAATTGCACTTACGTCCCTTCTTTCCAAGGTCATGGAAACGCTGATAAATTTTTCAGCTCAAGAAATATCTCGAAGAAGGAAAGCTTCTTAATGACCGGCAGTACGGCTTTCGTAGCAATAGGTCCACTGGTGATCTGATGGTATATCTACTGTTTTGCCGATGACAGTACCCTCAGCTTTTCATATTCGTTTTTAGATTCACAGCCATGTCCTTCGGATGTGGAACTTGAACGGCAGCGTATGATAAGCTCATTAAATTCTGATCTCGACAGCATTGTTGTTACCGATTTTAATAATAATTATTTTTTTTATAAAGAAAAAAAAAAGAAAACAAACAATGATACAAAAATTCTAACCGACGATGCACGGCGACAACGACGACGAAGACGTAACCAAAGATACGAACTACGACACTATACAGTACTTAGTTATGAACATAAGTATGTATGAATAGCTGCACTCACTTTGGTTTGGTAACGATATGTTTATGAGAGGGAACTGTTGTGTTGTCAGGTTTTCGGAGGGGATGGAGAGAGTAAATGGGAAAGGTAGATCGTGGCAGCTTTCTTCGGTGTTTCTACGATCTAAATTCAGGATGCGTTCAACGACTTTTTTTTGCCTTCCTCTCATGAAGGGTTTGTGTCGATTTTTTTTTTTGATGCAACTTTTAAGAGAGTGTTGAGTTGGCAGGAATTCGGGGAACTTTGACTCGAGAGTGAAGTGTTTCGCTTAATGATGTCAATGATCCTGGAATTTACGAAAGCTTGAAAGTTGTTTGCGGAGTTTCCAATGTCGGTTAGAAACAAAACGGGTGAAAGTTTCTAGGGCAAATCCTATTATCATTATCACTGTGCTGGTCGACTCGCTAGATCTCAAATTTTAAATCACGCGCTAGAAAAATTCTTATGTTTTTTGTATTGGCAAATACTTACGTACGTACATACCTTTGAAAATCCAAACTTTGTTTTATTACATAAACACCTAATTTTAAATCCATAAAGGCAAAGGATATTGTTGTCCTTACCTTGCAACCTACATTAATACCTACTTATATACAAGTGACAATTCAATTTGTTTTTATAAAAGGCTACAATCTTATTAAAGGTAATAGTGCTATTCATATAGCTTTGTGTTAAAATTTCGCGTGTTAACGAGAGAAAATTTTGTTTTTTTTTTGTAGGAATAAATATTAGGCGGTTGATGTTACCTCCATTTAAAAATTGCATACTCCAAATATACTGTTGGTCCGCCGATGTTTCTTTTGAAATATTAAACATATATATTATTAGCCCAGGAATTTTGTGCAGAAATCCTAAATTTTGGTAATAGCTTTAGGATTTTGATGGGTTGTAGAGCTATTTAAAAGGAGTATTTGAGGAAATATCCTGGGCTCTAGTTAAATATAACGGTAACGGTAACGGTGCATTTCACAAACTTCTTAAATATCTCAAAAAATACATAATTAAATATTTTATCATGGTATATTTGTTTTTTTTTTTATATCCAAAATCCAAAAATTAGTAAAAATTTTATTCAAAGTTGAAAAATTGAAATTTTCTAAATTTTGTTGGGAATTTTTCTGTTAAAATGTAATTTTTAACAAATATAAATAAAAACAAAAAATACAGTTTTGTTAACTAATTAATTCTGCGTCGTTTGATATATCTAACAAGCTTGTGTTATGTACCCTTCTGTAAAAAAAAATATTTTATTCAAAGACAAATCACGAAACCAACAATTTAGGTATAAATTAAAAAAAAATATAACGGTACATTTAAGAAAACTGTTAAATACCTCAAACGATGCAGAATTGAATTTAGAACAAGATAGTAAACATTTTATTTTATTATGTACCGTTCACTGTCAATTTTTTATAAAAACTTGAAAAAGTGAACATTTTAAACAATTTTTTACAGCATTTACTGTTAAAACGGAATTGTAAACAAAATATAACAAAATCAAAAAACACACTTTTTTTCACTGTTAAATTCAACATTGTTTGAGATACTTTTGAGATTTTTCTTTTAGATATATCTTGAATAATTTCAATAAAATGGATCACGGACCATGAACAAAAACTTAAAAGTTTCAAATGATAAAAAAAAAATATATATATAACGGTACATTTCAGAAAGCTGAAAAAAATTCATATGATGCAAAATTTACTAAAGCATAAAACTGTGTACATTTTTTTCTGTATATTACGACCTTAAATTTTAAAAAATTTTAGTAAGCGTTGAAAAAGTGCAAATGTAAACTGAATTTTTGCAGATTTTACAAAAAAAAAAAAATATAACGGCGGATCCAAAAAAACTTGAAAAATACATCAAACTACGCAAAATTATGTTTGACATAAGATAAAAGAATTTTGTGTTTTTAAAGTGTCTAAAACTTTTATTAAACGTTGAACGTTTTTTTTTACAGTTCTCATCGTTCCAAGTTAACAGCCAAAAGATTTTTATAAAAAAAAGTAATTTATTTTGTGTTTATTATTCGATTTCGCATTGTTTAAAATGTGTGGTTACTGATATAATAATTTATTCAAGAGACCATGAAAAAAAAATGATTTTTCTTATAAAAAAAAAAAAAAAAAAAAAAATATATATATATAACGGTACAGTTTTTGAACTTCAAAACTATTTTAAATTATGCAGCAATAAATGGTTCTTAAGATTGTATGTTAACTTGTTTTATAAAGTAGCACTAAATTTGTCAAATTTGTATACAAATTGAAGAAAGTTATTTTTTTTTCATTTTGTTTAAGTGTTTTTTGTTAAAAACTAAACTAAATGCAGTATTTATTTGTTCTTTATTATATTTCCCGTCATATGTAGTATTACAACAGTTTTTATAACACACTATTTGGAAAATTTTGAATTTAATCCATCATTAATCCATTATTGCAGGATGTTCCCTGGCAGGTTCCACACATCACTAAACATAACATTCCTGATCGCCTACATTCGCATCTTATTGTACATTGTGTCCAACAATTCCAAGATATTAATTTAAGTAGATGTTATGGAGCCGGTGGCAGATCTGTTGTAACAGGAACTAATCCGCTTTTGACGGATTTCCAACCCCAATCGGTTGGTTCATTTCCCAGCCAAGCTTGTACTTGATGATATCCGCGATATGAGTGCTGATCTGCAGCAGCTTTAGTTGGAGGAAGACAAACTAATTCAAATTTAGAATGTAACTGCAGATGAGCAATCACCCTGTTGTATCCACGGTACCGTGCTTCATCGAGTGGTGTCTCTCGTGGAATATTGTATAGTCCACGTATAAAGAGTGCTCCGCCAGCAGCAATTTCATCCGTCGTTGCATTTCTTTGCAAGAATACATGCACATCAGTCCTCAGTTGTTCATTAATCTCCAGAAGCTTGTTGACACACTCTTTTAAAAGCAGAAATACTATTCTTTCTTGTATAATTTTTCCTACACTCCGTATGTAACAAAATTTCTCCAACAATTTCAAATTTTGTCCAAAAATTATCATTCCTCGATTTTGATGCTTCAATTAAGGTATCAATACCCCATTTCACAAGTACACCATCTTTTTTTTGTATACACTGATCACAAATACTATTATTATCTGACATTATAAAGTGTTGAAATTCATTGAAATTCAAAAATAAACTTTACACTTTGATGTTCACAATTAAACTGAATAATAACCCTTTGAATATGACAAATTTATACTAATAATTTTTTGTGCAACTAGCACAGGTACTTAAAAAAAGGTACAATGCATTCTTACTTTATTCTACCTGCATACCTGCTAATTTTCCAAGAAATAAAATAATCCTGTAAGCCACTTAAAGTCAGCGATAATCTACATAATTGGAACTTTTATTAAAAAAGGGTAGATTTAAAATCTTCTCAAAACCAGGTAAACAAACGTTTTATGTAATTCTGAAAAATGAGGATTTCTTTAGAATTGTTTCTTTAAAAGGGTGCAGATTGTGTATTTTTTTTTGTATAAAGCTACGGTAAAACCAAATTCAACCAACATTTTTTGTATTATTATCTAACATCAAATAATTTATATAAATGCCGATATGAGTTGCAATCGTAATTGCTTTCGTACTCGGTGAAAATGGACCCCAGCGCGTGCGGTATCTGAAGGGGAAAGAGGCGTGGGCTTGTTTTTTCTTTTAAAACAAAAAAAAAAAAAAAAACATCCATTACAACTTTTTTTTTTACAAAAAAAATAATTTTAGTGTATTTTCAAAAAGTTTTACACATGAACTTATTTTTTTTTATATTTTATAATTTAAGAAAAAACAATTTCAAACTTATTCCCTCATCTATAAAATCCAAGGATACACAGGTGGGGATGTTTCTGAAAAGACATATAATGGTATTAGGTACAATATAAGTAAGTATCAAACCTATTACCGAAATTAAGAATTTTGTATGGAGTGGACGCTTGTCTCTATAGGAATTTTGTGAAGAAAGGGTGCAATTAAAATCTTCTCAAACACAGTTAAATACATTTTTTTATGTAATTCTAAAAATGAGGTTTTCTGCACAATTGAATTCTGAAAACTGGACAATTACGACTTTTTTCAAAAAATTTGAATCTTTGTGTATTTTTAAAAAGTTTTTATCGTATATATATTCCTTATTATATTTTATTATTAAAGAAAAAATAATTATCAATCATTTAACGTACCAATCTTGTTTCTAAACCAATTATATATAAAGATATAGCCATTTTCATGAAACAAAGAATTCCCAAAAACAAAAAAATAAAAAAAAAAAAAAATCTCACAAAAATCCCGTAATTTTTTTTTTGCTCAACACCCACACCCAAGGATATTTCTGAAAAGTTGTATAATAGTATTATGTACAATATATGTAAGTATCCTGGGCTATATACCAAGCGAACAGTATATTCAGCCAGCACCTTAAATATCTTAATACGTTAACCTGAAATTCAACGTCACGGATTCTTAACGACAATTGGCCGAACAAACATTAACAACAAGCATAGCTCAGACTGTCTAGAGGTCGAATGGGTACAAAGGAGGTCCCAACACCGCGAAGTAAGCCGACCGACTTTCGATTTTCAAAAAAAAAAAATGTCAGGCGATAGACCTCTTTAGGGTCATACTATTTCTGCAAAACAACAATGGGTTACTCCAACACTTTTTTTTTTAAATATAAACAATTTGCTTTTTGTATGGAGCTTTTAAATTCCTATAACTCGGTAACCAAATTGAATACCAAATGCAAAAGGACTTTTATTTAGTGACTCTAAAAAGATTCAAATGGTCATCCAAAAATTTGATTAGAAAACCTCGTAATTTGTTAGTAAATCAATAATTAAAATCATAACCAACCGAAAAGTTAACTATACATACATATGTTATCATAAAAATCAGCCATGAAAATATAATACTGAACGTAGCTTGATGTTTTTTTTTTTTTTTTTTTTTTTTTTTTTTTTTTTTTTTTTTTTTTTTTTTTTTTTTTTTTTTTAATTCATTTTTATTTTATATTCAACTTAAAACTATCTTAATGCTAGACAAAAATTTATAAACATTAGCCTACTTATCAATATCTTACAACTAACTTACTGGCCCTAGGCGGGCGCTCTAAGTTAAACAATATCCTTATACTAATGCCTTTCGGCCTAAGAACGTATTATATACTAATATCGTTTCTGGTTTTATTTTTCATCAAGAAAGATTGCAAAAAACTTGGTATCCATATCATATTATTTTATTTTTTTATATAAAACTTACATACTACCTAAAAATATCTTAAAACTAATTAAAACTACTTAAAACTACTATAAAACTACTTATAACTACCTTCAAAATAGAACAGCCACAGCAGGTTTTTTTAGTTTTGTAATTTTTCTGTTTGATTTTGTCGTTTTTATAATTTTTTTGTTTATTTTTGTAGTTTGTATAATTTTTTTTTTGTGGTGCCACCCTGACTGTCCCTACTTAAAACTAATAAACCCTAACTATGTAAGTCGGCCAAGACCAAAAAGCTAAGTCAACTTTAAAAATCATTGTTTTCAACGCTAAGCCACCAAAACTGGTTCTCCTGCTTCACCCTATCTATTTGGTCCCTATCAGACACAGTCCTACTGAACCGAAGTCGCTCAGCTCCGCCTTGTGCGATGACGTCTCGACCATAAACAGGGCGCCTATCTACAGTTCTACGGCAGACGTGGTAGATAAGCGGAACCGAATCTCTCTATCCTGTATCAGCCCCCGACTGTCTAAATAGAAGAATGCGTTAGGTGGAATATAACCGCTCAAACGCACACTCTCAAAGTATTCGTTGTTGGGGTAGTAAGCCCCAAAAATTAAGCTATTAGCTGAGGACATCGCTCTTGCAATGTGACCCCGAATCAGCTTGAGTATAAAATTATCGATTCTGTTAATGTTGGCTCCATTGTATAGAACCTCGTTGGAATAATAGTGTTTGTACTCCGACTCTGGTGTTCTGTGTAATTCAAGGCAGCGTCGAAGACACTGCCTCTCAAACACCCGAATCTTTTCCATTTGAGATGGGGCAACGTTGAACCACACCGGGCATCCATAGGCAATCATTGGCCGGATGAGGGCCATGTAGCAAATCACCTTAACCCTGCTGTCAAGACGACTGCTATAAAACAACCGTTTTGTCGGGGCAAAAGCTCCCCTGGCCCTGGTCAGAGCAGCATCTATATGTCTATCGAAATACAGATACTGATCCATCCAGATGCCAAGGTACTTTACTACACTTTTACTCGCCAGTGGATGTCCATGTGGCCCTACGATCACCAGCTTGCGCCAGTTCTTTCCTGTATCCCTAGGGGCTCCACGCAATGGAGTCCTGAACAGAATAGTTTCGGATTTCTGGACGTTGATTTTCAATTTCCAGTCATCACAATAGCGCTGAATCTTGTCGAAGTCACGTTGGAGCCGTTCTGTACGCAATTACATCATCGGCATACGCTATGGCATGTGCTAGACTACCTATCAGATCGCTGGTGTAAATACTGAAAAGAATCGGTGAGTTCACCGCTCCCTGCTGAAGACCATTTTTAATTTCGAAGGTTGCGGTAGAGGTTACATTGCCACTTTTGACAACAAACTTTCTACCATTAAGCATATCATAAAGCATATATACAAGTGGCTTACTTATGCCCAGTCTGGCTAGCTTTAGATACACACCTTCTAACCATACGGTGTCGAAAGCTTTCTCCAAGTCAACCAGACAAGCACCTGTACACTGTCTTTTAGATTTGTTCCATTGGACATCAGAAACGAGCTTAGACGCGGCATGAATGGTGTCATGGCCCGCCTTAAAGCCGAACTGATTGTCCGGTATGATATTGTTGTCCTCTGCCCACTTGGACAGGCTCTATTTATAACTTTGTCAAATACCTTACTGATACTCGGAAGAAGACTTATCGACCGGAGATTCGCCGGATTGGAGTTGTCCTTAACCTTTTTCGGGAGAGGATGAACCACAGCTGTCTTCCACCGCCCTGGATAATATGCATTATTCAGAGCGTTGTTAAACAGTGTAGCATAAATGTCAACTGCTTCCTGAGGCAGATGTCGCAGTACAACGTTGGATATACCATCGATTCCTGCTGACTTCTTTTTCTTTAATGAAGCGAAGATGAGCTGGAGCTCAACTTTCGAAATTAACAGTGAATTAGCCCCGTTTCGCTCGGCGATGGTTGCGTTTGCCAAGTGTTCTTCATTGAACCCGGTGAAACCGAGTTTCTCTGATCGCCATTGCGTCATTTCATTCCGAAGGTGGAAGTGGTGAAGCAAGGCTCTGTTTTCCAGGTCATGGTTCGGGCGAATGCTAGCATTCACCTTGTACACTTGCTGGAAAGCAGCCCCCACAGCCTCCACTTTCTCACGAGGATCTTCGATTATAAAGAGATGACCTCTTTATAATCGATAATCCAAGACGGCTTCCTCTGGATCTATGCCTGCTATCAGAAGTACGTCTCTGTTCTCTGTCGTTCTCTGAAGCTTAAGACACGGAAGTTCGTTTTGATCATGCCGTCTAAATATTTTATTAATTTGCGGAAACATACTCGGGTCGCTAGAATTAACGGCCTGAATTTTGTTGTTCCAATACAAATTAATAGACAACCGGTAATTTTCCTTGATCAATTGTTTGATGTTTTTAATTGACGACTTCAGTGTCCTAAAAAAGTCCACTTTTTTGCCTGTGTAGTGCGTCGATGGTCGCGTTGCGGTACATGTTAGGGTTTCGCGTTCTTTGTATTTTGGTATTGTTTTGTCCATTGTTCGTTGGATTTTCTCCAAGTAATCGTCAATTTCAGTGTTTGTTAAATTCCTATTATTGGTGGGGATATATTGTTTGTACGTAGTTCGCTTGATAAGGCGTTGGTAAAGCGTGGCCATCGAGTCTTACTGTAGTTGTAGGAATGCACTGGCACATACTCTTCCAACTCCACGAGCTCGTTCGGAAGTTGAATTACGGCGGAAAGTCCGCAATGGTCACTGTCGTACTCTATCGTTCGTAAGCAGTTTCTCGGTCGTTGACCCACAGTGTCAGTAATTGTCAGTCTTGAGTCCTTAAGCAATAGATCCAGATAGGAACCGCTTCTTGGAAACGAAGGCCTATCAGTAGCCAGAAGGTCGAGCATATACTCAACGTTGTATTGACCCATCCAATTAAATAGATGGCTACCTCTCGGATTTTGTATTTGATTTCCCCAGTCTACATGTTTGGCATTCAAATCACCGGCCATGAGATAGTTATTCTCTTCCGAGTTCAGTTGTAAGCATTGAAAAATTTTTTCGAGCTCTGTTAAAAAGTCAGTTGGCTGAGGTGATTCCGGTGCATAAGCCGCAATCGCATACATCCGTTTCCCATGTTTGAGAGGAATGCATACGATACACGCCTCAAGCAACCGAAATCTGCGTACTTCACTATTATATATAACCTTATAATTAATGCCTTTTCGTACAAAGATTGCGACTCCTCCCCCAAAAGTGGAGTTGGGTCGATCTCTTCGTACGATATTGTAATTATTGTGCGTCAGTTTATGTTTCTGGTACAGCTTAGTTTCGCTGGCCATAAACACATCTGGACATTGATCTTTCAGCAGTTGGAATAGATTCGCTATACGTTCGATCCTAACCAGAGAATTTGCATTCACAGCAAGGATCCTAAAGGGCCTCTCCGGCAGCGCGCCCTTAACCTTTAAATTGCGTTAAGCTTGGCAAATAGGAGTAGAGATTGTCTACCCGCTTTGCCTGCTCCCCGATCTGTTTTTGAAGACCTGTTAATTGGCCCTGAATGGCCACCAACAAGGTCATAATATCCGCCTGTGCCGCCGGAGCCTTAGGCACAGGGGCCTGTGGGGCTACCTTTGGCTTAGGCTGTACAGTTTTTCCCCTTCCTGACGCCATTTGGGCGTAGGAAATTTGGGGGTTAACGGGCATTATTGTGGGAGCACGCGTTACTGGGCGTTTCTCTTCTTTCATTTGCCTCACTTTTTTGTGTTTTAAATCCTGAAAGATAACTTGCAGGGTGCCCGTCTTTCCGGCAGAGTGCACATTTGAGCTGAGTCTTGTCTTCGACCCTTTCTTCACCTAACTTGCATTCCCCTTTTATGTGGTTCTCGCCACACTTAACACAGCGTGACTGCATTTCGCAGCGCATGCATTGAAGCATGTCACCGCGCCTTTTTAATTTATCCCACGTCACATATTGGTAGTTGAGGACGGAGATACTCCTCAAACTGTCCAATTTGCTGTTGGGCGAAGCTGAACTTGCTTGCTCTAACTGTAGAAAAAGGCTTGACCTCGATAAAGTCGAGATCGTCGCTCGCTTTTTGGCGGAGCTCATTTAAGAGGTCCTCCGGTTCCGTGCAGGAATCTATGCCCTTCAAAAGGACCGTTTGCAATTTTTCAACTTTTGGCGTGAAGCTGAAGAACTCAGTTGTGGAAGCTTTTAATAAATTTTTAATTATCTTATGCTGCTCCACTGTAGAGCAGTGGATAGCATGTCTATCTACGCTTAGTCTTTTAATAATAAAGTTTTGGGCTATGGCCGACTTACATAGTTCGATGGTCTCTTTTAGGTCTATCTTGTAGACATTAATGGGCGGCACCTTCTCTTTTTTATTCATGTGATGCTGTGGCTGTTGCTGTTGTTTCTGCTGCTGCTGATGCTGCTGTTGTTTCTGGATCTGCTGGGTTTGTTGCTTTTGTAATTGCTGCTGCTGTTGCTGTTCTGATGACAGCTGTTTTTTTGGCTGCTTTGGTTGCTGTTGCTGGGGCTGCTTAGTTGGAAATTGCTGCTCCGCATAGTCGTTAAGCTGTTGGGGTACTTTTTGTGGAGCCTGTAGCCAGTTCGCCCGCTCCTGCCTCTCACGCCCGCTCCTGCCTCTCACGCTCTCGTCGTGCTTCTTGCTTAAGCTTAAGAGCTTGTACCATCTGATCTATCTCTGCAGTTAGCTGGTCAATTTGCTCTTTTTTTTGCGCTTAACTGGCTATAGAGGGCCTGCTCCTCTATCTCCTCCTCTTCCTCGGATGCGGAAGGTGATGTTAGGTCCACAAACGCATCTTTATCACCGTTGGAACAGCTTTAGCTTTATCTCCTGATGTTGCCGTTGTCGGCTTTCTTATCTTTGCTGGGCCACCTTTCGGTGCCCCCGCAATTTTACCAGCTTCCATTTGCTTTCGACCCAAAGAAATAATGTTTTCTACTTCTCGGTTGTGAAAAAAAGCAGTTAAAAGTTGAGACATAGACTGGGGATCGAACCTGCTACCTTTCGCACTGCCGTCTGCCACTCTACCTTTGTGCTATTGCACTATATGAAATCGGCTTGGCTAAGCTTGTACTAATACGTCACTCGCGATTTTATTTAGAAAACTGTGAAAGCCGATAACGTTGTGCACACTTTTTTTTTTTTTTTTTTTAAATTAATTTTTATTTTATATTCAACTTAAAACTGTCTTAATGCTAGACAAAAATTCATAAACACTAGCCTACGTATCAATATCTTACAACTAACTTACTGGCCCTAGGCGGGCGCTCTAAGTTAAACAATATCTTTATACTAATGCCTTTCGGCCTAAGAACTTATTATATACTAATATGGTTTCTGGTTTTATTTTTCATCAAGAAAGATTGCAAAAAACTTGGTATCCATATCATATTATTTTATTTTTTTATATAAAACTTACATACTACCTAAAAATATCTTAAAACTAATTAGAACTACTTAGACTACTTAAAACTACTATAAAACTACTTATAACGACCTTCAAAATAGAACAGCCACAGCAGGTTTTTTTTTTTTGTAGTTTGTATAATTTTTTGTGGTGCCACCCTGACTTTCCCTACTTAAAACTAATAAACCCTAACTATGTAAGTCGGCCAAGACCAAAAAGCTAAGTCAACTTTAAAAATCATTGTTTTCAACGCTAAGCCACCAAAACTGGTTCTCCTGCTTCACCCTATCTATTTGGTCCCTATCAGACACAGTCCTACTGAACCGAAGTCGCTCAGCTCCGCCTTGTGCGATGACGTCTCGACCATAAACAGGGCGCCTATCTACAGTTCTACGGCAGACGTGGTAGATAAGCGGAACCGCCTCTCTATCCTGTATCAGCCCCCGACTGTCTAAGTATCGTTGTTGGGGTAGTAAGCCCCAAAAATTAAGCTATTAGCTGAGGACATCGCTCTTGCAATGTGACCCCGAATCAGCTTGAGTATAAAATTATCGATTCTGTTAATGTTGGCTCCATTGTATAGAACCTCGTTGGAATAATAGTGTTTGTACTCCGACTCTGGTGTTCTGTGTAATTCAAGGCAGCGTCGAAGACACTGCCTCTCAAACACCCGAATCTTTTCCATTTGAGATGGGGCAACGTTGAACCACACCGGGCATCCATAGGCAACCGGATGAGGGCCATGTAGCAAATCACCTTTACCCTGCTGTCAAGACGACTGCTATAAAACAACCGTTTTGTCGGGGCAAAAGCTCCCCTGGCCCTGGTCAGAGCAGCATCTATATGTCGGTCGAAATACAGATACTGATCCATCCAGATGCCAAGGTACTTTACTACACTTTTACTCGCCAGTGGATGTCCATGTGGCCCTACGATCACCAGCTTGCGCCAGTTCTTTCCTGTATCCCTAGGGGCTCCACGCAATGGAGTCCTGAACAGAATAGTTTCGGATTTCTGGACGTTGATTTTCAATTTCCAGTCATCACAATAGCGCTGAATCTTGTCGAAGTCACGCTGCAAAAGAATTCTGATGACATCAGCTGTTGGAGCCATCGGTATACGCTATGGCATGTGCTAGACTACCTATCAGATCGCTGGTGTAAATACTGAAAAGAATCGGTGAGTTCACCGCTCCCTGCTGAAGACCATTTTTAATTTCGAAGGTTGCGGTAGAAGTTACATTGACACTTTTGACAACAAACTTTCTACCATTAAGCATATCATAAAGCATATATAAAAGTGGCTTACTTATGCCCAGTCTGGCTAGCTTTAGATACAGACCTTCAAACCATACGGTGTCGAAAGCTTTCTCCAAGTCAACCAGACAAGCACCTGTATACTGTCTTTTAGATTTGTTCCATTGGACATCAGAAACGAGCTTAGACGCGGCATGAATGGTGTCATGGCCCGCCTTAAAGCCGAACTGATTGTCCGGTATGATATTGTTGTCCTCTGCCCACTTGGACAGGCTCTATTTATAACTTTGTCAAATACCTTACTGATACTCGGAAGAAGACTTATCGACCGGAGATTCGCCGGATTGGAGTTGTCCTTAACCTTTTTCGGGAGAGGATGAACCACAGCTGTCTTCCACCGCCCTGGATAATATGCATTATTCAGAGCGTTGTTAAACAGTGTGGCATAAATGTCAACTGCTTTCTGAGGCAGATGTCGCAGTACAACGTTGGATATATCATCGATTCCTGCTGACTTCTTTTTCTTTAATGAAGCGAAGATGAGCTGATGAGCTCATCTTTCGAAATAAACAGTGAATTAGCCCCGTTTCGCTCGGCGATGGTGGCGTTTGCCAAGTGTTCTTCATTGAACCCGGTGAAACCGAGATTCTCTGATCGCCATTGCGTCATTTCATTCCGAAGGTAGAAGTGGTGAAGCAAGGCTCTGTTTTCCAGGTCATGGTTCGGGCGAATGCTAGCATTCACCTTGTACATTTGCTGGAAAGCAGCCCCCACAGCCTCCACTTTCTCACGAGGATCTTCGATTATAAAGAGATGACCTCTTTACAATCGATAATCCAAGACGGCTTCCTCTGGATCTATGCCTGCTATCAGAAGTACGTCTCTGTTCTCTGTCGTTCTCTGAAGCTTAAGACACGGAAGTTCGTTTTGATCATGCCGTCTAAATATTTTATTAATTTGCGGAAACATACTCGGGTCGCTAGAATTAACGGCCCGAATTTTGTTGTTCCAATACAAATTAATAGACAACCGGTAATTTTCCTTGATCAATTGTTTGATGTTTTTAATTGACGACTTCAGTGTCCTAATCTCCAGATCGTGTCTGTCAGTAAAACGTCTGTACAAGAGTTTCAGTTTTGTCAAAAGTCCACTTTTTTGCCTGTGTAGTGCGTCGATGGTCGCGTTGCGGTACATGTCTGTGGTTTCGCGTTCTTTGTATTTTGGTATTGTTTTGTCCATTGTTCGTTGGATTTTCTCCAAGTAATCGTCAATTCAGTGTTTGTTAAATTCCTATTATTGGTGGGGATATATTGTTTGTACGTAGTTCGCTTGATAAGGCGTTGGTAAAGCGTGGCCATCGAGTCCTACTGTAGTTGTAGGAATGCACTGGCACATACTCTTCCAACTCCACGAGCTCGTTCGGAAGTTGAATTACGGCGGAAAGTCCGCAATGGTCACTGTCGTACTCTATCGTTCGTAAGCAGTTTCTCGGTCGTTGACCCACAGTGTCAGTAATTGTCAGTCTTGAGTCCTTAAGCAATAGATCCAGATAGGAACCGCTTCTTGGAAACGAAGGCCTATCAGTAGCCAGAAGGTCGAGCATATACTCAACGTTGTATTGACCCATCCAATTAAATAGATGGCTACCTCTCGGATTTTGTATTTGATTTCCCCAGTCTACATGTTTGGCATTCAAATCACCGGCCATGAGATAGTTATTCTCTTCCGAGTTCAGTTGTAAGCATTGAAAAATTTTTTCGATCTCTGTTAAAAAGTCAGTTGGCTGAGGTGATTCCGGTGCATAAGCCACAATCGCATACATCCGTTTCCCATGTTTGAGAGGAATGCATACGATACACGCCTCAAGCAACCGAAATCTGCGTACTTCACTATTATATATAACCTTATAATTAATGCCTTTTCGTACAAAGATTGCGACTCCTCCCCCAAAAGTGGAGTTGGGTCGATCTCTTCGTACGATATTGTAATTATTGTGCGTCAGTTTATGTTTCTGGTACAGCTTAGTTTCGCTGGCCATAAACACATCTGGACATTGATCTTTCAGCAGTTGGAATAGATTCGCTATACGTTCGATACTAACCAGAGAATTTGCATTCACAGCAAGGATCCTAAAGGGCCTCTCCGGCAGCGCGCCCTTAACCTATAAATTGCGTTAAGCTTGGCAAATAGGAGTAGAGATTGTCTACCCGCTTTGCCTGCTCCCCGATCTGTTTTTGAAGACCTGTTAATTGGCCCTGAATGGCCACCAACAAGGTCATAATATCCGCCTGTGCCGCCGGAGCCTTAGGCACAGGGGCCTGTAGGGCTACCTTTGGCTTAGGCTGTACCGTTTTTCCCCTTCCTGACGCCATTTGGGCGTAGGAAATTTGGGGGTTAACGGGCATTGTTGTGGGAGCACGCGTTACTGGGCGTTTCTCTTCTTCCATTTGTCTCACTTTTTTGTGTTTTAAATCCTGAAAGATAACTTGCAGGGTGCCCGTCTTTCCGGCAGAGTGCACATTTGAGCTGAGTCTTGTCTTCGACCCTTTCTTCACCTAACTTGCATTCCCCTTTTATGTGGTTCTCGCCACACTTAACACAGCGTGACCGCATTTCGCAGTTTGCTGCAGCGTGTCCAAACCTTTCGCAGCGCATGCATTGAAGCATGTCACCGCGCCTTTTTAATTTATCCCACGTCACATATTGGTAGTTGAGGACGGAGATACTCCTCAAACTGTCCAATTTGCTGTTGGGCGAAGCTGAACAAGGAAGATGGACAAATTCCTCTTTTCCCGTCTTGCTCTAACTGTAGAAAAAGGCTTGACCTCGATAAAGTCGAGATCGTCGCTCGCTTTTTGGCGGAGCTCATTTAAGAGGTCCTCCGGTTCCGTGCAGGAATCTATGCCCTTCAAAAGGACCGTTTGCAATTTTTCAACTTTTGGCGTGAAGCTGAAGAACTCAGTTGTGAAAGCTTTTAATAAATTTTTAATTATCTTATGCTGCTCCACTGTAGAGCAGTGGATAGCATGTCTATCTACGCTGTCTTTTAATAATAAAGTTTTGGGCTATGGCCGACTTACATAGTTCGATGGTCTCTTTTAGGTCTATCTTGTAGACATTAATGGTGGAAGGTGCCTTCTCTTTTTTATTCATGTGATGCTGTGGCTGTTGCTGTTGTTTCTGCTGCTGCTGATGCTGCTGTTGTTTCTGGATCTGCTGGGTTTGTTGCTTTTGTAATTGCTGCTGCTGTTGCTGTTCTGATGACAGCTGTTTTTTTGGCTGCTGTTGCTGGGGCTGCTTAGTTGGAAATTGCTGCTCCGCATAGTCGTTAAGCTGTTGGGGTACTTTTTGTGGAGCCTGTAGCCAGTTCGCCCGCTCCTGCCTCTCACGCCCGCTCCTGCCTCTCACGCTCTCGTCGTGCTTCTTGCTTAAGCTTAAGAGCTTGTACCATCTGATCTATCTCTGCAGTTAGCTGGTCAATTTGCTCTTTTTTTTGCGCTTAACTGGCTATAGAGGGCCTGCTCCTCTATCTCCTCCTCTTCCTCGGATGCGGAAGGTGATGTTAGGTCCACAAACGCATCTTTATCACCGTTGGAACAGCTTTAGCTTTATCTCCTGATGTTGCCGTTGTCGGCTTTCTTATCTTTGCTGGGCCACCTTTCGGTGCCCCCGCAATTTTACCACCTTCCATTTGCTTTCGACCCAAAGAAATAATGTTTTCTACTTCTCGGTTGTGAAAAAAAGCAGTTAAAAGTTGAGACATAGACTGGGGATCGAACCTGCTACCTTTCGCACTGCCGTCTGCCACTCTACCTTTGTGCTATTGCACTATATGAAATCGGCTTGGCTAAACTTGTACTAATACGTCACTCGCGATTTTATTTAGAAAACTGTGAAAGCCGATAACGTTGTGCACACTTTTTTTTTTTTTTTTTTTTTAATTCATTTTTATTTTATATTCAACTTAAAACTATCTTAATGCTAGACAAAAATTCATAAACACTAGCCTACTTATCAATATCTTACAACTAACTTACTGGCCCTAGGCGGGCGCTCTAAGTTAAACAATATCTTTATACTAATGCCTTTCGGCCTAAGAACTTATTATATACTGATATCGTTTCTGGTTTTATTTTTCATCAAGAAAGATTGCAAAAAACTTGGTATCCATATCATATTATTTTATTTTTTTATTTAAAACTTACATACTACCTAAAAATATCTTAAAACTAATTAAAACTACTTAGACTACTTAAAACTACTATAAAACTACTTATAACTACCTTCAAAATAAAACAGCACAGCAGGTTTTTTTTAGTTTTGTAATTTTTCTGTTTGATTTTGTCGTTTTTATAATTTTTTTGTTTATTTTTGTAGTTTGTATAATTTTTTGTGGTGCCACCCTGACTGTCCCTACTTAAAACTAATAAACTCTAACTATGTAAGTCGGCCAAGACCAAAAAGCTAAGTCAACTTTAAAAATCATTGTTTTCAACGCTAAGCCACCAAAACTGGTTCTCCTGCTTCACCCTATCTATTCGGTCCCTATCAGACACAGTCCTACTGAACCGAAGTCGCTCAGCTCCGCCTTGTGCGATGACGTCTCGACCATAAACAGGGCGCCTATCTACAGTTCTACGGCAGACGTGGTAGATAAGCGGAACCGCCTCTCTATCCTGTATCAGCCCCCGACTGTCTAAATAGAAGAATGCGTTAGGTGGAATATAACCGCTCAAACGCACACTCTCAAAGTATTCGTTGTTGGGGTAGTAAGCCCCAAAAATTAAGCTATTAGCTGAGGACATCGCTCTTGCAATGTGACCCCGAATCAGCTTGAGCATAAAATTATCGATTCTGTTAATGTTGGCTCCATTGTATAGAACCTCGTTGGAATAATAGTGTTTGTACTCCGACTCTGGTGTTCTGTGTAATTCAAGGCAGCGTCGAAGACACTGCCTCTCAAACACCCAAATCTTTTCCATTTGAGATGGGGCAACGTTGATCCACACCGGGCATACATAGGCAATCATTGGCCGGATGAGGGCCATGTAGCAAATCACCTTAACCCTTCTGTCAAGACGACTGCTATAAAAAAAACGTTTTGTCGGGGCAAAAGCTCCCCTGGCCCTGGTCAGAGCAGCATCTAGATGTCTGTCGAAATACAGATACTGATCCATCCAGATGCCAAGGTACTTTACTACACTTTTACTCGCCAGTGGATGTCCACGTGGCCCTACGATCACCAGCTTGCGCCAGTTCTTTCCTGTATCCCTAGGGGCTCCACGCAATGGAGTCCTGAACAGAATAGTTTCGGATTTCTGGACGTTGATTTTCAATTTCCAGTCATCACAATAGCGCTGAATCTTGTCGAAGTCACGCTGCAAAAGAATTCTGATGACATCAGCTGTTGGAGCCGTTCTGTACGCAATTAGATCATCGGCATACGCTATGGCATGTGCTAGACTACCTATCAGATCGCTGGTGTAAATACTGAAAAGAATCGGTGAGTTCACCGCTCCCTGCTGAAGACCATTTTTAATTTCGAAGGTTGCGGTAGAAGTTACATTGCCACTTTTGACAACAAACTTTCTACCATTAAGCATATCATAAAGCATATATAAAAGTGGTTTACTTATGCCCAGTCTGGCTAGCTTTAGATACAGACCTTCTAACCATACGGTGTCGAAAGCTTTCTCCAAGTCAACCAGACAAGCACCTGTACACTGTCTTTTAGATTTGTTCCATTGGACATCAGAAACGAGCTTAGACGCGGCATGAATGGTGTCATGGCCCGCCTTAAAGCCGAACTGATTGTCCGGTATGATATTGTTGTCCTCCGCCCACTTGGACAGGCTCTATTTATAACTTTCTCAAATACCTTACTGATACTCGGAAGAAGACTTATCGACCGGAGATTCGCCGGATTGGAGTTGTTCTTTCCCTTTTTCGGGAGAGGATGAACCACAGCTGTCTTCCACCGCCCTGGATAATATGCATTATTCAGAGCGTTGTTAAACAGTGTGGCATAGATGTCTACTGCTTCCTGAGGCAGATGTCGCAGTACAACGTTGGATATACCATCGATTCCTGCTGACTTATTTTTCTTTAAAGAAGCAAAGATGAACTGGAGCTCAACTTTCGAAATTAACAGGGAATTAGCCCCGTTTCGCTCGGCGATGGTGGCGTTTGCCAAGTGTTCTTCATTGAACCCGGTGAAACCGAGATTCTCTGATCGCCATTGCGTCATTTCATTTCGAAGGTAGAAGTGGTGAAGCAAGGCTCTGCTCTCCAGGTCATGGTTCGGGCGAATGCTAGCATTCACCTTATACACTTGCTGGAAAGCAGCCCCCACAGCCTCCACTTTCTCACGAGGATCTTCGATTATAAAGAGGTCATCGTCCAAGACGGCTTCCTCCGGATCTACGCCTGCTATCAGAAGTACGTCTCTGTTCTCTGTCGTTCTCTGAAGCTTAAGACACGGAAGTTCGTTCTGATCATTCCTTCTAAATATTTAATTAATTTGGGTCACTAGAATTAACGGCCCGAATTTTGTTGTCCCAGTACAAATTAATAGACAACCGGTAGTTTTCCTTGATCAGTTGGTTGATGTTTTTGATAGACGACTTCAGTGTCCTAATCTCCAGATCGTGTCTGTCAGTAAATCGTCTGAACAAGAGTTTCAGTCTTGTCAAAAGTCCACTTTTTTGTCTGTGTAGTGCGTCGATAGTGGCGTTGCGGTACATGTCGGTGGCTTCGCGTTCTTTGTATTTCGGTATTGTTTTTTCCATTGTTCGTTGGATTGTACTGTCCATTTTGTCTAGGTAATGGTCAATTTCCGCATTTGTTAAATTCCTGTCATTTGGTGAGGATATATTGTTAGTACGTAGTTCGCTCGATAAAGCGCTGATGAAGCGTGGCCAGCGAGTCTTACTGTAGTTGTAAGAATGCACTGGCACATACTCTTCTAACTCAACGAGCTCGTTCGGAAGTTGAATTACGGCACCAAGTCCGCAGTGGTCACTGTCGTACTCTATCGTTCGTAAACAGTTTCTTGGTAGTTGACCCACAGTGTCAGTAATAGTCAGTCTCGAGTCCTTAAGCAAAAGATCCAGATAGGAACCGCTTCTTGGAATCGAAGGCCTATTGGTAGCCAGAAGGTCGAGCATATACTCAACGTTGTATTGACCCATCCAATTAAATAGATGGCTACCTCTCGGATTTTGTATTTGATTTCGCCAATCTAAATGTTTGGCATTCAAATCACCGGCCATGAGATAGTAATTCTCCTCCGAGTTCAGTTGTAAGCATTGAAAAAGTTTTTCGAGCTCTGTTAAAAAGTCAGTTGGCTGAGGTGATTCCGGTGCATAAGCCGCAATCGCATACATCCGTTTCCCATGTTTGAGAGGAATGCATACGATACACGCCTCAAGCAACCGAAATCTGCGTACTTCACTATTATATATAACTTTATAATTAATGCCTTTTCGTACAAAGATTGCGACACCTCCCCCAAAAGTGGAGTTGGGCCGATCTCTTCGTACGATATTGTAATTATTGTGAGTCAATTTATGTTTCTGGTTGAGCTTAGTTTCGCTGGCCATAAACACGTCTGGACTTTGATCTTGCTTTACGTTCGGTCCTAACCAGTGAATTTACATTCACAGCATGGATCCTAAAGGGCCTCTCCGGCAGCGCGCCCTTAACCTATAAATTGCGTTAAGCTTGGCAAATAGGAGTAGAGATGGTCTTACCGCTTTGCCTGCTCCCCGATCTGTTTTTGAAGACCTGTTAATTGGCCCTGAATGGCCACCAACAAGGTCATAATATCCGCCTGTGCCGCCGGAGCCTTAGGCACGGGGGCCTGTGGGGCTGCCATTTGGGCGTACGAGATTTGAGGGTTAACGGACATTGTTGTGGGAGCACGCGTTACTGGGCGTTTCTCTACTTCTATTTGCCTTACTTTTTTATTTTTCAGTGCCTGAAAGATCGGACATCCCCGATAGCTAGCAGGGTGTCCGGCAGAGTGCACATTTGAGCAGGGCCTTGTCCTCGACCCTTTCCTCACCTAGCTTACATTCTCCTTTTATGTGGTTCTCACCACACTTAACGCAGCGTGACTGCATTTCGCAGTTTGCTGCAGCGTGGCCGAACCTTTGGCAGCGCATGCATTGAAGCATGTCACCGAGCCTCTTTAATCTATCCCAGGTTACACACTGGTAGTTGAGGACGGAGATACTCCTCAAACTATCCAGTTTGCTATTGGGTGAGAGCTGCACTAGGAAGATGGACAAATTCCTCTTCTCCCGTCTTGCTCGGACTGTGGTAAACGGCTTGACCTCGATAAAGTCGAGATCGTCGCTCGCTTTTTGGCGGAGCTCATTTAAGAGTTCCTTCGGCTCCGTGCAGGAATCTATGCCCTTCAAGAGGACCGTTTGTAAATTTTCAACTTTCGGCGTGAAGCTGAAGAACTCCGTTGTGGAGACTTTTAGTAAATTTTTAATTATTTTATGCTGTTCCACAGTCATGCAGTGGATAGCATGCCTATCTACATTTAAACGTTTAATATAAAAGTTCTGGCCTATGGCCGACTTACATATTTCTATGGTCTTTTTCAGGTCCATCTTATAAACATTAATGGGTGGCACTTTCTCTTTCTTGTTTATCTGCGGCTGTGGCTGCTGCTGTTGACTCTGCTGCTGTTGATTCTGCTGCTGCTGGTTCTGTTGCTGTTGTCTCTGCTGCTGCTGGTTCTGCTGCTGCTGTTTCTGCTTCTGTTGGTTCTGCTGCTGCTGCTGTTCCTTTGATTTTTGTTTGGCCTGCTGCATTGTTTGAGTTGCTTGCAGCGGCTCTTTTATCGGTTGTTGTCCTTGATGGGGCTGCTTGTTTGACGGTTGCAGCTCCGCATCATCACTTTTTGACTGGGCCTCCTTTATTTGCGCCTGTCTTGCTTTTTTAGCTTGCCGCTCCTGTCGTTCTCTCTCTCGACGAGCTTGTTGCTTTTCCTTCAGGGCTTCGATAAGGGGGGTTTTGATGCCGTTGCTGGCTTAGTTGTTTTTGTTGTTGTTGCGAGACTTTTGGCTGTCTCTGCTGACTTTGCCGTTGTCGGCTTTCCTATCTTTGCTGGGCCACCTTTCGGTGCCCCCGCATTTTTTCCACCTTCCATTAATTTATTGTCCAATGCAATTATATTTTCCACTTCGCGATTATGAAAAAAAGCTTCTAAAAATTCGGACCCAGACCGGGACTCGAACTCGCGACCCTCCACACCGCGGTGCGCCACTCTACTCTTGTGCTATCGCACTATTGAAAATTCGTCTGACTAAAGTTGTACTAGTACACTCGCGACTCTATTTAAAATTTCTGCCTAAGCCAATAACGTCCACACTGCTTAACAGATCGAGATCGAGCACTCTACCACTAGGCCACCTAACGATATACTGATCGGCCACTCTTCCTCTGTGCTACTGCACTATATAAAAATAGCTTGGCTTAATTTTTACTTAACCACACGCGATATTTACTTGAAAGTCTGTGAAAGCCGAAAACGTCTACACACTTCCACAGAACGAGATCGACTGGCGGTAACACATCCATCAAGCTACGTTCGGTATTATATTTTCATGGCTGATTTTTATGATAACATACAGTGGTGTCAAAAACATTCCGGATTTTTTTGATCAACTGCATTGAGTGTTGGTTTCTGAGATAAAAATGAACAAATCAAATATTTGTAATTTTTCGCCATTTTTATTAAATAATTGTATCATTTTAAACAAAAAACATGGTAAATTATCCATTAAAAAAAAAAATAATAGTCAAAAATTAAAGTTGATTCAGAATTTTAATGTGACAAACTAACCGGATTTTATCTTGTACAATTAATTATTATTTTGTATTTAATATTTTGTCAAGTAACCCCTATTTTTTATCACAGCTCGACGAGGCTTTGACTGAATTAAATTTTCGAAAATAGAAGCAGGAATATTCATAAATTCATTTTTCAAGGCTGCAAAAAGAAAAGTTGCTGACGTGTGCTTTTTTTTCCCAACCCGCCTTTTTAAAATGGCCCACAAGTTTTCAATTGGGTTTAGATCGGGTGATTGAGACGGCCATTCTTAAACACGAATATTTTTAGTCGCAAACCACTCTTTTAGCAGCTTTGAAGAATGTTTGGGGTCATTATCCTGCTGAAAAAAAACCCAACGCTAAGGCATTTTTTCCTCTGCATATGGAAGCATTACTTACTCCAAAATGTCCTTATATTGAAAACGGTCCATAATTCCTGTGATTTAGTGTATTGGACCGCAGCCTGCGCCTGAAAAACAGCCCCACACCATCACCAAGGCTCCACCGTGCTTAACTGTAGGGAGTACATTTGCAGGCTTTAATCGCGTACCTTTTGAGCGACTTACTGTCCTTGCACTATCGGAGTAAAACAAGTTGAATTTGCTTTCATCACTGAAAATCACGCTCCTCCATTTGCTTAAAAACCAGTTAAGATAGTTTTTTGCAAATTCAACCCTGAGTTAAATGTTTTGACTGCGAATTTAAAGTCTTTTCCAAACACCTTTCATGGCTTACCTTTTTCTACGATGTTAAGCAGTAAGAAGAGGTTTCTTCGCTGGTCGAAATGCAAAAAGACCGAAATCTCTTAAACGCTTCCTTACCGTACTTGGCCCTATAGGTAGATTTAGTTCATCACAAATTATCTTTGAAGTTGCAAAAGGGTCTTTAAGCACAAAATTCTTTATGCGCCTATCAGTTTGAACAGTTGTTTTGCGAGGGCGTCCACCAAAATGATCTGCTTCTACTGATTTCCCGCTTCTAAATTTTGTAAAGATGTCACAAACCGTTGACGTTGGAATTTGCAATATTTCAGATATTAAATTTTGTTTTGTACCGGCTTGGAACTTTTCTATTACCTTGTATCGAATCGCGTTGCTATAACGTGTTTTAGCCATTTTCTGCACCATATAGTTTCAACTAACACAGCTCTCAACTTGTATAGTCTGTTTAATCTACGGCGTGAGTCAAAAGACTCGAAAAAACCGCTACTTTAACATCGAGACTCGCAATCTTCCTGCAATCCGGTAAGTTTTGCACAGGCATGTTATTGAATAACTTTATAAAATATTTTTTTTATTGTTCTTGTCATCGGAGCATTATATTTTTAAGGTTATTATTAAATTGTCTCATACCCTCTACAAATTATGGAAAACCTATGGAAAGTTATTAGTTTTCTACTTGATATTAAGAAAAACATTATACTGAGGAAAAATCCGGAATGTTTTTGACAGCACTGTATGTATGTATAGTTAACTTTTCGGTTGGTTAAGATTTTAATTATTGATTTACTAACAAATTACGAGGTATTCTAATCAAATTTTTGGATGACCATTTGAATCTTTTTAGAGTCACTATATAAAAGTCGTTTTGCATTTGGTATTCAATACAAAGTGCAAATTGTTTATATTTAAAAAAAAAAAGTGTGGGAGTGACCCATTGTTTTTTTGCAGAAATGGTATGACCCTAAAGAGGTCTATCGCCTGACATTTTTTTTTTTTTTTTTGAAAATCGAAAGTCGGTCGGCTAACTTGTCCCAGGTTCGAATCCCGAAAACAGGCGCAAACCAACATTTTTTTTTGTGAATTTTCCTAAAATTTTTTTGTAATTGATAATTGAAGAAATTTGAATACATACTTACACTTACATATTTAAGAATAATTCCAATATGTGCTAACCCGCGTTTAAGATAATAAAAAAAAAAAGATTAAAGCAAGTGTTAAAGCGGGAAACGTGAAAACAAAAAAAAATAAATAATCTCAATTCGCGGATTAACATATACATATATTTAAAAGTGAATAAAGGTATAAAAACAAGGTATAAAAAAAAGGTATACATCAGCATCAGAGAAGGGTACCATCCCACACCAGTTGCAGTGGCCATTTCAACAGGAATTTAGGGGTGAGTTTTTGTAAATATCCTTCATATAATTCATTTTCCATAAAAGATAGATATATGTATATAATACAAAAAAAAAAAACTAACAATTAATACGCGAATCGATGGGGGGTTTTTGAATTGGGGACTATTGAGAGTATAATATAAAAAAAAAAATAGAATCGGAAAAAGAGGTAGTAATTACCCAAGTATAGTGAATAAATCCAGTCCGTTTTCACACCGAGTTTAAATTGAAGCTTCTTTAGTCAGCAACAGGGTTGCCATAAAGGAAGTTATTTTATTTAAATTTAAAGTAACTTAAATTGAAATTTTACAACAATTGTTTTTCTTTTAATTTAATAAAATTTTTAAGATTTGTAATTTTAATGTTTAATATATGAATAAAATCTAATTTTATATTTTTTTAACATGGAAAAACAGAATTTTAACAATTATTGAAGATATTGAAAACGGACAAAATGTCTGAGTGGAAGATTTTTTTTAAGGAATGAGGGAGAGGAAACGAGAGGGATAAGGATTTAGAAGGGGGAAGAGGCCGATGAAAAGGGGTTGTTCTAGCGAGGGATGCAACCAAGGAAGGGAGGGTTGAGGCGATTTCTCGCGCATCAATAACATCAAGATGCAGACTGGCAATGATTTTAATTTTTTTTTGTAGCAGTTAAAGGTCCAAGAACCACGACCACAGCTGAGCTAGGGGTTCAAATTGCCAGCAAGGACTAAAGGCAAAAGAGACTGTTACATTGTCCAATGGGGAATCAAAAATCGCGTAGAATTTAATGCTTCAAAAACTCAATGCTGTCTACTGTCGTTTAAACGAAACCCACCCCCATGCCACTATCCATGAGTGGCACTTGCATCAGGAAACCGAAAAGCTTTCTGTCCTCGGTATGGGTATCACAGATCACCTTATGTGGAACGATCACATATTTGATGTAGCCAAAAATGCAGCTAAGTGTTTAGGTTTTCTTCGGCGATGCAAGAAATTTTTTACCCCTTCTGATCTGGCAGTTATCTATAAAGCCTTTATTGGTCCAAAATTCGAATACAATTCTCATGTTTGGGCAGGAGCTCCAATAACCTACTTGAGTCTATTGGATAGAATTCAAAGAAGAGCTATAAAAATGATAGATGATAGAAATATAACGGAAGCAATTGCACCTCTAGAACACTGCCGCAATGTTTCATGTCTCTCGTTATTTTACCGATATTTTCACAAACAGTGCTCTAGTGAAATAGCGCCAGTTGCATTCCTCCCCTTAAACAATTCAACCGTAATACTCGTGCTTCTAGGAATGCCCATCAGCTTACCCTTGAGCCCAAATTCGGACGTACTGTTAAGTATAGAGATTCTTTCTTTAGTCGCACTACAAGAATGTGGAATGCACTACCTGACACTATTTTTCCCTGCCATTTCGATATTCAGAGGTTCAAAACCAATGTGAATCGGTATCTCCTCTTAAATCCTTTCCTATTTTCCTAACGCTCGCACTGTGTTTAAACATTTTAAGGGTAGTAAAACCCCCTTTAGTGCGCGCTTCATATAAAAAAAAATATTCAAATATAAAAACTCCTGAAGCCAATTGTTTCTTTCTTCCTTAAATATTCCGGGATATTCCAAAGCATAAACGATACCAAAGTAACTAATTGAAAAAAATCGTCAAAAAACATAGAACCCAATTTTAATAATTTGCTTTTTTTTGTCAAGGAACATTTCAGAAGCTTCAAATCAAAGTTAAAGTTAAAAATAAAAACATTATTTTTCATAAATAAACTTTACATAGTTATAAAAGCTTACAAAAGAAAAACCTATACAAAATGTTATAAATATGAAAGCATTGTAAAATATAAAACTTACCTTTTGTTTTCATCTGTGTTGCTTAAATCAAGTTGATCTGAATTGATATAAAAAGCAACACGAAAAGCTCTTCCATCTTCCAGTAAAATTCCTATGTAGGATGGTCCAATAACAACTTCCTTGACTTGTGTTTTTATTCCTCCAAAGACTTGAGGGTTTGCACATCCAACCTTATTAATTTTATCGGAGGCTTCACGCAATCTAGTCAAAAAAGTATGTACGTAGGTTAGTAGTAAAACACTTAAGGAAGAAAGCAATGACGTAAGCGAATAAGTAAGAAAGTAAGTAAATTAGCGAGTAAGTAAGTCAGTAAGTAAGAATATTACAGGTAAAATAGTACTCAAAATACTTTGAAAAAAATTAAAAATTCCTATCCTCAAGAAAGTTGGTAAAAAAGTTCCATTTACTCCAATAAAATTAGCAAAAATGTCTACAAAAATTCGGAAGGAGAATTTTATTTTAAAGAGTACATCTTGCGGATTCTAAAACCACAATTTTTCAATAAAAAATTCTCTGCGTCGTCCGCCATTTTGAAAAAGGTGTTGAAAAGCGTGTACTCAATTTTCTCAACCGCTATTAGTCGTAGAGTATTTTTATTTACTTTTGTAGGTTAACATTTTTTCTACAATTTTTGTCTTAACAATTTTTTGGATAGCTCCTTCATATAAAAAGTTATTGTTGAAAAACCAGCAATTTTTCGATTTTAAAAGTGGGTTTTTAAATTTATCTCATCCAATGTCATTCCGAAGCAAAAATCACTTTTGATACTTTTTATAGAACATTAAATTTCCTACATTTCTGTTTGTTTAGAGATTCCATGTAAGTCAAATAACTTTCAAGATATAGCACGACATAATTTCTAATATTATATAATAAGTATCGATGCATTTTGTTTAATTGGCCATATTTGTAGAGAAAGGTTATACCTATAATTGTGTATAATTGGTTTCATGAAAATTTAAAATGTTTCATCATGTTTTGAATTTAAAATAAAGTTGACGGGACATTTACACCTTTTGAAAACGAAACTTTTTGCCCCTTCCCAACAATTTGTATTTAGGAACTTAACCACTTTTGTAAGCTAAATTCTGAGATCTTAATCTTTAAAATATGACCAGAAATGAAGTTACGATTTTTAAAAAGGAAAAAAGCCAATTAGAAAAAAATTATTTTATTTTTATTTTTATATGTTTTTTTTTTTTTATTTTATTTTTAAAAATATTTTTTTTTTCTAATCGGCTTTTTTTCCTTTCAAAAAATCCTAACTTCATTTCTACTGGTTTTAAGATTAAGATCTCAAAATTTAGCTTACAAATGTGGCTTAATTCTCAAATAAAAGTTGTTTGAGAGGAGCAAAAAGTTTTGTACTAAAATGGTGTGTAAATGTCCCGTCAACTTTTTTTTTTTTATTGGAAAATTGTGGTTTTAGAATCCCCAAGAGATACTCTTTAAAATAAAACAAAAAATTCTCCTCCCGAATTTTTGTAGATATTTTCGATTTTTTGGTTAATTTGATTGGACTTCTATGAGAATGAATAAATGACAAGAGTATAAAGTTATCTTTTAGTGATTTTTTTTTAGTGGGAGAGGGCGGAAGGTTGTTGTGCACCGTAAGGACAAAATTACTTTCGGACTGCCTATATGTTTCCGTATTCAAATATGGAGAAAAAGACTCTTTACTTTTCTTAAATGGTTTTTAATTTTCTTTTATTTCTTACGACTTCTGTCTTCCTGGAAAACTAACTTGATAATGGACGAACTGAAGGTTCTTTTTTAATTTTTAAATAAAAAATTGTTTGATTGTTTTTTATAAAACTTGAGTTGTTATTCCGTTGGACTTACTCTACTGACACAAGCCGTGTTACATTGGCGCCCAACTAGTGGTCCGGATTCAATTTTTTTCAAAAAATATGCATACCGAACAAAAGAAGAAGTATTCAAAGATGTCTATGACAGCTAAGCAATTTCAAGAGCTCTTGGAAGCAATGCAGTTTGGCTCCAGAAAAAATTAACTGAATGATGACTATATACTGATGACTCTATTTGCTGATGACTTTATTTGCAAGAAATGTGCACTGTTTTCACAGTTATCGCAACCAAAGATTCAATGATGGTGGACATGATATATGGACTTCTGGGTTTCCATATCCGTCATGCACTACTTCGAGATAGTTTCAAAACTTTCAAGGAACTATTGAGCACAGCCCGAGTAGTTGAGGTTTCGATTTCTGTTAAGGCAGCCCAAAGACCTTCAAAAGTAGAAACTGCAAAGAAGAGATGTAGCTTTTGCAAGAATACGGGACACACAGCTGAAGAATGCCGCAAGAAGCAAAGACAGGGGCACACAAAATCACAACCTTATACTCTTCAACAATGCTATAGATGCAGGGCTCCAGGATTTGTCCGCTGTCCAAATTGTAAGGATTTGGAATAGCGTATCTAGATACTGCAGCTCGAACAAGTGTCGCTAGTAGAGAGCTTTTCATTCATCTCTTAAATAATGTAACCAAATTTTCACAAATTAACGCATTTGTCACACTAGCTGACGGAAACTCAAAATCAGAAGCAATCTTTATTGCCGAAAATAATATCACTATCGGAAATCGATTAAGGCCCATAAAATTAATTGAGCTCCCAAAAGCAACAGATAACAGAACATTGATTGGAATTGATTTTCTTGAAGAAAACGGAATAGTGGTGGATCTGGATCAACAAGTTTGGTACTATTCACATCAAAAAGAGAAAATATTTGATTTCTACGACACGAGTCAACAAAAAAAAAGTTGTAAGAATTTATCTTACAAATGATCTTCACCAAATTTTTGATATTCCAATGACTACTGATGACTTCAAACCTACACCCCCAAATGCTAAGACACCGAGGAGTAACATTGCCAGACCGTCAAAATCAGAAGCAGAATGCAGTGAACTTAAATCTCACGAAAGTTCTCAAGATTCACCGAAGATATACAAAGAGCTCAGGCCAGAACTGAGCCTTTATGGAACATGGTTTGACAATATTAAAATAGTTTCTCCGATTCCTGGAACACCAGTACCAAAAGAACACCTTGGGCAGTCACTCTACGGCAAACTTATTTATTTTGTTTATATTTTGCCGTTAAGGCAGTTAAATTATTGTTTATATAGTTTTTCGCTTCTACACCCCCTGACCGCGCTTGCAAACTCACCCCGCCACCATCACTTTTCGTTTGTGCAGCGAATTCAATATTCCAACCTTCCAGTAGACGTCAGTGCAGTGGTAGGCAAGCACAAAGAAAAACCGAAAAAAAACAACAACGACGCGATTTTTAGATCACACAGCCAGAGTAGAAGCGATTATTATGAACGATCAGTATGCTTTAGGCATGCAATAAGGACGGTCATGGTGGTGTGTACGATATTTTGCAGGGCATTACAACAACAATTCATGTACGTTGTTCAGTGGGTTAGAAGCCAGTTTTGCCGAAAGTACTCCCATAGAAGTATTGTACTACTTTCAACACGTTTTACTCCCGTACTCCTCCTTTCACATTCTTACTCCTATTTTTTAAAGACCTAAAATATCCTACACTTGCAGCAAAGTGTAATGCCAACCTCAATCAATTTAATTCACTTTAAATTTAATGTAAATTTGACAGCTTCAAAACTATTTCTTTTTCGTTGGCTTCATGCTATTTTTTTTTGCCAGTAGTTCGTTATTTATTTTATTGTTACTTGAGATTGTAGTTTGGTGGTTCTGTTTTTTTTTTTATTGAACTTCGTGAATTTGTATGTGTAGTTCAATAAAATGAAAAGGTTTGCTGAATTAAATTTTTAATATTACTTTGAATAATTTTATTAGAATAAAAATAAGGAACTTAATTGTAATCTGCAAGTGTAAGATATTTTAGGTCTTTAAAAAAATAGGAGTACGAATGTGAAAGGAGGAGTACGGGAGTATGATGGTGTTGAAGGTAGTAAAATACTCCTATGGGTGTATTTTCGGCAACACTGATGGTCACCATCATGCTCACAATGCGACGTGAGCGTGACGAGAACTCGTCGTAGTTGTCAAGCCAATTTCAAATCATGTAAGTATACGAGGATACGCCAGGGTATGCACAATGAAACGTTTCGTCACGACACGCCGGAGTTGGGAAAATTGAAATAAAAAACGCTCTCGTCGACGTTTCTTATGTTTTTTTTATATTTGATTAATGGTGATCTGTGAAATTGTAGTAAAGAATAAAGAAAACAACAGATAAGTGTAAATTAACAAAAATAAATATAAATTTAGTTGACAATGGAATTATATTTATAGATCTATAATCATCATTATCATTATTTTGAACGTACACGGCACAGCAAGAACAAAAATAATAAATAATTTAACGCTGTCAAAAAACTTGTCGTCAAGAAACTCGTCGCATTGTGAATTGGGGAACGATTTTATAACTAGAAAAAAATGACAGCGATTCACGTCACGCTCTCGTCCCGTTTTCACGTCGCATTGTCAATCGAGCTTCACTTTTCGTTTGTGCAGCGAATTCAATATACCAACCTTCCAATGGACGTCGGTGCAGCAGTGCTGTCAGAATGGCTACTATAGTAGCATTTGGCTCCTTTACTGTTGAAAGGACTACTGTGCTACCCATGTCTCAGAAAGGCTCCCCAAGTTTCTACATGGAAAAGTTAATGAAAATATTTTTAAATCCTGACACCTATTAAAAATTTCACATCTCTGTTAATTTGTGATCATATTAGGGGTATTCATGCAAATGTGGAAAACCTAAAGAAAGCTTAAAAACGATAGAATTTTATATCGGTAGAAATGAACTGTATACTAGGCTGTCCCGTCGATGTATGGGAATTTTTTTTTTTTGAGCTACACTATCACAAGAGGTATCAAAATTTGCACAGATAAAGAAGATAAAGAAAACTGAAATAACATGTCATCTTGAGGGTGCTACCGAGCTTTGAAGATTTGTAAATTTGACGTTTTTACAGACTTTAACCGTATTAATAAAACTATACAAAAATCAAGTTTAAAAAGGTATTTTATTATAAATATTATTGAAACAAAGCATATGAAGAAGTAGAAGTAGGGTCAATTACACTTTGTGAGGCCTCTGTTACCAGTTTAACACATCTTTCCACAGATTGGGTGTGACAGGGAAAGTCATCAATATCCAAGATCATATTATTTATATGTCGAAGAACCGGAGGTGATGTAACCTGACATTCGTGCCACAAAATAATTTCGGTATAATCTTTAGCAGAGAAGATAATTTTTGGTGGTTTATATAGCCTGCATTTGGTGATACTTTCAGCTTCTCTAGTTTTTTTTATTCTTCGCAATGCCAGCTCCCGAATGTGGTCTCTTTCATCAAACAACATACTAATACGCAAGTTTTCTGGGTGTGCAAAAACAGCATTTCGTTCTATAACAGAATTTACAACAGATCTCAAAATTTCGGGTAAATATCGAGAGTACTTTATTAGTTGGAAAATATGTTTGGCTCCATGCTTAAAAGACGTCTTTTGCTTGATTTGGAACCAAATTGGAGCGTATACTTTGAAGACGTAGTTGACAAGCAATAGCAAATTCTCTGATGGATTAAGAGTACTAACATAAAGTCTGAGTATACGATTAGCAGAAGTAAGCCATCTCGAGTGAGCCATTTTTCCAGGTTGACGGTTTGCGAGCTCAGGAGTACAGAAACCAGTTGATACAGCTTGACATATCTGATAAAGATATTTTTGATCCGTACTTAGTTCATCAACCACATTTTTCGACAAATCAGGCATATTACCAGCCACCGCACAAAAGCACACCGTGGTCTTACTTTCGCAACCAGCTAGTTGCTTCCCAATAGGTCCGGAACATTCTCTAGGACCCGAAGTGCAACCATCTAATGTTAAGAATAAATGACGAAAAGATAACTCATTGGCATGAAGCATACAAATACACCATTGTAGCGGTCTCTCCAAAAACTCCTCTAAATATTGAATCACGCCCCCCTTCCAACCAGTGTTAGTTGCAGTTCCGTCACATCCAATGCAGATCACGTCATCTAAATTCCAACCTTGATGTTCTAATAAGGATGTGATCGATGTAAAAATTCCTTTTGCGGTGCCACGACCTGGTGTTGTGTGTCCCAAATAAATTGATCCAGGTTCTGCCAAAATTGAGATGTGCTCTTCAAAAACTTCTTTGCGATGATAGCGCGCCCCTGTTTTCTCATTTATCAGGGTCTTGTCTTTTCGTCCATCAAAGTAAATGCTTTTTATAGCAATACCTCCAATATCTTTTGAAGATTCTGTACGGGATTTAGATACAGCTCTGTGGATCTTGTTTTTGTCAATAACTGGAGTTAAATCTTTGGTAGAAACCAAGCCAAAACAGCAGAAGCAACAGCAGCGGCAGATCGCGTTGATAAACCGTATCGATCACAGACCTTAGCAACTGTTGGCAACCTCAATGTATTCCGATTAGCTCTTGAAGTCGATGGTGCCTCTCTCGAAGGCATGTTTGTTGGGGATGCCTCTGTTATCGGATACGTTTCTGGTGAAGATTCGAGCAGTCTTTTTCGCAGTTTCCTGAGACAGAATCGGTTTCTTGGACAGAACACTTTTTTGCTTCCCTCTTTGACTCTTCAATTTGCCTCTGCTGTCGTTTCTTCAAGGTAACTGTTTCCTTCTTGTCAACCCCGCTTATAACCATTTTCCTCTCATTTCTTTGATCCAACAAAAAACTTCTCATGGATGGGAACTTTCTTAGGTTTTAAACACGAACAAGTTTCAAATGAAGTGCATTTACAAGCAGCAACGTCGAAAAGCTTCTCGGATGACTCTAAAAAACACTTCAGTTTGTTTTTGAAACTATCATTTTGCTTGCTTTTGGGGTATCGCTTCAAAATACTGTACTTTTCGAAATAGTATTTCAGTAATTGAATAACTCGTTCCTTAGTTACAATTGGAATCGAAGCTTTCGTCCAAATATTGTTGATCTCTTCAGAAACAATCGCATATATATCTGAATGGGATGGATCCTTTCCGTTACTCTTAAGTTTAAGGTCGTTCCTGACAAACAAAATAAATGAAATGACATCCCTTATAGTTGGTAGCTGCCGACCGTCAAGTTTTTTGTATGCTCCCAATATAGCACAAGTAGTCCCACTACGTCTCGAAATCATTATTTAAAAAATCACAAAAATCGCTTTTAAAACTTTTCCAACACACTTTACACAACCCGTAGAGGATCTCGAATGACCTGGAGACTTCAAAGTGTGGCTTTTATATAAGATCAGGTCTAAAAATTATGGAGTTCGACAACCCATTTAGTCATAAACAAGTGGTGAATGAAAAACCTCTACGTTTCCTCAATAAAACGCATAATGTGGTTTTTCCCACATTTGTCCACAAAACGCCCACTTTTCAAACCCTTGAGTTTTAAATCCGACTTTATAACCGGATTGAGTTGTGTATTTTTTAGGTAGAAAAAACAGGTAAAAAACCCAATATTATTCATAAAAATGTATCCCTATCTGGCATCAATGAATGAAGTCAGTTGGGTAGGTTAGGTAGGCCTCAAATTTTTGCCCTCTTGTATTAATTTGCAATACAATTTTTTCTTGAAAATCGGATACGTATAGAAAATTTACTTCAAATTACGTTAAATTTATTAAGCAGTGGTTTTAAGCTCAAGGAGAAAAAATAATCACAACGGCGATATGCGCAAACAAATTATTTAATATGGGACACCATATTGGGGGTATTTTCTTGAAACCTTATAGATTTGAAACCGCTGGAAACGTGTTGCTGCATGCAAACCGAAACGTCAAACATTTTTTACACCTAATAAGATCAAAAAGTCAATATTTTATAGTAAATAGTAGTTCAGGAGCGGAAGTTAGGGATAGCAAAATATCACCATAAAAATAACAATTTTTCAAAATTTTGAGGGTCGGTAGAACCCTCAAGATATATTTTAATTTTATTTTTTAAATTATTTTTGTAATCTAAGGCCAATTACGCAAGTTTTGAGAGGTCTTGCGTTCGGGAAATCCAAACAAAAAATTGTCGGGGCACCCTACTGTATACCCTTATTGATTTTATAAAATATCTAGAATCAAGGCTCTCCCAAACCAACGCGAAATCGGCGCGGAACATTCGTCGACGACAGTTTTTGTTGTTATTTAACATTGTTTATTTCTCATTTTTGTTATCATTGTGAATCGTTCGCCCTGCAGAGTGAATGTTCTTCGCCGCTTTCGCATCGGTTTGGGAGAGCCTTTGGCTACCCAACTTCCCAAACTGCTCCCCAAATGTTATGAAAAGTGCTACTCTCGGAATTTGTGAACGACAGCACTGCAGTGCAGTGGTAAGCTGGTAAGCAAGCACAAAGAAAAACCGAAAAAAAACAACAACAGCTCACACAGCCAGCTCTGTGGATCCCCACTTTCGGAAAAAAAGTCGAAGTAGATTTGAAGAAAAAAGTGAAGTAGATGAGTAAAATCGTAGTAGATTTCAAGTTTCATTTTACATAAATCCATATACAAATTATGTACAAAAAGAAAACTTGACACATGCTTTGTTAAATTACTTTTGTGTTACTATTGTGGTAGAAGTTCATTTTTGTAATGTAAATTCTGGGATCCCATACTTACTAGACTGAAATAAGAGAAAAAAGAAGTAGATTTGGCCTATTTTGGTAAGATTGAAGTAGGATGAAGCATTGATTTTAAAAAAGAAGTAGATTTCAATATATTGGCGATGGTGCGAAGTAGGAAGTAGTTTTAAAAATAATTTGAAAAAAAAGAAGTAGATCTACTTCAATTGAAGTAAATTGGTACCACTGGCCACAGCCAGAGATTATGAATGATCAGTGTGCTTTGGGCATGCAATGAAGGACGGTCATGGTGGAGCGCACGATATTTTGCAGGGCACTACAACAACAATTCATGTACGTTGTTCAGTGGGTTAGAATCTTTTTTATTTAAATACCTATTATAAAGATAGATAATGGTCGAATTTCGACCACTGGGCGGTAGATTATGTATGTATATCAACTAGAGCTCTTGATACCCGGGTACCCGGTCTACTACCCGGAAATTCCGGGTACTACCAGGGTACCCGGGTAGCCAGGTGGTTGGATATTTCGGGTTCCCAAACCATTACCGGGTACCCGACAGCCAACGGGTACCAGGGTACTTGTGGGATTGTTTCAAAATTTTCAAGGAACTATTGAGAAAAGACCGAGTAGTTGAGCTTTCGACTTCTTTGGCAACCCAAATGCTAAGACACCAAGGAGTAACATAAACAGACCGTCAAAATCAGAAGCAGAATGCAGTGAACTTAAATCTCACGAAAGTTCTCAAGATTCACCGAAGATATACAAAGAGCTCAGGCCAGAACTGAGCCTTTATGGAACATGGTTTGACAATATTAAAATAGTTTCTCCGATTCCTGGAACACCAGTACCAAAAGAACACCTTGGACCTACCCCACCTTTGAAAAGAAAAAGAACTAACGCAACAAATAACTAAAGCTGAAAATCTCTTTCCCACCTTGAATTTTTTTAGGACCTTTTTTCACGATATAGGTGATTTGTACCCGCAGCTTTTTGAATGTCTTAATGGCAACATATTATTTTTTTTTTTTTTGTTTTGCTTTTTTCAAAAATATGGGCAGTCACTCTACGGCAAACTTATTATTTTGTTTATATTTTGCCGTTAAGGCAGTTAAATTATTGTTTATATAGTTTTTCGCTTCTACACCCCCTGACCGCGCTTGCAAACTCACCCCGCCACCATCACTTTTCGTTTGTGCAGCGAATTCAATATTCCAACCTTCCAGTAGACGTCAGTGCAGTGGTAGGCAAGCACAAAGAAAAACCGAAAAAAAACAACAACGACGCGATTTTTAGATCACACAGCCAGAGTAGAAGCGATTATTATTAACGATCAGTATGCTTTAGGCATGCAATAAGGACGGTCATGGTGGTGTGTACGATATTTTGCAGGGCATTACAACAACAATTCATGTACGTTGTTCAGTGGGTTAGAAGCCAGTTTTGCCGAAAGTACTCCCATAGAAGTATTGTACTACTTTCAACACGTTTTACTCCCGTACTCCTCCTTTCACATTCTTACTCCTATTTTTTAAAGACCTAAAATATCCTACACTTGCAGCAAAGTGTAATGCCAACCTCAATCAATTTAATTCACTTTAAATTTAATGTAAATTTGACAGCTTCAAAACTATTTCTTTTTCGTTGGCTTCATGCAATTTTTTTTTGCCAGTAGTTCGTTATTTATTTTATTGTTACTTGAGATTGTAGTTTGGTGGTTCTGTTTTTTTTTTTATTGAACTTCGTGAATTTGTATGTGTAGTTCAATAAAATGAAAAGGTTTGCTGAATTAAATTTTTAATATTACTTTGAATAATTTTATTAGAATAAAAATAAGGAACTTAATTGTAATCTGCAAGTGTAAGATATTTTAGGTCTTTAAAAAAATAGGAGTACGAATGTGAAAGGAGGAGTACGGGAGTATGATGGTGTTGAAAGTAGTAAAATACTCCTATGGGTGTATTTTCGGCAACACTGATGGTCACCATCATGCTCACAATGCGACGTGAGCGTGACGAGAACTCGTCGTAGTTGTCAAGCCAATTTCAAATCATGTAAGTATACGAGGATACGCCAGGGTATGCACAATGAAACGTTTCGTCACGACACGCCGGAGTTGGGAAAATTGAAATAAAAAACGCTCTCGTCGACGTTTCTTATGTTTTTTTTATATTTGATTAATGGTGATCTGTGAAATTGTAGTAAAGAATAAAGAAAACAACAGATAAGTGTAAATTAACAAAAATAAATATAAATTTAGTTGACAATGGAATTATATTTATAGATCTATAATCATCATTATCATTATTTTGAACGTACACGGCACAGCAAGAACAAAAATAATAAATAATTTAACGCTGTCAAAAAACTTGTCGTCAAGAAACTCGTCGCATTGTGAATTGGGGAACGATTTTATAACTAGAAAAAAATGACAGCGATTCACGTCACGCTCTCGTCCCGTTTTCACGTCGCATTGTCAATCGAGCTTCACTTTTCGTTTGTGCAGCGAATTCAATATACCAACCTTCCAATGGACGTCGGTGCAGCAGTGCTGTCAGAATGGCTACTATAGTAGCATTTGGCTCCTTTACTGTTGAAAGGACTACTGTGCTACCCATGTCTCAGAAAGGCTCCCCAAGTTTCTACATGGAAAAGTTAATGAAAATATTTTTAAATCCTGACACCTATTAAAAATTTCACATCTCTGTTAATTTGTGATCATATTAGGGGTATTCATGCAAACGTGGAAAACCTAAAGAAAGCTTAAAAACGATAGAATTTTATATCGGTAGAAATGAACTGTATACTAGGCTGTCCCGTCGATGTATGGGAATTTTTTTTTTTTGAGCTACACTATCACAAGAGGTATCAAAATTTGCACAGATAAAGAAGATAAAGAAAACTGAAATAACATGTCATCTTGAGGGTGCTACCGAGCTTTGAAGATTTGTAAATTTGACGTTTTTACAGACTTTAACCGTATTAATAAAACTATACAAAAATCAAGTTTAAAAAGGTATTTTATTATAAATATTATTGAAACAAAGCATATGAAGAAGTAGAAGTAGGGTCAATTACACTTTGTGAGGCCTCTGTTACCAGTTTAACACATCTTTCCACAGATTGGGTGTGACAGGGAAAGTCATCAATATCCAAGATCATATTATTTATATGTCGAAGAACCGGAGGTGATGTAACCTGACATTCGTGCCACAAAATAATTTCGGTATAATCTTTAGCAGAGAAGATAATTTTTGGTGGTTTATATAGCCTGCATTTGGTGATACTTTCAGCTCCTCTAGTTTTTTTTATTCTTCGCAATGCCAGCTCCCGAATGTGGTCTCTTTCATCAAACAACATACTAATACGCAAGTTTTCTGGGTGTGCAAAAACAGCATTTCGTTCTATAACAGAATTTACAACAGATCTCAAAATTTCGGGTAAATATCGAGAGTACTTTATTAGTTGGAAAATATGTTTGGCTCCATGCTTAAAAGACGTCTTTTGCTTGATTTGGAACCAAATTGGAGCGTATACTTTGAAGACGTAGTTTACAAGCAATAGCAAATTCTCTGATGGATTAAGAGTACTAACATAAAGTCTGAGTATACGATTAGCAGAAGTAAGCCATCTCGAGTGAGCCATTTTTCCAGGTTGACGGTTTGCGAGCTCAGGAGTACAGAAACCAGTTGATACAGCTTGACATATCTGATAAAGATATTTTTGATCCGTACTTAGTTCATCAACCACATTTTTCGACAAATCAGGCATATTACCAGCCACCGCACAAAAGCACACCGTGGTCTTACTTTCGCAACCAGCTAGTTGCTTCCCAATAGGTCCGGAACATTCTCTAGGACCCGAAGTGCAACCATCTAATGTTAAGAATAAATGACGAAAAGATAACTCATTGGCATGAAGCATACAAATACACCATTGTAGCGGTCTCTCCAAAAACTCCTCTAAATATTGAATCACGCCCCCCTTCCAACCAGTGTTAGTTGCAGTTCCGTCACATCCAATGCAGATCACGTCATCTAAATTCCAACCTTGATGTTCTAATAAGGATGTGATCGATGTAAAAATTCCTTTTGCGGTGCCACGACCTGGTGTTGTGTGTCCCAAATAAATTGATCCAGGTTCTGCCAAAATTGAGATGTGCTCTTCAAAAACTTCTTTGCGATGATAGCGCGCCCCTGTTTTCTCATTTATCAGGGTCTTGTCTTTTCGTCCATCAAAGTAAATGCTTTTTATAGCAATACCTCCAATATCTTTTGAAGATTCTGTACGGGATTTAGATACAGCTCTGTGGATCTTGTTTTTGTCAATAACTGGAGTTAAATCTTTGGTAGAAACCAAGCCAAAACAGCAGAAGCAACAGCAGCGGCAGATCGCGTTGATAAACCGTATCGATCACAGACCTTAGCAACTGTTGGCAACCTCAATGTATTCCGATTAGCTCTTGAAGTCGATGGTGCCTCTCTCGAAGGCATGTTTGTTGGGGATGCCTCTGTTATCGGATACGTTTCTGGTGAAGATTCGAGCAGTCTTTTTCGCAGTTTCCTGAGACAGAATCGGTTTCTTGGGTAGAACACTTTTTTGCTTCCCTCTTTGACTCTTCAATTTGCCTCTGCTGTCGTTTCTTCAAGGTAACTGTTTCCTTCTTGTCAACCCCGCTTATAACCATTTTCCTCTCATTTCTTTGATCCAACAAAAAACTTCTCATGGATGGGAACTTTCTTAGGTTTTAAACACGAACAAGTTTCAAATGAAGTGCATTTACAAGCAGCAACGTCGAAAAGCTTCTCGGATGACTCTAAAAAACACTTCAGTTTGTTTTTGAAACTATCATTTTGCTTGCTTTTGGGGTATCGCTTCAAAATACTGTACTTTTCGAAATAGTATTTCAGTAATTGAATAACTCGTTCCTTAGTTACAATTGGAATCGAAGCTTTCGTCCAAATATTGTTGATCTCTTCAGAAACAATCGCATATATATCTGAATGGGATGGATCCTTTCCGTTACTCTTAAGTTTAAGGTCGTTCCTGACAAACAAAATAAATGAAATGACATCCCTTATAGTTGGTAGCTGCCGACCGTCAAGTTTTTTGTATGCTCCCAATATAGCACAAGTAGTCCCACTACGTCTCGAAATCATTATTTAAAAAATCACAAAAATCGCTTTTAAAACTTTTCCAACACACTTTACACAACCCGTAGAGGATCTCGAATGATCTGGAGACTTCAAAGTGTGGCTTTTATATAAGATCAGGTCTAAAAATTATGGAGTTCGACAACCCATTTAGTCATAAACAAGTGGTGAATGAAAAACCTCTACGTTTCCTCAATAAAACGCATAATGTTGTTTTTCCCACATTTGTCCACAAAACGCCCACTTTTCAAACCCTTGAGTTTTAAATCCGACTTTATAACCGGATTGAGTTGTGTATTTTTTAGGTAGAAAAAACAGGTAAAAAACCCAATATTATTCATAAAAATGTATCCCTATCTGGCATCAATGAATGAAGTCAGTTGGGTAGGTTAGGTAGGCCTCAAATTTTTGCCATCTTGTTTTAATTTGCAATACAAATTTTTCTTGAAAATCGGATACGTATAGAAAATTTACTTCAAATTACGTTAAATTTATTAAGCAGTGGTTTTAAGCTCAAGGAGAAAAAATAATCACAACGGCGATATGCGCAAACAAATTATTTAATATGGGACACCATATTGGGGGTATTTTCTTGAAACCTTATAGATTTGAAACCGCTGGAAACGTGTTGCTGCATGCAAACCGAAACGTCAAACATTTTTTACACCTAATAAGATCAAAAAGTCAATATTTTATAGTAAATAGTAGTTCAGGAGCGGAAGTTAGGGATAGCAAAATATCACCATAAAAATAACAATTTTTCAAAATTTTGAGGGTCGGTAGAACCCTCAAGATATATTTTAATTTTATTTTTTAAATTATTTTTGTAATCTAAGGCCAATTACGCAAGTTTTGAGAGGTCTTGCGTTCGGGAAATCCAAACAAAAAATTGTCGGGGCACCCTACTGTATACCCTTATTGACTTTATAAAATATCTAGAATCAAGGCTCTCCCAAACCAACGCGAAATCGGCGCGGAACATTCGTCGACGACAGTTTTTGTTGTTATTTAACTTTGTTTATTTCTCATTTTTGTTATCATTGTGAATCTACTAAAAATGATTTATTGACCAATTTGGAATTAATAATTGTGATTGGAAGTGATTAAAAATAATCTTTCCGTCGGCTTTTTTTGGTCACTGTAGTTTTTCCAATGAAACAATTAAGTTACATTAGCTTTCCCGACGTTTCGGCAGGGGTTGCTGCCTTCTTCAGGGGAACTTTATTTGGACAACAAGAAAAAAAATATATTGTTTACATTATAATAACAATAATTGAAACAATACAAAATACACTCACTTTAATAAAACTGTGTTTAAATTTAAACTGACATTTAAAATGTGAATCGTTCGCCCTGCAGAGTGAATGTTCTTCGCCGCTTTCGCATCGGTTTGGGAGAGCCTTTGGCTACCCAACTTCCCAAACTGCTCCCCAAATGTTATGAAAAGTGCTACTCTCGGAATTTGTGAACGACAGCACTGCAGTGCAGTGGTAAGCTGGTAAGCAAGCACAAAGAAAAACCGAAAAAAAAAAAACAACAACAGCTCACACAGCCAGCTCTGTGGATCCCCACTTTCGGAAAAAAAGTCGAAGTAGATTTGAAGAAAAAAGTGAAGTAGATGAGTAAAATCGTAGTAGATTTCAAGTTTCATTTTACATAAATCCATATACAAATTATGTACAAAAAGAAAACTTGACACATGCTTTGTTAAATTACTTTTGTGTTACTATTGTGGTAGAAGTTCATTTTTGTAATGTAAATTCTGGGATCCTATACTTACTAGACTGAAATAAGAGAAAAAAGAAGTAGATTTGGCCTATTTTGGTAAGATTGAAGTAGGATGAAGCATTGATTTTAAAAAAGAAGTAGATTTCAATGTATTGGCGATGGTGCGAAGTAGGAAGTAGTTTTAAAAATAATTTGAAAAAAAAGAAGTAGATCTACTTCAATTGAAGTAAATTGGTACCACTGGCCACAGCCAGAGATTATGAATGATCAGTGTGCTTTGGGCATGCAATGAAGGACGGTCATGGTGGAGCGCACGATATTTTGCAGGGCACTACAACAACAATTCATGTACGTTGTTCAGTGGGTTAGAATCTTTTTTATTTAAATACCTATTATAAAGATAGATAATGGTCGAATTTCGACCACTGGGCGGTAGATTATGTATGTATATCAACTAGAGCTCTTGATACCCGGGTACCCGGTCTACTACCCGGAAATTCCGGGTACTACCAGGGTACCCGGGTAGCCAGGTGGTTGGATATTTCGGGTTCCCAAACCATTACCGGGTACCCGACAGCCAACGGGTACCAGGGTACTTGTGGGATTGTTTCAAAATTTTCAAGGAACTATTGAGAAAAGACCGAGTAGTTGAGCTTTCGACTTCTTTGGCAACCCAAATGCTAAGACACCAAGGAGTAACATAAACAGACCGTCAAAATCAGAAGCAGAATGCAGTGAACTTAAATTTCACGAAAGTTCTCAAGATTCACCGAAGATATACAAAGAGCTCAGGCCAGAACTGAGCCTTTATGGAACATGGTTTGACAATATTAAAATAGTTTCTCCGATTCCTGGAACACCAGTACCAAAAGAACACCTTGGACCTACCCCACCTTTGAAAAGAAAAAGAACTAACGCAACAAATAACTAAAGCTGAAAATCTCTTTCCCACCTTGAATTTTTTTAGGACCTTTTTTCACGATATAGGTGATTTGTACCCGCAGCTTTTTGAATGTCTTAATGGCAACATATTATTTTTTTTTTTTTTTTGCTTTTTTCAAAAATATGGGCAGTCACTCTACGGCAAACTTATTATTTTGTTTATATTTTGCCGTTAAGGCAGTTAAATTATTGTTTATATAGTTTTTCGCTTCTACACCCCCTGACCGCGCTTGCAAACTCACCCCGCCACCATCACTTTTCGTTTGTGCAGCGAATTCAATATTCCAACCTTCCAGTAGACGTCAGTGCAGTGGTAGACAAGCACAAAGAAAAACCGAAAAAAAACAACAACGACGCGATTTTTAGATCACACAGCCAGAGTAGAAGCGATTATTATGAACGATCAGTATGCTTTAGGCATGCAATAAGGACGGTCATGGTGGTGTGTACGATATTTTGCAGGGCATTACAACAACAATTCATGTACGTTGTTCAGTGGGTTAGAAGCCAGTTTTGCCGAAAGTACTCCCATAGAAGTATTGTACTACTTTCAACACGTTTTACTCCCGTACTCCTCCTTTCACATTCTTACTCCTATTTTTTAAAGACCTAAAATATCCTACACTTGCAGCAAAGTGTAATGCCAACCTCAATCAATTTAATTCACTTTAAATTTAATGTAAATTTGACAGCTTCAAAACTATTTCTTTTTCGTTGGCTTCATGCAATTTTTTTTTGCCAGTAGTTCGTTATTTATTTTATTGTTACTTGAGATTGTAGTTTGGTGGTTCTGTTTTTTTTTTATTGAACTTCGTGAATTTGTATGTGTAGTTCAATAAAATGAAAAGGTTTGCTGAATTAAATTTTTAATATTACTTTGAATAATTTTATTAGAATAAAAATAAGGAACTTAATTGTAATCTGCAAGTGTAAGATATTTTAGGTCTTTAAAAAAATAGGAGTACGAATGTGAAAGGAGGAGTACGGGAGTATGATGGTGTTGAAAGTAGTAAAATACTCCTATGGGTGTATTTTCGGCAACACTGATGGTCACCATCATGCTCACAATGCGACGTGAGCGTGACGAGAACTCGTCGTAGTTGTCAAGCCAATTTCAAATCATGTAAGTATACGAGGATACGCCAGGGTATGCACAATGAAACGTTTCGTCACGACACGCCGGAGTTGGGAAAATTGAAATAAAAAACGCTCTCGTCGACGTTTCTTATGTTTTTTTTATAATTGATTAATGGTGATCTGTGAAATTGTAGTAAAGAATAAAGAAAACAACAGATAAGTGTAAATTAACAAAAATAAATATAAATTTAGTTGACAATGAAATTATATTTATAGATCTATAATCATAATTATCATTATTTTGAACGTACACGGCACAGCAAGAACAAAAATAATAAATAATTTAACGCTGTCAAAAAACTTGTCGTCAAGAAACTCGTCGCATTGTGAATTGGGGAACGATTTTATAACTAGAAAAAAATGACAGCGATTCACGTCACGCTCTCGTCCCGTTTTCACGTCGCATTGTCAATCGAGCTTCACTTTTCGTTTGTGCAGCGAATTCAATATACCAACCTTCCAATGGACGTCGGTGCAGCAGTGCTGTCAGAATGGCTACTATAGTAGCATTTGGCTCCTTTACTGTTGAAAGGACTACTGTGCTACCCATGTCTCAGAAAGGCTCCCCAAGTTTCTACATGGAAAAGTTAATGAAAATATTTTTAAATCCTGACACCTATTAAAAATTTCACATCTCTGTTAATTTGTGATCATATTAGGGGTATTCATGCAAACGTGGAAAACCTAAAGAAAGCTTAAAAACGATAGAATTTTATATCGGTAGAAATGAACTGTATACTAGGCTGTCCCGTCGATGTATGGGAATTTTTTTTTTTTGAGCTACACTATCACAAGAGGTATCAAAATTTGCACAGATAAAGAAGATAAAGGAAACGTTAAAAAAAAACTGAAATAACATGTCATCTTGAGGGTGCTACCGAGCTTTGAAGATTTGTAAATTTGACGTTTTTACAGACTTTAACCGTATTAATAAAACTATACAAAAATCAAGTTTAAAAAGGTATTTTATTATAAATATTATTGAAACAAAGCATATGAAGAAGTAGAAGTAGGGTCAATTACACTTTGTGAGGCCTCTGTTACCAGTTTAACACATCTTTCCACAGATTGGGTGTGACAGGGAAAGTCATCAATATCCAAGATCATATTATTTATATGTCGAAGAACCGGAGGTGATGTAACCTGACATTCGTGCCACAAAATAATTTCGGTATAATCTTTAGCAGAGAAGTTAATTTTTGGTGGTTTATATAGCCTGCATTTGGTGATACTTTCAGCTTCTCTAGTTTTTTTTATTCTTCGCAATGCCAGCTCCCGAATGTGGTCTCTTTCATCAAACAACATACTAATACGCAAGTTTTCTGGGTGTGCAAAAACAGCATTTCGTTCTATAACAGAATTTACAACAGATCTCAAAATTTCGGGTAAATATCGAGAGTACTTAATTAGTTGGAAAATATGTTTGGCTCCATGCTTAAAAGACGTCTTTTGCTTGATTTGGAACCAAATTGGAGCGTATACTTTGAAGACGTAGTTGACAAGCAATAGCAAATTCTCTGATGGATTAAGAGTACTAACATAAAGTCTGAGTATACGATTAGCAGAAGTAAGCCATCTCGAGTGAGCCATTTTTCCAGGTTGACGGTTTGCGAGCTCAGGAGTACAGAAACCAGTTGATACAGCTTGACATATCTGATAAAGATATTTTTGATCCGTACTTAGTTCATCAACCACATTTTTCGACAAATCAGGCATATTACCAGCCACCGCACAAAAGCACACCGTGGTCTTACTTTCGCAACCAGCTAGTTGCTTCCCAATAGGTCCGGAACATTCTCTAGGACCCGAAGTGCAACCATCTAATGTTAAGAATAAATGACGAAAAGATAACTCATTGGCATGAAGCATACAAATACACCATTGTAGCGGTCTCTCCAAAAACTCCTCTAAATATTGAATCACGCCCCCCTTCCAACCAGTGTTAGTTGCAGTTCCGTCACATCCAATGCAGATCACGTCATCTAAATTCCAACCTTGATGTTCTAATAAGGATGTGATCGATGTAAAAATTCCTTTTGCGGTGCCACGACCTGGTGTTGTGTGTCCCAAATAAATTGATCCAGGTTCTGCCAAAATTGAGATGTGCTCTTCAAAAACTTCTTTGCGATGATAGCGCGCCCCTGTTTTCTCATTTATCAGGGTCTTGTCTTTTCGTCCATCAAAGTAAATGCTTTTTATAGCAATACCTCCAATATCTTTTGAAGATTCTGTACGGGATTTAGATACAGCTCTGTGGATCTTGTTTTTGTCAATAACTGGAGTTAAATCTTTGGTAGAAACCAAGCCAAAACAGCAGAAGCAACAGCAGCGGCAGATCGCGTTGATAAACCGTATCGATCACAGACCTTAGCAACTGTTGGCAACCTCAATGTATTCCGATTAGCTCTTGAAGTCGATGGTGCTTCTCTCGAAGGCATGTTTGTTGGGGATGCCTCTGTTATCGGATACGTTTCTGGTGAAGATTCGAGCAGAGTCTTTTTCGCAGTTTCCTGAGACAGAATCGGTTTCTTGGGTAGAACACTTTTTTGCTTCCCTCTTTGACTCTTCAATTTGCCTCTGCTGTCGTTTTTAAGGTAACTGTTTCCTTCTTGTCAACCCCGCTTATAACCATTTTCCTCTCATTTCTTTGATCCAACAAAAAACTTCTCATGGATGGGAACTTTCTTAGGTTTTAAACACGAACAAGTTTCAAATGAAGTGCATTTACAAGCAGCAACGTCAAAAAGCTTCTCGGATGACTCTAAAAAACACTTCAGTTTGTTTTTGAAACTATCATTTTGCTTGCTTTTGGGGTATCGCTTCAAAATACTGTACTTTTCGAAATAGTATTTCAGTAATTGAATAACTCGTTCCTTAGTTACAATTGGAATCGAAGCTTTCGTCCAAATATTGTTGATCTCTTCAGAAACAATCGCATATATATCTGAATGGGATGGATCCTTTCCGTTACTCTTAAGTTTAAGGTCGTTCCTGACAAACAAAATAAATGAAATGACATCCCTTATAGTTGGTAGCTGCCGACCGTCAAGTTTTTTGTATGCTCCCAATATAGCACAAGTAGTCCCACTACGTCTCGAAATCATTATTTAAAAAATCACAAAAATCGCTTTTAAAACTTTTCCAACACACTTTACACAACCCGTAGAGGATCTCGAATGATCTGGAGACTTCAAAGTGTGGCTTTTATATAAGATCAGGTCTAAAAATTATGGAGTTCGACAACCCATTTAGTCATAAACAAGTGGTGAATGAAAAACCTCTACGTTTCCTCAATAAAACGCATAATGTGGTTTTTCCCACATTTGTCCACAAAACGCCCACTTTTCAAACCCTTGAGTTTTAAATCCGACTTTATAACCGGATTGAGTTGTGTATTTTTTAGGTAGAAAAAACAGGTAAAAAACCCAATATTATTCATAAAAATGTATCCCTATCTGGCATCAATGAATGAAGTCAGTTGGGTAGGTTAGGTAGGCCTCAAATTTTTGCCATCTTGTATTAATTTGCAATACAAATTTTTCTTGAAAATCGGATACGTATAGAAAATTTACTTCAAATTACGTTAAATTTATTAAGCAGTGGTTTTAAGCTCAAGGAGAAAAAATAATCACAACGGCGATATGCGCAAACAAATTATTTAATATGGGACACCATATTGGGGGTATTTTCTTGAAACCTTATAGATTTGAAACCGCTGGAAACGTGTTGCTGCATGCAAACCGAAACGTCAAACATTTTTTACACCTAATAAGATCAAAAAGTCAATATTTTATAGTAAATAGTAGTTCAGGAGCGGAAGTTAGGGATAGCAAAATATCACCATAAAAATAACAATTTTTCAAAATTTTGAGGGTCGGTAGAACCCTCAAGATATATTTTAATTTTATTTTTTAAATTATTTTTGTAATCTAAGGCCAATTACGCAAGTTTTGAGAGGTCTTGCGTTCGGGAAATCCAAACAAAAAATTGTCGGGGCACCCTACTGTATACCCTTATTGACTTTATAAAATATCTAGAATCAAGGCTCTCCCAAACCAACGCGAAATCGGCGCGGAACATTCGTCGACGACAGTTTTTGTTGTTATTTAACTTTGTTTATTTCTCATTTTTGTTATCATTGTGAATCTACTAAAAATGATTTATTGACCAATTTGGAATTAATAATTGTGATTGGAAGTGATTAAAAATAATCTTTCCGTCGGCTTTTTTTGGTCACTGTAGTTTTTGCAATGAAACAATTAAGTTACATTAGACGTTTCGGCAGGGGTTGCTGCCTTCTTCAGGGGAACTTTATTTGGACAACAAGAAAAAAAATATATTGTTTACATTATAATAACAATAATTGAAACAATACAAAATACACTCACTTTAATAAAACTGTGTTTAAATTTAAACTGACATTTAAAATGTGAATCGTTCGCCCTGCAGAGTGAATGTTCTTCGCCGCTTTCGCATCGGTTTGGGAGAGCCTTTGGCTACCCAACTTCCCAAACTGCTCCCCAAATGTTATGAAAAGTGCTACTCTCGGAATTTGTGAACGACAGCACTGCAGTGCAGTGGTAAGCTGGTAAGCAAGCACAAAGAAAAACCGAAAAAAAAAAAACAACAACAGCTCACACAGCCAGCTCTGTGGATCCCCACTTTCGGAAAAAAAGTCGAAGTAGATTTGAAGAAAAAAGTGAAGTAGATGAGTAAAATCGTAGTAGATTTCAAGTTTCATTTTACATAAATCCATATACAAATTATGTACAAAAAGAAAACTTGACACATGCTTTGTTAAATTACTTTTGTGTTACTATTGTGGTAGAAGTTCATTTTTGTAATGTAAATTCTGGGATCCTATACTTACTAGACTGAAATAAGAGAAAAAAGAAGTAGATTTGGCCTATTTTGGTAAGATTGAAGTAGGATGAAGCATTGATTTTAAAAAAGAAGTAGATTTCAATGTATTGGCGATGGTGCGAAGTAGGAAGTAGTTTTAAAAATAATTTGAAAAAAAAGAAGTAGATCTACTTCAATTGAAGTAAATTGGTACCACTGGCCACAGCCAGAGATTATGAATGATCAGTGTGCTTTGGGCATGCAATGAAGGACGGTCATGGTGGAGCGCACGATATTTTGCAGGGCACTACAACAACAATTCATGTACGTTGTTCAGTGGGTTAGAATCTTTTTTATTTAAATACCTATTATAAAGATAGATAATGGTCGAATTTCGACCACTGGGCGGTAGATTATGTATGTATATCAACTAGAGCTCTTGATACCCGGGTAGCCAGGTGGTTGGATATTTCGGGTTCCCAAACCATTACCGGGTACCCGACAGCCAACGGGTACCAGGGTACTTGTGGGATTGTTTCAAAATTTTCAAGGAACTATTGAGAAAAGACCGAGTAGTTGAGCTTTCGACTTCTTTGGCAACCCAAATGCTAAGACACCAAGGAGTAACATAAACAGACCGTCAAAATCAGAAGCAGAATGCAGTGAACTTAAATCTCACGAAAGTTCTCAAGATTCACCGAAGATATACAAAGAGCTCAGGCCAGAACTGAGCCTTTATGGAACATGGTTTGACAATATTAAAATAGTTTCTCCGATTCCTGGAACACCAGTACCAAAAGAACACCTTGGACCTACCCCACCTTTGAAAAGAAAAAGAACTAACGCAACAAATAACTAAAGCTGAAAATCTCTTTCCCACCTTGAATTTTTTTAGGACCTTTTTTCACGATATAGGTGATTTGTACCCGCAGCTTTTTGAATGTCTTAATGGCAACATATTATTTTTTTTTTTTTTTTTGCTTTTTTCAAAAATATGGGCAGTCACTCTACGGCAAACTTATTATTTTGTTTATATTTTGCCGTTAAGGCAGTTAAATTATTGTTTATATAGTTTTTCGCTTCTACACCCCCTGACCGCGCTTGCAAACTCACCCCGCCACCATCACTTTTCGTCTGTGCAGCGAATTCAATATTCCAACCTTCCAGTAGACGTCAGTGCAGTGGTAGGCAAGCACAAAGAAAAACCGAAAAAAAACAACAACGACGCGATTTTTAGATCACACAGCCAGAGTAGAAGCGATTATTATGAACGATCAGTATGCTTTAGGCATGCAATAAGGACGGTCATGGTGGTGTGTACGATATTTTGCAGGGCATTACAACAACAATTCATGTACGTTGTTCAGTGGGTTAGAAGCCAGTTTTGCCGAAAGTACTCCCATAGAAGTTTTGTACTACTTTCAACACGTTTTACTCCCGTACTCCTCCTTTCACATTCTTACTCCTATTTTTTAAAGACCTAAAATATCCTACACTTGCAGCAAAGTGTAATGCCAACCTCAATCAATTTAATTCACTTTAAATTTAATGTAAATTTGACAGCTTCAAAACTATTTCTTTTTCGTTGGCTTCATGCAATTTTTTTTTGCCAGTAGTTCGTTATTTATTTTATTGTTACTTGAGATTGTAGTTTGGTGGTTCTGTTTTTTTTTTATTGAACTTCGTGAATTTGTATGTGTAGTTCAATAAAATGAAAAGGTTTGCTGAATTAAATTTTTAATATTACTTTGAATAATTTTATTAGAATAAAAATAAGGAACTTAATTGTAATCTGCAAGTGTAAGATATTTTAGGTCTTTAAAAAAATAGGAGTACGAATGTGAAAGGAGGAGTACGGGAGTATGATGGTGTTGAAAGTAGTAAAATACTCCTATGGGTGTATTTTCGGCAACACTGATGGTCACCATCATGCTCACAATGCGACGTGAGCGTGACGAGAACTCGTCGTAGTTGTCAAGCCAATTTCAAATCATGTAAGTATACGAGGATACGCCAGGGTATGCACAATGAAACGTTTCGTCACGACACGCCGGAGTTGGGAAAATTGAAATAAAAAACGCTCTCGTCGACGTTTCTTATGTTTTTTTTATAATTGATTAATGGTGATCTGTGAAATTGTAGTAAAGAATAAAGAAAACAACAGATAAGTGTAAATTAACAAAAATAAATATAAATTTAGTTGACAATGAAATTATATTTATAGATCTATAATCATAATTATCATTATTTTGAACGTACACGGCACAGCAAGAACAAAAATAATAAATAATTTAACGCTGTCAAAAAACTTGTCGTCAAGAAACTCGTCGCATTGTGAATTGGGGAACGATTTTATAACTAGAAAAAAATGACAGCGATTCACGTCACGCTCTCGTCCCGTTTTCACGTCGCATTGTCAATCGAGCTTCACTTTTCGTTTGTGCAGCGAATTCAATATACCAACCTTCCAATGGACGTCGGTGCAGCAGTGCTGTCAGAATGGCTACTATAGTAGCATTTGGCTCCTTTACTGTTGAAAGGACTACTGTGCTACCCATGTCTCAGAAAGGCTCCCCAAGTTTCTACATGGAAAAGTTAATGAAAATATTTTTAAATCCTGACACCTATTAAAAATTTCACATCTCTGTTAATTTGTGATCATATTAGGGGTATTCATGCAAACGTGGAAAACCTAAAGAAAGCTTAAAAACGATAGAATTTTATATCGGTAGAAATGAACTGTATACTAGGCTGTCCCGTCGATGTATGGGAATTTTTTTTTTTGAGCTACACTATCACAAGAGGTATCAAAATTTGCACAGATAAAGAAGATAAAGGAAACGTTAAAAAAAAACTGAAATAACATGTCATCTTGAGGGTGCTACCGAGCTTTGAAGATTTGTAAATTTGACGTTTTTACAGACTTTAACCGTATTAATAAAACTATACAAAAATCAAGTTTAAAAAGGTATTTTATTATAAATATTATTGAAACAAAGCATATGAAGAAGTAGAAGTAGGGTCAATTACACTTTGTGAGGCCTCTGTTACCAGTTTAACACATCTTTCCACAGATTGGGTGTGACAGGGAAAGTCATCAATATCCAAGATCATATTATTTATATGTCGAAGAACCGGAGGTGATGTAACCTGACATTCGTGCCACAAAATAATTTCGGTATAATCTTTAGCAGAGAAGTTAATTTTTGGTGGTTTATATAGCCTGCATTTGGTGATACTTTCAGCTTCTCTAGTTTTTTTTATTCTTCGCAATGCCAGCTCCCGAATGTGGTCTCTTTCATCAAACAACATACTAATACGCAAGTTTTCTGGGTGTGCAAAAACAGCATTTCGTTCTATAACAGAATTTACAACAGATCTCAAAATTTCGGGTAAATATCGAGAGTACTTAATTAGTTGGAAAATATGTTTGGCTCCATGCTTAAAAGACGTCTTTTGCTTGATTTGGAACCAAATTGGAGCGTATACTTTGAAGACGTAGTTGACAAGCAATAGCAAATTCTCTGATGGATTAAGAGTACTAACATAAAGTCTGAGTATACGATTAGCAGAAGTAAGCCATCTCGAGTGAGCCATTTTTCCAGGTTGACGGTTTGCGAGCTCAGGAGTACAGAAACCAGTTGATACAGCTTGACATATCTGATAAAGATATTTTTGATCCGTACTTAGTTCATCAACCACATTTTTCGACAAATCAGGCAAATTACCAGCCACCGCACAAAAGCACACCGTGGTCTTACTTTCGCAACCAGCTAGTTGCTTCCCAATAGGTCCGGAACATTCTCTAGGACCCGAAGTGCAACCATCTAATGTTAAGAATAAATGACGAAAAGATAACTCATTGGCATGAAGCATACAAATACACCATTGTAGCGGTCTCTCCAAAAACTCCTCTAAATATTGAATCACGCCCCCCTTCCAACCAGTGTTAGTTGCAGTTCCGTCACATCCAATGCAGATCACGTCATCTAAATTCCAACCTTGATGTTCTAATAAGGATGTGATCGATGTAAAAATTCCTTTTGCGGTGCCACGACCTGGTGTTGTGTGTCCCAAATAAATTGATCCAGGTTCTGCCAAAATTAAGATGTGCTCTTCAAAAATTTCTTTGCGATGATAGCGCGCCCCTGTTTTCTCATTTATCAGGGTCTTGTCTTTTCGTCCATCAAAGTAAATGCTTTTTATAGCAATACCTCCAATATCTTTTGAAGATTCTGTACGGGATTTAGATACAGCTCTGTGGATCTTGTTTTTGTCAATAACTGGAGTTAAATCTTTGGTAGAAACCAAGCCAAAACAGCAGAAGCAACAGCAGCGGCAGATCGCGTTGATAAACCGTATCGATCACAGACCTTAGCAACTGTTGGCAACCTCAATGTATTCCGATTAGCTCTTGAAGTCGATGGTGCCTCTCTCGAAGGCATGTTTGTTGGGGATGCCTCTGTTATCGGATACGTTTCTGGTGAAGATTCGAGCAGAGTCTTTTTCGCAGTTTCCTGAGACAGAATCGGTTTCTTGGGTAGAACACTTTTTTGCTTCCCTCTTTGACTCTTCAATTTGCCTCTGCTGTCGTTTCTTCAAGGTAACTGTTTCCTTCTTGTCAACCCCGCTTATAACCATTTTCCTCTCATTTCTTTGATCCAACAAAAAACTTCTCATGGATGGGAACTTTCTTAGGTTTTAAACACGAACAAGTTTCAAATGAAGTGCATTTACAAGCAGCAACGTCGAAAAGCTTCTCGGATGACTCTAAAAAACACTTCAGTTTGTTTTTGAAACTATCATTTTGCTTGCTTTTGGGGTATCGCTTCAAAATACTGTACTTTTCGAAATAGTATTTCAGTAATTGAATAACTCGTTCCTTAGTTACAATTGGAATCGAAGCTTTCGTCCAAATATTGTTGATCTCTTCAGAAACAATCGCATATATATCTGAATGGGATGGATCCTTTCCGTTACTCTTAAGTTTAAGGTCGTTCCTGACAAACAAAATAAATGAAATGACATCCCTTATAGTTGGTAGCTGCCGACCGTCAAGTTTTTTGTATGCTCCCAATATAGCACAAGTAGTCCCACTACGTCTCGAAATCATTATTTAAAAAATCACAAAAATCGCTTTTAAAACTTTTCCAACACACTTTACACAACCCGTAGAGGATCTCGAATGATCTGGAGACTTCAAAGTGTGGCTTTTATATAAGATCAGGTCTAAAAATTATGGAGTTCGACAACCCATTTAGTCATAAACAAGTGGTGAATGAAAAACCTCTACGTTTCCTCAATAAAACGCATAATGTGGTTTTTCCCACATTTGTCCACAAAACGCCCACTTTTCAAACCCTTGAGTTTTAAATCCGACTTTATAACCGGATTGAGTTGTGTATTTTTTAGGTAGAAAAAACAGGTAAAAAACCCAATATTATTCATAAAAATGTATCCCTATCTGGCATCAATGAATGAAGTCAGTTGGGTAGGTTAGGTAGGCCTCAAATTTTTGCCATCTTGTATTAATTTGCAATACAAATTTTTCTTGAAAATCGGATACGTATAGAAAATTTACTTCAAATTACGTTAAATTTATTAAGCAGTGGTTTTAAGCTCAAGGAGAAAAAATAATCACAACGGCGATATGCGCAAACAAATTATTTAATATGGGACACCATATTGGGGGTATTTTCTTGAAACCTTATAGATTTGAAACCGCTGGAAACGTGTTGCTGCATGCAAACCGAAACGTCAAACATTTTTTACACCTAATAAGATCAAAAAGTCAATATTTTATAGTAAATAGTAGTTCAGGAGCGGAAGTTAGGGATAGCAAAATATCACCATAAAAATAACAATTTTTCAAAATTTTGAGGGTCGGTAGAACCCTCAAGATATATTTTAATTTTATTTTTTAAATTATTTTTGTAATCTAAGGCCAATTACGCAAGTTTTGAGAGGTCTTGCGTTCGGGAAATCCAAACAAAAAATTGTCGGGGCACCCTACTGTATACCCTTATTGACTTTATAAAATATCTAGAATCAAGGCTCTCCCAAACCAACGCGAAATCGGCGCGGAACATTCGTCGACGACAGTTTTTGTTGTTATTTAACTTTGTTTATTTCTCATTTTTGTTATCATTGTGAATCTACTAAAAATGATTTATTGACCAATTTGGAATTAATAATTGTGATTGGAAGTGATTAAAAATAATCTTTCCGTCGGCTTTTTTTGGTCACTGTAGTTTTTGCAATGAAACAATTAAGTTACATTAGACGTTTCGGCAGGGGTTGCTGCCTTCTTCAGGGGAACTTTATTTGGACAACAAGAAAAAAAATATATTGTTTACATTATAATAACAATAATTGAAACAATACAAAATACACTCACTTTAATAAAACTGTGTTTAAATTTAAACTGACATTTAAAATGTGAATCGTTCGCCCTGCAGAGTGAATGTTCTTCGCCGCTTTCGCATCGGTTTGGGAGAGCCTTTGGCTACCCAACTTCCCAAACTGCTCCCCAAATGTTATGAAAAGTGCTACTCTCGGAATTTGTGAACGACAGCACTGCAGTGCAGTGGTAAGCTGGTAAGCAAGCACAAAGAAAAACCGAAAAAAAAAAAACAACAACAGCTCACACAGCCAGCTCTGTGGATCCCCACTTTCGGAAAAAAAGTCGAAGTAGATTTGAAGAAAAAAGTGAAGTAGATGAGTAAAATCGTAGTAGATTTCAAGTTTCATTTTACATAAATCCATATACAAATTATGTACAAAAAGAAAACTTGACACATGCTTTGTTAAATTACTTTTGTGTTACTATTGTGGTAGAAGTTCATTTTTGTAATGTAAATTCTGGGATCCTATACTTACTAGACTGAAATAAGAGAAAAAAGAAGTAGATTTGGCCTATTTTGGTAAGATTGAAGTAGGATGAAGCATTGATTTTAAAAAAGAAGTAGATTTCAATGTATTGGCGATGGTGCGAAGTAGGAAGTAGTTTTAAAAATAATTTGAAAAAAAAGAAGTAGATCTACTTCAATTGAAGTAAATTGGTACCACTGGCCACAGCCAGAGATTATGAATGATCAGTGTGCTTTGGGCATGCAATGAAGGACGGTCATGGTGGAGCGCACGATATTTTGCAGGGCACTACAACAACAATTCATGTACGTTGTTCAGTGGGTTAGAATCTTTTTTATTTAAATACCTATTATAAAGATAGATAATGGTCGAATTTCGACCACTGGGCGGTAGATTATGTATGTATATCAACTAGAGCTCTTGATACCCGGGTAGCCAGGTGGTTGGATATTTCGGGTTCCCAAACCATTACCGGGTACCCGACAGCCAACGGGTACCAGGGTACTTGTGGGATTGTTTCAAAATTTTCAAGGAACTATTGAGAAAAGACCGAGTAGTTGAGCTTTCGACTTCTTTGGCAACCCAAATGCTAAGACACCAAGGAGTAACATAAACAGACCGTCAAAATCAGAAGCAGAATGCAGTGAACTTAAATCTCACGAAAGTTCTCAAGATTCACCGAAGATATACAAAGAGCTCAGGCCAGAACTGAGCCTTTATGGAACATGGTTTGACAATATTAAAATAGTTTCTCCGATTCCTGGAACACCAGTACCAAAAGAACACCTTGGACCTACCCCACCTTTGAAAAGAAAAAGAACTAACGCAACAAATAACTAAAGCTGAAAATCTCTTTCCCACCTTGAATTTTTTTAGGACCTTTTTTCACGATATAGGTGATTTGTACCCGCAGCTTTTTGAATGTCTTAATGGCAACATATTATTTTTTTTTTTTTTTTTGCTTTTTTCAAAAATATGGGCAGTCACTCTACGGCAAACTTATTATTTTGTTTATATTTTGCCGTTAAGGCAGTTAAATTATTGTTTATATAGTTTTTCGCTTCTACACCCCCTGACCGCGCTTGCAAACTCACCCCGCCACCATCACTTTTCGTCTGTGCAGCGAATTCAATATTCCAACCTTCCAGTAGACGTCAGTGCAGTGGTAGGCAAGCACAAAGAAAAACCGAAAAAAAACAACAACGACGCGATTTTTAGATCACACAGCCAGAGTAGAAGCGATTATTATGAACGATCAGTATGCTTTAGGCATGCAATAAGGACGGTCATGGTGGTGTGTACGATATTTTGCAGGGCATTACAACAACAATTCATGTACGTTGTTCAGTGGGTTAGAAGCCAGTTTTGCCGAAAGTACTCCCATAGAAGTTTTGTACTACTTTCAACACGTTTTACTCCCGTACTCCTCCTTTCACATTCTTACTCCTATTTTTTAAAGACCTAAAATATCCTACACTTGCAGCAAAGTGTAATGCCAACCTCAATCAATTTAATTCACTTTAAATTTAATGTAAATTTGACAGCTTCAAAACTATTTCTTTTTCGTTGGCTTCATGCAATTTTTTTTTGCCAGTAGTTCGTTATTTATTTTATTGTTACTTGAGATTGTAGTTTGGTGGTTCTGTTTTTTTTTTATTGAACTTCGTGAATTTGTATGTGTAGTTCAATAAAATGAAAAGGTTTGCTGAATTAAATTTTTAATATTACTTTGAATAATTTTATTAGAATAAAAATAAGGAACTTAATTGTAATCTGCAAGTGTAAGATATTTTAGGTCTTTAAAAAAATAGGAGTACGAATGTGAAAGGAGGAGTACGGGAGTATGATGGTGTTGAAAGTAGTAAAATACTCCTATGGGTGTATTTTCGGCAACACTGATGGTCACCATCATGCTCACAATGCGACGTGAGCGTGACGAGAACTCGTCGTAGTTGTCAAGCCAATTTCAAATCATGTAAGTATACGAGGATACGCCAGGGTATGCACAATGAAACGTTTCGTCACGACACGCCGGAGTTGGGAAAATTGAAATAAAAAACGCTCTCGTCGACGTTTCTTATGTTTTTTTTATAATTGATTAATGGTGATCTGTGAAATTGTAGTAAAGAATAAAGAAAACAACAGATAAGTGTAAATTAACAAAAATAAATATAAATTTAGTTGACAATGAAATTATATTTATAGATCTATAATCATAATTATCATTATTTTGAACGTACACGGCACAGCAAGAACAAAAATAATAAATAATTTAACGCTGTCAAAAAACTTGTCGTCAAGAAACTCGTCGCATTGTGAATTGGGGAACGATTTTATAACTAGAAAAAAATGACAGCGATTCACGTCACGCTCTCGTCCCGTTTTCACGTCGCATTGTCAATCGAGCTTCACTTTTCGTTTGTGCAGCGAATTCAATATACCAACCTTCCAATGGACGTCGGTGCAGCAGTGCTGTCAGAATGGCTACTATAGTAGCATTTGGCTCCTTTACTGTTGAAAGGACTACTGTGCTACCCATGTCTCAGAAAGGCTCCCCAAGTTTCTACATGGAAAAGTTAATGAAAATATTTTTAAATCCTGACACCTATTAAAAATTTCACATCTCTGTTAATTTGTGATCATATTAGGGGTATTCATGCAAACGTGGAAAACCTAAAGAAAGCTTAAAAACGATAGAATTTTATATCGGTAGAAATGAACTGTATACTAGGCTGTCCCGTCGATGTATGGGAATTTTTTTTTTTGAGCTACACTATCACAAGAGGTATCAAAATTTGCACAGATAAAGAAGATAAAGGAAACGTTAAAAAAAAACTGAAATAACATGTCATCTTGAGGGTGCTACCGAGCTTTGAAGATTTGTAAATTTGACGTTTTTACAGACTTTAACCGTATTAATAAAACTATACAAAAATCAAGTTTAAAAAGGTATTTTATTATAAATATTATTGAAACAAAGCATATGAAGAAGTAGAAGTAGGGTCAATTACACTTTGTGAGGCCTCTGTTACCAGTTTAACACATCTTTCCACAGATTGGGTGTGACAGGGAAAGTCATCAATATCCAAGATCATATTATTTATATGTCGAAGAACCGGAGGTGATGTAACCTGACATTCGTGCCACAAAATAATTTCGGTATAATCTTTAGCAGAGAAGTTAATTTTTGGTGGTTTATATAGCCTGCATTTGGTGATACTTTCAGCTTCTCTAGTTTTTTTTATTCTTCGCAATGCCAGCTCCCGAATGTGGTCTCTTTCATCAAACAACATACTAATACGCAAGTTTTCTGGGTGTGCAAAAACAGCATTTCGTTCTATAACAGAATTTACAACAGATCTCAAAATTTCGGGTAAATATCGAGAGTACTTAATTAGTTGGAAAATATGTTTGGCTCCATGCTTAAAAGACGTCTTTTGCTTGATTTGGAACCAAATTGGAGCGTATACTTTGAAGACGTAGTTGACAAGCAATAGCAAATTCTCTGATGGATTAAGAGTACTAACATAAAGTCTGAGTATACGATTAGCAGAAGTAAGCCATCTCGAGTGAGCCATTTTTCCAGGTTGACGGTTTGCGAGCTCAGGAGTACAGAAACCAGTTGATACAGCTTGACATATCTGATAAAGATATTTTTGATCCGTACTTAGTTCATCAACCACATTTTTCGACAAATCAGGCATATTACCAGCCACCGCACAAAAGCACACCGTGGTCTTACTTTCGCAACCAGCTAGTTGCTTCCCAATAGGTCCGGAACATTCTCTAGGACCCGAAGTGCAACCATCTAATGTTAAGAATAAATGACGAAAAGATAACTCATTGGCATGAAGCATACAAATACACCATTGTAGCGGTCTCTCCAAAAACTCCTCTAAATATTGAATCACGCCCCCCTTCCAACCAGTGTTAGTTGCAGTTCCGTCACATCCAATGCAGATCACGTCATCTAAATTCCAACCTTGATGTTCTAATAAGGATGTGATCGATGTAAAAATTCCTTTTGCGGTGCCACGACCTGGTGTTTTGTGTCCCAAATAAATTGATCCAGGTTCTGCCAAAATTGAGATGTGCTCTTCAAAAACTTCTTTGCGATGATAGCGCGCCCCTGTTTTCTCATTTATCAGGGTCTTGTCTTTTCGTCCATCAAAGTAAATGCTTTTTATAGCAATACCTCCAATATCTTTTGAAGATTCTGTACGGGATTTAGATACAGCTCTGTGGATCTTGTTTTTGTCAATAACTGGAGTTAAATCTTTGGTAGAAACCAAGCCAAAACAGCAGAAGCAACAGCAGCGGCAGATCGCGTTGATAAACCGTATCGATCACAGACCTTAGCAACTGTTGGCAACCTCAATGTATTCCGATTAGCTCTTGAAGTCGATGGTGCCTCTCTCGAAGGCATGTTTGTTGGGGATGCCTCTGTTATCGGATACGTTTCTGGTGAAGATTCGAGCAGAGTCTTTTTCGCAGTTTCCTGAGACAGAATCGGTTTCTTGGGTAGAACACTTTTTTGCTTCCCTCTTTGACTCTTCAATTTGCCTCTGCTGTCGTTTCTTCAAGGTAACTGTTTCCTTCTTGTCAACCCCGCTTATAACCATTTTCCTCTCATTTCTTTGATCCAACAAAAAACTTCTCATGGATGGGAACTTTCTTAGGTTTTAAACACGAACAAGTTTCAAATGAAGTGCATTTACAAGCAGCAACGTCGAAAAGCTTCTCGGATGACTCTAAAAAACACTTCAGTTTGTTTTTGAAACTATCATTTTGCTTGCTTTTGGGGTATCGCTTCAAAATACTGTACTTTTCGAAATAGTATTTCAGTAATTGAATAACTCGTTCCTTAGTTACAATTGGAATCGAAGCTTTCGTCCAAATATTGTTGATCTCTTCAGAAACAATCGCATATATATCTGAATGGGATGGATCCTTTCCGTTACTCTTAAGTTTAAGGTCGTTCCTGACAAACAAAATAAATGAAATGACATCCCTTATAGTTGGTAGCTGCCGACCGTCAAGTTTTTTGTATGCTCCCAATATAGCACAAGTAGTCCCACTACGTCTCGAAATCATTATTTAAAAAATCACAAAAATCGCTTTTAAAACTTTTCCAACACACTTTACACAACCCGTAGAGGATCTCGAATGATCTGGAGACTTCAAAGTGTGGCTTTTATATAAGATCAGGTCTAAAAATTATGGAGTTCGACAACCCATTTAGTCATAAACAAGTGGTGAATGAAAAACCTCTACGTTTCCTCAATAAAACGCATAATGTGGTTTTTCCCACATTTGTCCACAAAACGCCCACTTTTCAAACCCTTGAGTTTTAAATCCGACTTTATAACCGGATTGAGTTGTGTATTTTTTAGGTAGAAAAAACAGGTAAAAAACCCAATATTATTCATAAAAATGTATCCCTATCTGGCATCAATGAATGAAGTCAGTTGGGTAGGTTAGGTAGGCCTCAAATTTTTGCCATCTTGTATTAATTTGCAGTACAAATTTTTCTTGAAAATCGGATACGTATAGAAAATTTACTTCAAATTACGTTAAATTTATTAAGCAGTGGTTTTAAGCTCAAGGAGAAAAAATAATCACAACGGCGATATGCGCAAACAAATTATTTAATATGGGACACCATATTGGGGGTATTTTCTTGAAACCTTATAGATTTGAAACCGCTGGAAACGTGTTGCTGCATGCAAACCGAAACGTCAAACATTTTTTACACCTAATAAGATCAAAAAGTCAATATTTTATAGTAAATAGTAGTTCAGGAGCGGAAGTTAGGGATAGCAAAATATCACCATAAAAATAACAATTTTTCAAAATTTTGAGGGTCGGTAGAACCCTCAAGATATATTTTAATTTTATTTTTTAAATTATTTTTGTAATCTAAGGCCAATTACGCAAGTTTTGAGAGGTCTTGCGTTCGGGAAATCCAAACAAAAAATTGTCGGGGCACCCTACTGTATACCCTTATTGACTTTATAAAATATCTAGAATCAAGGCTCTCCCAAACCAACGCGAAATCGGCGCGGAACATTCGTCGACGACAGTTTTTGTTGTTATTTAACTTTGTTTATTTCTCATTTTTGTTATCATTGTGAATCTACTAAAAATGATTTATTGACCAATTTGGAATTAATAATTGTGATTGGAAGTGATTAAAAATAATCTTTCCGTCGGCTTTTTTTGGTCACTGTAGTTTTTGCAATGAAACAATTAAGTTACATTAGACGTTTCGGCAGGGGTTGCTGCCTTCTTCAGGGGAACTTTATTTGGACAACAAGAAAAAAAATATATTGTTTACATTATAATAACAATAATTGAAACAATACAAAATACACTCACTTTAATAAAACTGTGTTTAAATTTAAACTGACATTTAAAATGTGAATCGTTCGCCCTGCAGAGTGAATGTTCTTCGCCGCTTTCGCATCGGTTTGGGAGAGCCTTTGGCTACCCAACTTCCCAAACTGCTCCCCAAATGTTATGAAAAGTGCTACTCTCGGAATTTGTGAACGACAGCACTGCAGTGCAGTGGTAAGCTGGTAAGCAAGCACAAAGAAAAACCGAAAAAAAAAAACAACAACAGCTCACACAGCCAGCTCTGTGGATCCCCACTTTCGGAAAAAAAGTCGAAGTAGATTTGAAGAAAAAAGTGAAGTAGATGAGTAAAATCGTAGTAGATTTCAAGTTTCATTTTACATAAATCCATATACAAATTATGTACAAAAAGAAAACTTGACACATGCTTTGTTAAATTACTTTTGTGTTACTATTGTGGTAGAAGTTCATTTTTGTAATGTAAATTCTGGGATCCTATACTTACTAGACTGAAATAAGAGAAAAAAGAAGTAGATTTGGCCTATTTTGGTAAGATTGAAGTAGGATGAAGCATTGATTTTAAAAAAGAAGTAGATTTCAATGTATTGGCGATGGTGCGAAGTAGGAAGTAGTTTTAAAAATAATTTGAAAAAAAAAAATTGTAGATCTACTTCAATTGAAGTAAATTGGTACCACTGGCCACAGCCAGAGATTATGAATGATCAGTGTGCTTTGGGCATGCAATGAAGGACGGTCATGGTGGAGCGCACGATATTTTGCAGGGCACTACAACAACAATTCATGTACGTTGTTCAGTGGGTTAGAATCTTTTTTATTTAAATACCTATTATAAAGATAGATAATGGTCGAATTTCGACCACTGGGCGGTAGATTATGTATGTATATCAACTAGAGCTCTTGATACCCGGGTACCCGGTCTACTACCCGGAAATTCCGGGTACTACCAGGGTACCCGGGTAGCCAGGTGGTTGGATATTTCGGGTTCCCAAACCATTACCGGGTACCCGACAGCCAACGGGTACCAGGGTACTTGTGGGATTGTTTCAAAATTTTCAAGGAACTATTGAGAAAAGACCGAGTAGTTGAGCTTTTGACTTCTTTGGCAACCCAAATGCTAAGACACCAAGGAGTAACATAAACAGACCGTCAAAATCAGAAGCAGAATGCAGTGAACTTAAATCTCACGAAAGTTCTCAAGATTCACCGAAGATATACAAAGAGCTCAGGCCAGAACTGAGCCTTTATGGAACATGGTTTGACAATATTAAAATAGTTTCTCCGATTCCTGGAACACCAGTACCAAAAGAACACCTTGGACCTACCCCACCTTTGAAAAGAAAAAGAACTAACGCAACAAATAACTAAAGCTGAAAATCTCTTTCCCACCTTGAATTTTTTTAGGACCTTTTTTCACGATATAGGTGATTTGTACCCGCAGCTTTTTGAATGTCTTAATGGCAACATATTATTTTTTTTTTTTTTTTTGCTTTTTTCAAAAATATGGGCAGTCACTCTACGGCAAACTTATTATTTTGTTTATATTTTGCCGTTAAGGCAGTTAAATTATTGTTTATATAGTTTTTCGCTTCTACACCCCCTGACCGCGCTTGCAAACTCACCCCGCCACCATCACTTTTCGTTTGTGCAGCGAATTCAATATTCCAACCTTCCAGTAGACGTCAGTGCAGTGGTAGGCAAGCACAAAGAAAAACCGAAAAAAAACAACAACGACGCGATTTTTAGATCACACAGCCAGAGTAGAAGCGATTATTATGAACGATCAGTATGCTTTAGGCATGCAATAAGGACGGTCATGGTGGTGTGTACGATATTTTGCAGGGCATTACAACAACAATTCATGTACGTTGTTCAGTGGGTTAGAAGCCAGTTTTGCCGAAAGTACTCTCATAGAAGTATTGTACTACTTTCAACACGTTTTACTCCCGTACTCCTCATTTCACATTCTTACTCCTATTTTTTAAAGACCTAAAATATCCTACACTTGCAGCAAAGTGTAATGCCAACCTCAATCAATTTAATTCACTTTAAATTTAATGTAAATTTGACAGCTTCAAAACTATTTCTTTTTCGTTGGCTTCATGCAATTTTTTTTTGCCAGTAGTTCGTTATTTATTTTATTGTTACTTGAGATTGTAGTTTGGTGGTTCTGTTTTTTTTTTTATTGAACTTCGTGAATTTGTATGTGTAGTTCAATAAAATGAAAAGGTTTGCTGAATTAAATTTTTAATATTACTTTGAATAATTTTATTAGAATAAAAATAAGGAACTTAATTGTAATCTGCAAGTGTAAGATATTTTAGGTCTTTAAAAAAATAGGAGTACGAATGTGAAAGGAGGAGTACGGGAGTATGATGGTGTTGAAAGTAGTAAAATACTCCTATGGGTGTATTTTCGGCAACACTGATGGTCACCATCATGCTCACAATGCGACGTGAGCGTGACGAGAACTCGTCGTAGCTGTCAAGCCAATTTCAAATCATGTAAGTATACGAGGATACGCCAGGGTATGCACAATGAAACGTTTCGTCACGACACGCCGGAGTTGGGAAAATTGAAATAAAAAACGCTCTCGTCGACGTTTCTTATGTTTTTTTTATATTTGATTAATGGTGATCTGTGAAATTGTAGTAAAGAATAAAGAAAACAACAGATAAGTGTAAATTAACAAAAATAAATATAAATTTAGTTGACAATGAAATTATATTTATAGATCTATAATCATCATTATCATTATTTTGAACGTACACGGCACAGCAAGAACAAAAATAATAAATAATTTAACGCTGTCAAAAAACTTGTCGTCAAGAAACTCGTCGCATTGTGAATTGGGGAACGATTTTATAACTAGAAAAAAATGACAGCGATTCACGTCACGCTCTCGTCCCGTTTTACGTCGCATTGTCAATCGAGCTTCACTTTTCGTTTGTGCAGCGAATTCAATATACCAACCTTCCAATGGACGTCGGTGCAGCAGTGCTGTCAGAATGGCTACTATAGTAGCATTTGGCTCCTTTACTGTTGAAAGGACTACTGTGCTACCCATGTCTCAGAAAGGCTCCCCAAGTTTCTACATGGAAAAGTTAATGAAAATATTTTTAAATCCTGACACCTATTAAAAATTTCACATCTCTGTTAATTTGTGATCATATTAGGGGTATTCATGCAAACGTGGAAAACCTAAAGAAAGCTTAAAAACGATAGAATTTTATATCGGTAGAAATGAACTGTATACTAGGCTGTCCCGTCGATGTATGGGAATTTTTTTTTTTGAGCTACACTATCACAAGAGGTATCAAAATTTGCACAGATAAAGAAGATAAAGGAAACGTTAAAAAAAAACTGAAATAACATGTCATCTTGAGGGTGCTACCGAGCTTTGAAGATTTGTAAATTTGACGTTTTTACAGACTTTAACCGTATTAATAAAACTATACAAAAATTTAAAAAGGTATTTTATTATAAATATTATTGAAACAAAGCATATGAAGAAGTAGAAGTAGGGTCAATTACAGTTTGTGAGGCCTCTGTTACCAGTTTAACACATCTTTCCACAGATTGGGTGTGACAGGGAAAGTCATCAATATCCAAGATCATATTATTTATATGTCGAAGAACCGGAGGTGATGTAACCTGACATTCGTGCCACAAAATAATTTCGGTATAATCTTTAGCAGAGAAGTTAATTTTTGGTGGTTTATATAGCCTGCATTTGGTGATACTTTCAGCTTCTCTAGTTTTTTTTATTCTTCGCAATGCCAGCTCCCGAATGTGGTCTCTTTCATCAAACAACATACTAATACGCAAGTTTTCTGGGTGTGCAAAAACAGCATTTCGTTCTATAACAGAATTTACAACAGATCTCAAAATTTCGGGTAAATATCGAGAGTACTTAATTAGTTGGAAAATATGTTTGGCTCCATGCTTAAAAGACGTCTTTTGCTTGATTTGGAACCAAATTGGAGCGTATACTTTGAAGACGTAGTTGACAAGCAATAGCAAATTCTCTGATGGATTAAGAGTACTAACATAAAGTCTGAGTATACGATTAGCAGAAGTAAGCCATCTCGAGTGAGCCATTTTTCCAGGTTGACGGTTTGCGAGCTCAGGAGTACAGAAACCAGTTGATACAGCTTGACATATCTGATAAAGATATTTTTGATCCGTACTTAGTTCATCAACCACATTTTTCGACAAATCAGGCAAATTACCAGCCACCGCACAAAAGCACACCGTGGTCTTACTTTCGCAACCAGCTAGTTGCTTCCCAATAGGTCCGGAACATTCTCTAGGACCCGAAGTGCAACCATCTAATGTTAAGAATAAATGACGAAAAGATAACTCATTGGCATGAAGCATACAAATACACCATTGTAGCGGTCTCTCCAAAAACTCCTCTAAATATTGAATCACGCCCCCCTTCCAACCAGTGTTAGTTGCAGTTCCGTCACATCCAATGCAGATCACGTCATCTAAATTCCAACCTTGATGTTCTAATAAGGATGTGATCGATGTAAAAATTCCTTTTGCGGTGCCACGACCTGGTGTTGTGTGTCCCAAATAAATTGATCCAGGTTCTGCCAAAATTAAGATGTGCTCTTCAAAAATTTCTTTGCGATGATAGCGCGCCCCTGTTTTCTCATTTATCAGGGTCTTGTCTTTTCGTCCATCAAAGTAAATGCTTTTTATAGCAATACCTCCAATATCTTTTGAAGATTCTGTACGGGATTTAGATACAGCTCTGTGGATCTTGTTTTTGTCAATAACTGGAGTTAAATCTTTGGTAGAAACCAAGCCAAAACAGCAGAAGCAACAGCAGCGGCAGATCGCGTTGATAAACCGTATCGATCACAGACCTTAGCAACTGTTGGCAACCTCAATGTATTCCGATTAGCTCTTGAAGTCGATGGTGCCTCTCTCGAAGGCATGTTTGTTGGGGATGCCTCTGTTATCGGATACGTTTCTGGTGAAGATTCGAGCAGAGTCTTTTTCGCAGTTTCCTGAGACAGAATCGGTTTCTTGGGTAGAACACTTTTTTGCTTCCCTCTTTGACTCTTCAATTTGCCTCTGCTGTCGTTTCTTCAAGGTAACTGTTTCCTTCTTGTCAACCCCGCTTATAACCATTTTCCTCTCATTTCTTTGATCCAACAAAAAACTTCTCATGGATGGGAACTTTCTTAGGTTTTAAACACGAACAAGTTTCAAATGAAGTGCATTTACAAGCAGCAACGTCGAAAAGCTTCTCGGATGACTCTAAAAAACACTTCAGTTTGTTTTTGAAACTATCATTTTGCTTGCTTTTGGGGTATCGCTTCAAAATACTGTACTTTTCAAAATAGTATTTCAGTAATTGAATAACTCGTTCCTTAGTTACAATTGGAATCGAAGCTTTCGTCCAAATATTGTTGATCTCTTCAGAAACAATCGCATATATATCTGAATGGGATGGATCCTTTCCGTTACTTTTAAGTTTAAGGTCGTTCCTGACAAACAAAATAAATGAAATGACATCCCTTATAGTTGGTAGCTGCCGACCGTCAAGTTTTTTGTATGCTCCCAATATAGCACAAGTAGTCCCACTACGTCTCGAAATCATTATTTAAAAAATCACAAAAATCGCTTTTAAAACTTTTCCAACACACTTTACACAACCCGTAGAGGATCTCGAATGATCTGGAGACTTCAAAGTGTGGCTTTTATATAAGATTAGGTCTAAAAATTATGGAGTTCGACAACCCATTTAGTCATAAACAAGTGGTGAATGAAAAACCTCTACGTTTCCTCAATAAAACGCATAATGTGGTTTTTCCCACATTTGTCCACAAAACGCCCACTTTTCAAACCCTTGAGTTTTAAATCCGACTTTATAACCGGATTGAGTTGTGTATTTTTTAGGTAGAAAAAACAGGTAAAAAACCCAATATTATTCATAAAAATGTATCCCTATCTGGCATCAATGAATGAAGTCAGTTGGGTAGGTTAGGTAGGCCTCAAATTTTTGCCATCTTGTATTAATTTGCAGTACAAATTTTTCTTGAAAATCGGATACGTATAGAAAATTTACTTCAAATTACGTTAAATTTATTAAGCAGTGGTTTTAAGCTCAAGGAGAAAAAATAATCACAACGGCGATATGCGCAAACAAATTATTTAATATGGGACACCATATTGGGGGTATTTTCTTGAAACCTTATAGATTTGAAACCGCTGGAAACGTGTTGCTGCATGCAAACCGAAACGTCAAACATTTTTTACACCTAATAAGATCAAAAAGTCAATATTTTATAGTAAATAGTAGTTCAGGAGCGGAAGTTAGGGATAGCAAAATATCACCATAAAAATAACAATTTTTCAAAATTTTGAGGGTCGGTAGAACCCTCAAGATATATTTTAATTTTATTTTTTAAATTATTTTTGTAATCTAAGGCCAATTACGCAAGTTTTGAGAGGTCTTGCGTTCGGGAAATCCAAACAAAAAATTGTCGGGGCACCCTACTGTATACCCTTATTGACTTTATAAAATATCTAGAATCAAGGCTCTCCCAAACCAACGCGAAATCGGCGCGGAACATTCGTCGACGACAGTTTTTGTTGTTATTTAACTTTGTTTATTTCTCATTTTTGTTATCATTGTGAATCTACTAAAAATGATTTATTGACCAATTTGGAATTAATAATTGTGATTGGAAGTGATTAAAAATAATCTTTCCGTCGGCTTTTTTTGGTCACTGTAGTTTTTGCAATGAAACAATTAAGTTACATTAGACGTTTCGGCAGGGGTTGCTGCCTTCTTCAGGGGAACTTTATTTGGACAACAAGAAAAAAAATATATTGTTTACATTATAATAACAATAATTGAAACAATACAAAATACACTCACTTTAATAAAACTGTGTTTAAATTTAAACTGACATTTAAAATGTGAATCGTTCGCCCTGCAGAGTGAATGTTCTTCGCCGCTTTCGCATCGGTTTGGGAGAGCCTTTGGCTACCCAACTTCCCAAACTGCTCCCCAAATGTTATGAAAAGTGCTACTCTCGGAATTTGTGAACGACAGCACTGCAGTGCAGTGGTAAGCTGGTAAGCAAGCACAAAGAAAAACCGAAAAAAAAAAACAACAACAGCTCACACAGCCAGCTCTGTGGATCCCCACTTTCGGAAAAAAAGTCGAAGTAGATTTGAAGAAAAAAGTGAAGTAGATGAGTAAAATCGTAGTAGATTTCAAGTTTCATTTTACATAAATCCATATACAAATTATGTACAAAAAGAAAACTTGACACATGCTTTGTTAAATTACTTTTGTGTTACTATTGTGGTAGAAGTTCATTTTTGTAATGTAAATTCTGGGATCCTATACTTACTAGACTGAAATAAGAGAAAAAAGAAGTAGATTTGGCCTATTTTGGTAAGATTGAAGTAGGATGAAGCATTGATTTTAAAAAAGAAGTAGATTTCAATGTATTGGCGATGGTGCGAAGTAGGAAGTAGTTTTAAAAATAATTTGAAAAAAAAAAATTGTAGATCTACTTCAATTGAAGTAAATTGGTACCACTGGCCACAGCCAGAGATTATGAATGATCAGTGTGCTTTGGGCATGCAATGAAGGACGGTCATGGTGGAGCGCACGATATTTTGCAGGGCACTACAACAACAATTCATGTACGTTGTTCAGTGGGTTAGAATCTTTTTTATTTAAATACCTATTATAAAGATAGATAATGGTCGAATTTCGACCACTGGGCGGTAGATTATGTATGTATATCAACTAGAGCTCTTGATACCCGGGTACCCGGTCTACTACCCGGAAATTCCGGGTACTACCAGGGTACCCGGGTAGCCAGGTGGTTGGATATTTCGGGTTCCCAAACCATTACCGGGTACCCGACAGCCAACGGGTACCAGGGTACTTGTGGGATTGTTTCAAAATTTTCAAGGAACTATTGAGAAAAGACCGAGTAGTTGAGCTTTTGACTTCTTTGGCAACCCAAATGCTAAGACACCAAGGAGTAACATAAACAGACCGTCAAAATCAGAAGCAGAATGCAGTGAACTTAAATCTCACGAAAGTTCTCAAGATTCACCGAAGATATACAAAGAGCTCAGGCCAGAACTGAGCCTTTATGGAACATGGTTTGACAATATTAAAATAGTTTCTCCGATTCCTGGAACACCAGTACCAAAAGAACACCTTGGACCTACCCCACCTTTGAAAAGAAAAAGAACTAACGCAACAAATAACTAAAGCTGAAAATCTCTTTCCCACCTTGAATTTTTTTAGGACCTTTTTTCACGATATAGGTGATTTGTACCCGCAGCTTTTTGAATGTCTTAATGGCAACATATTATTTTTTTTTTTTTTTTTGCTTTTTTCAAAAATATGGGCAGTCACTCTACGGCAAACTTATTATTTTGTTTATATTTTGCCGTTAAGGCAGTTAAATTATTGTTTATATAGTTTTTCGCTTCTACACCCCCTGACCGCGCTTGCAAACTCACCCCGCCACCATCACTTTTCGTTTGTGCAGCGAATTCAATATTCCAACCTTCCAGTAGACGTCAGTGCAGTGGTAGGCAAGCACAAAGAAAAACCGAAAAAAAACAACAACGACGCGATTTTTAGATCACACAGCCAGAGTAGAAGCGATTATTATGAACGATCAGTATGCTTTAGGCATGCAATAAGGACGGTCATGGTGGTGTGTACGATATTTTGCAGGGCATTACAACAACAATTCATGTACGTTGTTCAGTGGGTTAGAAGCCAGTTTTGCCGAAAGTACTCTCATAGAAGTATTGTACTACTTTCAACACGTTTTACTCCCGTACTCCTCATTTCACATTCTTACTCCTATTTTTTAAAGACCTAAAATATCCTACACTTGCAGCAAAGTGTAATGCCAACCTCAATCAATTTAATTCACTTTAAATTTAATGTAAATTTGACAGCTTCAAAACTATTTCTTTTTCGTTGGCTTCATGCAATTTTTTTTTGCCAGTAGTTCGTTATTTATTTTATTGTTACTTGAGATTGTAGTTTGGTGGTTCTGTTTTTTTTTTTATTGAACTTCGTGAATTTGTATGTGTAGTTCAATAAAATGAAAAGGTTTGCTGAATTAAATTTTTAATATTACTTTGAATAATTTTATTAGAATAAAAATAAGGAACTTAATTGTAATCTGCAAGTGTAAGATATTTTAGGTCTTTAAAAAAATAGGAGTACGAATGTGAAAGGAGGAGTACGGGAGTATGATGGTGTTGAAAGTAGTAAAATACTCCTATGGGTGTATTTTCGGCAACACTGATGGTCACCATCATGCTCACAATGCGACGTGAGCGTGACGAGAACTCGTCGTAGCTGTCAAGCCAATTTCAAATCATGTAAGTATACGAGGATACGCCAGGGTATGCACAATGAAACGTTTCGTCACGACACGCCGGAGTTGGGAAAATTGAAATAAAAAACGCTCTCGTCGACGTTTCTTATGTTTTTTTTATATTTGATTAATGGTGATCTGTGAAATTGTAGTAAAGAATAAAGAAAACAACAGATAAGTGTAAATTAACAAAAATAAATATAAATTTAGTTGACAATGAAATTATATTTATAGATCTATAATCATCATTATCATTATTTTGAACGTACACGGCACAGCAAGAACAAAAATAATAAATAATTTAACGCTGTCAAAAAACTTGTCGTCAAGAAACTCGTCGCATTGTGAATTGGGGAACGATTTTATAACTAGAAAAAAATGACAGCGATTCACGTCACGCTCTCGTCCCGTTTTACGTCGCATTGTCAATCGAGCTTCACTTTTCGTTTGTGCAGCGAATTCAATATACCAACCTTCCAATGGACGTCGGTGCAGCAGTGCTGTCAGAATGGCTACTATAGTAGCATTTGGCTCCTTTACTGTTGAAAGGACTACTGTGCTACCCATGTCTCAGAAAGGCTCCCCAAGTTTCTACATGGAAAAGTTAATGAAAATATTTTTAAATCCTGACACCTATTAAAAATTTCACATCTCTGTTAATTTGTGATCATATTAGGGGTATTCATGCAAACGTGGAAAACCTAAAGAAAGCTTAAAAACGATAGAATTTTATATCGGTAGAAATGAACTGTATACTAGGCTGTCCCGTCGATGTATGGGAATTTTTTTTTTTGAGCTACACTATCACAAGAGGTATCAAAATTTGCACAGATAAAGAAGATAAAGGAAACGTTAAAAAAAAACTGAAATAACATGTCATCTTGAGGGTGCTACCGAGCTTTGAAGATTTGTAAATTTGACGTTTTTACAGACTTTAACCGTATTAATAAAACTATACAAAAATTTAAAAAGGTATTTTATTATAAATATTATTGAAACAAAGCATATGAAGAAGTAGAAGTAGGGTCAATTACACTTTGTGAGGCCTCTGTTACCAGTTTAACACATCTTTCCACAGATTGGGTGTGACAGGGAAAGTCATCAATATCCAAGATCATATTATTTATATGTCGAAGAACCGGAGGTGATGTAACCTGACATTCGTGCCACAAAATAATTTCGGTATAATCTTTAGCAGAGAAGTTAATTTTTGGTGGTTTATATAGCCTGCATTTGGTGATACTTTCAGCTTCTCTAGTTTTTTTTATTCTTCGCAATGCCAGCTCCCGAATGTGGTCTCTTTCATCAAACAACATACTAATACGCAAGTTTTCTGGGTGTGCAAAAACAGCATTTCGTTCTATAACAGAATTTACAACAGATCTCAAAATTTCGGGTAAATATCGAGAGTACTTAATTAGTTGGAAAATATGTTTGGCTCCATGCTTAAAAGACGTCTTTTGCTTGATTTGGAACCAAATTGGAGCGTATACTTTGAAGACGTAGTTGACAAGCAATAGCAAATTCTCTGATGGATTAAGAGTACTAACATAAAGTCTGAGTATACGATTAGCAGAAGTAAGCCATCTCGAGTGAGCCATTTTTCCAGGTTGACGGTTTGCGAGCTCAGGAGTACAGAAACCAGTTGATACAGCTTGACATATCTGATAAAGATATTTTTGATCCGTACTTAGTTCATCAACCACATTTTTCGACAAATCAGGCAAATTACCAGCCACCGCACAAAAGCACACCGTGGTCTTACTTTCGCAACCAGCTAGTTGCTTCCCAATAGGTCCGGAACATTCTCTAGGACCCGAAGTGCAACCATCTAATGTTAAGAATAAATGACGAAAAGATAACTCATTGGCATGAAGCATACAAATACACCATTGTAGCGGTCTCTCCAAAAACTCCTCTAAATATTGAATCACGCCCCCCTTCCAACCAGTGTTAGTTGCAGTTCCGTCACATCCAATGCAGATCACGTCATCTAAATTCCAACCTTGATGTTCTAATAAGGATGTGATCGATGTAAAAATTCCTTTTGCGGTGCCACGACCTGGTGTTGTGTGTCCCAAATAAATTGATCCAGGTTCTGCCAAAATTAAGATGTGCTCTTCAAAAATTTCTTTGCGATGATAGCGCGCCCCTGTTTTCTCATTTATCAGGGTCTTGTCTTTTCGTCCATCAAAGTAAATGCTTTTTATAGCAATACCTCCAATATCTTTTGAAGATTCTGTACGGGATTTAGATACAGCTCTGTGGATCTTGTTTTTGTCAATAACTGGAGTTAAATCTTTGGTAGAAACCAAGCCAAAACAGCAGAAGCAACAGCAGCGGCAGATCGCGTTGATAAACCGTATCGATCACAGACCTTAGCAACTGTTGGCAACCTCAATGTATTCCGATTAGCTCTTGAAGTCGATGGTGCCTCTCTCGAAGGCATGTTTGTTGGGGATGCCTCTGTTATCGGATACGTTTCTGGTGAAGATTCGAGCAGAGTCTTTTTCGCAGTTTCCTGAGACAGAATCGGTTTCTTGGGTAGAACACTTTTTTGCTTCCCTCTTTGACTCTTCAATTTGCCTCTGCTGTCGTTTCTTCAAGGTAACTGTTTCCTTCTTGTCAACCCCGCTTATAACCATTTTCCTCTCATTTCTTTGATCCAACAAAAAACTTCTCATGGATGGGAACTTTCTTAGGTTTTAAACACGAACAAGTTTCAAATGAAGTGCATTTACAAGCAGCAACGTCGAAAAGCTTCTCGGATGACTCTAAAAAACACTTCAGTTTGTTTTTGAAACTATCATTTTGCTTGCTTTTGGGGTATCGCTTCAAAATACTGTACTTTTCAAAATAGTATTTCAGTAATTGAATAACTCGTTCCTTAGTTACAATTGGAATCGAAGCTTTCGTCCAAATATTGTTGATCTCTTCAGAAACAATCGCATATATATCTGAATGGGATGGATCCTTTCCGTTACTTTTAAGTTTAAGGTCGTTCCTGACAAACAAAATAAATGAAATGACATCCCTTATAGTTGGTAGCTGCCGACCGTCAAGTTTTTTGTATGCTCCCAATATAGCACAAGTAGTCCCACTACGTCTCGAAATCATTATTTAAAAAATCACAAAAATCGCTTTTAAAACTTTTCCAACACACTTTACACAACCCGTAGAGGATCTCGAATGATCTGGAGACTTCAAAGTGTGGCTTTTATATAAGATTAGGTCTAAAAATTATGGAGTTCGACAACCCATTTAGTCATAAACAAGTGGTGAATGAAAAACCTCTACGTTTCCTCAATAAAACGCATAATGTGGTTTTTCCCACATTTGTCCACAAAACGCCCACTTTTCAAACCCTTGAGTTTTAAATCCGACTTTATAACCGGATTGAGTTGTGTATTTTTTAGGTAGAAAAAACAGGTAAAAAACCCAATATTATTCATAAAAATGTATCCCTATCTGGCATCAATGAATGAAGTCAGTTGGGTAGGTTAGGTAGGCCTCAAATTTTTGCCCTCTTGTATTAATTTGCAATACAATTTTTTCTTGAAAATCGGATACGTATAGAAAATTTACTTCAAATTACGTTAAATTTATTAAGCAGTGGTTTTAAGCTCAAGGAGAAAAAATAATCACAACGGCGATATGCGCAAACAAATTATTTAATATGGGACACCATATTGGGGGTATTTTCTTGAAACCTTATAGATTTGAAACCGCTGGAAACGTGTTGCTGCATGCAAACCGAAACGTCAAACATTTTTTACACCTAATAAGATCAAAAAGTCAATATTTTATAGTAAATAGTAGTTCAGGAGCGGAAGTTAGGGATAGCAAAATATCACCATAAAAATAACAATTTTTCAAAATTTTGAGGGTCGGTAGAACCCTCAAGATATATTTTAATTTTATTTTTTAAATTATTTTTGTAATCTAAGGCCAATTACGCAAGTTTTGAGAGGTCTTGCGTTCGGGAAATCCAAACAAAAAATTGTCGGGGCACCCTACTGTATACCCTTATTGATTTTATAAAATATCTAGAATCAAGGCTCTCCCAAACCAACGCGAAATCGGCGCGGAACATTCGTCGACGACAGTTTTTGTTGTTATTTAACATTGTTTATTTCTCATTTTTGTTATCATTGTGAATCGTTCGCCCTGCAGAGTGAATGTTCTTCGCCGCTTTCGCATCGGTTTGGGAGAGCCTTTGGCTACCCAACTTCCCAAACTGCTCCCCAAATGTTATGAAAAGTGCTACTCTCGGAATTTGTGAACGACAGCACTGCAGTGCAGTGGTAAGCTGGTAAGCAAGCACAAAGAAAAACCGAAAAAAAACAACAACAGCTCACACAGCCAGCTCTGTGGATCCCCACTTTCGGAAAAAAAGTCGAAGTAGATTTGAAGAAAAAAGTGAAGTAGATGAGTAAAATCGTAGTAGATTTCAAGTTTCATTTTACATAAATCCATATACAAATTATGTACAAAAAGAAAACTTGACACATGCTTTGTTAAATTACTTTTGTGTTACTATTGTGGTAGAAGTTCATTTTTGTAATGTAAATTCTGGGATCCCATACTTACTAGACTGAAATAAGAGAAAAAAGAAGTAGATTTGGCCTATTTTGGTAAGATTGAAGTAGGATGAAGCATTGATTTTAAAAAAGAAGTAGATTTCAATATATTGGCGATGGTGCGAAGTAGGAAGTAGTTTTAAAAATAATTTGAAAAAAAAGAAGTAGATCTACTTCAATTGAAGTAAATTGGTACCACTGGCCACAGCCAGAGATTATGAATGATCAGTGTGCTTTGGGCATGCAATGAAGGACGGTCATGGTGGAGCGCACGATATTTTGCAGGGCACTACAACAACAATTCATGTACGTTGTTCAGTGGGTTAGAATCTTTTTTATTTAAATACCTATTATAAAGATAGATAATGGTCGAATTTCGACCACTGGGCGGTAGATTATGTATGTATATCAACTAGAGCTCTTGATACCCGGGTACCCGGTCTACTACCCGGAAATTCCGGGTACTACCAGGGTACCCGGGTAGCCAGGTGGTTGGATATTTCGGGTTCCCAAACCATTACCGGGTACCCGACAGCCAACGGGTACCAGGGTACTTGTGGGATTGTTTCAAAATTTTCAAGGAACTATTGAGAAAAGACCGAGTAGTTGAGCTTTCGACTTCTTTGGCAACCCAAATGCTAAGACACCAAGGAGTAACATAAACAGACCGTCAAAATCAGAAGCAGAATGCAGTGAACTTAAATCTCACGAAAGTTCTCAAGATTCACCGAAGATATACAAAGAGCTCAGGCCAGAACTGAGCCTTTATGGAACATGGTTTGACAATATTAAAATAGTTTCTCCGATTCCTGGAACACCAGTACCAAAAGAACACCTTGGACCTATACCCCACCTTTGAAAAGAAAAAGAACTAACGCAACAAATAACTAAAGCTGAAAATCTCTTTCCCACCTTGAATTTTTTTAGGACCTTTTTTCACGATATAGGTGATTTGTACCCGCAGCTTTTTGAATGTCTTAATGGCAACATATTATTTTTTTTTTTTTTTTTGCTTTTTTCAAAAATATGGGCAGTCACTCTACGGCAAACTTATTATTTTGTTTATATTTTGCCGTTAAGGCAGTTAAATTATTGTTTATATAGTTTTTCGCTTCTACACCCCCTGACCGCGCTTGCAAACTCACCCCGCCACCATCACTTTTCGTTTGTGCAGCGAATTCAATATTCCAACCTTCCAGTAGACGTCAGTGCAGTGGTAGGCAAGCACAAAGAAAAACCGAAAAAAAACAACAACGACGCGATTTTTAGATCACACAGCCAGAGTAGAAGCGATTATTATGAACGATCAGTATGCTTTAGGCATGCAATAAGGACGGTCATGGTGGTGTGTACGATATTTTGCAGGGCATTACAACAACAATTCATGTACGTTGTTCAGTGGGTTAGAAGCCAGTTTTGCCGAAAGTACTCCCATAGAAGTATTGTACTACTTTCAACACGTTTTACTCCCGTACTCCTCCTTTCACATTCTTACTCCTATTTTTTAAAGACCTAAAATATCCTACACTTGCAGCAAAGTGTAATGCCAACCTCAATCAATTTAATTCACTTTAAATTTAATGTAAATTTGACAGCTTCAAAACTATTTCTTTTTCGTTGGCTTCATGCAATTTTTTTTTGCCAGTAGTTCGTTATTTATTTTATTGTTACTTGAGATTGTAGTTTGGTGGTTCTGTTTTTTTTTTTATTGAACTTCGTGAATTTGTATGTGTAGTTCAATAAAATGAAAAGGTTTGCTGAATTAAATTTTTAATATTACTTTGAATAATTTTATTAGAATAAAAATAAGGAACTTAATTGTAATCTGCAAGTGTAAGATATTTTAGGTCTTTAAAAAAATAGGAGTACGAATGTGAAAGGAGGAGTACGGGAGTATGATGGTGTTGAAAGTAGTAAAATACTCCTATGGGTGTATTTTCGGCAACACTGATGGTCACCATCATGCTCACAATGCGACGTGAGCGTGACGAGAACTCGTCGTAGTTGTCAAGCCAATTTCAAATCATGTAAGTATACGAGGATACGCCAGGGTATGCACAATGAAACGTTTCGTCACGACACGCCGGAGTTGGGAAAATTGAAATAAAAAACGCTCTCGTCGACGTTTCTTATGTTTTTTTTATAATTGATTAATGGTGATCTGTGAAATTGTAGTAAAGAATAAAGAAAACAACAGATAAGTGTAAATTAACAAAAATAAATATAAATTTAGTTGACAATGAAATTATATTTATAGATCTATAATCATAATTATCATTATTTTGAACGTACACGGCACAGCAAGAACAAAAATAATAAATAATTTAACGCTGTCAAAAAACTTGTCGTCAAGAAACTCGTCGCATTGTGAATTGGGGAACGATTTTATAACTAGAAAAAAATGACAGCGATTCACGTCACGCTCTCGTCCCGTTTTCACGTCGCATTGTCAATCGAGCTTCACTTTTCGTTTGTGCAGCGAATTCAATATACCAACCTTCCAATGGACGTCGGTGCAGCAGTGCTGTCAGAATGGCTACTATAGTAGCATTTGGCTCCTTTACTGTTGAAAGGACTACTGTGCTACCCATGTCTCAGAAAGGCTCCCCAAGTTTCTACATGGAAAAGTTAATGAAAATATTTTTAAATCCTGACACCTATTAAAAATTTCACATCTCTGTTAATTTGTGATCATATTAGGGGTATTCATGCAAACGTGGAAAACCTAAAGAAAGCTTAAAAACGATAGAATTTTATATCGGTAGAAATGAACTGTATACTAGGCTGTCCCGTCGATGTATGGGAATTTTTTTTTTTTGAGCTACACTATCACAAGAGGTATCAAAATTTGCACAGATAAAGAAGATAAAGGAAACGTTAAAAAAAAACTGAAATAACATGTCATCTTGAGGGTGCTACCGAGCTTTGAAGATTTGTAAATTTGACGTTTTTACAGACTTTAACCGTATTAATAAAACTATACAAAAATCAAGTTTAAAAAGGTATTTTATTATAAATATTATTGAAACAAAGCATATGAAGAAGTAGAAGTAGGGTCAATTACACTTTGTGAGGCCTCTGTTACCAGTTTAACACATCTTTCCACAGATTGGGTGTGACAGGGAAAGTCATCAATATCCAAGATCATATTATTTATATGTCGAAGAACCGGAGGTGATGTAACCTGACATTCGTGCCACAAAATAATTTCGGTATAATCTTTAGCAGAGAAGTTAATTTTTGGTGGTTTATATAGCCTGCATTTGGTGATACTTTCAGCTTCTCTAGTTTTTTTTATTCTTCGCAATGCCAGCTCCCGAATGTGGTCTCTTTCATCAAACAACATACTAATACGCAAGTTTTCTGGGTGTGCAAAAACAGCATTTCGTTCTATAACAGAATTTACAACAGATCTCAAAATTTCGGGTAAATATCGAGAGTACTTAATTAGTTGGAAAATATGTTTGGCTCCATGCTTAAAAGACGTCTTTTGCTTGATTTGGAACCAAATTGGAGCGTATACTTTGAAGACGTAGTTGACAAGCAATAGCAAATTCTCTGATGGATTAAGAGTACTAACATAAAGTCTGAGTATACGATTAGCAGAAGTAAGCCATCTCGAGTGAGCCATTTTTCCAGGTTGACGGTTTGCGAGCTCAGGAGTACAGAAACCAGTTGATACAGCTTGACATATCTGATAAAGATATTTTTGATCCGTACTTAGTTCATCAACCACATTTTTCGACAAATCAGGCATATTACCAGCCACCGCACAAAAGCACACCGTGGTCTTACTTTCGCAACCAGCTAGTTGCTTCCCAATAGGTCCGGAACATTCTCTAGGACCCGAAGTGCAACCATCTAATGTTAAGAATAAATGACGAAAAGATAACTCATTGGCATGAAGCATACAAATACACCATTGTAGCGGTCTCTCCAAAAACTCCTCTAAATATTGAATCACGCCCCCCTTCCAACCAGTGTTAGTTGCAGTTCCGTCACATCCAATGCAGATCACGTCATCTAAATTCCAACCTTGATGTTCTAATAAGGATGTGATCGATGTAAAAATTCCTTTTGCGGTGCCACGACCTGGTGTTGTGTGTCCCAAATAAATTGATCCAGGTTCTGCCAAAATTGAGATGTGCTCTTCAAAAATTTCTTTGCGATGATAGCGCGCCCCTGTTTTCTCATTTATCAGGGTCTTGTCTTTTCGTCCATCAAAGTAAATGCTTTTTATAGCAATACCTCCAATATCTTTTGAAGATTCTGTACGGGATTTAGATACAGCTCTGTGGATCTTGTTTTTGTCAATAACTGGAGTTAAATCTTTGGTAGAAACCAAGCCAAAACAGCAGAAGCAACAGCAGCGGCAGATCGCGTTGATAAACCGTATCGATCACAGACCTTAGCAACTGTTGGCAACCTCAATGTATTCCGATTAGCTCTTGAAGTCGATGGTGCCTCTCTCGAAGGCATGTTTGTTGGGGATGCCTCTGTTATCGGATACGTTTCTGGTGAAGATTCGAGCAGAGTCTTTTTCGCAGTTTCCTGAGACAGAATCGGTTTCTTGGGTAGAACACTTTTTTGCTTCCCTCTTTGACTCTTCAATTTGCCTCTGCTGTCGTTTCTTCAAGGTAACTGTTTCCTTCTTGTCAACCCCGCTTATAACCATTTTCCTCTCATTTCTTTGATCCAACAAAAAACTTCTCATGGATGGGAACTTTCTTAGGTTTTAAACACGAACAAGTTTCAAATGAAGTGCATTTACAAGCAGCAACGTCGAAAAGCTTCTCGGATGACTCTAAAAAACACTTCAGTTTGTTTTTGAAACTATCATTTTGCTTGCTTTTGGGGTATCGCTTCAAAATACTGTACTTTTCGAAATAGTATTTCAGTAATTGAATAACTCGTTCCTTAGTTACAATTGGAATCGAAGCTTTCGTCCAAATATTGTTGATCTCTTCAGAAACAATCGCATATATATCTGAATGGGATGGATCCTTTCCGTTACTTTTAAGTTTAAGGTCGTTCCTGACAAACAAAATAAATGAAATGACATCCCTTATAGTTGGTAGCTGCCGACCGTCAAGTTTTTTGTATGCTCCCAATATAGCACAAGTAGTCCCACTACGTCTCGAAATCATTATTTAAAAAATCACAAAAATCGCTTTTAAAACTTTTCCAACACACTTTACACAACCCGTAGAGGATCTCGAATGATCTGGAGACTTCAAAGTGTGGCTTTTATATAAGATTAGGTCTAAAAATTATGGAGTTCGACAATCCATTTAGTCATAAACAAGTGGTGAATGAAAAACCTCTACGTTTCCTCAATAAAACGCATAATGTGGTTTTTCCCACATTTGTCCACAAAACGCCCACTTTTCAAACCCTTGAGTTTTAAATCCGACTTTATAACCGGATTGAGTTGTGTATTTTTTAGGTAGAAAAAACAGGTAAAAAACCCAATATTATTCATAAAAATGTATCCCTATCTGGCATCAATGAATGAAGTCAGTTGGGTAGGTTAGGTAGGCCTCAAATTTTTGCCCTCTTGTATTAATTTGCAATACAATTTTTTCTTGAAAATCGGATACGTATAGAAAATTTACTTCAAATTACGTTAAATTTATTAAGCAGTGGTTTTAAGCTCAAGGAGAAAAAATAATCACAACGGCGATATGCGCAAACAAATTATTTAATATGGGACACCATATTGGGGGTATTTTCTTGAAACCTTATAGATTTGAAACCGCTGGAAACGTGTTGCTGCATGCAAACCGAAACGTCAAACATTTTTTACACCTAATAAGATCAAAAAGTCAATATTTTATAGTAAATAGTAGTTCAGGAGCGGAAGTTAGGGATAGCAAAATATCACCATAAAAATAACAATTTTTCAAAATTTTGAGGGTCGGTAGAACCCTCAAGATATATTTTAATTTTATTTTTTAAATTATTTTTGTAATCTAAGGCCAATTACGCAAGTTTTGAGAGGTCTTGCGTTCGGGAAATCCAAACAAAAAATTGTCGGGGCACCCTACTGTATACCCTTATTGATTTTATAAAATATCTAGAATCAAGGCTCTCCCAAACCAACGCGAAATCGGCGCGGAACATTCGTCGACGACAGTTTTTGTTGTTATTTAACATTGTTTATTTCTCATTTTTGTTATCATTGTGAATCGTTCGCCCTGCAGAGTGAATGTTCTTCGCCGCTTTCGCATCGGTTTGGGAGAGCCTTTGGCTACCCAACTTCCCAAACTGCTCCCCAAATGTTATGAAAAGTGCTACTCTCGGAATTTGTGAACGACAGCACTGCAGTGCAGTGGTAAGCTGGTAAGCAAGCACAAAGAAAAACCGAAAAAAAACAACAACAGCTCACACAGCCAGCTCTGTGGATCCCCACTTTCGGAAAAAAAGTCGAAGTAGATTTGAAGAAAAAAGTGAAGTAGATGAGTAAAATCGTAGTAGATTTCAAGTTTCATTTTACATAAATCCATATACAAATTATGTACAAAAAGAAAACTTGACACATGCTTTGTTAAATTACTTTTGTGTTACTATTGTGGTAGAAGTTCATTTTTGTAATGTAAATTCTGGGATCCCATACTTACTAGACTGAAATAAGAGAAAAAAGAAGTAGATTTGGCCTATTTTGGTAAGATTGAAGTAGGATGAAGCATTGATTTTAAAAAAGAAGTAGATTTCAATATATTGGCGATGGTGCGAAGTAGGAAGTAGTTTTAAAAATAATTTGAAAAAAAAGAAGTAGATCTACTTCAATTGAAGTAAATTGGTACCACTGGCCACAGCCAGAGATTATGAATGATCAGTGTGCTTTGGGCATGCAATGAGGACGGTCATGGTGGAGCGCACGATATTTTGCAGGGCACTACAACAACAATTCATGTACGTTGTTCAGTGGGTTAGAATCTTTTTTATTTAAATACCTATTATAAAGATAGATAATGGTCGAATTTCGACCACTGGGCGGTAGATTATGTATGTATATCAACTAGAGCTCTTGATACCCGGGTACCCGGTCTACTACCCGGAAATTCCGGGTACTACCAGGGTACCCGGGTAGCCAGGTGGTTGGATATTTCGGGTTCCCAAACCATTACCGGGTACCCGACAGCCAACGGGTACCAGGGTACTTGTGGGATTGTTTCAAAATTTTCAAGGAACTATTGAGAAAAGACCGAGTAGTTGAGCTTTCGACTTCTTTGGCAACCCAAATGCTAAGACACCAAGGAGTAACATAAACAGACCGTCAACATCAGAAGCAGAATGCAGTGAACTTAAAGCTCACGAAAGTTCTCAATATTCACCGAAGATATACAAAGAGCTTTCAAGCCAGAACTCAGCCTTTTTAACATGGTTCGACAATATTAAAATAGTTTCTCCGATTCCTGGAACACCAGAGCCAAAAGAACTAACGCAACAAATAACTGTTCGCCACATTCAATTCAACAAATATTCCAAAGCTCACTAAGAACGAATGAAGTTACACCTGAGCGAAAGAAGAAAAAAGAAATCTCTTTCCCGCATTGGTACGTGTTGGTTCTTAGGGATTAAGAGAATTTTGTAGGACCTTTTTTCACAGAAATCGTTTCCAACGATATAAAACCACGAAAAGATAATGTATGTTTTCAACTAGAGCTCTTGTTACGCAGGTACCCGGTCAACTACCCAGGTACCCGGAAATTCTGGGTATTACCCGGGTACCCGGAAATTCCGGGTATTACCCGGGTAGCCAGGTGGTTGGATATTTCGGGTACCCGAACCATTACCGGGTTCCCGACAGCCAACGGGTACCCGTGTACTTAAGGGATTGTTTTAAAACTTTCAAGGAACTATTGAGAAAAAACCGAGTAGTTGAGCTTTCGACTTCTTTGGCAGCCCAAAAACCTTCAAAAGTAGAAACTGCAAAGAAGAGTTGTAGCTTTTGCAAGAATACGGGACACATAATTGAAGAATGCCGCTAGAAACAAAGACAGGAGCAGACAAAATCACAACCTTATACTCTTCAACCAACAATCCATTGCTATAGATGCAAGGATCCAGTATTTGCCCGCTGGTATTGAAAACAATACCAATTGTTTCATATGGAAAAACTGGAATAGCGTATCTAGATACTGCAGTGGTGTCGCTGGTTGAGAGCTTTTCATTTATCTCTTAAATAATAAACAATGGAACAAAATTTTCACAAATTAACACAACATTGATTGGAATTGATTTTCTTGAAGAAAACGGAAAAGTGATGGATCTTAGTCAACAAGTTTGGTATTATGCAGATCAAAAAGAGAAAACATTTGATTTCTACGACACGAGTCAAACTAAAGTTGTAAGAATTCATCTCAAAAATGATCTACACCAAATTTTTGATATTCCAATGACCACTGATGACTTCAAACCTACATCCCCAATTGCTAAGACACCGAGGAGTAACATTACCAGACCGTCAAAATCAGAAGCAGAATGTAGTGAACTTAAAGCTCACGAAAGTTCTCAAGATTCACCGAAGATATAAAAAGAGCTTTCAAGCCAGAACTCAGCCTTTCTAACATGGTTTGACAATATTAAAATAGTGTCCCTGATTCCTGGAACTCCAGTACAAGAAAAAAACCTTGGACCTGACCCTTCTTTGAAAAGAAAAAGAACTAACGCAACAAATAACTATTCGCCACATTTAATTCAACAAATATTCCAAAGCTCACTAACAAGCGATGAAGTGACACCTGAGCGAAAGAAGGAAAAAGAAATTCTCTTTCCCGCCTTGGTACGTGTTGGGGGTGAAGGGAATTTTTTAGGATCTTTTTTCACAGAAATACTTTCCGACTCTCATGAACTAAAAATTATTAATATGAGTGATCTTCCCCCTCCCTAACAATTTCATGCCAAATCTCGATCCAAGTTTGATACATTGAGTGCTGATAAACAATGATTTTATTTCAATTTTAAATTTTTTTTTGTCTTCCAAAATTTTTTCTTGCTTATTTTTTTTTTTCTGGCATTATTTAAATTTTTTCATTTATTTTCTTTTTTGTTTTAAATTTAATATTTGGATTTTTCTTTTCTTTAATTTATTTCTCTTCAAATTTATTATATTTTGTTTTTATTTACATATTACTATCATTTCTATCAATTGTTTTTTTTTTTGTATTTCTCCTACTAGTGATATTTTTCTTCTTTTATTTTATTCTTTTTGCTTGTTTACAGAATGAATACAAATATATAAAATGTTATGAATTTTTTGAGTGTGTCTAAGGCAAGACCTTTGGAGTTTCTTTGCCTCGAAGTTAACTCGTGTAGTGATAGATGTGCTATAACGGCTGTTTATATTCCACCAAAAATATATAAGTTAGAAATTATTGATGAGTTTTACCGAGCTATGGTTAAGATTACCGAATCTTATGAAAATGCTTTTGTTGGTGGAGATTTCAATGTCGATCTACTTCTCAATTATCCCAATTCTAATAAGTTGTTAGGTTTCTTACAAACTATCCATTTATCAAAATTGAATTCCCTACCTACATATTTCCGTTCATGTTCTCCTTCCTTACTTGACTTGTCTCTCGTGTCTGATGTTGGTAAAGTAAATCTTTAAGATCAAATAACTCCACCTAGCAACTATGATCATGATTTATTATCTCATTTTCATTTGATACTGAGAACCAGACCATTAACAAGCTGAGATCCTAATTTATGTTCGATATAAGATTGAGACAGCTGTCAGTGTCATAAGTAAAACCCACATCATCTGCAAATGCTGTCAATAAACCTCTAAAAGGCATACTAAATAAGGAATTAATATAAATTAAAAAAAGTTATGGTCCTAAGACCGAGCCTTGTGGAACTCCCAAACTTATTGACTTTATTTCACTACTCATATAACCAAAATTTACTCTCTGGGTTCTATTTTTTAAATATGAACTGAGTCAATCACTTAAAAAACTCTAGTGGTTAACCATGTCAAAAGCTTTTGATATGTCAACAAATAATGCGGCTGTATTCTTTTTTTTATCAGGGCTTAGAAAAATTTGAGAACAAAAATGGAACAGTGCATCTTCTGTTGATTTATTGCTTTGAAAACCAAACTGGACATCACTTAAAAACCCCGTTGTAGTTAAAAAACTCACCATTCTATTTTTTACAGCCTCTTCAAAGACCTTGCTTATTGAGGGTAAAATTGATATGGGTCTATAATGAATTAGTTCACTTGTCGCACCTTTCTTAAAAAGAGGTAAGATGTTGGCACATTTAAGGGCTTCTGGAAATATTCCAGCAAAAATGCTTTTATTAAATATGTGCCAAAACGTCAATAAGAAAACATGCTATATTTTTCAAACAAGAATTGGAAACACCATCAATACCAGAAGAATTTGAATTTTTTAAAGTGCCAATAATTTTAAGAAGTTCGAAGCTTGTAATAGGTTCAAACAAAAAGCTTTCACTTTGAGAGGATTCCCTTGAATTATAAACTGGACTACAACGTGTACAATATTGTTGGTTAGAAGTCGCCTGTAGATTAACCGATATAGTAAAAAAGTAGTCATTAAATGCATTAGCAATGTCAATTTTATATGTAACCAAACATTCATTAATATTGATAGCCGATCTGCATCCCGCTGTGAGCGGACGTGTGTGCGCGAGTGGTGGAAATACCTTACCAAATACCCATTGCATTCAATTACACAGTGCTCTTCCTTTATTATAAAAATAAAAAAATTAAATACCCACCCTCACCATCTTTTACCAATAAAATATAAAAAAAAAATAATAATAATCTAATTGCGCCGCGAAATACAAAAAAAAAATAACCCACAATCATCATACAACATCATAGTGCAAGTGCCAGTGCCAGTGCAAAAAACAACAACAACAAAAAAGTGCACCCGTGTACGAAGATGATGATGCACAAGCAACAATCACCACAGCACAGCGGTAAATTTTCTATCTCTCCTTCCCACTTCACTCACAGTGCTTTGACTTCGTCATTATATGCAGTGTATGTATCATCTCATATAATGCTTGTAATTGACTAAGCCAAAGCATATCAGATAAATTGCTGTTATTGATTATGTGTATCCAGGGGCGGATCAGTACGCTGCTTTTTTAGGCATAACACTAGTAATATTGTACTGTGAAGTCATTTGGGGCCCAAACTTGATATCAGCATAGATAACTGTCTGATTTGGTTTTTTATGTCTGTTTATTGTAATGGTGGGTGAATTTAGGGTTGACTACAGCAACATTCGGGGACTGAGGCAGAATTTTTGTGCTGCATATGTCCATACTGTGAAAAACAGGCCAGCTGTTTTGGCACTAAGTGAAACCCAGGTAGGGGAAAATACCGATCACTCGGAATTCAGCCTACATAGTTATAGCTTAGTGCCTCTATTTTTTCCACATCATGGTCTCGCCGTGTATGTTCGCAGTGATGTAGCTTATCTGCTTCAACCACAATATGGTTCATGTTTGAATACGAACTTTAATTTCATGTGGTTTAAATTCACCATCCATAAGCGCATCATCCATACTTGTTTTATTTATCGTAGTCCTAGTTTGGATAGTAATTCGACTTCCAACGAATTCGATGCACTATCCGACTCCATCCAGAGAATTATTTCCCATTTTCCGCACAGTGAAATCGTTGTTACGGGCGATTTCAATGTACATAATTCTTCGTGGCTACGCTATTCGGGTCAGACAACACCCGAAGGAAGGTATGTCGAGATTTTTGCTGAGATAAACCTAACTCAGCTGGTCGACGAGCCTACTCGGATTCCTGACGTTGCAGGTCAATCCGCCAACACTCTAGATTTGTTTCTTACCTCTGACCCTGATAAATACACTATAAGTGTATTATCGCCTCTAGGCACATCAGACCATTGTGTCATATCTGCAAATTTCTCGTGTCACCAAAACACAGTTAAAGAAAAAACTCCCAAGAGAACCGTTTGGCAGTATGAGAAAGCCAACTGGGACGGTCTCAATGTTTTCTTCAGGAACTTTAACTGGTCACTATGCTTCCTCGATAGTGACGTAGATTCCAGTGCAGATATGATTACAAACTTAATTCTTTGTGGAATGAGAAATTTTATCCCGAATAGGGTGAAACCTATCAAACCCAAAGAAAACTCATGGTTTGATTCGAGCTGTAAAGAGGTTATTAGTGTTAGAGAAGTAAGCTTCCGAAGTTATAAAGCCAACCCTACTGAGGAAAACCGGAAAAAGTTTCAACAAGCTAGAAAGACCTGTAACGTTCATATTCGACGAACCAAATTTTTACATGATCAAAAATTACGGCAAAAAATTCTACAATGTCCCAAAGGTAGTAAAAATTTTTGGTCATTTGTAAAAAACATACGAAACACCACCTCATCCTCGGTTCCAACGCTCGTCTTCAACGATACTCCTTTTGTCAGCTCAATCGATAAAGCCAATTTGCTTGCAGCACAGTTTGCTGTTAATTCGTCGCTGCCTGAAAGTGTAATGACTCCTCCTGTACTTGAGAGCGCAAATGATTCTATGGGACAAATCTTCTTCCGCACTCGTGCAGTTGCCAGAGTTCTGAAAGATCTCGATATACACAAATCCGCTGGCCCGGATAGTATCCCTCCCATTGTTCTGAAGAGGTGTTCTTCAACGCTGGCAAAACCACTGCGTAAGCTTTTCCATCTGTCCTACTCTACTGGTCTCTTTCCGAGTGGATGGAAAACAGCATTTGTCCAGCCTGTCCCTAAAAAAGGCGTGTCTTCTTCCCCCTCCAACTATCGGCCAATTGCGCTTACGTCCCTTCTTTCCAAGGTCATGGAAACGCTGATTAATTTTCAGCTAAAGAAATATCTCGAAGAACGAAAGCTTCTTAATGACCGGCAGTACGGCTTTCGTAGCAATAGGTCCACTGGTGATCTGATGGTATATCTCACCGAACAGTGGCACAAATCTTTACATCGTTTTAGAGAAAGTAAGATTATTGCGCTTGATATTTCTAAAGCATTTGATAGAGTTTGGCATCAAGCTCTCTTATCGAAAATGCGTGCATTTGGTATCGATGAATCTCTTCTTCGTTGGATTAGAAATTACCTTTCGGACCGTTCAATACAAGTTGTATTGGATGGTTTCAAGTCTGAAATTCACAAAATAAATGCTGGTGTGCCCCAGGGCTCCGTTCTGTCTCCGACTCTCTTCCTTATATTCATAAACGATCTTTTATCTGAAACTTCTAATCCATTAAATTGTTTCGCTGACGACAGTACCCTCAGCTTTTCATATTCGTTCTTAGATTCACATCCATGTCCTTCGGATGTGGAACTTGAACGGCAGCGTATGATAAGCTCATTAAATTCTGATCTCGACAGCATTGTCCAATGGGGAATTAAAAATCGTGTAGAATTTAATGCTTCAAAAACTCAATGCTGTCTACTGTCGTTAAAACAAAACCCACCCCCCATGCCACTATCCATGAGTGGCACTTGCATTGAGGAAACCGAAAAGCTTTCAGTCCTCGGTATGTGTGTCACAGACCACCTTTTATGGAACGACCACATATTCGACATCGCCAAAAATGCTGCTAAGTGTTTAGGTTTTCTCCGTCGATGCAAGAAATTTTTCTCCCCTTCTGATCTGGCTGTGATCTACAAAGCCTTTGTTCGTCCAAAACTTGAGTATAACTCTCACATTTGGGCAGGTGCTCCAATAACCCACTTGAGTTTATTGGATAGAATCGAAAAGAGAGCTCTTAAAATGATAGGTGAAAGAACTATAACGGAAACATTCGCATCTCTTGAGCACCGTCGAAATGTTTCATGTCTTTCGTTATTTTACCGTTATTTCCATAAACAATACTCTAGTGAAATAGCCAGTAGCATTCCTCCCCTCAAACAATTCAACCGTAATACTCGCGCTTCTAGGAATGCCCATCAGTTTACCCTTGAGCCCAATTTCGGACGTACTGTTAAGTACAGAGATTCATTCTTTAGTCGCACTACTCGAATGTGGAATGCTCTACCCAGCTCAATTTTCCCCTCCCATTGTGATCTACAGACGTTCAAAACCAATGTGCATCGGTATCTCCTTTTAAATCCCCTCCAATCTACCTAATCGCTCGTGCTGTGTATATCATCTTAAGGGTAGTCACAACCCCTTTTGCAGATAGGAACTTTTTGCAATTAGATTTATTAAGAATGCTATTGACAATTTTCCATGAATTTCTTATATTACCCGCAGCTTGATTAAATTTGATTTTATAGTAACCATGTCGACAGATAGGAATTTTTAAATAAAGACTGCTGCTGCGCTTTAAACATTTTTTCCTTAGTTTGTTCTTATATTTGACTTTTTTCAGCAAACTGTATGTTAGCCAAGGCTTAAGACGCTTGTTAGACTTTTTCGGAATAACAGTTGATGCAGAATCAGAAATGTATATATAGTATATTGGTAAATATGTCATAAGTTTTAGAGGGATCACTTTCCGCGAGGACTTCTTCCCAGAACTCAAAAGACAGATTAGTTTTCAGCCTATCAAAATCAATTTTTGTAACCGACCTAACAAAATCAGCATCTGAACAGACATTATTTTGTCCTATATCAATAAGAATTCCAGTCATAGCATGATCAGTGATTTTTAGGTCAAAAACACACTTTTCGCATAAACTAACAGAAGGACCGAAACGGCCATATATATGATCTAAACATGTACTGGATCTCGGTCTTCTAACTTCATTTATAAATGAAACAAGACCATGAGAAGCTAATAAATCGAGGTAAGAAGCAATGCATTCACTATTGTAAATTCTTCGATTTCTCACTATCCAAATAAAATGAAAATTCTTCCATAAAAACTGAGATACTCAACGAATGAAGTCTATAAATACATAATATGACAAAGATTTCATGGTTGTTTTTGAGAGTAGTTTTTAAAGTATCCGCGTTTTGAAAACTTAATTTAGAGACATCGACTACATCATGAACTTGATTCACAAAACATCCAACACCTCCAGCAGCATAATTCTCATTAGTATTTAGATATAAATCAAAACCTGGTAACCCATAATTATCTTTTTCAAGATCATAAATCCAAATTTCAGAGACAACAACAAAATCAGGAATACACATAAATGAATCTAGATGAGAAACAAGACTAGAAAAATTCTATCTTAGACTTCTGATGTTTTGATGAATTACAAATAATTTATTAAAGGAGTAATATTTGTTATTAAAAACTTCTTCACAATTAATATCAATAAGGTTAAAGGTAGAATGATCAAAATTAAAATCACTTATAAAATTCATAATAAAGTTATAAGTGGTTACAAAATGATAGTTTAAAAATGCACTAAATTAGTTCAAAATCATTGAAAGATTTAATTACAACAATTTGTCCACCTTCAACCATACGCACTAAAATTTTGTTATCTCTATACCACAAGAACTTATACCCATTTTGCTTTTGAATGTGTTTTGCTTTCATAAATAAAGCTCTTGTATACTTCGTGAGAGCATCATTAATATAAATATTGTTACACTTTTTTTTTCTTTAGTCTTTAGTTCATTGTTTTCTGTCCTCAAGTCATTGATTGTTTTTAGCATGCTACCCATCAATTGTTCGAGGTTAGTGAGTAATTGGCAAACCACTTTTAGAGAAAACTCTTCGTTCTCGTTCTAAGTAGGTGTTGGTAGTTTCTTTGTGTTACCGTCTATCGCTACACTGTAAGTGGGTGCATGTGAGTTAACTGACAGCTTACTGCTTCACAAACCTTACAAATATTAATTTTTTATTTTATAGATTTCTTATTTTTATTTTTTTTTTTTTTTTTTTGCTTTATTAAATTACTAAAGTTTATTATCGTATTCTACAATGAGATGTGCACCCCACGACACTCACTGTATAAACCTTATTGAACTCCAGAGCATCTTTTTTAATCAAATTCTATTGGATCTGATGAGCTTTCACCAACATTTTTAAAACTCCCCTTTATTCGCCCTCTTTATTAATGACTTGGCTGGAATAAATCTTAGCTCTAGGATTCATCTGTATGCAGACGATGTGCAGCTATATTTAAGTCGTCCTGTTGGTCTGACTGAAGATCTTATAGTCCGTATAAATGAAGATTTAGAACTCATAAATAGCTGGACAACAAACAATAAGCTTCTTCTAAGCCCGGATAAGTCAAAATGTATGTGCTTTAATAAGAATCCTTGGGGGTCATTCAAACGATGATCGTCGACGAAATCATCCATAATTTGCTTCACATAACTCTCTTATTATCGAATCGTCTATCGTTCAGAGTTTGAGAGTGTTTGGTACTCTCAAACTGTAGTTGAAATGTCAAACTGGATGTCAATAAAATGTTTTTTTTTTATTTTGTATAAAAGTACAATAATGGCAATAAAATATAAGTTATTAGATCGCATTATTTTTACAAATTAAAATAAATGCAATTAACTGAACATATACATTAAACATATACATTATATAGGGCAGTCACACGATCTCAACTGGCGAATTTAAGACATTTTATTAGACAACATCCCGGAAGATAAAAGAGGTTTGATTTGTCTCAACGGTCGTTGAACCACTGATCTCTATAATACACATTTATATACAGGGTGTCCCAAAAGTCAACGTCGAAACGAAAACGGGTGATAGGTAGGTGGTGACAGTTATTAGAAAAATAATTAAAAAAATTGTTGAAATACATTTTTTCTATTGTTTTTATATTTATGTTGGTCTGTGTTATTTCTAAATTTAAAGTTTTGGTATTGAGTTTTAGTTCTATTTTACACATTTGTTATAGCTGATCTAAAGAAACTTTTCATGTAAATTTTTTTGAAAAATTGAATTTTATTTAAAACTTAAACCGAACTAATAGAAATGAATCACTATCTGATAGCCCGCGGTACTTTGGGCCTGGTAGTGGTTACTTATAAATAACTGTTCATCCTCCTTGAACATAAACTTAGACACGAGTAAGCCTAAAGTGTATTCAAAGTTTTTTTAACAAATTAAAAAGAATTATATTAAAACCGAGTTACCTGAGAAAAGAATTTTTTTAACGTTATTTATGGAATATTCTCAAAAATGTTACATCATTTTGCAATGAGAATTGAACACGCCAACTTTTAATGTAACTTGCCAAAATTTGGTTGTAATTTTTTTACACTACCGTCCGTTGAAGTAGGGTCATGTAAAACATTTGAGTACTTAGTTGGGAAAAAAAGTGATATTTTCTTCAAAACTGATGCAGGTGTGTTTAAATTTTTGAATGCATTTGTTAGCGGGGTTATTCAAGGTTCCCTAACAATAATAAAAATTGAGAAAAGTTAAGATTTGTAATCACGGCACTTGAAAGACCGTGACAGGTTGAAGATTTTTTCGATTTTTTTTTTTTTTCAAAATCCTAAACTCACAAAATACATGGCAACAATTTTTGAAGTGAAACTTCTTTGGGCGGCGTTGAGAGTGAAATTTCAAGGTTGAATTTTTGTGAAGCAAGAAAATGTAACGCCACATGTGCAACGCTGAGATCATTGATTAGCTTAGTGGTGGGAGGTAGAGTAAAATTAAAAAATTTTCTTGATAGGCTAATTAGTCCAGTCGAATCGTCATTTGACCTTGCGTTAATCCGCACGGTCTGTTTTTTTTTCATGAATCGATAGGGGCTTACAAGAAAAGCTTAACAACTTTTTTTACCAAAGTTATTCATAAAAATGTACTTTTTGACTTTTTTTGGATTTTTGTAAATATCTCGGCTCCAGTACATTGCACAGTAAAAAAATTAAAAAAGTTTTGTTTGTAAAAAAAATTATCTAGCATGTAGTGTTAAGTTTCTTTTGTTTTAACAAATAAGTAAAAAGTTACCGTTAGTTTTAGTAATTTTCTTTTGGTTTTTAGACGGTTTTTCATAATTATTTCGAAAAAAACTTATACTTTGGTTAGTTTTTCTTTTGTGTTTTGTCTAGCTGTTCCTGTTCCTTACAATTTAAAAAACTATCTATTAAAATAACTTTAGTTAGACCGAAAATTCAAGAATGGGTTTCTGGATACATTTTTCAATAGTGTTGTTTCTTCTTTAAGTCATTTTTGTACACAATTGCCCCTCCCATCTGAACGGGGGTATATAGACCCCCCTTCCGGTATGGTTTACCTATTATTTTGGCCCAGTCTACACGCTCCAGTGCTTTGATGTATTTATGTCAACCATTCTTTATTTGCCATTATACTGTTTGATAACACTATTTTTTATATACATTTTGGTATCGCTAAATTTTGAATTGTTGTACGTTTTTACGAATAACTTTGGTAAAAATAGTTGTCAGGTGGTGCAAATCTAGGGTTAAGCTTTTCTTGTAAGCCCCTATCGATTCATGAAAAAAAACAGACCGTGTGGGTCAAGCCCTTTTTTACGACGGTTCGACTGGACTATATATATTTTATAGTGCAATAACTTTGGTTTTTTTGATAATCTATATTATTGTAGCAGATAAAAAGGGAAAATGTCCTTTTATGTCTTTCCTCATATCGTTAATTAGAATGCTAGAGTTTTGAAATTTATAATACATAAAACCAAATTAAAGTTGTCATATACAAATTTTTTATTTTGCAGAGATTTGGAGTGTAGGAATTTTTGGAAACAGTCGGAAAACAGTCATATAAACTGAGTTATATCTTTTAAATTTTCACCTTTTTTTACTTTAAATTTTCACCATTATTATTTAATTTTCAAGCTTACAACCCGAACACATCGATCATTTTGATATAGAACACATAGCTGCGTCTTACGCATAGGGATGCAAACATCGTAAAAACATCGATGGTTCGATGTATCGATGTTTCCAAAAAAAAACATCGATGTCAAAAACACCGGCCTCAAAAACATCGATGTTTCGAAACATCGATGTTTTTTTTACCCAAAAAAGTAAAGCTAAGGACTTCTTATTTCTATTTTCTTTAATTTTTTAGCGAGCCATCTAAAAAGTACCTATAAAGTGTCTAAGTTCTACCCAAAATAAAAGAGATAAGCAGTCATTTAGAAATAAGGAAATATGTATTACTTTATTTATTCAAAAGAGAATTTAAAAATAACAACTTGGACAATCTTTTCCCTGTCAAACGGTTTCGTTGTTGGGTAATAGTTGCCACAGCCTTAGAAAAAAATGGTTCACTTGGAACCGATGTAGCCACAATGGGCAAATATTTTGTAGCCTGTTTATAAAGTCCCGGAAACACATTTTTCATATACTTCCACATTTCTACCAGATTTAAGGTTATAGTGGCTACAGCTGACCCCAGATACATCTGCACTCCGTTGTTGTGAAGATGGAGGGAGAGGACTGTTTGGACTTGATGTTTAGATGCACCAAATGTTTGTGATATATGTCCAAATATCAAAAAGCCTTTCTTCTTTTTTGGACTCCTCAGAAGAATCTGAAATATTGGCCACATTCCTTTCATCTCTTATGAAGTCATTCAAATAAGAAATTATTTTACTTTTAGCCAAGGGATGATCCTTTCAATGGACTAATTTGAATCTTGGATCTAATGTAGTTGCTAGTGCCAGAATCGAATTGAATTCAATTTTTTGAAAGAGTTTGTTCATATTCTTTGGTTCTTTTATTTCCGCTTTCTTAATAAGATTGTCAACTGTCACTGTCAACTATGTCCAGGTCTACATTGAACGATTTTTCCAGTGCCGATCTTTTGTTCGTAGGTGAAGGGAGTGAAGAGTGAGGGGTAGGGATCAAATCGTTTGTACCACAAAACTCGAACGATTTTTCCAGTCTGTTTATATTCTCTTTCACCTTCTTTCCAGTTTTTTGTGTGTTCGGTGTCTGTGTGTCGTTCGTTTGATGGTGTGAGTGAATATCAATGAAAAATGAAGAGCATAGCAATACAAAAACGAAGAAGACAAGGAAAAAATCGTATGGAAAAAATCGTTCTGTGTGTACATTTCACACGATTTCTGGAACAATCTTCGTGGAAACATCGGGCAATGTAGATCGGGACTATTTTGAGGAAGAATGAATGGGCGCGTTCAAAGGAAAAACAAGTTTTTGGTATTCACAAGCCAAGCAACACAAACTCTGCGTGCAAAATCAGGCAATTTTAAAAATTCTGTGTGAGAAAACAAAAAAACATCAATGTTAAAACATCGCTCCAAATAACATCGATACATCGATGTTTTCGGATTCGAAACATCGATGTATCGTTTGCATCCCTACTTACGCATATAACCTTAATATCCCTATACATATCGAGATTTTTAGATAGCCACTTCTTCATTTTCACGCTGAGATCATTGATTAGCTAAGTGGTGGGAGGTAGAGTAAAATTAAAAAAATTTCTTGATAGGCTAATTAGTCTAGTCGAATCGTCATTTGACCTTGCGTTGATCCGCACGGTCTGTTTTTTTTTTTCATGAATCGATAGGGGCTTACAAGAAAAGCTTAACAACTTTTTTTACCAAAGTTATTCATAAAAATGTACTTTTTGACTTTTTTGGATTTTTGCAAATATCTCGGCTCCAGTACATTGCACAGTAAAAAAAATTAAAAAAGTTTTGTTTGTAATAAAATTATCTAGCATGTAGTGTTAAGTTTGTTTTGTTTTAACAAATAAGTAAAAAGTTACCGTTAGTTTTAGTAATTTTCTTTTGGTTTTTAGACGGTTTTTCATAATTATTTCGAAAAAAGCTTATACTTTGGTTAATTTTTCTTTTGTGTTTTGTCTAGCGTTCCTGTTCCTTACAATTTAAAAAACTATCTATTAAAATATCTTTAGTTAAACCGAAAATTCAAGAATGGGATTCTGGGTACATTTTTCAATAGTGTTGTTTCTTCCTTAAGTCATTTTTGTAAACAATTGCCCCTCCCATCTGAACGGGGGTATATAGACCCCCCTTCCGGTATGGTTTACCTATTATTTTGGCCCAGTCTACACGCTCCAGTGCTTTGATGTATTTATGTCAACCATTCTTTATTTGCCATTATACTGTTTGATAACACTACTTTTTATATACATTTTGGTATCGCTAAATTTTGAATTGTTGTACGTTTTTACGAATAACTTTGGTAAAAATAGTTGTCAGGTGGTGCAAATCTAGGGTTAAGCTTTTCTTGTAAGCCCCTATCGATTCATGAAAAAAAAAACAGACCGTGTGGATCAACGCAGGGTCAAGCCCTTTTTTACGACGCGACGGTTCGACTGGACTATATATATTTTATAGTGCAATAACTTTGGATTTTTTGATAATCTATATTAGGCGCCAGTTATAGCTTTCATTGAAAACCATCATTGAAAATTTTGTCTTTCAATTTTGATGCACTTAAGCAAATAAAACTGATGGCGTTTTGGTAAAAAAATGATGGTTGTCAGTTATATATTTTTTTTAGTCCAAAAACTGTTTAGTTTTCTTTACAATTTTCATATAAAATCATTTTTTGTTTTTCAATGATGAAAATCGTTTTCAATGAACAGCTGATATTTTGTTCCCAAAAGTGGAACACATTCGTTCCAATGAAATGCGTTCCTTTCTCTTCCTGTTCTCGTCTGTCAGTTTTTCGTTCAATGATCGACTTTAACCTCAAAGTTGTTTTTTGTATGGGGAATGGAATTTTCAATGAAAGAAAGTTTCATGATAGCTATAACCAACTTGTCAGAAAATATTCCACTGTTTCACTGATTTGTGTTTCAATGATGGATTTTAATGAAAGCTATAACTGGCGCCTTATTGTAGCAGATAAAAGGGAAAATGTCCTTTTATGTCTTTTCTCATATCGTTAATTAGAATGCTAGAGTTTTGAAATTTATAATACATACAACCAAATTAAAGTTGTCATATACAAATTTTTTATTTTGCAGAGATTTGGAGTGTAGGAATTTTTGGAAACAGTCGGAAAACAGTCATATAAACTGAGTTATATCTTTTAAATTTTCACCTTTTTTTACTTTAAGTTTTCACCATTATTATTTAATTTTCAAGCTTACAACCCGAACACATAATTCATTTTGATATAGAACACATAGCTGCGTCTTACGCATAGGGATGCAAACATCGTAAAAACATCGATGGTTCGATGTATCGATGTTTCCAAAAAAAACATCGATGTCAAAAACATCGGCCTCAAAAACATCGATGTTTCGAAACATCGATGTTTTTTGAAAAACCCAAAAAAGTAAAGCTAAGGACTTCTTATTTCTATTTTCTTTGATTTTTTAGCGAGCCATCTAAAAAGTACCTATAAAGTGTCTAAGTTCTACCCAAAATAAAAGAGATAAGCAGTCATTTAGAAATAAGGAAATATGTATTACTTTATTTATTCAAAAGAGAATTTAAAAATAACAACTTGGACAATCTTTTCCCTATCAAACGGTTTCGTTGTTGGGTAATAGTTGCCACAGCCTTAGAAAAAAATTGTTCACTTGGAACTGACGTAGCCACAATGGGCAAATATTTGGTAGCCTGTTTATAAAGTCCCGGAAACACATTTTTCATATACTTCCACATTTTTACCAGATTTTAGGTTATAGTTGCTACAGCTGACCCCAGATACATCTGCACTTCGTTGTTGTGAAGATGGAGGGAGAGGACTGTTTGGACTTGATGTTTAGATGCACCAAATGTTTGTAATATATGTCCAAATATCAAAAAGCCTTTCTTCTTTTTTGGACTCCTCAGAAGAATCTGAAATATTGGCCACATTCCTTTCATCTCTTATGAAGTCATTCAAATAAGAAATTATTTTACTTTTAGCCAAGGGATGATCCTTTCAATGGACTAATTTGAATCTTGGATCTAATGTAGTTGCTAGTGCCAGAATCGAATTGAATTCAATTTTTTGAAAACGTTTGTTCATATTCTTTGGTTCTTTTATTTCCGCTTTCTTAATGAGATTGTCAACTGTCACTGTCAACTATGTCCCGGTCTACATTGAACGATTTTTCCAGTGCCGATCTTTTGTTCGTAGGTGAAGGGAGTGAAGAGTGAGGGGTAGGGATCAAATCGTTTGTACCACAAAACTCGAACGATTTTTCCAGTCTGTTTATATTCTCTTTCACCTTCTTTCCAGTTTTGTGTGTGTTCGGTGTCTGTGTGTCGTTCGTTTGATGGTGTGAGTGAATATCAATGAAAAATGAAGAGCATAGCAATACAAAAACGAAGAAGACAAGGAAAAAATCGTATGGAAAAAATCGTTCTGTGTGTACATTTCACACGATTTCTGGAACAATCTTCGTGGAAACATCGGGCAATGTAGATCGGGACTATCTTGGGGAAGAATGAATGGGCGCGTTCAAAGGAAAAACAAGTTTTTGGTATTCACAAGCCAAGCAACACAAACTCTGCGTGCAAAATCAGGCAATTTTAAAAATTCTGTGTGAGAAAACAAAAAAACATTGATGTTAAGACATCGCTCCAAATAACATCGATAGATCGATGTTTTCGGATTCGAAACATCGATGGCAAACATCGATGTTTTAAGACAAAAACAAAAACATCGATGTATCGTTTGCATCCCTACTTACGCATATAACCTTAATATCCCTATACATATCGAGATTTTTAGATAGCCAAAGAAGTTTCACTTCTGCCACGAGTACTGAGTTACACGCGCTTTTTTTATTATTTTCCTAATAACTGTCACCACCTACCCTATCACCCGTTTTCGTTTCGACGTTGACTTTTGGGACACCCTGTATATAGAGTCAGTGCGTTAAACTCGTATAAATGGTATTTTTTATTCCAAATTTAGTCTTCATTTTCACGCTGAGATCATTGATTAGCTAAGTGGTGGGAGGTAGAGTAAAATTAAAAAATTTTCTTGATAGGCTAATTAGTCCAGTCGAATCGTCATTTGACCTTGCGTTGATCCGCACGGTCTGTTTTTTTTTTCATGAATCGATAGGGGCTTACAAGAAAAGCTTAACAACTTTTTTTACCAAAGTTATTCATAAAAATGTACTTTTTGACTTTTTTTGGATTTTTGCAAATATCTCGGCTCCAGTTCATTGCACAGTAAAAAAATTAAAAAAGTTTTGTTTGTAATAAAATTATCTAGCATGTAGTGTTAAGTTTGTTTTGTTTTAACAAATAAGTAAAAAGTTACCGTTAGTTTTAGTAATTTTCTTTTGGATTTTAGACGGTTTTTCATAATTATTTCGAAAAAAGCTTATACTTTGGTTAGTTTTTCTTTTGTGTTTTGTCTAGCTGTTCCTGTTCCTTACAATTTAAAAAACTATCTATTAAAATATCTTTAGTTAAACCGAAAATTCAAGAATGGGTTTCTGGGTACATTTTTAAATAGATTTGTTTCTTCCTTAAGTCATTTTTGTACACAATTGCCCCTCCCATCTGAACGGGGGTATATAGACCCCCCTTCCGGTATGGTTTACCTATTATTTTGGCCCAGTCTACACGCTCCAGTGCTTTGATGTATTTATGTCAACCATTCTTTATTTGCCATTATACTGTTTGATAACACTACTTTTTATATACATTTTGGTATCGCTAAATTTTGAATTGTTGTACGTTTTTACGAATAACTGTGGTAAAAATAGTTGTCAGGTGGTGCAAATCTAGGGTTAAGCTTTTCTTGTAAGCCCCTATCGATTCATGAAAAAAAAAACAGACCGTGTGGATCAACGCAGGGTCAAGCCCTTTTTTACGACGGTTCGACTGGACTATATATATTTTATAGTGCAATAACTTTGGATTTTTTGATAATCTATATTAGGCGCCAGTTATAGCTTTCATTGAAAACCATCATTGAAAATTTTGTCTTTCAATTTTGATGCACTTAAGCAAATAAAACTGATGGCGTTTTGGTAACAAAATGATGGTTGTCAGTTATATATTTTTTTAGTCCAAAAACTGTTTAGTTTTCTTTACAATTTTCATATAAAATCATTTTTTGTTTTTCAATGATGAAAATCGTTTTCAATGAACAGCTGATATTTTGTTCCCAAAAGTGGAACACATTCGTTCCAATGAAATGCGTTCCTTTCTCTTCCTGTTCTCGTCTGTCAGTTTTTCGTTTAATGATCGACTTTAACCTCAAAGTTGTTTTTTGTATGGGGAATGGAATTTTCAATGAAAGAAAGTTTCATGATAGCTATAACCAACTTGTCAGAAAATATTCCACTGTTTCACTGATTTGTGTTTCAATGATGGATTTCAATGAAAGCTATAACTGGCGCCTTATTGTAGCAGATAAAAGGGAAAATGTCCTTTTATGTCTTTTCTCATATCGTTAATTAGAATGCTAGAGTTTTGAAATTTATAATACATACAACCAAATTAAAGTTGTCATATACAAATTTTTTATTTTGCAGAGATTTGGAGTGTAGGAATTTTTGGAAACAGTCGGAAAACAGTCATATAAACTGAGTTATATCTTTTAAATTTTCACCTTTTTTTACTTTAAATTTTCACCATTATTATTTAATTTTCAAGCTTACAACCCGAACACATCGATCATTTTCATATAGAACACATAGCTGCGTCTTACGCATAGGGATGCAAACATCGTAAAAACATCGATGGTTCGATGTATCGATGTTTCCAAAAAAAACATCGATGTCAAAAACATCGGCCTCAAAAACATCGATGTTTCGAAACATCGATGTTTTTTGAAAAACCCAAAAAAGTAAAGCTAAGGACTTCTTATTTCTATTTTCTTTAATTTTTTAGCGAGTCATCTAAAAAGTACCTATAAAGTGTCTAAGTTCTACCCAAAATAAAAGAGATAAGCAGTCATTTAGAAATAAGGAAATATGTATTACTTTATTTATTCAAAAGAGAATTTAAAAATAACAACTTGGACAATCTTTTCCCTATCAAACGGTTTCGTTGTTGGGTAATAGTTGCCACAGCCTAAGAAAAAAATTGTTCACTTGGAACTGACGTAGCCACAATGGGCAAATATTTGGTAGCCTGTTTATAAAGTCCCGGAAACACATTTTTCATATACTTCCACATTTTTACCAGATTTTAGGTTATAGTTGCTACAGCTGACCCCAGATACATCTGCACTCCGTTGTTGTGAAGATGGAGGGAGAGGACTGTTTGGACTTGATGTTTAGATGCACCAAATGTTTGTAATATATGTCCAAATATCAAAAAGCCTTTCTTCTTTTTTGGACTCCTCAGAAGAATCTGAAATATTGGCCACATTCCTTTCATCTCTTATGAAGTCATTCAAATAAGAAATTATTTTACTTTTAGCCAAGGGATGATCCTTTCAATGGACTAATTTGAATCTTGGATCTAATGTAGTTGCTAGTGCCAGAATCGAATTGAATTCAATTTTTTGAAAACGTTTGTTCATATTCTTTGGTTCTTTTATTTCCGCTTTCTTAATGAGATTGTCAACTGTCACTGTCAACTAAGTCCCGGTCTACATTGAACGATTTTTCCAGTGCCGATCTTTTGTTCGTAGGTGAAGGGAGTGAGGGGTAGGGATCAAATCGTTTGTACCACAAAACTCGAACGATTTTTCCAGTCTGTTTATATTCTCTTTCACCTTCTTTCCAGTTTTGTGTGTGTTCGGTGTCTGGGTGTCGTTCGTTTGATGGTGTGAGTGAATATCAATGAAAAATGAAGAGCATAGCAATACAAAAACGAAGAAGACAAGGAAAAAATCGTATGGAAAAAATCGTTCTGTGTGTACATTTCACACGATTTCTGGAACAATCTTCGTGGAAACATCGGGCAATGTAGAACGGGACTATCTTGGGGAAGAATGAATGGGCGCGTTCAAAGGAAAAACAAGTTTTTGGTATTCACAAGCCAAGCAACACAAACTCTGCGTGCAAAATCAGGCAATTTTAAAAATTCTGTGTGAGAAAACAAAAAAACATTGATGTTAAGATATCGCTCCAAATAACATCGATAGATCGATGTTTTCGGATTCGAAACATCGATGGCAAACATCGATGTTTTAAGACAAAAACAAAACATCGATGTATCGTTTGCATCCCTACTTACGCATATAACCTTAATATCCCTATACATATCGAGATTTTTAGATAGCCAAAGAAGTTTCACTTCTGTCACGAGTACTGAGTTACACGCGCTTTTTTTTATTATTTTCCTAATAACTGTCACCACCTACCCTATCACCCGTTTTCGTTTCGACGTTGACTTTTGGGACACCCTGTATATAGAGTCAGTGCGTTGAACTCATATAAATTGTATTTTTTATTCCAATTTTAGTCTTCATTTTCACGCTGAGATCATTGATTAGCTAAGTGGTGGGAGGTAGAGTAAAATTAAAAAAATTTCTTGATAGGCTAATTAGTCCAGTCGAATCGTCATTTGACCTTGCGTTGATCCGCACGGTCTGTTTTTTTTTTCATGAATCGATAGGGGCTTACAAGAAAAGCTTAACAACTTTTTTTACCAAAGTTATTCATAAAAATGTACTTTTTGACTTTTTTTGGATTTTTGCAAATATCTCGGCTCCAGTACATTGCACAGTAAAAAAATTAAAAAAGTTTTGTTTGTAATAAAATTATCTAGCATGTAGTGTTAAGTTTGTTTTGTTTTAACAAATAAGTAAAAAGTTACCGTTAGTTTTAGTAATTTTCTTTTGGTTTTTAGACGGTTTTTCATAATTATTTCGAAAAAAGCTTATTGCAATGTTTGGTCGCCTTGAGATTTGTACTAGTAACCAGACTGGTCCGCCGAGTAGCCAGATAAACCTTTACCCAAAAGCGAGTAGCTCTGTAGGGCGTCTGTGATACTAAAACCTAATGTTTAACCTCCAGCGAGTTGCTTGATAAAGGAAAAAAACAGAAAGTGCAGTTTCGTCGACTTCAGAATTAGAAGTGAATCAATATTATTTTATTTTCTTCTTTTATACAAAATATTATGCCTTCATCGATATTCAACCATACTTCGATACTCTATAGAATTTCCCATTAAATGCAGTATCAGCATAATACTCATGCACTTCAAGTGTTTTGGGCTAGCTTGCTTATGATGCATATTTTATTGTCATAACTCAGCGACCCTTAATTATGTTTATTTTTCTTCATGCATTCAAAGTGTTGTTGTGTACTTGGTGTCATATTATTTAGCTCGTGCACTGAAGGTGCCAGTTAAACTATATGAGTATTGATAGCTATGTGCACTAAGTGTACCAACGGAAATATGGATATTGTATTGTTTGTGCTTCGGTTTTGCTATAGCTGATGATAAAATGTGATGCGATGGAAATTCGAGTATTAAATATCGAAGTAGGTTGAATGTTCTATTAATTGTTTTGTGGCAATCAATTAAGTGATCGCTGTTGCGATCCCTTCACATTATACTTTGGTTAGTTTTTCTTTTGTGTTTTGTCTAGCTGTTCCTGTTCCTTACAATTTAAAAAACTATCTATTAAAATATCTTTAGTTAAACCGAAAATTCAAGAATGGGTTTCTGGGTACATTTTTCAATAGTGTTGTTTCTTCCTTAAGTCATTTTTGTACACAATTGCCCCTCCCATCTGAACGGGGGTATATAGACCCCCCTTCCGGTATGGTTTACCTATTATTTTTGCCCAGTCTACACGCTCCAGTGCTTTGATGTATTTATGTCAACCATTCTTTATTTGCCATTATACTGTTTGATAAAACTACTTTTTATATACACTTTGGTATCGCTAAATTTTGAATTGTTGTACGTTTTTACGAATAACTTTGGTAAAAATAGTTGTCAGGTGGTGCAAATCTAGGGTTAAGCTTTTCTTGTAAGCCCCTATCGATTCATGAAAAAAAACAGACCGTGTGGATCAACGCAGGGTCAAGCCCTTTTTTACGACGGTTCGACTGGACTATATATATTTTATAGTGCAATAACTTTGGATTTTTTGATAATCTATATTATTGTAGCAGATAAAAGGGAAAATGTCCTTTTATGTCTTTTCTCACATCGTTAATAAGAATGCTAGAGTTTTGAAATTTATAATACATAAAACCAAATTAAAGTTGTCATATACAAATTTTTTATTTTGCAGAGATTTGGAGTGTAGGAATTTTTGGAAACAGTCGGAAAACAGTCATATAAACTGAGTTATATCTTTTAAATTTTCACCTTTTTTTACTTTAAATTTTCACCATTATTATTTAATTTTCAAGCTTACAACCCGAACACATCGATCATTTTGATATAGAACACATTGCTGCGTCTTACGCATAGGGATGCAAACATCGTAAAAACATCGATGGTTCGATGTATCGATGTTTCCAAAAAAAACATCGATGTCAAAAACATCGGCCTCAAAAACATCGATGTTTCGAAACATCGATGTTTTTTTGAAAAACCCAAAAAAGTAAAGCTAAGGACTTCTTATTTCTATTTTCTTTAATTTTTTAGCGAGCCATCTAAAAAGTACCTATAAAGTGTCTAAGTTCTACCCAAAATAAAAGAGATAAGCAGTCATTTAGAAATAAGGAAATATGTATTACTTTATTTATTCAAAAGAGAATTTAAAAATAACAACTTGGACAATCTTTTCCCTGTCAAACGGTTTCGTTGTTGGGTAATAGTTGCCACAGCCTTAGAAAAACATTGTTCACTTGAAACTGACGTAGCCACAATGGGCAAATATTTGGTAGCCTGTTTATAAAGTCCCGGAAACACATTTTTCATATACTTCCACATTTTTACCAGATTTTAGGTTATAGTTGCTACAGCTGACCCCAGATACATCTGCACTCCGTTGCTGTGAAGATGGAGGGAGAGGACTGTTTGGACTTGATGTTTAGATGCACCAAATGTTTGTGATATATGTCCAAATATCAAAAGGCCTTTCTTCTTTTTTGGACTCCTCAGAAGAATCTGAAATATTGGCAACATTCCTTTCATCTCTTATGAAGTCATTCAAATAAGAAATTATTTTACTTTTAGCCAAGGGATGATCCTTTCAATGGACTAATTTGAATCTTGGATCTAATGTAGTTGCTAGTGCCAGAATCGAATTGAATTCAATTTTTTGAAAACGTTTGTTCATATTCTTTGGTTCTTTTATTTCCGCTTTCTTAATGAGATTGTCAACTGTCACTGTCAACTATGTCCCGGTCTACATTGAACGATTTTTCCAGTGCCGATCTTTTGTTCGTAGAAGAAGGGAGTGAAGAGTGAGGGGTGGGGATCAAATCGTTTGTACCACAAAACTCGAACGATTTTTCCAGTCTGTTTATATTCTCTTTCACCTTCTTTCCAGTTTTTTGTGTGTTCGGTGTCTGTGTGTCGTTCGTTTGATGGTGTGAGTGAATATCAATGAAAAATGAAGAGCATAGCAATTCAAAAACGAAGAAGACAAGGAAAAAATCGTATGGAAAAAATCGTTCTGTGTGTACATTTCACACGATTTCTGGAACAATCTTCGTGGAAACATCGGGCAATGTAGATCGGGACTATCTTGAGGAAGAATGAATGGGCGCGTTCAAAGGAAAAACAAGTTTTTGGTATTCACAAGCCAAGCAACACAAACTCTGCATGCAAAATCAGGCAATTTTAAAAATTCTGTATGAGAAAACAAAAAAACATCGATGTTAAAACATCGCTCCAAATAACATCGATACATCGATGTTTTCGGATTCGAAACATCGATGTTTTAAGACAAAAACATCGATGTTTCAAAAACATCGATGTTTCAAAAACATCGATGTTTCAAAAACATCGATGTATCGTTTGCATCCCTACTTACGCATATAACCTTAATATCCCCATACATATCGAGATTTTTAGATAGCCAAAGAAGTTTCACTTCTGCCACGAGTACTGAGTTACACGCGCTTTTTTTTTTATTATTTTCCTAATAACTGTCACCACCTACCCTATCACCCGTTTTCGTTTCGACGTTGACTTTTGGGACACCCTGTATATAGAGCCAGTGCGTTGAACTCGTATAAATTGTATTTTTTATTCCAATTTTATTCTTCATTTTCACGCTGAGATCATTGATTAGCTAAGTGGTGGGAGGTAGAGTAAAATTAAAAAAATTTCTTGATAGGCTAATTAGTCCAGTCGAATCGTCATTTGACCTTGCGTTGATCCGCACGGTCTGTTTTTTTTTTCATGAATCGATAGGGGCTTACAAGAAAAGCTTAACAACTTTTTTTACCAAAGTTATTCATAAAAATGTACTTTTTGACTTATTTTGGATTTTTGCAAATATCTCGGCTCCAGTACATTGCACAGTAAAAAAATTAAAAAAGTTTTGTTTGTAATAAAATTATCTAGCTAAAATTATCTTGTTTTGTTTTAACAAATAAGTAAAAAGTTACCGTTAGTTTTAGAAATTTTCTTTTGGTTTTTAGACGGTTTTTCATAATTATTTCGAAAAAAAGCTTATACTTTGGTTAGTTTTTCTTTTGTGTTTTGTCTAGCTGTTCCTGTTCCTTACATTTAAAAAACTATCTATTAAAATATCTTTAGTTAAACCGAAAATTCAAGAATGGGTTTCTGGGTACATTTTTCAATAGTGTTGTTTCTTCCTTAAGTCATTTTTGTAAACAATTGCCCCTCCCATCTGAACGGGGGTATATAGACCCCCCTTCCGGTATGGTTTACCTATTATTTTGGCCCAGTCTACACGCTCCAGTGCTTTGATGTATTTATGTCAACCATTCTTTATTTGCCATTATACTGTTTGATAACACTACTTTTTATATACATTTTGGTATCGCTAAATTTTGAATTGTTGTACGTTTTTACGAATAACTGTGGTAAAAATAGTTGTCAGGTGGTGCAAATCTAGGGTTAAGCTTTTCTTGTAAGCCCCTATCGATTCATGAAAAAAAAACAGACCGTGTGGATCAACGCAGGGTCAAGCCCTTTTTTACGACGGTTCGACTGGACTATATATATTTTATAGTGCAATAACTTTTCTCAAATCGTTAAAAGAATGCTAGAGTTTTGAAATTTATAATACATAAAACCAAATTAAAGTTGTCATATACAAATTTTTTATTTTGCAGAGATTTGGAGTGTAGGAATTTTTGGAAACAGTCGGAAAACAGTCATATAAACTGAGTTATATCTTTTAAATTTTCACCTTTTTTTACTTTAAATTTTCACCATTATTATTTAATTTTCAAGCTTACAACCCGAACACATCGATCATTTTGATATAGAACACATTGCTGCGTCTTACGCATAGGGATGCAAATATCGTAAAAACATCGATGGTTCGATGTATCGATGTTTCCAAAAAAAACATCGATGTCAAAAACATCGGCCTCAAAAACATCGATGTTTCGAAACATCGATGTTTTTTTGAAAAACCCAAAAAAGTAAAGCTAAGGACTTCTTATTTCTATTTTCTTTAATTTTTTAGCGAGCCATCTAAAAAGTACCTATAAAGTGTCTAAGTTCTACCCAAAATAAAAGAGATAAGCAGTCATTTAGAAATAAGGAAATATGTATTACTTTATTTATTCAAAAGAGAATTTAAAAATAACAACTTGGACAATCTTTTCCCTGTCAAACGGTTTCGTTGTTGGGTAATAGTTGCCACAGCCTTAGAAAAACATTGTTCACTTGGAACTGACGTAGCCACAATGGGCAAATATTTGGTAGCCTGTTTATAAAGTCCCGGAAACACATTTTTCATATACTTCCACATTTTTACCAGATTTTAGGTTATAGTTGCTACAGCTGACCCCAGATACATCTGCACTCCGTTGTTGTGAAGATGGAGGGAGAGGACTGTTTGGACTTGATGTTTAGATGCACCAAATGTTTGTGATAAATGTCCAAATATCAAAAGGCCTTTCTTCTTTTTTGGACTCCTCAGAAGAATCTGAAATATTGGCAACATTCCTTTCATCTCTTATGAAGTCATTCAAATAAGAAATTATTTTACTTTTAGCCAAGGGATGATCCTTTCAATGGACTAATTTGAATCTTGGATCTAATGTAGTTGCTAGTGCCAGAATCGAATTGAATTCAATTTTTTGAAAACGTTTGTTCATATTCTTTGGTTCTTTTATTTCCGCTTTCTTAATGAGATTGTCAACTGTCACTGTCAACTATGTCCCGGTCTACATTGAAAGATTTTTCCAGTGCCGATCTTTTGTTCGTAGAAGAAGGGAGTGAAGAGTGAGGGGTGGGGATCAAATCGTTTGTACCACAAAACTCGAACGATTTTTCCAGTCTGTTTATATTCTCTTTCACCTTCTTTCCAGTTTTTTGTGTGTTCGGTGTCTGTGTGTCGTTCGTTTGATGGTGTGAGTGAATATCAATGAAAAATGAAGAGCATAGCAATTTAAAAACGAAGAAGACAAGGAAAAAATCGTATGGAAAAAATCGTTCTGTGTGTACATTTCACACGATTTCTGGAACAATCTTCGTGGAAACATCGGGCAATGTAGATCGGGACTATCTTGAGGAAGAATGAATGGGCGCGTTCAAAGGAAAAACAAGTTTTTGGTATTCACAAGCCAAGCAACACAAACTCTGCGTGCAAAATCAGGCAATTTTAAAAATTCTGTATGAGAAAACAAAAAAACATCGATGTTAAAACATCGCTCCAAATAACATCGATACATCGATGTTTTCGGATTCGAAACATCGATGTTTTAAGACAAAAACATCGATGTTTCAAAAACATCGATGTATCGTTTGCATCCCTACTTACGCATATAACCTTAATATCCCTATACATATCGAGATTTTTAGATAGCCAAAGAAGTTTCACTTCTGCCACGAGTACTGAGTTACACGCGCTTTTTTTATTATTTTCCTAATAACTGTCACCACCTACCCTATCACCCGTTTTCGTTTCGACGTTGACTTTTGGGACACCCTGTATATAGAGCCAGTGCGTTGAACTCGTATAAATTGTATTTTTTATTCCAATTTTATTCTTCATTTTCACGCTGAGATCATTGATTAGCTAAGTGGTGGGAGGTAGAGTAAAATTAAAAAAATTTCTTGATAGGCTAATTAGTCCAGTCGAATCGTCATTTGACCTTGCGTTGATCCGCACGGTCTGTTTTTTTTTTTCATGAATCGATAGGGGCTTACAAGAAAAGCTTAACAACTTTTTTTACCAAAGTTATTCATAAAAATGTACTTTTTGACTTATTTTGGATTTTTGCAAATATCTCGGCTCCAGTACATTGCACAGTAAAAAAATTAAAAAAGTTTTGTTTGTAATAAAATTATCTAGCTAAAATTATCTTGTTTTGTTTTAACAAATAAGTAAAAAGTTACCGTTAGTTTTAGTAATTTTCTTTTGGTTTTTAGACGGTTTTTCATAATTATTTCGAAAAAGCTTATACTTTGGTTAGTTTTTCTTTTGTGTTTTGTCTAGCTGTTCCTGTTCCTTATTTTGGATTTTTGCAAATATCTCGGCTCCAGTACATTGCACAGTAAAAAAATTAAAAAGTTTTGCTTGTAATAAAATTATCTTGTTTTGTTTTAACAAATAAGTAAAAAGTTACCGTTAGTTTTAGTAATTTTCTTTTGGTTTTTAGACGGTTTTTCATAATTATTTCGAAAAAAGCTTATACTTTGGTTAGCTTTTATTTTGTGTTTTGTCTAGCTGTTCCTGTTCCTTACATTTAAAAAACTATCTATTAGAATATCTTTAGTTAAACCGAAAATTCAAGAATGGGTTTCTGGGTACATTTTTCAATAGTGTTGTTTCTTCCTTAAGTCATTTTTGTACACAATTGCCCCTCCCATCTGAACGGGGGTATATAGACCCCCCTTCCGGTATGGTTTACCTATTATTTTGGCCCAGTCTACATGCTCCAGTGCTTTGATGTATTTATGTCAACCATTCTTTATTTGCCATTATACTGTTTGATAACACTACTTTTTATATACACTTTGGTATCGCTAAATTTTGAATTGTTGTACGTTTTTACGAATAACTTTGGTAAAAATAGTTGTCAGGTGGTGCAAATCTAGGGTTAAGCTTTTCTTGTAAGCCCCTATCGATTCATGAAAAAAAACAGACCGTGTGGATCAACGCAGGGTCAAGCCCTTTTTTACGACGGTTCGACTGGACTATATATATTTTATAGTGCAATAACTTTGGATTTTTTGATAATCTATATTATTGTAGCAGATAAAAGGGAAAATGTCCTTTTATGTCTTTTCTCATATCGTTAATAAGAATGCTAGAGTTTTGAAATTTATAATACATAAAACCAAATTAAAGTTGTCATATACAAATTTTTTATTTTGCAGAGATTTGGAGTGTAGGAATTTTTCGAAACAGTCGGAAAACAGTCATATAAACTGAGTTATATCTTTTAAATTTTCACCTTTTTTTACTTTAAATTTTCACCATTATTATTTAATTTTCAAGCTTACAACCCGAACACATCGATCATTTTGATATAGAACACATTGCTGCGTCTTACGCATAGGGATGCAAACATCGTAAAAACATCGATGGTTCGATGTTTCCAAAAAAAACATCGATGTCAAAAACATCGGCCTCAAAAACATCGATGTTTCGAAACATCGATGTTTTTTTGAAAAACCCAAAAAAGTAAAGCTAAGGACTTCTTATTTCTATTTTCTTTAATTTTTTAGCGAGCCATCTAAAAAGTACCTATAAAGTGTCTAAGTTCTACCCAAAATAAAAGAGAAATAAGGAAATATGTATTACTTTATTTATTCAAAAGAGAATTTAAAAATAACAACTTGGACAATCTTTTCCCTGTCAAACGGTTTCGTTGTTGGGTAATAGTTGCCACAGCCTTAGAAAAACATTGTTCACTTGAAACTGACGTAGCCACAATGGGCAAATATTTGGTAGCCTGTTTATAAAGTCCCGGAAACACATTTTTCATATACTTCCACATTTTTACCAGATTTTAGGTTATAGTTGCTACAGCTGACCCCAGATACATCTGCACTCCGTTGATGTGAAGATGGAGGGAGAGGACTGTTTGGAATTGATGTTTAGATGCACCAAATGTTTGTGATATATGTCCAAATATCAAAAGGCCTTTCTTCTTTTTTGGACTCCTCAGAAGAATCTGAAATATTGGCAACATTCCTTTCATCTCTTATGAAGTCATTCAAATAAGAAATTATTTTACTTTTAGCCAAGGGATGATCCTTTCAATGGACTAATTTGAATCTTGGATCTAATGTAGTTGCTAGTGCCAGAATCGAATTGAATTCAATTTTTTGAAAACGTTTGTTCATATTCTTTGGTTCTTTTATTTCCGCTTTCTTAATGAGATTGTCAACTGTCACTGTCAACTATGTCCCGGTCTACATTGAACGATTTTTCCAGTGCCGATCTTTTGTTCGTAGAAGAAGGGAGTGAAGAGTGAGGGGTGGGGATCAAATCGTTTGTACCACAAAACTCGAACGATTTTTCCAGTCTGTTTATATTCTCTTTCACCTTCTTTCCAGTTTTTTGTGTGTTCGGTGTCTGTGTGTCGTTCGTTTGATGGTGTGAGTGAATATCAATGAAAAATGAAGAGCATAGCAATTCAAAAACGAAGAAGACAAGGAAAAAATCGTATGGAAAAAATCGTTCTGTGTGTACATTTCACACGATTTCTGGAACAATCTTCGTGGAAACATCGGGCAATGTAGATCGGGACTATCTTGAGGAAGAATGAATGGGCGCGTTCAAAGGAAAAACAAGTTTTTGGTATTCACAAGCCAAGCAACACAAACTCTGCGTGCAAAATCAGGCAATTTTAAAAATTCTGTATGAGAAAACAAAAAAACATCGATGTTAAAACATCGCTTCAAATAACATCGATACATCGATGTTTTCGGATTCGAAACATCGATGTTTTAAGACAAAAACATCGATGTTTTAAAAACATCGATGTTTCAAAAACATCGATGTATCGTTTGCATCCCTACTTACGCATATAACCTTAATATCCCCATACATATCGAGATTTTTAGATAGCCAAAGAAGTTTCACTTCTGCCACGAGTACTGAGTTACACGCGCTTTTTTTTTTATTATTTTCCTAATAACTGTCACCACCTACCCTATCACCCGTTTTCGTTTCGACGTTGACTTTTGGGACACCCTGTATATAGAGCCAGTGCGTTGAACTCGTATAAATTGTATTTTTTATTCCAATTTTATTCTTCATTTTCACGCTGAGATCATTGATTAGCTAAGTGGTGGGAGGTAGAGTAAAATTAAAAAAATTTCTTGATAGGCTAATTAGTCCAGTCGAATCGTCATTTGACCTTGCGTTGATCCGCACGGTCTGTTTTTTTTTTTCATGAATCGATAGGGGCTTACAAGAAAAGCTTAACAACTTTTTTTACCAAAGTTATTCATAAAAATGTACTTTTTGACTTATTTTGGATTTTTGCAAATATCTCGGCTCCAGTACATTGCACAGTAAAAAAATTAAAAAAGTTTTGTTTGTAATAAAATTATCTAGCTAAAATTATCTTGTTTTGTTTTAACAAATAAGTAAAAAGTTACCGTTAGTTTTAGTAATTTTCTTTTGGTTTTTAGACGGTTTTTCATAATTATTTCGAAAAAAAGCTTATACTTTGGTTAGTTTTTCTTTTGTGTTTTGTCTAGCTGTTCCTGTTCCTTACATTTAAAAAACTATCTATTAAAATATCTTTAGTTAAACCGAAAATTCAAGAATGGGTTTCTGGGTACATTTTTCAATAGTGTTGTTTCTTCCTTAAGTCATTTTTGTAAACAATTGCCCCTCCCATCTGAACGGGGGTATATAGACCCCCCTTCCGGTATGGTTTACCTATTATTTTGGCCCAGTCTACACGCTCCAGTGCTTTGATGTATTTATGTCAACCATTCTTTATTTGCCATTATACTGTTTGATAACACTACTTTTTATATACATTTTGGTATCGCTAAATTTTGAATTGTTGTACGTTTTTACGAATAACTGTGGTAAAAATAGTTGTCAGGTGGTGCAAATCTAGGGTTAAGCTTTTCTTGTAAGCCCCTATCGATTCATGAAAAAAAAACAGACCGTGTGGATCAACGCAGGGTCAAGCCCTTTTTTACGACGGTTCGACTGGACTATATATATTTTATAGTGCAATAACTTTTCTCAAATCGTTAAAAGAATGCTAGAGTTTTGAAATTTATAATACATAAAACCAAATTAAAGTTGTCATATACAAATTTTTTATTTTGCAGAGATTTGGAGTGTAGGAATTTTTGGAAACAGTCGGAAAACAGTCATATAAACTGAGTTATATCTTTTAAATTTTCACCTTTTTTTACTTTAAATTTTCACCATTATTATTTAATTTTCAAGCTTACAACCCGAACACATCGATCATTTTGATATAGAACACATTGCTGCGTCTTACGCATAGGGATGCAAATATCGTAAAAACATCGATGGTTCGATGTATCGATGTTTCCAAAAAAAACATCGATGTCAAAAACATCGGCCTCAAAAACATCGATGTTTCGAAACATCGATGTTTTTTTGAAAAACCCAAAAAAGTAAAGCTAAGGACTTCTTATTTCTATTTTCTTTAATTTTTTAGCGAGCCATCTAAAAAGTACCTATAAAGTGTCTAAGTTCTACCCAAAATAAAAGAGATAAGCAGTCATTTAGAAATAAGGAAATATGTATTACTTTATTTATTCAAAAGAGAATTTAAAAATAACAACTTGGACAATCTTTTCCCTGTCAAACGGTTTCGTTGTTGGGTAATAGTTGCCACAGCCTTAGAAAAACATTGTTCACTTGGAACTGACGTAGCCACAATGGGCAAATATTTGGTAGCCTGTTTATAAAGTCCCGGAAACACATTTTTCATATACTTCCACATTTTTACCAGATTTTAGGTTATAGTTGCTACAGCTGACCCCAGATACATCTGCACTCCGTTGCTGTGAAGATGGAGGGAGAGGACTGTTTGGACTTGATGTTTAGATGCACCAAATGTTTGTGATATATGTCCAAATATCAAAAGGCCTTTCTTCTTTTTTGGACTCCTCAGAAGAATCTGAAATATTGGCAACATTCCTTTCATCTCTTATGAAGTCATTCAAATAAGAAATTATTTTACTTTTAGCCAAGGGATGATCCTTTCAATGGACTAATTTGAATCTTGGATCTAATGTAGTTGCTAGTGCCAGAATCGAATTGAATTCAATTTTTTGAAAACGTTTGTTCATATTCTTTGGTTCTTTTATTTCCGCTTTCTTAATGAGATTGTCAACTGTCACTGTCAACTATGTCCCGGTCTACATTGAACGATTTTTCCAGTGCCGATCTTTTGTTCGTAGAAGAAGGGAGTGAAGAGTGAGGGGTGGGGATCAAATCGTTTGTACCACAAAACTCGAACGATTTTTCCAGTCTGTTTATATTCTCTTTCACCTTCTTTCCAGTTTTTTGTGTGTTCGGTGTCTGTGTGTCGTTCGTTTGATGGTGTGAGTGAATATCAATGAAAAATGAAGAGCATAGCAATTTAAAAACGAAGAAGACAAGGAAAAAATCGTATGGAAAAAATCGTTCTGTGTGTACATTTCACACGATTTCTGGAACAATCTTCGTGGAAACATCGGGCAATGTAGATCGGGACTATCTTGAGGAAGAATGAATGGGCGCGTTCAAAGGAAAAACAAGTTTTTGGTATTCACAAGCCAAGCAACACAAACTCTGCGTGCAAAATCAGGCAATTTTAAAAATTCTGTATGAGAAAACAAAAAAACATCGATGTTAAAACATCGCTCCAAATAACATCGATACATCGATGTTTTCGGATTCGAAACATCGATGTTTTAAGACAAAAACATCGATGTTTCAAAAACATCGATGTTTCAAAAACATCGATGTATCGTTTGCATCCCTACTTACGCATATAACCTTAATATCCCTATACATATCGAGATTTTTAGATAGCCAAAGAAGTTTCACTTCTGCCACGAGTACTGAGTTACACGCGCTTTTTTTATTATTTTCCTAATAACTGTCACCACCTACCCTATCACCCGTTTTCGTTTCGACGTTGACTTTTGGGACACCCTGTATATAGAGCCAGTGCGTTGAACTCGTATAAATTGTATTTTTTATTCCAATTTTATTCTTCATTTTCACGCTGAGATCATTGATTAGCTAAGTGGTGGGAGGTAGAGTAAAATTAAAAAAATTTCTTGATAGGCTAATTAGTCCAGTCGAATCGTCATTTGACCTTGCGTTGATCCGCACGGTCTGTTTTTTTTTTTTCATGAATCGATAGGGGCTTACAAGAAAAGCTTAACAACTTTTTTTACCAAAGTTATTCATAAAAATGTACTTTTTGACTTATTTTGGATTTTTGCAAATATCTCGGCTCCAGTACATTGCACAGTAAAAAAATTAAAAAAGTTTTGTTTGTAATAAAATTATCTAGCTAAAATTATCTTGTTTTGTTTTAACAAATAAGTAAAAAGTTACCGTTAGTTTTAGTAATTTTCTTTTGGTTTTTAGACGGTTTTTCATAATTATTTCGAAAAAGCTTATACTTTGGTTAGTTTTTCTTTTGTGTTTTGTCTAGCTGTTCCTGTTCCTTATTTTGGATTTTTGCAAATATCTCGGCTCCAGTACATTGCACAGTAAAAAAATTAAAAAAGTTTTGTTTGTAATAAAATTATCTTGTTTTGTTTTAACAAATAAGTAAAAAGTTACCGTTAGTTTTAGTAATTTTCTTTTGGTTTTTAGACGGTTTTTCATAATTATTTCGAAAAAAGCTTATACTTTGGTTAGCTTTTATTTTGTGTTTTGTCTAGCTGTTCCTGTTCCTTACATTTAAAAAACTATCTATTAAAATATCTTTAGTTAAACCGAAAATTCAAGAATGGGTTTCTGGGTACATTTTTCAATAGTGTTGTTTCTTCCTTAAGTCATTTTTGTAAACAATTGCCCCTCCCATCTGAACGGGGGTATATAGACCCCCCTTCCGGTATGGTTTACCTATTATTTTGGCCCAGTCTACACGCTCCAGTGCTTTGATGTATTTATGTCAACCATTCTTTATTTGCCATTATACTGTTTGATAACACTACTTTTTATATACATTTTGGTATCGCTAAATTTTGAATTGTTGTACGTTTTTACGAATAACTGTGGTAAAAATAGTTGTCAGGTGGTGCAAATCTAGGGTTAAGCTTTTCTTGTAAGCCCCTATCGATTCATGAAAAAAAAAAACAGACCGTGTGGATCAACGCAGGGTCAAGCCCTTTTTTACGACGGTTCGACTGGACTATATATATTTTATAGTGCAATAACTTTTCTCAAATCGTTAAAAGAATGCTAGAGTTTTGAAATTTATAATACATAAAACCAAATTAAAGTTGTCATATACAAATTTTTTATTTTGCAGAGATTTGGAGTGTAGGAATTTTTGGAAACAGTCGGAAAACAGTCATATAAACTGAGTTATATCTTTTAAATTTTCACCTTTTTTTACTTTAAATTTTCACCATTATTATTTAATTTTCAAGCTTACAACCCGAACACATCGATCATTTTGATATAGAACACATTGCTGCGTCTTACGCATAGGGATGCAAATATCGTAAAAACATCGATGGTTCGATGTATCGATGTTTCCAAAAAAAACATCGATGTCAAAAACATCGGCCTCAAAAACATCGATGTTTCGAAACATCGATGTTTTTTTGAAAAACCCAAAAAAGTAAAGCTAAGGACTTCTTATTTCTATTTTCTTTAATTTTTTAGCGAGCCATCTAAAAAGTACCTATAAAGTGTCTAAGTTCTACCCAAAATAAAAGAGATAAGCAGTCATTTAGAAATAAGGAAATATGTATTACTTTATTTATTCAAAAGAGAATTTAAAAATAACAACTTGGACAATCTTTTCCCTGTCAAACGGTTTCGTTGTTGGGTAATAGTTGCCACAGCCTTAGAAAAACATTGTTCACTTGGAACTGACGTAGCCACAATGGGCAAATATTTGGTAGCCTGTTTATAAAGTCCCGGAAACACATTTTTCATATACTTCCACATTTTTACCAGATTTTAGGTTATAGTTGCTACAGCTGACCCCAGATACATCTGCACTCCGTTGTTGTGAAGATGGAGGGAGAGGACTGTTTGGACTTGATGTTTAGATGCACCAAATGTTTGTGATATATGTCCAAATATCAAAAGGCCTTTCTTCTTTTTTGGACTCCTCAGAAGAATCTGAAATATTGGCAACATTCCTTTCATCTCTTATGAAGTCATTCAAATAAGAAATTATTTTACTTTTAGCCAAGGGATGATCCTTTCAATGGACTAATTTGAATCTTGGATCTAATGTAGTTGCTAGTGCCAGAATCGAATTGAATTCAATTTTTTGAAAACGTTTGTTCATATTCTTTGGTTCTTTTATTTCCGCTTTCTTAATGAGATTGTCAACTGTCACTGTCAACTATGTCCCGGTCTACATTGAACGATTTTTCCAGTGCCGATCTTTTGTTCGTAGAAGAAGGGAGTGAAGAGTGAGGGGTGGGGATCAAATCGTTTGTACCACAAAACTCGAACGATTTTTCCAGTCTGTTTATATTCTCTTTCACCTTCTTTCCAGTTTTTTGTGTGTTCGGTGTCTGTGTGTCGTTCGTTTGATGGTGTGAGTGAATATCAATGAAAAATGAAGAGCATAGCAATTTAAAAACGAAGAAGACAAGGAAAAAATCGTATGGAAAAAATCGTTCTGTGTGTACATTTCACACGATTTCTGGAACAATCTTCGTGGAAACATCGGGCAATGTAGATCGGGACTATCTTGAGGAAGAATGAATGGGCGCGTTCAAAGGAAAAACAAGTTTTTGGTATTCACAAGCCAAGCAACACAAACTCTGCGTGCAAAATCAGGCAATTTTAAAAATTCTGTATGAGAAAACAAAAAAACATCGATGTTAAAACATCGCTCCAAATAACATCGATACATCGATGTTTTCGGATTCGAAACATCGATGTTTTAAGACAAAAACATCGATGTTTCAAAAACATCGATGTTTCAAAAACATCGATGTATCGTTTGCATCCCTACTTACGCATATAACCTTAATATCCCTATACATATCGAGATTTTTAGATAGCCAAAGAAGTTTCACTTCTGCCACGAGTACTGAGTTACACGCGCTTTTTTTATTATTTTCCTAATAACTGTCACCACCTACCCTATCACCCGTTTTCGTTTCGACGTTGACTTTTGGGACACCCTGTATATAGAGCCAGTGCGTTGAACTCGTATAAATTGTATTTTTTATTCCAATTTTATTCTTCATTTTCACGCTGAGATCATTGATTAGCTAAGTGGTGGGAGGTAGAGTAAAATTAAAAAAATTTCTTGATAGGCTAATTAGTCCAGTCGAATCGTCATTTGACCTTGCGTTGATCCGCACGGTCTGTTTTTTTTTTTTCATGAATCGATAGGGGCTTACAAGAAAAGCTTAACAACTTTTTTTACCAAAGTTATTCATAAAAATGTACTTTTTGACTTATTTTGGATTTTTGCAAATATCTCGGCTCCAGTACATTGCACAGTAAAAAAATTAAAAAAGTTTTGTTTGTAATAAAATTATCTAGCTAAAATTATCTTGTTTTGTTTTAACAAATAAGTAAAAAGTTACCGTTAGTTTTAGTAATTTTCTTTTGGTTTTTAGACGGTTTTTCATAATTATTTCGAAAAAAGCTTATACTTTGGTTAGCTTTTATTTTGTGTTTTGTCTAGCTGTTCCTGTTCCTTACATTTAAAAAACTATCTATTAAAATATCTTTAGTTAAACCGAAAATTCAAGAATGGGTTTCTGGGTACATTTTTCAATAGTGTTGTTTCTTCCTTAAGTCATTTTTGTAAACAATTGCCCCTCCCATCTGAACCTATTATTTTGGCCCAGTCTACACGCTCCAGTGCTTTGATGTATTTATGTCAACCATTCTTTATTTGCCATTATACTGTTTGATAACACTACTTTTTATATACATTTTGGTATCGCTAAATTTTGAATTGTTGTACGTTTTTACGAATAACTGTGGTAAAAATAGTTGTCAGGTGGTGCAAATCTAGGGTTAAGCTTTTCTTGTAAGCCCCTATCGATTCATGAAAAAAAAAACAGACCGTGTGGATCAACGCAGGGTCAAGCCCTTTTTTACGACGGTTCGACTGGACTATATATATTTTATAGTGCAATAACTTTTCTCAAATCGTTAAAAGAATGCTAGAGTTTTGAAATTTATAATACATAAAACCAAATTAAAGTTGTCATATACAAATTTTTTATTTTGCAGAGATTTGGAGTGTAGGAATTTTTGGAAACAGTCGGAAAACAGTCATATAAACTGAGTTATATCTTTTAAATGTTCACCTTTTTTTACTTTAAATTTTCACCATTATTATTTAATTTTCAAGCTTACAACCCGAACACATCGATCATTTTGATATAGAACACATAGCTGCGTCTTACGCATAGGGATGCAAACATCGTAAAAACATCGATGGTTCGATGTATCGATGTTTCCAAAAAAAACATCGATGTCAAAAACATCGGCCTCAAAAACATCGATGTTTCGAAACATCGATGTTTTTTGAAAAACCCAAAAAAGTAAAGCTAAGGACTTCTTATTTCTATTTTCTTTAATTTTTTAGCGAGCCATCTAAAAAGTACCTATAAAGTGTCTAAGTTCTACCCAAAATAAAAGAGATAAGCAGTCATTTAGAAATAAGGAAATATGTATTACTTTATTTATTCAAAAGAGAATTTAAAAATAACAACTTGGACAATCTTTTCCCTGTCAAACGGTTTCCTTGTTGGGTAATAGTTGCCACAGCCTTAGAAAAAAATTGTTCACTTGGAACTGACGTAGCCACAATGGGCAAATATTTGGTAGCTTGTTTATAAAGTCCCGGAAACACATTTTTCATATACTTCCACATTTCTACCAGATTTTAGGTTATAGTTGCTACAGCTGACCCCAGATACATCTGCACTCCGTTGTTGTGAAGATGGAGGGAGAGGACTGTTTGGACTTGATGTTTAGATGCACCAAATGTTTGTGATATATGTCCAAATATCAAAAGGCCTTTCTTCTTTTTTGGACTCCTCAGAAGAATCTGAAATATTGGCCACATTCCTTTCATCTCTTATGAAGTCATTCAAATAAGAAATTATTTGACTTTAAGCCAAGGGATGATCCTTTCAATGGACTAATTTGAATCTTGGATCTAATGTAGTTGCTAGTGCCAGAATCGAATTGAATTCAATTTTTTGAAAACGTTTGTTCATATTCTTTGGTTCTTTTATTTCCGCTTTCTTAATGAGATTGTCAACTGTCACTGTCAACTATGTCCCGGTCTACATTGAACGATTTTTCCAGTGCCGATCTTTTGTTCGTAGGTGAAGGGAGTGAAGAGTGAGGGGTAGGGATCAAATCGTTTGTACCACAAAACTCGAACGATTTTTCCAGTCTGTTTATATTCTCTTTCACCTTCTTTCCAGTTTTTTGTGTGTGCGGTGTCTGTGTGTCGTTCGTTTGATGGTGTGAGTGAATATCAATGAAAAATGAAGAGCATAGCAATACAAAAACGAAGAAGACAAGGAAAAAATCGTATGGAAAAAATCGTTGTGTGTACATTTCACACGATTTCTGGAACAATCTTCGTGGAAACATCGGGCAATGTAGATCGGGACTATCTTGGGGAAGAATGAATGGGCGCGTTCAAAGGAAAAACAAGTTTTTGGTATTCACAAGCCAAGCAACACAAACTCTGCGTGCAAAATCAGGCAATTTTAAAAATTCTGTGTGAGAAAACAAAAAAACATTGATGTTAAGACATCGCTCCAAATAACATCGATAGATCGATGTTTTCGGATTCGAAACATCGATGGCAAACATCGATGTTTTAAGACAAAATCAAAAACATCGATGTATCGTTTGCATCCCTACTTACGCATATAACCTTAATATCCCTATACATATCGAGATTTTTAGATAGCCAAAGAAGTTTCACTTCTGCCACGAGTACTGAGTTACACGCGCTTTTTTTATTATTTTCCTAATAACTGTCACCACCTACCCTATCACCCGTTTTCGTTTCGACGTTGACTTTTGGGACACCCTGTATATAGAGTCAGTGCGTTGAACTCGTATAAATTGTATTTTGTATTCCAATTTTAGTCTTCATTTTCACGCTGAGATCATTGATTAGCTAAGTGGTGGGAGGTAGAGTAAAATTAAAAAAATTTCTTGATAGGCTAATTAGTCCAGTCGAATCGTCATTTGACCTTGCGTTGATCTGCACGGTCTGTTTTTTTTTTTTTCATGAATCGATAGGGGCTTACAAGAAAAGCTTAACAACTTTTTTTACCAAAGTTATTCATAAAAATGTACTTTTTGACTTTTTTTGGATTTTTGCAAATATCTCGGCTCCAGTACATTGCACAGTAAAAAAATTAAAAAAGTTTTGTTTGTAATAAAATTATCTAGCTAAAATTATCTTGTTTTGTTTTAACAAATAAGTAAAAAGTTACCGTTAGTTTTAGTAATTTTCTTTTGGTTTTTAGACGGTTTTTCATAATTATTTCGAAAAAAGCTTATACTTTGGTTAGTTTTTCTTTTGTGTTTTGTCTAGCTGTTCCTGTTCCTTACAATTTAAAAAACTAACTATTAAAATATCTTTAGTTAAACCGAAAATTCAAGAATGGGTTTCTGGGTACATTTTTCAATAGTGTTGTTTCTTCCTTAAGTCATTTTTGTAAACAATTGCCCCTCCCATCTGAACGGGGGTATATAGACCCCCCTTCCGGTATGGTTTACCTATTATTTTGGCCCAGTCTACACGCTCCAGTGCTTTGGTGTATTTATGTCAACCATTCTTTATTTGCCATTATACTGTTTGATAACACTACTTTTTATATACATTTTGGTATCGCTAAATTTTGAATTGTTGTACGTTTTTACGAATAACTGTGGTAAAAATAGTTGTCAGGTGGTGCAAATCTAGGGTTAAGCTTTTCTTGTAAGCCCCTATCGATTACTGAAAAAAAAACAGACCGTGTGGATCAACGCAGGGTCAAGCCCTTTTTTACGACGGTTCGACCGGACTATATATATTTTATAGTGCAATAACTTTGGATTTTTTGAAAATCTATATTACTGTAGCAGATAAAAGGGAAAATGTCCTTTTATGTCTTTTCTCAAATCGTTAATTAGAATGCTAGAGTTTTGAAATTTATAATACATAAAACCAAATTAAAGTTGTCATATACAAATTTTTTATTTTGCAGAGATTTGGAGTGTAGGAATTTTTGGAAACAGTCGGAAAACAGTCATATAAACTGAGTTATATCTTTTAAATTTTCACCTTTTTTTACTTTAAATTTTCACCATTATTATTTAATTTTCAAGCTTACAACCCGAACACATCGATCATTTTGATATAGAACACATTGCTGCGTCTTACGCATAGGGATGCAAACATCGTAAAAACATCGATGGTTCGATGTATCGATGTTTCCAAAAAAAACATCGATGTCAAAAACATCGGCCTCAAAAACATCGATGTTTCGACACATCGATGTTTTTTTGAAAAACCCAAAAAAGTAAAGCTAAGGACTTCTTATTTCTATTTTCTTTAATTTTTTAGCGAGCCATCTTAGAAGTGTCTAAGTTCTACCCAAAATAAAAGAGATAAGCAGTCATTTAGAAATAAGGAAATATGTATTACTTTATTTATTCAAAAGAGAATTTAAAAATAACAACTTGGACAATCTTTTCCCTGTCAAACGGTTTCGTTGTTGGGTAATAGTTGCCACAGCCTTAGAAAAACATTGTTCACTTGGAACTGACGTAGCCACAATGGGCAAATATTTGGTAGCCTGTTTATAAAGTCCCGGAAACACATTTTTCATATACTTCCACATTTTTACCAGATTTTAGGTTATAGTTGCTACAGCTGACCCCAGATACATCTGCACTCCGTTGTTGTGAAGATGGAGGGAGAGGACTGTTTGGACTTGATGTTTAGATGCACCAAATGTTTGTGATATATGTCCAAATATCAAAAGGCCTTTCTTCTTTTTTGGACTCCTCAGAAGAATCTGAAATATTGGCCACATTCCTTTCATCTCTTATGAAGTCATTCAAATAAGAAATTATTTTACTTTTAGCCAAGGGATGATCCTTTCAATGGACTAATTTGAATCTTGGATCTAATGTAGTTGCTAGTGCCAGAATCGAATTGAATTCAATTTTTGAAAACGTTTGTTCATATTCTTTGGTTCTTTTATTCCCGCTTTCTTAATGAGATTGTCAACTGTCACTGTCAACTACGTCCCGGTCTACATTGAACGATTTTTCCAGTGCCGATCATTTGTTCGTAGAAGAAGGGAGTGAAGAGTGAGGGGTGGGGATCAAATCGTTTGTACCACAAAACTCGAACGATTTTTCCAGTCTGTTTATATTCTCTTTCACCTTCTTTCCAGTTTTGTGTGTGTTCGGTGTCTGTGTGTCGTTCGTTTGATGGTGTGAGTGAATATCAATGAAAAATGAAGAGCATAGCAATACAAAAACGAAGAAGACAAGGAAAAATCGTATGGAAAAATTCGTTCTGTGTGTACATTTCACACGATTTCTGGAACAATCTTCGTGGAAACATCGGGCAATGTAGATCGGGACTATCTTGAGGAAGAATGAATGGGCGCGTTCAAAGGAAAAACAAGTTTTTGGTATTCACAAGCCAAGCAACACAAACTCTGCGTTAAAAAAAATCAGGCAATTTTAAAAATTCTGTGTGAGAACAAAAAAACATCGATGTTAAAACATCGCTCCAAATAACATCGATACATCGATGTTTTCGGATTCGAAACATCGATGTTTTAAGACAAAAACATCGATGTTTCAAAAACATCGATGTATCGTTTGCATCCCTACTTACGCATATAACCTTAATATCCCTATACATATCGAGATTTTTAGATAGCCAAAGAAGTTTCACTTCTGCCACGAGTACTGAGTTACACGCGCTTTTTTTTATTATTTTCCTAATAACTGTCACCACCTACCCTACCCTATCACCCGTTTTCGTTTCGACGTTGACTTTTGGGACACCCTGTATATAGAGCCAGTGCGTTGAACTCGTATAAATTGTATTTTTTATTCCAATTTTATTCTTCATTTTCACGCTGAGATCATTGATTAGCTAAGTGGTGGGAGGTAGAGTAAAATTAAAAAAATTTCTTGATAGGCTAATTAGTCCAGTCGAATCGTCATTTGACCTTGCGTTGATCCGCACGGTCTGTTTTTTTTTTTCATGAATCGATAGGGGCTTACAAGAAAAGCTTAACAACTTTTTTTACCAAAGTTATTCATAAAAATGTACTTTTTGACTTATTTTGGATTTTTGCAAATATCTCGGCTCCAGTACATTGCACAGTAAAAAAATTAAAAAAGTTTTGTTTGTAATAAAATTATCTAGCTAAAATTATCTTGTTTTGTTTTAACAAATAAGTAAAAAGTTACCGTTAGTTTTAGTAATTTTCGTTTGGTTTTTAGACGGTTTTTCATAATTATTTCGAAAAAAGCTTATACTTTGGTTAGTTTTTCTTTTGTGTTTTGTCTAGCTGTTCCTGTTCCTTACAATTTAAAAAACTATCTATTAAAATATCTTTAGTTAAACCGAAAATTCAAGAATGGGTTTCTGGGTACATTTTTCAATAGTGTTGTTTCTTCCTTAAGTCATTTTTGTAAACAATTGCCCCTCCCATCTGAACGGGGGTATATAGACCCCCCTTCCGGTATGGTTTACCTATTATTTTGGCCCAGTCTACACGCTCCAGTGCTTTGATGTATTTATGTCAACCATTCTTTATTTGCCATTATACTGTTTGATAACACTACTTTTTATATACATTTTGGTATCGCTAAATTTTGAATTGTTGTACGTTTTTACGAATAACTGTGGTAAAAATAGTTGTCAGGTGGTGCAAATCTAGGGTTAAGCTTTTCTTGTAAGCCCCTATCGATTCATGAAAAAAAGAACAGACCGTGTGGATCAACGCAGGGTCAAGCCCTTTTTTACGACGGTTCGACTGGACTATATATATTTTATAGTGCAATAACTTTTCTCAAATCGTTAAAATAATGCTAGAGTTTTGAAATTTATAATACATAAAACCAAATTAACGTTGTCATATACAAATTTTTTATTTTGCAGAGATTTGGAGTGTAGGAATTTTTGGAAACAGTCGGAAAACAGTCATATAAACTGAGTTATATATCTTTTAAATTTTCACCTTTTTTTACTTTAAATTTTCACCATTATTATTTAATTTTCAAGCTTACAACCCGAACACATCGATCATTTTGATATAGAACACATTGCTGCGTCTTACGCATAGGGATGCAAACATCGTAAAAACATCGATGGTTCGATGTATCGATGTTTCCAAAAAAAACATCGATGTCAAAAACATCGGCCTCAAAAACATCGATGTTTCGACACATCGATGTTTTTTTGAAAAACCCAAAAAAGTAAAGCTAAGGACTTCTTATTTCTATTTTCTTTAATTTTTTAGCGAGCCATCTAAAAAGTACCTATAAAGTGTCTAAGTTCTACCCAAAATAAAAAAGATAAGCAGTCATTTAGAAATAAGGAAATATGTATTACTTTATTTATTCAAAAGAGAATTTAAAAATAACAACTTGGACAATCTTTTCCCTGTCAAACGGTTTCGTTGTTGGGTAATAGTTGCCACAGCCTTAGAAAAACATTGTTCACTTGGAACTGACGTAGCCACAATGGGCAAATATTTGGTAGCCTGTTTATAAAGTCCCGGAAACACATTTTTCATATACTTCCACATTTTTACCAGATTTTAGGTTATAGTTGCTACAGCTGACCCCAGATACATCTGTAGTCCGTTGTTGTGAAGATGGAGGGAGAGGACTGTTTGGACTTGATGTTTAGATGCACCAAATGTTTGTGATATATGTCCAAATATCAAAAGGCCTTTCTTCTTTTTTGGACTCCTCAGAAGAATCTGAAATATTGGCCACATTCCTTTCATCTCTTATGAAGTCATTCAAATAAGAAATTATTTTACTTTTAGCCAAGGGATGATCCTTTCAATGGACTAATTTGAATCTTGGATCTAATGTAGTTGCTAGTGCCAGAATCGAATTGAATTCAATTTTTTGAAAACGTTTGTTCATATTCTTTGGTTCTTTTATTCCCGCTTTCTTAATGAGATTGTCAACTGTCACTGTCAACTACGTCCCGGTCTACATTGAACGATTTTTCCAGTGCCGATCATTTGTTCGTAGAAAAAGGGAGTGAAGAGTGAGGGGTGGGGATCAAATCGTTTGTACCACAAAACTCGAACGATTTTTCCAGTCTGTTTATATTCTCTTTCACCTTCTTTCCAGTTTTTTGTGTGTTCGGTGTCTGTGTGTCGTTCGTTTGATGGTGTGAGTGAATATCAATGAAAAATGAAGAGCATAGCAATACAAAAACGAAGAAGACAAGGAAAAAATCGTATGGAAAAATTCGTTCTGTGTGTACATTTCACACGATTTCTGAAACAATCTTCGTGGAAACATCGGGCAATGTAGATCGGGACTATCTTGAGGAAGAATGAATGGGCGCGTTCAAAGGAAAAACAAGTTTTTGGTATTCACAAGCCAAGCAACACAAACTCTGCGTTAAAAAAAATCAGGCAATTTTAAAAATTCTGTGTGAGAAAACAAAAAAACATCGATGTTTAAACATCGCTCCAAATAACATCGATACATCGATGTTTTCGGATTCGAAACATCGATGTTTTAAGACAAAAACATCGATGTTTCAAAAACATCGATGTATCGTTTGCATCCCTACTTACGCATATAACCTTAATATCCCTATACATATCGAGATTTTTAGATAGCCAAAGAAGTTTCACTTCTGCCACGAGTACTGAGTTACACGCGCTTTTTTTTATTATTTTCCTAATAACTGTCACCACCTACCCTACCCTATCACCCGTTTTCGTTTCGACGTTGACTTTTGGGACACCCTGTATATAGAGCCAGTGCGTTGAACTCGTATAAATTGTATTTTTTATTCCAATTTTATTCTTCATTTTCACGCTGAGATCATTGATTAGCTAAGTGGTGGGAGGTAGAGTAAAATTAAAAAAATTTCTTGATAGGCTAATTAGTCCAGTCGAATCGTCATTTGACCTTGCGTTGATCCGCACGGTCTGTTTTTTTTTCATGAATCGATAGGGGCTTACAAGAAAAGCTTAACAACTTTTTTTACCAAAGTTATTCATAAAAATGTACTTTTTGACTTATTTTGGATTTTTGCAAATATCTCGGCTCCAGTACATTGCACAGTAAAAAAATTAAAAAAAGTTTTGTTTGTAATAAAATTATCTAGCTAAAATTATCTTGTTTTGTTTTAACAAATAAGTAAAAAGTTACCGTTAGTTTTAGTAATTTTCGTTTGGTTTTTAGACGGTTTTTCATAATTATTTCGAAAAAAGCTTATACTTTGGTTAGTTTTTCTTTTGTGTTTTGTCTAGCTGTTCCTGTTCCTTACAATTTAAAAAACTATCTTTTAAAATATCTTTAGTTAAACCGAAAATTCAAGAATGGGTTTCTGGGTACATTTTTCAATAGTGTTGTTTCTTCCTTAAGTCATTTTTGTAAACAATTGCCCCTCCCATCTGAACGGGGGTATATAGACCCCCCTTCCGGTATGGTTTACCTATTATTTTGGCCCAGTCTACACGCTCCAGTGCTTTGATGTATTTATGTCAACCATTCTTTATTTGCCATTATACTGTTTGATAACACTACTTTTTATATACATTTTGGTATCGCTAAATTTTGAATTGTTGTACGTTTTTACGAATAACTGTGGTAAAAATAGTTGTCAGGTGGTGCAAATCTAGGGTTAAGCTTTTCTTGTAAGCCCCTATCGATTCATGAAAAAAAAACAGACCGTGTGGATCAACGCAGGGTCAAGCCCTTTTTTACGACGGTTCGACTGGACTATATATATTTTATAGTGCAATAACTTTTCTCAAATCGTTAAAAGAATGCTAGAGTTTTGAAATTTATAATACATAAAACCAAATTAAAGTTGTCATATACAAATTTTTTATTTTGCAGAGATTTGGAGTGTAGGAATTTTTGGAAACAGTCGGAAAACAGTCATATAAACTGAGTTATATCTTTTAAATTTTCACCTTTTTTTACTTTAAATTTTCACCATTATTATTTAATTTTCAAGCTTACAACCCGAACACATCGATCATTTTGATATAGAACACATTGCTGCGTCTTACGCATAGGGATGCAAACATCGTAAAAACATCGATGGTTCGATGTATCGATGTTTCCAAAAAAAACATCGATGTCAAAAACATCGGCCTCAAAAACATCGATGTTTCGAAACATCGATGTTTTTTTTGAAAAACCCAAAAAAGTAAAGCTAAGGACTTCTTATTTCTATTTTCTTTAATTTTTTAGCGAGCCATCTAAAAAGTACCTATAAAGTGTCTAAGTTCTACCCAAAATAAAAGAGATAAGCAGTCATTTAGAAATAAGGAAATATGTATTACTTTATTTATTCAAAAGAGAATTTAAAAATAACAACTTGGACAATCTTTTCCCTGTCAAACGGTTTCGTTGTTGGGTAATAGTTGCCACAGCCTTAGAAAAACATTGTTCACTTGGAACTGACGTAGCCACAATGGGCAAATATTTGGTAGCCTGTTTATAAAGTCCCGGAAACACATTTTTCATATACTTCCACATTTTTACCAGATTTTAGGTTATAGTTGCTACAGCTGACCCCAGATACATCTGCACTCCGTTGTTGTGAAGATGGAGGGAGAGGACTGTTTGGACTTGATGTTTAGATGCACCAAATGTTTGTGATATATGTCCAAATATCAAAAGGCCTTTCTTCTTTTTTGGACTCCTCAGAAGAATCTGAAATATTGGCAACATTCCTTTCATCTCTTATGAAGTCATTCAAATAAGAAATTATTTTACTTTTAGCCAAGGGATGATCCTTTCAATGGACTAATTTGAATCTTGGATCTAATGTAGTTGCTAGTGCCAGAATCGATTTGAATTCAATTTTTTGAAAACGTTTGTTTATATTCTTTGGTTCTTTTATTTCCGCTTTCTTAATGAGATTGTCAACTGTCACTGTCAACTATGTCCCGGTCTACATTGAACGATTTTTCCAGTGCCGATCTTTTGTTCGTAGGTGAAGGGAGTGAAGAGTGAGGGGAAGGGATCAAATCGTTTGTACCACAAAACTCGAACGATTTTTCCAGTCTGTTTATATTCTCTTTCACCTTCTTTCCAGTTTTTTGTGTGTGCGGTGTCTGTGTGTCGTTCGTTTGATGGTGTGAGTGAATATCAATGAAAAATCGCGTTCAAAGGAAAAACAAGTTTTTGGTATTCACAAGCCAAGCAACACAAACTCTGCGTGCAAAATCAGGCAATTTTAAAAATTCTGTGTGAGAAAACAAAAAAACATTGATGTTAAGACATCGCTCCAAATAACATCGATAGATCGATGTTTTCGGATTCGAAACATTGATGGCAAACATCGATGTTTTAAGACAAAATCAAAAACATCGATGTATCGTTTGCATCCCTACTTACGCATATAACCTTAATATCCCTATACATATCGAGATTTTAAGATAGCCAAAGAAGTTTCACTTCTGCCACGAGTACTGAGTTACACGCGCTTTTTTTATTATTTTCCTAATAACTGTCACCACCTACCCTATCACCCGTTTTCGTTTCGACGTTGACTTTTGGGACACCCTGTATATAGAGTCAGTGCGTTGAACTCGTATAAATTGTATTTTTTATTCCAATTTTAGTCTTCATTTTCACGCTGAGATCATTGATTAGCTAAGTGGTGGGAGGTAGAGTAAAATTAAAAAAATTTCTTGATAGGCTAATTAGTCCAGTCGAATCGTCATTTGACCTTGCGTTGATCCGCACGGTCTGTTTTTTTTTTTCATGAATCGATAGGGGCTTACAAGAAAAGCTTAACAACTTTTTTTACCAAAGTTATTCATAAAAATGTACTTTTTGACTTTTTTTGGATTTTTGCAAATATCTCGGCTCCAGTTCATTGCACAGTAAAAAAATTAAAAAAGTTTTGTTTGTAATAAAATTATCTAGCATGTAGTGTTAAGTTTGTTTTGTTTTAACAAATAAGTAAAAAGTTACCGTTAGTTTTAGTAATTTTCTTTTGGATTTTAGACGGTTTTTCATAATTATTTCGAAAAAAGCTTATACTTTGGTTAGTTTTTCTTTTGTGTTTTGTCTAGCTGTTCCTGTTCCTTACAATTTAAAAAACTATCTATTAAAATATCTTTAGTTAAACCGAAAATTCAAGAATGGGTTTCTGGGTACATTTTTAAATAGTGTTGTTTCTTCCTTAAGTCATTTTTGTACACAATTGCCCCTCCCATCTGAACGGGGGTATATAGAGCCCCCTTCCGGTATGGTTTACCTATTATTTTGGCCCAGTCTGCACGCTCCAGTGCTTTGATGTATTTATGTCAACCATTCTTTATTTGCCATTATACTGTTTGATAACACTACTTTTTATATACATTTTGGTATCGCTAAATTTTGAATTGTTGTACGTTTTTACGAATAACTTTGGTAAAAATAGTTGTCAGGTGGTGCAAATCTAGGGTTAAGCTTTTCTTGTAAGCCCCTATCGATTCATGAAAAAAAAACAGACCGTGTGGATCAACGCAGGGTCAAGCCCTTTTTTACGACGGTTCGACTGGACTATATATATTTTATAGTGCAATAACTTTGGATTTTTTGATAATCTATATTATTGGAGCAGATAAAAGGGAAAATGTCCTTTTATGTCTTTTCTCATATCGTTAATAAGAATGCTAGAGTTTTGAAATTTATAATACATAAAACCAAATTAAAGTTGTCATATACAAATTTTTTATTTTGCAGAGATTTGGAGTGTAGGAATTTTTGGAAACAGTCGGAAAACAGTCATATAAACTGAGTTATATCTTTTAAATTTTCACCTTTTTTTACTTTAAATTTTCACCATTATTATTTAATTTTCAAGCTTACAACCCGAACACATCGATCATTTTGATATAGAACACATAGCTGCGTCTTACGCATAGGGATGCAAACATCGTAAAAACATCGATGGTTCGATGTATCGATGTTTCCAAAAAAAACATCGATGTCAAAAACATCGGCCTCAAAAACATCGATGTTTCGAAACATCGATGTTTTTTGAAAAACCCAAAAAAGTAAAGCTAAGGACTTCTTATTTCTATTTTCTTTAATTTTTTAGCGAGCCATCTAAAAAGTACATATAAAGTGTCTAAGTTCTACCCAAAATAAAAGAGATAAGCAGTCATTTAAAAATAAGGAAATATGTATTACTTTATTTATTCAAAAGAGAATTTAAAAATAACAACTTGGACAATCTTTTCCCTGTCAAACGGTTTCGTTGTTGGGTAATAGTTGCCACAGCCTTAGAAAAAAATTGTTCACTTGGAACTGACGTAGCCACAATGGGCAAATATTTGGTAGCCTGTTTATAAAGTCCCGGAAACACATTTTTCATATACTTCCACATTTCTACCAGATTTTAGGTTATAGTTGCTACAGCTGACCCCAGATACATCTGCACTCCGTTGTTGTGAAGATGGAGGGAGAGGACTGTTTGGACTTGATGTTTAGATGCACCAAATGTTTGTGATATATGTCCAATATCAAAAGGCATTTCTTCTTTTTTGGACTCCTCAGAAGAATCTGAAATATTGGCCACATTCTTTCATCTCTTATGAAGTCATTCAAATAAGAAATTATTTTACTTTTAGCCAAGGGATGATCCTTTCAATTGACTAATTTGAATCTTGGATCTAATGTAGTTGCTAGTGCCAGAATCGAATTGAATTCAATTTTTTGAAAACGTTTGTTCATATTCTTTGGTTCTTTTATTTCCGCTTTCTTAATGAAATTGTCAACTGTCACTGTCAACTATGTCCCGGTCTACATTGAACGATTTTTCCAGTGCCGATCTTTTGTTCGTATAAGAAGGGAGTGAAGAGTGAGGGGTGGGGATCAAATCGTTTGTACCACAAAACTCGAACGATTTTTCCAGTCTGTTTATATTCTCTTTCACCTTCTTTCCAGTTTTTTGTGTGTTCGGTGTCTGTGTGTCGTTCGTTTGATGGTGTGAGTGAATATCAATGAAAAATGAAGAGCATAGCAATACAAAAACGAAGAAGACAAGGAAAAAATCGTATGGAAAAAATCGTTCTGTGTGTACATTTCACACGATTTCTGGAACAATCTTCGTGGAAACATCGGGCAATGTAGATCGGGACTATCTTGGGGAAGAATGAATGGGCGCGTTCAAAGGAAAAACAAGTTTTTGGTATTCACAAACTCTGCGTGCAAAATCAGGCAATTTTAAAAATTCTGTGTGAGAAAACAAAAAAACATCGATGTTAAAACATCGCTCCAAATAACATCGATACATCGATGTTTTCGGATTCGAAACATCGATGTTTTAAGACAAAAACATCGATGTTTCAAAAACATCGATGTATCGTTTGCATCCCTACTTACGCATATAACCTTAATATCCCTATACATATCGAGATTTTTAGATAGCCAAAGAAGTTTCACTTCTGCCACGAGTACTGAGTTACACGCGCTTTTTTTATTATTTTCCTAATAACTGTCACCACCTACCCTATCACCCGTTTTCGTTTCGACGTTGACTTTTGGGACACCCTGTATATAGAGTCAGTGCGTTGAACTCGTATAAATTGTATTTTTTATTCCAATTTTAGTCTTCATTTTCACGCTGAGATCATTGATTAGCTAAGTGGTGGGAGGTAGAGTAAAATTAAAAAATTTTCTTGATAGGCTAATTAGTCCAGTCGAATCGTCATTTGACCTTGCGTTGATCCGCACGGTCTGTTTTTTTTTTTTTTTTCATGAATCGATAGGGGCTTACAAGAAAAGCTTAACAACTTTTTTTACCAAAGTTATTCATAAAAATGTACTTTTTGACTTTTTTTTGGATTTTTGCAAATATCTCGGCTCCAGTTCATTGCACAGTAAAAAAATTAAAAAAGTTTTGTTTGTAATAAAATTATCTAGCTAAAATTATCTTGTTTTGTTTTAACAAATAAGTAAAAAGTTACCGTTAGTTTTAGTAATTTTCTTTTGGTTTTTAGACGGTTTTTCATAATTATTTCGAAAAAAGCTTATACTTTGGTTAGTTTTTCTTTTGTGTTTTGTCTAGCTGTTCCTGTTCCTTACAATTTAAAAAACTATCTATTAAAATATCTTTAGTTAAACCGAAAATTCAAGAATGGGTTTCTGGGTACATTTTTCAATAGTGTTGTTTCTTCCTTAAGTCATTTTTGTAAACAATTGCCCCTCCCATCTGAACGGGGGTATATAGACCCCCCCTTCCGGTATGGTTTACCTATTATTTTGGCCCAGTCTACACGCTCCAGTGCTTTGGTGTATTTATGTCAACCATTCTTTATTTGCCATTATACTGTTTGATAACACTACTTTTTATATACATTTTGGTATCGCTAAATTTTGAATTGTTGTACGTTTTTACGAATAACTGTGGTAAAAATAGTTGTCAGGTGGTGCAAATCTACGGTTAAGCTTTTTTTGTAAGCCCCTATCGAGTACTGAAAAAAAAAAACAGACCGTGTGGATCAACGCAGGGTCAAGCCCTTTTTTACGACGGTTTGACCGGACTATATATATTTTATAGTGCAATAACTTTGGATTTTTTGATAATCTATATTACTGTAGCAGATAAAAGGGAAAATGTCCTTTTATGTCTTTTCTCAAATCGTTAATTAGAATGCTAGAGTTTTGAAATTTATAATACATAAAACCAAATTAAAGTTGTCATATACAAATTTTTTATTTTGCAGAGATTTGGAGTGTAGGAATTTTTGGAAACAGTCGGAAAACAGTCATATAAACTGAGTTATATCTTTTAAATTTTCACCTTTTTTTACTTTAAATTTTCACCATTATTATTTAATTTTCAAGCTTACAACCCGAACACATCGATCATTTTGATATAGAACACATTGCTGCGTCTTACGCATAGGGATGCAAACATCGTAAAAACATCGATGGTTCGATGTAACGATGTTTCCAAAAAAAACATCGATGTCAAAAACATCGGCCTCAAAAACATCGATGTTTCGACACATCGATGTTTTTTTGAAAAACCCAAAAAAGTAAAGCTAAGGACTTCTTATTTCTATTTTCTTTAATTTTTTAGCGAGCCATCTAAAAAGTACCTATAAAGTGTCTAAGTTCTACCCAAAATAAAAGAGATAAGCAGTCATTTAGAAATAAGGAAATATGTATTACTTTATTTATTCAAAAGAGAATTTAAAAATAACAACTTGGACAATCTTTTCCCTGTCAAACGGTTTCGTTGTTGGGTAATAGTTGCCACAGCCTTAGAAAAACATTGTTCACTTGGAACTGACGTAGCCACAATGGGCAAATATTTGGTAGCCTGTTTATAAAGTCCCGGAAACACATTTTTCATATACTTCCACATTTTTACCAGATTTTAGGTTATAGTTGCTACAGCTGACCCCAGATACATCTGCACTCCGTTGTTGTGAAGATGGAGGGAGAGGACTGTTTGGACTTGATGTTTAGATGCACCAAATGTTTGTGATATATGTCCAAATATCAAAAGGCCTTTCTTCTTTTTTGGACTCCTCAGAAGAATCTGAAATATTGGCCACATTCCTTTCATCTCTTATGAAGTCATTCAAATAAGAAATTATTTTACTTTTAGCCAAGGGATGATCCTTTCAATGGACTAATTTGAATCTTGGATCTAATGTAGTTGCTAGTGCCAGAATCGAATTGAATTCAATTTTTTGAAAACGTTTGTTCATATTCTTTGGTTCTTTTATTCCCGCTTTCTTAATGAGATTGTCAACTGTCACTGTCAACTACGTCCCGGTCTACATTGAACGATTTTTCCAGTGCCGATCATTTGTTCGTAGAAGAAGGGAGTGAAGAGTGAGGGGTGGGGATCAAATCGTTTGTACCACAAAACTCGAACGATTTTTCCAGTCTGTTTATATTCTCTTTCACCTTCTTTCCAGTTTTTTGTGTGTTCGGTGTCTGTGTGTCGTTCGTTTGATGGTGTGAGTGAATATCAATGAAAAATGAAGAGCATAGCAATACAAAAACGAAGAAGACAAGGAAAAAATCGTATGGAAAAATTCGTTCTGTGTGTACATTTCACACGATTTCTGGAACAATCTTCGTGGAAACATCGGGCAATGTAGATCGGGACTATCTTGAGGAAGAATGAATGGGCGCGTTCAAAGGAAAAACAAGTTTTTGGTATTCACAAGCCAAGCAACACAAACTCTGCGTTAAAAAAAATCAGGCAATTTTAAAAATTCTGTGTGAGAACAAAAAAACATCGATGTTAAAACATCGCTCCAAATAACATCGATACATCGATGTTTTCGGATTCGAAACATCGATGTTTTAAGACAAAAACATCGATGTTTCAAAAACATCGATGTATCGTTTGCATCCCTACTTACGCATATAACCTTAATATCCCTATACATATCGAGATTTTTAGATAGCCAAAGAAGTTTCACTTCTGCCACGAGTACTGAGTTACACGCGCTTTTTTTTATTATTTTCCTAATAACTGTCACCACCTACCCTACCCTATCACCCGTTTTCGTTTCGACGTTGACTTTTGGGACACCCTGTATATAGAGCCAGTGCGTTGAACTCGTATAAATTGTATTTTTTATTCCAATTTTATTCTTCATTTTCACGCTGAGATCATTGATTAGCTAAGTGGTGGGAGGTAGAGTAAAATTAAAAAAATTTCTTGATAGGCTAATTAGTCCAGTCGAATCGTCATTTGACCTTGCGTTGATCCGCACGGTCTGTTTTTTTTTTCATGAATCGATAGGGGCTTACAAGAAAAGCTTAACAACTTTTTTTACCAAAGTTATTCATAAAAATGTACTTTTTGACTTGTTTTGGATTTTTGCAAATATCTCGGCTCCAGTACATTGCACATTAAAAAAATTAAAAAAGTTTTGTTTGTAATAAAATTATCTAGCTAAAATTATCTTGTTTTGTTTTAACAAATAAGTAAAAAGTTACCGTTAGTTTTAGTAATTTTCGTTTGGTTTTTAGACGGTTTTTCATAATTATTTCGAAAAAAGCTTATACTTTGGTTAGTTTTTCTTTTGTGTTTTGTCTAGCTGTTCCTGTTCCTTACAATTTAAAAAACTATCTATTAAAATATCTTTAGTTAAACCGAAAATTCAAGAATGGGTTTCTGGGTACATTTTTCAATAGTGTTGTTTCTTCCTTTAGTCATTTTTGTAAACAATTGCCCCTCCCATCTGAACGGGGGTATATAGACCCCCCTTCCGGTATGGTTTACCTATTATTTTGGCCCAGTCTACACGCTCCAGTGCTTTGATGTATTTATGTCAACCATTCTTTATTTGCCATTATACTGTTTGATAACACTACTTTTTATATACATTTTGGTATCGCTAAATTTTGAATTGTTGTACGTTTTTACGAATAACTGTGGTAAAAATAGTTGTCAGGTGGTGCAAATCTAGGGTTAAGCTTTTCTTGTAAGCCCCTATCGATTCATGAAAAAAAAAACAGACCGTGTGGATCAACGCAGGGTCAAGCCCTTTTTTACGACGGTTCGACTGGACTATATATATTTTATAGTGCAATTACTTTTCTCAAATCGTTAAAAGAATGCTAGAGTTTTGAAATTTATAATACATAAAACCAAATTAACGTTGTCATATACAAATTTTTTATTTTGCAGAGATTTGGAGTGTAGGAATTTTTGGAAACAGTCGGAAAACAGTCATATAAACTGAGTTATATATCTTTTAAATTTTCACCTTTTTTTACTTTAAATTTTCACCATTATTATTTAATTTTCAAGCTTACAACCCGAACACATCGATCATTTTGATATAGAACACATTGCTGCGTCTTACGCATAGGGATGCAAACATCGTAAAAACATCGATGGTTCGATGTATCGATGTTTCCAAAAAAAACATCGATGTCAAAAACATCGATGTTTCGACACATCGATGTTTTTTTGAAAAACCCAAAAAAGTAAAGCTAAGGACTTCTTATTTCTATTTTCTTTAATTTTTTAGCGAGCCATCTAAAAAGTACCTATAAAGTGTCTAAGTTCTACCCAAAATAAAAAAGATAAGCAGTCATTTAGAAATAAGGAAATATGTATTACTTTATTTATTCAAAAGAGAATTTAAAAATAACAACTTGGACAATCTTTTCCCTGTCAAACGGTTTCGTTGTTGGGTAATAGTTGCCACAGCCTTAGAAAAACATTGTTCACTTGGAACTGACGTAGCCACAATGGGCAAGTATTGGGTAGCCTGTTTATAAAGTCCCGGAAACACATTTTTAATATACTTCCACATTTTTACCAGATTTTAGGTTATAGTTGCTACAGCTGACCCCAGATACATCTGCAGTCCGTTGTTGTGAAGATGGAGAGAGAGGACTGTTTGGACTTGATGTTTAGATGCACCAAATGTTTGTGATATATGTCCAAATATCAAAAGGCCTTTCTTCTTTTTTGGACTCCTCAGAAGAATCTGAAATATTGGCCACATTCCTTTCATCTCTTATGAAGTCATTCAAATAAGAAATTATTTTACTTTTAGCCAAGGGATGATCCTTTCAATGGACTAATTTGAATCTTGGATCTAATGTAGTTGCTAGTGCCAGAATCGAATTGAATTCAATTTTTTGAAAACGTTTGTTCATATTCTTTGGTTCTTTTATTCCCGCTTTCTTAATGAGATTGTCAACTGTCACTGTCAACTACGTCCCGGTCTACATTGAACGATTTTTCCAGTGCCGATCATTTGTTCGTAGAAGAAGGGAGTGAAGAGTGAGGGGTGGGGATCAAATCGTTTGTACCACAAAACTCGAACGATTTTTCCAGTCTGTTTATATTCTCTTTCACCTTCTTTCCAGTTTTTTGTGTGTTCGGTGTCTGTGTGTCGTTCGTTTGATGGTGTGAGTGAATATCAATGAAAAATGAAGAGCATAGCAATACAAAAACGAAGAACACAAGGAAAAAATCGTATGGAAAAATTCGTTCTGTGTGTACATTTCACACGATTTCTGGAACAATCTTCGTGGAAACATCGGGCAATGTAGATCGGGACTATCTTGAGGAAGAATGAATGGGCGCGTTCAAAGGAAAAACAAGTTTTTGGTATTCACAAGCCAAGCAACACAAACTCTGCGTTAAAAAAAATCAGGCAATTTTAAAAATTCTGTGTGAGAAAACAAAAAAACATCGATGTTAAAACATCGCTCCAAATAACATCGATGATTCGAAACATCGATGTTTTAAGACAAAAACATCGATGTTTCAAAAACATCGATGTATCGTTTGCATCCCTACTTACGCATATAACCTTAATATCCCTATACATATCGAGATTTTTAGATAGCCAAAGAAGTTTCACTTCTGCCACGAGTACTGAGTTACACGCGCTTTTTTTTATTATTTTCCTAATAACTGTCACCACCTACCCTACCCTATCACCCGTTTTCGTTTCGACGTTGACTTTTGGGACACCCTGTATATAGAGCCAATGCGTTGAACTCGTATAAATTGTATTTTTTATTCCAATTTTATTCTTCATTTTCACGCTGAGATCATTGATTAGCTAAGTGGTGGGAGGTAGAGTAAAATTAAAAAAATTTCTTGATAGGCTAATTAGTCCAGTCGAATCGTCATTTGACCTTGCGTTGATCCGCACGGTCTGTTTTTTTTTCATGAATCGATAGGGGCTTACAAGAAAAGCTTAACAACTTTTTTTACCAAAGTTATTCATAAAAATGTACTTTTTGACTTATTTTGGATTTTTGCAAATATCTCGGCTCCAGTACATTGCACAGTAAAAAAATTAAAAAAGTTTTGTTTGTAATAAAATTATCTTGTTTTGTTTTAACAAATAAGTAAAAAGTTACCGTTAGTTTTAGTAATTTTCGTTTGGTTTTTAGACGGTTTTTCATAATTATTTCGAAAAAAGCTTATACTTTGGTTAGTTTTTCTTTTGTGTTTTGTCTAGCTGTTCCTGTTCCTTACAATTTAAAAAACTATCTATTAAAATATCTTTAGTTAAACCGAAAATTCAAGAATGGGTTTCTGGGTACATTTTTAAATAGTGTTGTTTCTTCCTTAAGTCATTTTTGTACACAATTGCCCCTCCCATCTGAACGGGGGTATATAGACCCCCCTTCCGGTATGGTTTACCTATTATTTTGGCCCAGTCTACACGCTCCAGTGCTTTGATGTATTTATGTCAACCATTCTTTATTTGCCATTATACTGTTTGATAACACTACTTTTTATATACATTTTGGTATCGCTAAATTTTGAATTGTTGTACATTTTTACGAATAACTTTGGTAAAAATAGTTGTCAGGTGGTGCAAATCTAGGGTTAAGCTTTTCTTGTAAGCCCCTATCGATTCATGAAAAAAAACAGACCGTGTGGATCAACGCAGGGTCAAGCCCTTTTTTACGACGGTTCGACGGGACTATATATATTTTATAGTGCAATAACTTTGGATTTTTTGATAATCTATATTATTGGAGCAGATAAAAGGGAAAATGTCCTTTTATGTCTTTTCTCATATCGTTAATAAGAATGCTAGAGTTTTGAAATTTATAATACATAAAACCAAATTAAAGTTGTCATATACAAATTTTTTATTTTGCAGAGATTTGGAGTGTAGGAATTTTTGGAAACAGTCGGAAAACAGTCATATAAACTGAGTTATATCTTTTAAATTTTCACCTCTTTTTACATTAAATTTTCACCATTATTATTTAATTTTCAAGCTTACAACCCGAACACATCGATCATTTTGATATAGAACACATAGCTGCGTCTTACGCATAGGGATGCAAACATCGTAAAAACATCGATGGTTCGATGTATCGATGTTTCCAAAAAAAACATCGATGTCAAAAACATCGGCCTCAAAAACATCGATGTTTCGAAACATCGATGTTTTTTTATTTCTATTTTCTTTAATTTTTTAGCGAGCCATCTAAAAAGTGTCTAAGTTCTACCCAAAATAAAAGAGATAAGCAGTCATTTAGAAATAAGGAAATATGTATTACTTTATTTATTCAAAAGAGAATTTAAAAATAACAACTTGGACAATCTTTTCCCTGTCAAACGGTTTCGTTGTTGGGTAATAGTTGCCACAGCCTTAGAAAAACATTGTTCACTTGGAACTGACGTAGCCACAATGGGCAAATATTTGGTAGCCTGTTTATAAAGTCCCGGAAACACATTTTTCATATACTTCCACATTTTTACCAGATTTTAGGTTATAGTTGCTACAGCTGACCCCAGATACATCTGCAGTCCGTTGTTGTGAAGATGGAGGGAGAGGACTGTTTGGACTTGATGTTTAGATGCACCAAATGTTTGTGATATATGTCCAAATATCAAAAGGCCTTTCTTCTTTTTTGGACTCCTCAGAAGAATCTGAAATATTGGCCACATTCCTTTCATCTCTTATGAAGTCATTCAAATAAGAAATTATTTTACTTTTAGCCAAGGGATGATCCTTTCAATGGACTAATTTGAATCTTGGATCTAATGTAGTTGCTAGTGCCAGAATCGAATTGAATTCAATTTTTTGAAAACGTTTGTTCATATTCTTTGGTTCTTTTATTCCCGCTTTCTTAATGAGATTGTCAACTGTCACTGTCAACTACGTCCCGGTCTACATTGAACGATTTTTCCAGTGCCGATCATTTGTTCGTAGAAGAAGGGAGTGAAGAGTGAGGGGTGGGGATCAAATCGTTTGTACCACAAAACTCGAACGATTTTTCCAGTCTGTTTATATTCTCTTTCACCTTCTTTCCAGTTTTTTGTGTGTTCGGTGTCTGTGTGTCGTTCGTTTGATGGTGTGAGTGAATATCAATGAAAAATGAAGAGCATAGCAATACAAAAACGAAGAAGACAAGGAAAAAATCGTATGGAAAAATTCGTTCTGTGTGTACATTTCACACGATTTCTGGAACAATCTTCGTGGAAACATCGGGCAATGTAGATCGGGACTATCTTGAGGAAGAATGAATGGGCGCGTTCAAAGGAAAAACAAGTTTTTGGTATTCACAAGCCAAGCAACACAAACTCTGCGTTAAAAAAAATCAGGCAATTTTAAAAATTCTGTGTGAGAAAACAAAAAAACATCGATGTTAAAACATCGCTCCAAATAACATCGATACATCGATGTTTTCGGATTCGAAACATCGATGTTTTAAGACAAAAACATCGATGTTTCAAAAACATCGATGTATCGTTTGCATCCCTACTTACGCATATAACCTTAATATCCCTATACATATCGAGATTTTTAGATAGCCAAAGAAGTTTCACTTCTGCCACGAGTACTGAGTTACACGCGCTTTTTTTTATTATTTTCCTAATAACTGTCACCACCTACCCTACCCTATCACCCGTTTTCGTTTCGACGTTGACTTTTGGGACACCCTGTATATAGAGCCAGTGCGTTGAACTCGTATAAATTGTATTTTTTATTCCAATTTTATTCTTCATTTTCACGCTGAGATCATTGATTAGCTAAGTGGTGGGAGGTAGAGTAAAATTAAAAAAATTTCTTGATAGGCTAATTAGTCCAGTCGAATCGTCATTTGACCTTGCGTTGATCCGCACGGTCTGTTTTTTTTTTCATGAATCGATAGGGGCTTACAAGAAAAGCTTAACAACTTTTTTTACCAAAGTTATTCATAAAAATGTACTTTTTGACTTGTTTTGGATTTTTGCAAATATCTCGGCTCCAGTACATTGCACAGTAAAAAAATTAAAAAAGTTTTGTTTGTAATAAAATTATCTAGCTAAAATTATCTTGTTTTGTTTTAACAAATAAGTAAAAAGTTACCGTTAGTTTTAGTAATTTTCGTTTGGTTTTTAGACGGTTTTTCATAATTATTTCGAAAAAAGCTTATACTTTGGTTAGTTTTTCTTTTGTGTTTTGTCTAGCTGTTCCTGTTCCTTACAATTTAAAAAACTCTATTAAAATATCTTTAGTTAAACCGAAAATTCAAGAATGGGTTTCTGGGTACATTTTTCAATAGTGTTGTTTCTTCCTTAAGTCATTTTTGTAAACAATTGCCCCTCCCATCTGAACGGGGGTATATAGACCCCCCTTCCGGTATGGTTTACCTATTATTTTGGCCCAGTCTACACGCTCCAGTGCTTTGATGTATTTATGTCAACCATTCTTTATTTGCCATTATACTGTTTGATAACACTACTTTTTATATACATTTTGGTATCGCTAAATTTTGAATTGTTGTACGTTTTTACGAATAACTGTGGTAAAAATAGTTGTCAGGTGGTGCAAATCTAGGGTTAAGCTTTTCTTGTAAGCCCCTATCGATTCATGAAAAAAAAAACAGACCGTGTGGATCAACGCAGGGTCAAGCCCTTTTTTACGACGGTTCGACTGGACTATATATATTTTATAGTGCAATAACTTTTCTCAAATCGTTAAAAGAATGCTAGAGTTTTGAAATTTATAATACATAAAACCAAATTAAAGTTGTCATATACAAATTTTTTATTTTGCAGAGATTTGGAGTGTAGGAATTTTTGGAAACAGTCGGAAAACAGTCATATAAACTGAGTTATATATCTTTTAAATTTTCACCTTTTTTTACTTTAAATTTTCACCATTATTATTTAATTTTCAAGCTTACAACCCGAACACATCGATCATTTTGATATAGAACACATTGCTGCGTCTTACGCATAGGGATGCAAACATCGTAAAAACATCGATGGTACGATGTATCGATGTTTCCAAAAAAAACATCGATGTCAAAAACATCGGCCTCAAAAACATCGATGTTTCGACATATCGATGTTTTTTTGAAAAACCCAAAAAAGTAAAGCTAAGGACTTCTTATTTCTATTTTCTTTAATTTTTTAGCGAGCCATCTAAAAAGTACCTATAAAGTGTCTAAGTTCTACCCAAAATAAAAAAGATAAGCAGTCATTTAGAAATAAGGAAATATGTATTACTTTATTTATTCAAAAGAGAATTTAAAAATAACAACTTGGACAATCTTTTCCCTGTCAAACGGTTTCGTTGTTGGGTAATAGTTGCCACAGCCTTAGAAAAACATTGTTCACTTGGAACTGACGTAGCCACAATGGGCAAATATTTGGTAGCCTGTTTATAAAGTCCCGGAAACACATTTTTCATATACTTCCACATTTTTACCAGATTTTAGGTTATAGTTGCTACAGCTGACCCCAGATACATCTGCAGTCCGTTGTTGTGAAGATGGAGGGAGAGGACTGTTTGGACTTGATGTTTAGATGCACCAAATGTTTGTGATATATGTCCAAATATCAAAAGGCCTTTCTTCTTTTTTGGACTCCTCAGAAGAATCTGAAATATTGGCCACATTCCTTTCATCTCTTATGAAGTCATTCAAATAAGAAATTATTTTACTTTTAGCCAAGGGATGATCCTTTCAATGGACTAATTTGAATCTTGGATCTAATGTAGTTGCTAGTGCCAGAATCGAATTGAATTCAATTTTTTGAAAACGTTTGTTCATATTCTTTGGTTCTTTTATTCCCGCTTTCTTAATGAGATTGTCAACTGTCACTGTCAACTACGTCCCGGTCTACATTGAACGATTTTTCCAGTGCCGATCATTTGTTCGTAGAAGAAGGGAGTGAAGAGTGAGGGGTGGGGATCAAATCGTTTGTACCACAAAACTCGAACGATTTTTCCAGTCTGTTTATATTCTCTTTCACCTTCTTTCCAGTTTTTTGTGTGTTCGGTGTCTGTGTGTCGTTCGTTTGATGGTGTGAGTGAATATCAATGAAAAATGAAGAGCATAGCAATACAAAAACGAAGAAGACAAGGAAAAAATCGTATGGAAAAATTCGTTCTGTGTGTACATTTCACACGATTTCTGGAACAATCTTCGTGGAAACATCGGGCAATGTAGATCGGGACTATCTTGAGGAAGAATGAATGGGCGCGTTCAAAGGAAAAACAAGTTTTTGGTATTCACAAGCCAAGCAACACAAACTTTGCGTTAAAAAAAATCAGGCAATATTAAAAATTCTGTGTGAGAAAACAAAAAAACATCGATGTTAAAACATCGCTCCAAATAACATCGATACATCGATGTTTTCGGATTCGAAACATCGATGTTTTAAGACAAAAACATCGATGTTTCAAAAACATCGATGTATCGTTTGCATCCCTACTTACGCATATAACCTTAATATCCCTATACATATCGAGATTTTTAGATAGCCAAAGAAGTTTCACTTCTGCCACGAGTACTGAGTTACACGCGCTTTTTTTTATTATTTTCCTAATAACTGTCACCACCTACCCTACCCTATCACCCGTTTTCGTTTCGACGTTGACTTTTGGGACACCCTGTATATAGAGCCAGTGCGTTGAACTCGTATAAATTGTATTTTTTATTCCAATTTTATTCTTCATTTTCACGCTGAGATCATTGATTAGCTAAGTGGTGGGAGGTAGAGTAAAATTAAAAAAATTTCTTGATAGGCTAATTAGTCCAGTCGAATCGTCATTTGACCTTGCGTTGATCCGCACGGTCTGTTTTTTTTTTCATGAATCGATAGGGGCTTACAAGAAAAGCTTAACAACTTTTTTTACCAAAGTTATTCATAAAAATGTACTTTTTGACTTGTTTTGGATTTTTGCAAATATCTCGGCTCCAGTACATTGCACAGTAAAAAAATTAAAAAAGTTTTGTTTGTAATAAAATTATCTAGCTAAAATTATCTTGTTTTGTTTTAACAAATAAGTAAAAAGTTACCGTTAGTTTTAGTAATTTTCGTTTGGTTTTTAGACGGTTTTTCATAATTATTTCGAAAAAAGCTTATACTTTGGTTAGTTTTTCTTTTGTGTTTCGTCTAGCTGTTCCTGTTCCTTACAATTTAAAAAACTCTATTAAAATATCTTTAGTTAAACCGAAAATTCAAGAATGGGTTTCTGGGTACATTTTTCAATAGTGTTGTTTCTTCCTTAAGTCATTTTTGTAAACAATTGCCCCTCCCATCTGAACGGGGGTATATAGACCCCCCTTCCGGTATGCTTTACCTATTATTTTGGCCCAGTCTACACGCTCCAGTGCTTTGATGTATTTATGTCAACCATTCTTTATTTGCCATTATACTGTTTGATAACACTACTTTTTATATACATTTTGGTATCGCTAAATTTTGAATTGTTGTACGTTTTTACGAATAACTGTGGTAAAAATAGTTGTCAGGTGGTGCAAATCTAGGGTTAAGCTTTTCTTGTAAGCCCCTATCGATTCATGAAAAAAAAAACAGACCGTGTGGATCAACGCATGGTCAAGCCCTTTTTTACGACGGTTCGACTGGACTATATATATTTTATAGTGCAATAACTTTTCTCAAATCGTTAAAAGAATGCTAGAGTTTTGAAATTTATAATACATAAAACCAAATTAAAGTTGTCATATACAAATTTTTTATTTTGCAGAGATTTGGAGTGTAGGAATTTTTGGAAACAGTCGGAAAACAGTCATATAAACTGAGTTATATATCTTTTAAATTTTCACCTTTTTTTACTTTAAATTTTCACCATTATTATTTAATTTTCAAGCTTACAACCCGAACACATCGATCATTTTGATATAGAACACATTGCTGCGTCTTACGCATAGGGATGCAAACATCGTAAAAACATCGATGGTTCGATGTATCGATGTTTCCAAAAAAAACATCGATGTCAAAAACATCGGCCTCAAAAACATCGATGTTTCGACACATCGATGTTTTTTTGAAAAACCCAAAAAAGTAAAGCTAAGGACTTCTTATTTCTATTTTCTTTAATTTTTTAGCGAGCCATCTAAAAAGTACCTATAAAGTGTCTAAGTTCTACCCAAAATAAAAAAGATAAGCAGTCATTTAGAAATAAGGAAATATGTATTACTTTATTTATTCAAAAGAGAATTTAAAAATAACAACTTGGACAATCTTTTCCCTGTCAAACGGTTTCGTTGTTGGGTAATAGTTGCCACAGCCTTAGAAAAACATTGTTCACTTGGAACTGACGTAGCCACAATGGGCAAATATTTGGTAGCCTGTTTATAAAGTCCCGGAAACACATTTTTCATATACTTCCACATTTTTACCAGATTTTAGGTTATAGTTGCTACAGCTGACCCCAGATACATCTGCAGTCCGTTGTTGTGAAGATGGAGGGAGAGGACTGTTTGGACTTGATGTTTAGATGCACCAAATGTTTGTGATATATGTCCAAATATCAAAAGGCCTTTCTTCTTTTTTGGACTCCTCAGAAGAATCTGAAATATTGGCCACATTCCTTTCATCTCTTATGAAGTCATTCAAATAAGAAATTATTTTACTTTTAGCCAAGGGATGATCCTTTCAATGGACTAATTTGAATCTTGGATCTAATGTAGTTGCTAGTGCCAGAATCGAATTGAATTCAATTTTTTGAAAACGTTTGTTCATATTCTTTGGTTCTTTTATTCCCGCTTTCTTAATGAGATTGTCAACTGTCACTGTCAACTACGTCCCGGTCTACATTGAACGATTTTTCCAGTGCCGATCATTTGTTCGTAGAAGAAGGGAGTGAAGAGTGAGGGGTGGGGATCAATCGTTTGTACCACAAAACTCGAACGATTTTTCCAGTCTGTTTATATTCTCTTTCACCTTCTTTCCAGTTTTTTGTGTGTTCGGTGTCTGTGTGTCGTTCGTTTGATGGTGTGAGTGAATATCAATGAAAAATGAAGAGCATAGCAATACAAAAACGAAGAAGACAAGGAAAAAATCGTATGGAAAAATTCGTTCTGTGTATACATTTCACACGATTTCTGGAACAATCTTCGTGGAAACATCGGGCAATGTAGATCGGGACTATCTTGAGGAAGAATGAATGGGCGCGTTCAAAGGAAAAACAAGTTTTTGGTATTCACAAGCCAAGCAACACAAACTCTGCGTTAAAAAAAATCAGGCAATTTTAAAAATTCTGTGTGAGAAAACAAAAAAACATCGATGTTAAAACATCGCTCCAAATAACATCGATACATCGATGTTTTCGGATTCGAAACATCGATGTTTTAAGACAAAAACATCGATGTTTCAAAAACATCGATGTATCGTTTGCATCCCTACTTACGCATATAACCTTAATATCCCTATACATATCGAGATTTTTAGATAGCCAAAGAAGTTTCACTTCTGCCACGAGTACTGAGTTACACGCGCTTTTTTTTATTATTTTCCTAATAACTGTCACCACCTACCCTACCCTATCACCCGTTTTCGTTTCGACGTTGACTTTTGGGACACCCTGTATATAGAGCCAGTGCGTTGAACTTGTATAAATTGTATTTTTTATTCCAATTTTATTCTTCATTTTCACGCTGAGATCATTGATTAGCTAAGTGGTGGGAGGTAGAGTAAAATTAAAAAAATTTCTTGATAGGCTAATTAGTCCAGTCGAATCGTCATTTGACCTTGCGTTGATCCGCACGGTCTGTTTTTTTTTTCATGAATCGATAGGGGCTTACAAGAAAAGCTTAACAACTTTTTTTACCAAAGTTATTCATAAAAATGTACTTTTTGACTTGTTTTGGATTTTTGCAAATATCTCGGCTCCAGTACATTGCACAGTAAAAAAATTAAAAAAGTTTTGTTTGTAATAAAATTATCTAGCTAAAATTATCTTGTTTTGTTTTAACAAATAAGTAAAAAGTTACCGTTAGTTTTAGTAATTTTCGTTTGGTTTTTAGACGGTTTTTCATAATTATTTCGAAAAAAGCTTATACTTTGGTTAGTTTTTCTTTTGTGTTTTGTCTAGCTGTTCCTGTTTCTTACAATTTAAAAAACTCTATTAAAATATCTTTAGTTAAACCGAAAATTCAAGAATGGGTTTCTGGGTACATTTTTCAATAGTGTTGTTTCTTCCTTAAGTCATTTTTGTAAACAATTGCCCCTCCCATCTGAACGGGGGTATATAGACCCCCCTTCCGGTATGGTTTACCTATTATTTTGGCCCAGTCTACACGCTCCAGTGCTTTGATGTATTTATGTCAACCATTCTTTATTTGCCATTATACTGTTTGATAACACTACTTTTTATATACATTTTGGTATCGCTAAATTTTGAATTGTTGTACGTTTTTACGAATAACTGTGGTAAAAATAGTTGTCAGGTGGTGCAAATCTAGGGTTAAGCTTTTCTTGTAAGCCCCTATCGATTCATGAAAAAAAAACAGACCGTGTGGATCAACGCAGGGTCAAGCCCTTTTTTACGACGGTTCGACTGGACTATATATATTTTATAGTGCAATAACTTTTCTCAAATCGTTAAAAGAATGCTAGAGTTTTGAAATTTATAATACATAAAACCAAATTAACGTTGTCATATACAAATTTTTTATTTTGCAGAGATTTGGAGTGTAGGAATTTTTGGAAACAGTCGGAAAACAGTCATATAAACTGAGTTATATATCTTTTAAATTTTCACCTTTTTTTACTTTAAATTTTCACCATTATTATTTAATTTTCAAGCTTACAACCCGAACACATCGATCATTTTGATATAGAACACATTGCTGCGTCTTACGCATAGGGATGCAAACATCGTAAAAACATCGATGGTTCGATGTATCGATGTTTCCAAAAAAAAACATCGATGTCAAAAACATCGGCCTCAAAAACATCGATGTTTCGACACATCGATGTTTTTTTGAAAAACCCAAAAAAGTAAAGCTAAGGACTTCTTATTTCTATTTTCTTTAATTTTTTAGCGAGCCATCTAAAAAGTACCTATAAAGTGTCTAAGTTCTACCCAAAATAAAAAAGATAAGCAGTCATTTAGAAATAAGGAAATATGTATTACTTTATTTATTCAAAAGAGAATTTAAAAATAACAACTTGGACAATCTTTTCCCTGTCAAACGGTTTCGTTGTTGGGTAATAGTTGCCACAGCCTTAGAAAAACATTGTTCACTTGGAACTGACGTAGCCACAATGGGCAAATATTTGGTAGCCTGTTTATAAAGTCCCGGAAACACATTTTTCATATACTTCCACATTTTTACCAGATTTTAGGTTATAGTTGCTACAGCTGACCCCAGATACATCTGCAGTCCGTTGTTGTGAAGATGGAGGGAGAGGACTGTTTGGACTTGATGTTTAGATGCACCAAATGTTTGTGATATATGTCCAAATATCAAAAGGCCTTTCTTCTTTTTTGGACTCCTCAGAAGAATCTGAAATATTGGCCACATTCCTTTCATCTCTTATGAAGTCATTCAAATAAGAAATTATTTTACTTTTAGCCAAGGGATGATCCTTTCAATGGACTAATTTGAATCTTGGATCTAATGTAGTTGCTAGTGCCAGAATCGAATTGAATTCAATTTTTTGAAAACGTTTGTTCATATTCTTTGGTTCTTTTATTCCCGCTTTCTTAATGAGATTGTCAACTGTCACTGTCAACTACGTCCCGGTCTACATTGAACGATTTTTCCAGTGCCGATCATTTGTTCGTAGAAGAAGGGAGTGAAGAGTGAGGGGTGGGGATCAAATCGTTTGTACCACAAAACTCGAACGATTTTTCCAGTCTGTTTATATTCTCTTTCACCTTCTTTCCAGTTTTTTGTGTGTTCGGTGTCTGTGTGTCGTTCGTTTGATGGTGTGAGTGAATATCAATGAAAAATGAAGAGCATAGCAATACAAAAACGAAGAAGTCAAGGAAAAAATCGTATGGAAAAATTCGTTCTGTGTGTACATTTCACACGATTTCTGGAACAATCTTCGTGGAAACATCGGGCAATGTAGATCGGGACTATCTTGAGGAAGAATGAATGGGCGCGTTCAAAGGAAAAACAAGTTTTTGGTATTCACAAGCCAAGCAACACAAACTCTGCGTTAAAAAAAATCAGGCAATTTTAAAAATTCTGTGTGAGAAAACAAAAAAACATCGATGTTAAAACATCGCTCCAAATAACATCGATACATCGATGTTTTCGGATTCGAAACATCGATGTTTTAAGACAAAAACATCGATGTTTCAAAAACATCGATGTATCGTTTGCATCCCTACTTACGCATATAACCTTAATATCCCTATACATATCGAGATTTTTAGATAGCCAAAGAAGTTTCACTTCTGCCACGAGTACTGAGTTACACGCGCTTTTTTTTATTATTTTCCTAATAACTGTCACCACCTACCCTACCCTATCACCCGTTTTCGTTTCGACGTTGACTTTTGGGACACCCTGTATATAGAGCCAGTGCGTTGAACTCGTATAAATTGTATTTTTTATTCCAATTTTATTCTTCATTTTCACGCTGAGATCATTGATTAGCTAAGTGGTGGGAGGTAGAGTAAAATTAAAAAAATTTCTTGGTAGGCTAATTAGTCCAGTCGAATCGTCATTTGACCTTGCGTTGATCCGCACGGTCTGTTTTTTTTTCATGAATCGATAGGGGCTTACAAGAAAAGTTATTCATAAAAATGTACTTTTTGACTTATTTTGGATTTTTGCAAATATCTCGGCTCCAGTACATTGCACAGTAAAAAAATTAAAAAAGTTTTGTTTGTAATAAAATTATCTTGTTTTGTTTTAACAAATAAGTAAAAAGTTACCGTTAGTTTTAGTAATTTTCGTTTGGTTTTTAGACGGTTTTTCATAATTATTTCGAAAAAAGCTTATACTTTGGTTAGTTTTTCTTTTGTGTTTTGTCTAGCTGTTCCTGTTCCTTACAATTTAAAAAACTATCTATTAAAATATCTTTAGTTAAACCGAAAATTCAAGAATGGGTTTCTGGGTACATTTTTCAATAGTGTTGTTTCTTCCTTAAGTCATTTTTGTAAACAATTGCCCCTCCCATCTGAACGGGGGTATATAGACCCCCTTCCGGTATGGTTTACCTATTATTTTGGCCCAGTCTACACGCTCCAGTGCTTTGATGTATTTATGTCAACCATTCTTTATTTGCCATTATACTGTTTGATAACACTACTTTTTATATATATTTTGGTATCGCTAAATTTTGAATTGTTGTACGTTTTTACGAATAACTGTGGTAAAAATAGTTGTCAGGTGGTGCAAATCTAGGGTTAAGCTTTTCTTGTAAGCCCCTATCGATTCATGAAAAAAAAACAGACCGTGTGGATCAACGCAGGGTCAAGCCCTTTTTTACGACGGTTCGACTGGACTATATATATTTTATAGTGCAATAACTTTTCTCAAATCGTTAAAAGAATGCTAGAGTTTTGAAATTTATAATACATAAAACCAAATTAAAGTTGTCATATACAAATTTTTTATTTTGCAGAGATTTGGAGTGTAGGAATTTTTGGAAACAGTCGGAAAACAGTCATATAAACTGAGTTATATCTTTTAAATTTTCACCTTTTTTTACTTTAAATTTTCACCATTATTATTTAATTTTCAAGCTTACAACCCGAACACATCGATCATTTTGATATAGAACACATTGCTGCGTCTTACGCATAGGGATGCAAACATCGTAAAAACATCGATGGTTCGATGTATCGATGTTTCCAAAAAAAACATCGATGTCAAAAACATCGGTCTCAAAAACATCGATGTTTCGAAACATCGATGTTTTTTTGAAAAACCCAAAAAAGTAAAGCTAAGGACTTCTTATTTCTATTTTCTTTAATTTTTTAGCGAGCCATCTAAAAAGTACCTATAAAGTGTCTAAGTTCTACCCAAAATAAAAGAGATAAGCAGTCATTTAGAAATAAGGAAATATGTATTACTTTATTTATTCAAAAGAGAATTTAAAAATAACAACTTGGACAATCTTTTCCCTGTCAAACGGTTTCGTTGTTGGGTAATAGTTGCCACAGCCTTAGAAAAACATTGTTCACTTGGAACTGACGTAGCCACAATGGGCAAATATTTGGTAGCCTGTTTATAAAGTCCCGGAAACACATTTTTCATATACTTCCACATTTTTACCAGATTTTATGTTATAGTTGCTACAGCTGACCCCAGATACATCTGCACTCCGTTGTTGTGAAGATGGAGGGAGAGGACTGTTTGCACTTGATGTTTAGATGCACCAAATGTTTGTGATATATGTCCAAATATCAAAAGGCCTTTCTTCTTTTTTGGACTCCTCAGAAGAATCTGAAATATTGGCAACATTCCTTTCATCTCTTATGAAGTCATTCAAATAAGAAATTATTTTACTTTTAGCCAAGGGATGATCCTTTCAATGGACTAATTTGAATCTTGGATCTAATGTAGTTGCTAGTGCCAGAATCGAATTGAATTCAATTTTTTGAAAACGTTTGTTTATATTCTTTGGTTCTTTTATTTCCGCTTTCTTAATGAGATTGTCAACTGTCACTGTCAACTATGTCCCGGTCTACATTGAACGATTTTTCCAGTGCCGATCTTTTGTTCGTAGGTGAAGGGAGTGAAGAGTGAGGGGTAGGGATCAAATCGTTTGTACCACAAAACTCGAACGATTTTTCCAGTCTGTTTATATTCTCTTTCACCTTCTTTCCAGTTTTTTGTGTGTGCGGTGTCTGTGTGTCGTTCGTTTGATGGTGTGAGTGAATATCAATGAAAAATCGCGTTCAAAGGAAAAACAAGTTTTTGGTATTCACAAGCCAAGCAACACAAACTCTGCGTGCAAAATCAGGCAATTTTAAAAATTCTGTGTGAGAAAACAAAAAAACTTTGATGTTAAGACATCGCTCCAAATAACATCGATAGATCGATGTTTTCGGATTCGAAACATCGATGGCAAACATCGATGTTTTAAGACAAAATCAAAAACATCGATGTATCGTTTGCATCCCTACTTACGCATATAACCTTAATATCCCTATACATATCGAGATTTTTAGATAGCCAAAGAAGTTTCACTTCTGCCACGAGTACTGAGTTACACGCGCTTTTTTTTATTATTTTCCTAATAACTGTCACCACCTACCCTATCACCCGTTTTCGTTTCGACGTTGACTTTTGGGACACCCTGTATATAGAGTCAGTGCGTTGAACTCGTATAAATTGTATTTTTTATTCCAATTTTAGTCTTCATTTTCACGCTGAGATCATTGATTAGCTAAGTGGTGGGAGGTAGAGTAAAATTAAAAATTTTCTTGATAGGCTAATTAGTCCAGTCGAATCGTCATTTGACCTTGCGTTGATCCGCACGGTCTGTTTTTTTTTTTTTTTCATGAATCGATAGGGGCTTACAAGAAAAGCTTAACAACTTTTTTTACCAAAGTTATTCATAAAAATGTACTTTTTGACTTTTTTTGGATTTTTGCAAATATCTCGGCTCCAGTTCATTGCACAGTAAAAAAATTAAAAAAGTTTTGTTTGTAATAAAATTATCTAGCATGTAGTGTTAAGTTTGTTTTGTTTTAACAAATAAGTAAAAAGTTACCGTTAGTTTTAGTAATTTTCTTTTGGATTTTAGACGGTTTTTCATAATTATTTCGAAAAAAGCTTATACTTTGGTTAGTTTTTCTTTTGTGTTTTGTCTAGCTGTTCCTGTTCCTTACAATTTAAAAAACTATCTATTAAAATATCTTTAGTTAAACCGAAAATTCAAGAATGGGTTTCTGGGTACATTTTTAAATAGTGTTGTTTCTTCCTTAAGTCATTTTTGTACACAATTGCCCCTCCCATCTGAACGGGGGTATATAGACCCCCCTTCCGGTATGGTTTACCTATTATTTTGGCCCAGTCTACACGCTCCAGTGCTTTGATGTATTTATGTCAACCATTCTTTATTTGCCATTATACTGTTTGATAACACTACTTTTTATATACATTTTGGTATCGCTAAATTTTGAATTGTTGTACGTTTTTACGAATAACTTTGGTAAAAATAGTTGTCAGGTGGTGCAAATCTAGGGTTAAGCTTTTCTTGTAAGCCCCTATCGATTCATGAAAAAAAAACAGACCGTGTGGATCAACGCAGGGTCAAGCCCTTTTTTACGACGGTTCGACTGGACTATATATATTTTATAGTTCAATAACTTTGGATTTTTTGATAATCTATATTATTGTAGCAGATAAAAGGGAAAATGTCCTTTTATGTCTTTTCTCATATCGTTAATTAGAATGCTAGAGTTTTGAAATTTATAATACATAAAACCAAATTAAAGTTGTCATATACAAATTTTTTATTTTGCAGAGATTTGGAGTGTAGGAATTTTTGGAAACAGTCGAAAAACAGTCATATAAACTGAGTTATATCTTTTAAATTTTCACCTTTTTTTACTTTAAATTTTCACCATTATTATTTAATTTTCAAGCTTACAACCCGAACACATCGATCATTTTGATATAGAACACATAGCTGCGTCTTACGCATAGGGATGCAAACATCGTAAAAACATCGATGGTTCGATGTATCGATGTTTCCAAAAAAAACATCGATGTCAAAAACATCGGCCTCAAAAACATCGATGTTTCGAAACATCGATGTTTTTTGAAAACCCCAAAAAAGTAAAGCTAAGGACTTCTTATTTCTATTTTCTTTAATTTTTTAGCGAGCCATCTAAAAAGTACCTATAAAGTGTCTAAGTTCTACCCAAAATAAAAGAGATAAGCAGTCATTTAGAAATAAGGAAATATGTATTACTTTATTTATTCAAAAGAGAATTTAAAAATAACAACTTGGACAATCTTTTCCCTGTCAAACGGTTTCGTTGTAGTTGCCACAGCCTTAGAAAAAAATTGTTCACTTGGAACTGACGCAGCCACAATGGGCAAATATTTGGTAGCCTGTTTATAAAGTCCCGGAAACACATTTTTCATATACTTCCACATTTCTACCAGATTTTAGGTTATAGTTGCTACAGCTACAGCACCAAATGTTTGTGATATATTTCCAAATATCAAAAAGCCTTTCTTCTTTTTTGGACTCTTTGGACTCCTCAGAAGAATCTGAAATATTGGCCACATTCCTTTCATCTCTTATGAAGTCATTCAAATAAGAAATTATTTTACTTTTAGCCAAGGGATGATCCTTTCAATGGACTAATTTGAATCTTGGATCTAATGTAGTTGCTAGTGCCAGAATCGAATTGAATTCAATTTTTTAAAAACGTTTGTTCATATTCTTTGGTTCTTTTATTTCCGCTTTCTTAATGAAATTGTCAACTGTCACTGTCAACTATGTCCCGGTCTACATTGAACGATTTTTCCAGTGCCGATCTTTTGTTCGTAGAAGAAGGGAGTGAAGAGTGAGGGGTGGGGATCAAATCGTTTGTACCACAAAACTCGAACGATTTTTCCAGTCTGTTTATATTCTCTTTCACCTTCTTTCCAGTTTTTTGTGTGTGCGGTGTCTGTGTGTCGTTCGTTTGATGGTGTGAGTGAATATCAATGAAAAATGAAGAGCATAGCAATACAAAAACGAAGAAGACAAGGAAAAAATCGTTCTGTGTGTACATTTCACACGATTTCTGGAACAATCTTCGTGGAAACATCGGGCAATGTAGATCGGGACTATCTTGGGGAAGAATGAATGGGCGCGTTCAAAGGAAAAACAAGTTTTTGGTATTCACAGGCCAAGCAACACAAACTGCGTGCAAAATCAGGCAATTTTAAAAATTCTGTGTGAGAAAACAAAAAAACATCGATGTTAAAACATCGCTCCAAATAACATCGATACATCGATGTTTTCGGATTCGAAACATCGATGTTTTAAGACAAAAACATCGATGTTTCAAAAACATCGATGTATCGTTTGCATCCCTACTTACGCATATAACCTTAATATCCCTATACATATCGAGATTTTTAGATAGCCAAAGAAGTTTCACTTCTGTCACGAGTACTGAGTTACACGCGCTTTTTTTTATTATTTTCCTAATAACTGTCACCACCTACCCTATCACCCGTTTTCGTTTCGACGTTGACTTTTGGGACACCCTGTATATAGAGTCAGTGCGTTGAACTCGTATAAATTGTATTTTTTATTCCAATTTTAGTCTTCATTTTCACGCTGAGATCATTGATTAGCTAAGTGGTGGGAGGTAGAGTAAAATTAAAAATTTTCTTGATAGGCTAATTAGTCCAGTCGAATCGTCATTTGACCTTGCGTTGATCCGCACGGTCTGTTTTTTTTTTTTTTTTCATGAATCGATAGGGGCTTACAAGAAAAGCTTAACAACTTTTTTTACCAAAGTTATTCATAAAAATGTACTTTTTGACTTTTTTTGGATTTTTGCAAATATCTCGGCTCCAGTTCATTGCACAGTAAAAAAAAATTAAAAAAGTTTTGTTTGTAATAAAATTATCTAGCATGTAGTGTTAAGTTTGTTTTGTTTTAACAAATAAGTAAAAAGTTACCGTTAGTTTTAGTAATTTTCTTTTGGATTTTAGGTTTTTCATAATTATTTCGAAAAAAGCTTATACTTTGGTAAGTTTTTCTTTTGTGTTTTGTCTAGCTGTTCCTGTTCCTTACAATTTAAAAAACTATCTATTAAAATATCTTTAGTTAAACCGAAAATTCAAGAATGGGTTTCTGGGTACATTTTTAAATAGTGTTGTTTCTTCCTTAAGTCATTTTTGTACACAATTGCCCCTCCCATCTGAACGGGGGTATATAGACCCCCCTTCCGGTATGGTTAACCTATTATTTTGGCCCAGTCTACACGCTCCAGTGCTTTGATGTATTTATGTCAACCATTCTTTATTTGCCATTATACTGTTTGATAACACTACTTTTTATATACATTTTGGTATCGCTAAATTTTGAATTGTTGTACGTTTTTACGAATAACTTTGGTAAAAATAGTTGTCAGGTGGTGCAAATCTAGGGTTAAGCTTTTCTTGTAAGCCCCTATCGATTCATGAAAAAAAAACAGACCGTGTGGATCAACGCAGGGTCAAGCCCTTTTTTACGACGGTTCGACGGGACTATATATATTTTATAGTGCAATAACTTTGGATTTTTTGATAATCTATATTATTGGAGCAGATAAAAGGGAAAATGTCCTTTTATGTCTTTTCTCATATCGTTAATAAGAATGCTAGAGTTTTGAAATTTATAATACATAAAACCAAATTAACGTTGTCATATACAAATTTTTTATTTTGCAGAGATTTGGAGTGTAGGAATTTTTGGAAACAGTCGGAAAACAGTCATATAAACTGAGTTATATATCTTTTAAATTTTCACCTTTTTTTACTTTAAATTTTCACCATTATTATTTAATTTTCAAGCTTACAACCCGAACACATCGATCATTTTGATATAGAACACATAGCTGCGTCTTACGCATAGGGATGCAAACATCGTAAAAACATCGATGGTTCGATGTATCGATGTTTCCAAAAAAAACATCGATGTCAAAAACATCGGCCTCAAAAACATCGATGTTTCGAAACATCGATGTTTTTTGAAAAACCCAAAAAAGTAAAGCTAAGGACTTCTTATTTCTATTTTCTTTAATTTTTTAGCGAGCCATCTAAAAAGTACCTATAAAGTGTCTAAGTTCTACCCAAAATAAAAGAGATAAGCAGTCATTTAAAAATAAGGAAATATGTATTACTTTATTTATTCAAAAGAGAATTTAAAAATAACAACTTGGACAATCTTTTCCCTGTCAAACGGTTTCGTTGTTGGGTAATAGTTGCCACAGCCTTAGAAAAAAATTGTTCACTTGGAACTGACGTAGCCACAATGGGCAAATATTTGGTAGCCTGTTTATAAAGTCCCGGAAACACATTTTTCATATACTTCCACATTTCTACCAGATTTTAGGTTATAGTTGCTACAGCTGACCCCAGATACATCTGCACTCCGTTGTTGTGAAGATGGAGGGAGAGGACTCTTTGCACTTGATGTTTAGATGCACCAAATGTTTGTGATATATGTCCAATATCAAAAGGCATTTCTTCTTTTTTGGACTCCTCAGAAGAATCTGAAATATTGGCCACATTCTTTCATCTCTTATGAAGTCATTCAAATAAGAAATTATTTTACTTTTAGCCAAGGGATGATCCTTTCAATTGACTAATTTGAATCTTGGATCTAATGTAGTTGCTAGTGCCAGAATCGAATTGAATTCAATTTTTTGAAAACGTTTGTTCATATTCTTTGGTTCTTTTATTTCCGCTTTCTTAATGAAATTGTCAACTGTCACTGTCAACTATGTCCCGGTCTACATTGAACGATTTTTCCAGTGCCGATCTTTTGTTCGTAGAAGAAGGGAGTGAAGAGTGAGGGGTGGGGATCAAATCGTTTGTACCACAAAACTCGAACGATTTTTCCAGTCTGTTTATATTCTCTTTCACCTTCTTTCCAGTTTTTTGTGTGTGCGGTGTCTGTGTGTCGTTCGTTTGATGGTGTGAGTGAATATCAATGAAAAATGAAGAGCATAGCAATACAAAAACGAAGACGACAAGGAAAAAATCGTTCTGTGTGTACATTTCACACGATTTCTGGAACAATCTTCGTGGAAACATCGGGCAATGTAGATCGGGACTATCTTGGGGAAGAATGAATGGGCGCGTTCAAAGGAAAAACAAGTTTTTGGTATTCACAGGCCAAGCAACACAAACTGCGTGCAAAATCAGGCAATTTTAAAAATTCTGTGTGAGAAAACAAAAAAACATCGATGTTAAAACATCGCTCCAAATAACATCGATACATCGATGTTTTCGGATTCGAAACATCGATGTTTTAAGACAAAAACATCGATGTTTCAAAAACATCGATGTATCGTTTGCATCCCTACTTACGCATATAACCTTAATATCCCTATACATATCGAGATTTTTAGATAGCCAAAGAAGTTTCACTTCTGTCACGAGTACTGAGTTACACGCGCTTTTTTTTATTATTTTCCTAATAACTGTCACCACCTACCCTATCACCCGTTTTCGTTTCGACGTTGACTTTTGGGACACCCTGTATATAGAGCCAGTGCGTTGAACTCGTATAAATTGTATTTTTTATTCCAATTTTAGTCTTCATTTTCACTATCTAAAATACGAAAATTACTAACAATAATCGAGTTACGGAATGACCACACTTAGCTTTGTGATATCAATATTATTAAAATGGATCTGCTATGCCAGTTATTAATAAGGCCAAAAATTTAGGCCTTAAGTGCTGTGACCATGTGAAGCTCATGATTAGTAGGATTTACAGTGATTTACGAACTTTAAGATTCACTGTGTTCCTTATCCCCCAGCTTTGAAACTTAGATTATTTAAAACACTTTTGCTTCCTTTTTTCACATTGGGACGATAAATATACCCTAAGCTTGATTGTGAGTGCAATCTCCGAATGAATGTTGCTTTTAATTATTGTGTCCGGTACGTTTTTGGACTGCCGAGGTTTAGTCATGTTTCACATTTCAAATTGCGATTGATTGGTTGTTCATTGGATGAGTATGTGGAATATAGATCACTTGTATTTTTTTTTAAGTTATTCTTGTTAAAAAAAAAACATCATATCTATATGAGTTCTTTCACCGCACATCGTCCTTAAGAAATAAAAACTTCTTACTTCCTCGATGGAACCGATCAGTAATGCAAAATTCTTTTTCTGTTCAGATGGTAAAACTGTGGAATGCACTTCCATCTAATGTTCAGGCGTTACCCACTGTATCAATGTTCAAAGATCGTATTAGTCCTCAAATAAATGTGTAGTTTCAAAGGTTGTAATTGGATTTATTTTTAGCTTAAATTTTTAATTCTGTTAGTTTTAAAGAAGGTTGGCGAAATACAAACTAAATTAAAATTGCATCAATGATTAAAATATAAAATGGAATATATATTTGAAATTTATTATTTAATTACTTACAGTAGAAAAATCAAATTGAATTATGTATTTTTTTTTGTTTGTTTTTGTCTATTACTTATCTTCTTATTATTTCTATTACTTATCTAGGCTCTTCCAAAAATACTGTACAATTTAGGATTAAGTATCTTGTGTACATTTGCCATACAATAAAATGAAATGATATGAAAACATAAAACCACGAAAATATAATGTATATCAACCAAACCAATCGCTAGCTGAACTTACATCATTTGCAGTTCACAGGATCAATACTAAGGAAAATTTCGTAGCAAAATCTCTGTATGGACTCCCACACACAAGAACTCGTCAAAAAACAGAACTGGGAACAAACACACCAATGTTAAGCAGCACGCGAAGGAAAATCCTTTTACCTAGTAACTTTCCACAGGATACATGTATCTTTGCAGTTTTGGTCTCTTTAGAATCAGCGTTGAAAAGCACCCTAAAAACATGTGTCATATGATAAGATTGTATTACAACAAATTATTCAGCTCCCTCCCCTCTCCACCTCTTAAAATGCGCCTATACAAAAAGCCAATGCGGGGATTTCGGGGGACTTTGGATATGTTGTTGAGGATAAAATTCAGCGTCGATACCAGAAATAAAATTTCATGAATTAATTTGTCCCTGGTCCGATCCTATCTTTCTTAGACTACAGGGGAAGAAGTTAGAAAAACACTCCTCTTCAAACAAAAATTCAAATGCTAATCAATTAAGTTACGGTATAAAAGTACAAGCCAATAGAGATGATCAAGCAGTTAGTATGTTACGTAGACGAGGACGAATAAAAATCAACACTCCTGTCGCATCATCGGGTCGATTTCAGCGACAGAGGGGGAGATTATAACACTATAATTTATTATTTATTGATATGGTTTTGTTTTGAATGCTTTATTAAAAATTAATAATATAAAAATCATACATAGCTTTGAGAAGATAGTTCTGTAAAATAGTATAAAAAGAATGATTTTGAATTAATATTGTTTTTGATTTTATAGAGTTTGGAGCATTTAGAAATTGTACGGAGGTACACTACCGCCTACAATTATAAAGGTTTCACACTCCATCTTTTGTTCTGTTAGTTATTTTTTAAATACAAATTAGTTTGATTGTTTTTTATAAAACTTGAGTTGTTATTCCGTTGGACTTACTCTACTAACACAAGCCGTGTTACAAACGTCCATAAATTAATTTGGCCACAAAAATGTATGTAATAATCAAATATTTTTTAGCAATTTTAAAACACGTCCGTACACGTCGAGTTTCACTGGATTTAAATTACACCCGGCGACAAAAAAAAACTCGCATCTATCTATTTTCATGTTTGTTCTTTTTAACGGTAAAATTCTACCGTTCGTCCTATCCGTTTTATTATGAAAAACGATAATCATTTTTAATACGGAGTATTTGTTAAATTGCGATTACGAGAAATGATTACAGTAGGGCGTTAGTCAAGATGCGATTACGAGAAACGAGATTCGTACAAAAACCGATACTCGTATTTGTATTTACAAGTGTCTTCAAGCTGTCGTTCAGCTTTGTTTTGGTTGAATTTTTTTTTAATTTTATATTTACTTTTTTTGTCGTATTTATTTATTTTTCTATTAATACATGTGTGCTCAGTGACTGAATAAAAAAAACTTTATTTTGTTGTTTGTTTATTGTTTGTCACTATGTACGAAAAGGATTAAAATTAATTATTGGCAAACGATCGACAATGTTGCTTGTGACATACTAAGAAATCCTGTCCGGTTTCTCCTTGATACTCATCCTCTGCCAGACACCGAAGTTCCAGCTTATTTCAATGTTGCTATTTTGGTCGTAGAAGGAACACGAGGTTCAATCTCTTCCAATACATATCTTATTAGTCTCTTAAGAGTTCTCTTATTATTCACATTTCTTCTTCGCTTTCAACAAATTCTAACTTTTACTTTTGTACGTAAACGTTATTTGTTTGTTTTGAATAAATCTTTTTGAAAGAAAAAAACATTTTATCGAACTAATGCAAATCAAATTTATTCTTGAAACTTTTCCAACAATCGTATTTTGACATTTGTAAATAGGTGTCTCGTACACCTTAAAACTAAAAAGTTTTTTTTTCAGGGCTACTGCCTCTTGCGAGGAATTGACAAATCCTCCAAGAGTATCACTTTGTCATGAATAAGTTCTTCTCGTCTAGCCGTTCAGATTCGGCATAAAATTGTAGGTCCCTTCCATTCCTTTCGACACGCGCACATAGGAATGGTTGCGACTTGTTAGTCACTAGGCCCCAGTTCCTCACGAGCCGTTGCGCCACCCAATTTATTTATTTATAAATAGGTGTGAAGTTAGTTGCGTTAAAAAAAAAAAAAAAAAAACATTTTTCAGCATTTTCTTGATTCCATTTTCGTTTATTATAATCGCTCTACGCCATGACTATCGTATTTCTGGGTTTCGCTTTTTCTGCCGTCCGTTTCGTATTTCATAATTAGGGTATAGAGTAAAGTACCCGCGTTAAGAGCAAGCTTCAACATTAAAAGTTGTAGCTTGGTTTATTTGGCTATTATTTTATCTTTAGCGATGAAGGCTCACATTAGACCCTTACATAAAAAATGTTTCTAAAAGGGAAATAGCACGTCGGGTAGGTACCAATGAAAAGCGTGTTCATAATGTCCTGAGGAATTACCAGTCCGTTGGCTCACTTTCTCGAAAAATCGGTAGTGGAGGACCCTAACTCTGCAAATTTGAGAGATGAGCGTCTTATTCACCGATTTTCACTATGTTAAGGACATCAATATAAATTTTCAGTCTCAAAGTGGAATCAAAATATAACAGAACCATGCAAAAACTATACTCTGTTCAACAAAAATTGTCAGTACAGGGAAGATAGGACGTTTGTATCTCTGTCTGGTCGCATTGGCTTGCATATACCTATTTCAAGTAAAAGCTCTCATAGGGTTTCCGTACTTTGCATTATAGCTCACCTTAATTAATTCTGTTCTCAAAAGCTTGAAAACAGAAAGCTATTTTATAAAAACCACTGAAAAAGCTCTTTTGTATTGCTTTCAATAGGTAAGGTAACTCTGTTGGAATATATATTTTTTTAAGGTCACACAGCCAGAGCAGTGATGCCAGACTTTGGAAGCACGTTTTCCCACAGCGGCACCCAAAAATCCCTTTTATCCCACGCCGTTATTATCAATATCCCTCAATTATCCCATGAAATAAAAAAGATTAAGAAAAATATATTTCGTTATAATTCAGTGATTTTATTATTTTATTAGGAACGATTTGAGGTTGTTTCTTTGTAATATTGCGATACATTAACAAAAATTATTATAAAAGTTTAAAGAAAAATAAATAAATATTTACACCATTATGTATTATGGTCTTAATGGGCGATGTACATCCTATACATTTCGACAAAAAAAAATCCATTCTGGATATGACATGAAGTACAGGACATGAATTATTAGCCGTAAAGCCTTTGGCGTATTCCTCGCTTGTTTCATGGTATGTGTGAGTTGAGAATTGAAAAAAAATATAGTTGACGTATTTCTGTGCATGTGTATGTTGTGATGAAATTCACCAAGTTTATATAAGTTATGAATCAGTGTATTAAAATAAATATATTCAGACATAAAGAAAATTTGTTGTTTAGTTGGATAAATTGTCTTTTTTTATAAAACGAGTAATGGGTATTTGAGCATTATGTAAAATCCCATTTTTTTGCACTATGGGGCTCGAAAAATCCCTTTATCCCTTTTAGCTTATTTTAGACGAGAAAATCCCTCAAAAAGGGATAAATCCCACGATCTGGCATCGCTGAACCAGAGTAGAAACGATTATATTATCAGTGTGCTTTGGGTATGAAATGAGGACGTTCATGGTAGATTGCAGGGCCTGTTTTAAGTGGTAGTTGTTATGTTTTCTGGTAGTTGATATTTGAAATTGGTAGCTCTAAATCACTTTTCTGGTAGTTGTTATTTAACACTGCTCTTTCTTCGACCAGTTGAATACAAAGTACTTTTATTCATATTTGTTTCGATTATCTAAGTACAGAAAAGATGTTCAACTTTTATCTGATCTCAAGATTTTAAACGGATATACATATGTACCTTACAACCCGCACATAATTTTTGCCCTTGGTTTTGTTGCTTCAACGACTTGACGTGCAATTTCAATTGAAAGTCAAGCAAAAACCTACATTTTGAGGGACGTATTTATGATTTCCCACCTATTTTTGTTTTAATTAATCAACTGCGAAAAAAAATGAGTCTGGGGTCGACCCACACTAGTGACTACTTCCCATTGGTGCACTTGAAAACCATGTTTATATGTACATATTTACTTAAGTGGTGGGTGGTAGAGTATACAATATACATATACATATTATATAATAATATATTTTATATTGTAATAACTTTAGGTTTTTGGATAATCAGTATAAAGGTAGGTATAGATATAAAAATACAAGGCAATATGTGACATTACCTATATTGTGTACTTTTTTTCCTAACTCTTCTCGGTATAGAGGTATTAATTTATTTAAGCCAATTATTTTTTAAAACAGTACATTCAGGGGAGTGTACTTAAAAAAACATGGTTTCAAAGAATATAAAAAGGCAAATTAAGTGTCATATTCAAAATTTCAATTTTGATGGTAAGAATTTTTCGAATTAAAACCTTTTTTAAAAGTTTTTTTCTTGCAACATTTTGATTTTTAGCTTTTTAAAGGGTAGTTTTAAAAATCTCTAAATTACACAACATTTAGATGGTATAGGTATACATTTTTGGTAAGAATTTGAAATCGATATCATTGTTTTTTTTTTTTTCAAAATATTTGAGTTAAAAAACATTTGTGAAGAATTTTAAATAGTTTTTTGTCCAGTTTTTTTGCTCTAAAAAACAACGTTTATTCAATTTTTTTAAAAAAATACAAGTTGTTGACTACGTCATTATATGTTAAAAAAAATTGACTGGGTTCGGAATCATTTTTTGTTCTTGAAATATTTGAGACGGACATTATTTTTTAACTGTTTTTCTTAGTGTAAAAAAAAGTGTCCGTTGAATTTTTTTTTTAATATTTACCCATTTGGTATTGTGTAATTATGTGTAAAATAAAATTAGTCTGAAGTGAATATCTTATTCCGTTCTAGATATATTCCAGATAAATGACATTTTACAGCTCCTTTTTAAATTGCTGTAGTATAAAAACGGTTTATTGAATTTGTTAGAAAACCTTTTCAGCACGTTATGATATATGATATCTTTATGCGTTCTAGAGATTTGGTGGACAAAAAAAGTAGCCCGAACGTACGTACATACACACATACAGACATCTTGCTAAAAACGACGGATTCTGATTCTGGAGACCCCAAAACGTGAAGATATGTCAATATTTTCAATTCGACAAACCCCACCAATTACAATAACTTCCAATGGGACGATAATATGTAAGTAAGCAAATCAAACACCTCAACAGCATTATAGAAAAAGATCAAATCTTAATTGCAAACAAAATGGATTTTGCAATACTTTTAGCTCCAATTAGTCGCTTTCCAGGCAGAGTGGCATAAGTCGAAATTGTCATTTTTAGTTTAGAACACAGAACTGATCAAAAAAAAAATTCATTTTTTCTGTGTAATCGGCATCAACCTACTCCTTCTAGTTTCCGCGTTGTGAAAAAGTTTCGCTGTCAATTTTCACAAACACCCCTGTCATTTTGTATGCATTAAGGGCATTTTTTTAGTTTCGCTGTTATCGTCCATTGGATCGGTTTTTTGTGTTCCAACAAAACGACACAACTAACAAATTGCCAAATAATAAAGGAGCAACCCGGTTAGCTTTTTTCGTCATTTCGACATTTTTTCGATTATTACTTTTTTCCACAAAAAAATTAATGAGATTCTTTAAACTAAATATCGAGAAAACTGACACTTTTGTCTTATGACAATAAGATTAAAAATAATTAAATGCTCTCATATAAACATTTTATCATGCTCCTGACGTTTCTTTTTTATGTCAGAATATTTAATGAGTTTATATAAACTCAAATTGTTTTTTTTTTTTCAATTATGACAATTTTTCTTATAAGATTGTCTTTTTTGTTTGTTCTCTTTGCCTAAGGAGCGCAAAAGTTTCAGTTTTCTTTAACAATTAAAAGAATAGAAACTACAATTTTTCCTATCTTCGCATACTTTTTTAGTGCACCTCTTAGTCGTTCTAAATAACCTTAGGAGTGATACGCATACATTTTTCATTAAATGCAACTCACAAAACGAAGGAGATTCCGCTCATTCCGTAATAGAGCGCAACGTAAGAAGATCATTAAAATCGGCTCTAATAATTTATGTTTCAGAACAATTCGTTATCCTTCTTCGAACTGCCAAAAAGACAAGACGTCCAAATAAAGTCCATGAAATGGATAATACATCATTTTTCGACATCAAGAACCTATCCGAAAAAATCGGATCGAGTTATTCTATCAATGAAAAAAGAAACAGAAAATTAAACTTGGAGACATAAAAATAATGATTTTTCAGAAAACATCACCTGATGATATTTTTGTCAAAACATCGTATTCTGATGACACTTTCCGTAAAATCTCAATAAGGAAAAATACAAGGTCAATGGAAGCAATTAGTAATCTTGATTTGATACCATTGGAAAACACTAACTTAGGTGTTTCTTCCAAAAAGAAGGAAGGTCTGCTAACCTTTTTAAAAAAAAGTAGAAGAACCTTATAGCGATACTTTTAAATAAGTTTTTGAAAAATAACAAATAAAATTAAAATAAGATAATATAAATATTTTGAACTTTTATTTCTTGTCTTTCAATAACGTGGAAAATAGTTCTATTTTTCCAATTACCGTCATAAATCGAAAAGATGTATTTTAAATATTGTGTTTTTTATAAAACATAGTATACCATCTTATAGTAAACAAAAAAATGCAATTTTTTCATGTCCACAACTTTCGAGATATGTTTTTTATTAACAACGAAAAGAATTTTTTAATGTGACAAAAAACTTTAAATTGCATTTCTGAAAATCAGCAAATTTCGACTTATGCCACTCTGCCAGAAAAGCGACGATATTATGATTTCTGCGAGAACAAACTTTTCTTAAAATCCAAAAAAATTTCAATTCATATTTGTCACGTTTCATGGGAAAGTATTTCAGCTGGCGCGGTAAAATTACCTTCGGTAAGAACAACAAAATTAAGACAGCGTCGATAAAAAAGCCAACCGATAATCGGGCTACGTCTACGAAAAAACAATTTTAATCGAAACAAAAATTTTCTGTTTCATTTAAGCCCGTATGATACTACATTTTTTTTTTTCATTTTTAATGCATTAAAAATGAAACTAGAGTAGTTCAAACAATTTATAATTGAAAACACCGATATGAGTGAGTGCGTACACAATAACCACATTAATGTAAACAAGTCACAAAAAATTTATTAAAAATGAACATATTTCAGATTCTAGCAGCTTTTTTTTTTTGACTTTTCAGAAATTGAAAATTAAAAATTATGGGGCTTATTGCGCGAGTCTATTCAGAATAGACTTTAAGTCGAATAGACTTAAAGTCTATCATCGGTATTGCGAATTTCTATTAGAATCAATTTTTTTTCTACTAAATAGAATTTTTTTCGATCAGGAATTTCTGATCGACTTTTGTGCAAATTTTTGTTTAAACCTATTATAAGAATGTATTTCAGTGGAAATGGATATCTTCTGGTACAATTATGAACTTTCATATCGTCATCCATGTTTGGTGTCCTTCCTTTAAGATGCTTAATCATTTAAACATGTGCTGCAATATAAAATTTGCTACCATAATTAATTTTTTTTAAGGATTCTTATATAGTTATTATACATTCTTTAGAAAGTGTGCATTTTTAAAATGCATCATAAAAATGCACTTTTTTTCCAAAAGTCTTAATAGTTGATGCTGATGTATTTATTGATATTTATATGTATGTCCAACAATTTTCTCAATGTCCTTCCGTTTGCAAAAAGCTGCAATGTCATATTTGTTACAAAGAAGCCTTACATTCAACTGCGAAATGATTTTTCAAGTTGTTATAACTGTTATTAAGGTTTTTAGAGAAAGTGCATTTTGAAGATGCACAAATCACCACTGCACCCCAAAGGAGTCTGCGAAGCTACCACATTATCATAAATATGTATGTACCATAATAATATTATACAAATGTATGTCATATTTTCATCTTTTTGCAATTAGTCGCGCTATGGAATATTATTTTTTTAAGAAAAACTATTTATTTCATCAAAAAAACGTCAAAGTTTCGTCAAACTATATTTATTTTCTAAGGGGCTTATTGCGAGAGTCTATTCAGAATAGACTTAAAGTCGAATAGACTTATAGTCTATCATCGGTATTGCGAATTTCTATTAGAATCAAATTTTTTCTACTAAATAGAATTTTTTTTCGATCAAGAATTTCTGATCGACTTTTGTGTAAATGTTTGTTTAAACCTATAATAAGAATATATTTTAGTGGAAAAGAATATCTCCTGGTACAATATGAACTTTCATATCGTCATCCATGTTTGGTGGCCTTCCTTCAAGATCCTCAATTATCTTAACATGTGCTGCAATATAAAATTTGCTACCATAATCCATTTTTTTAAAGATTTTTATATACTTTTTATACATCCTTTAGAAATTATGCATTTTTAAAATGCATCATAAAATGCACTTTTTTCCAAAAGTCTTAATAGTTGATGCTGATGTATTTATTGATATTTATATGGATGTCTAACAATTTTTATCAATGTCCTTCCGTTTGTAAAAGCTGCAATGTCATATTTGGTACAAAGGAGGCTTACATTCAACTGCGAAATGATTTTTCAAGTTGTTATAACTATGATTAAGGCTTTTAGAGAAAGTGCATTTTGAAGATGCACAAATCACCACTGCACCCTTAAAGGAGTCTGTGAAGCTACCACGTTATAATAAATATTTATGTATACACCATAATAATATTATACAAATGTATGTCTGCATATTTTCATCCAATGTCTAAATTCCAAAGGACCGGATGTCGGATGTCATTTTTGCAATTAGTCGCGATATGAAATATTATTTTTTTGAAGAAAAACTATTTATTTCATCAAAAAAACGTCAAATTTTCGTCAAACTATATTTATTTTCTAAAACTCTTGGGGAGATTTGACATTTCAGTCTAAAGCTCTAGTCGAGAGCTTTTAATATTCTATTTTCGAAAATCGATTCTATTCAAAAAGTCTACTGAGCAAGGCGATACTAATTTCAAATTTGATAGAATCGAAAAAAGTCGAACAGACTTAAGTCGAATAGACTCTCGCAATACGCCCCTAAAACTCTAGATTTGACATTTCAGTCTAAAGCTCTAGTCGAGAGCTTTTTATATTCTATTTTCGAAAATCGATTCTATTTCAATAAGTCTACTGAATAAGGCGATACTAATTTCAAATTTGATAGAATCAAAAAAAGTCGAATAGACTTAAGTCGAATAGACTCTCGCAATAAGCCCCTATTTCAAAGTACACTGTGACTAAAAAAAAAAGTATACACTTGGCTAATAAGAACACTAGGTTTTTGGTGTATATTTACTTTTGTGGACATTGTAGTTGTCAAAACATAATGTCGTTCTTTTCATACAAAATACTAATTTCTCTTTTCCTCTTTGCTGTGACAATAAGTCATGATTTAGTGAATTAAAAATGAAAAAAAAAATGTAGTATCATACGGGTTTTAGTTCAATAATGATTTGTTGGTAGTTCTGATTTTTTCTTAAAACAGTCCCTGGATATTTTGCAGGGCATTACAAAAACAATTTCTGTACGTTGTTCAGTGGTGTAGAATCTATTTTATTGGCAGTTTTCTCAATTCAATGTCGTGAAAGTATACACACGCGCCATTGTTTTGAAAAAAGCTCGCCCATAAGCCCTGTACTGACAATTTTTGTTGAATAATGTATAATTAATAATATGGGATTCAATGCGCGGCGACCCTCAAAAAAGCTTTTGATAACTTGAAGAATGAGGAAACAAAGGTTGCAATGGGCTTAAATTTACCAAAAATGTACTGTAAATGATTGACGTGTTTTTTTTTTTTTTTTTATAAATCCAAATTCAGTTTGTGCGGAATCGATATGGCAATGCCATCCATCCGTAAAATGAAATCGGTAACAGAAAATGTTTGGTATAAGTAAATAGAAAACTTTTATTATAAAAGTTGTTAAATTCGATGCCAAACCGTATTCGTGAGGTTATGAAAAATAGGGCCGGAACGACGAAGTGTAACACTTGATTTTTCTTTTTGTGATTTTTGTGCGTATTAATTTAACTTATAAAAGTTGCAGAGCCACTGAACAAAAAATGCAAGGTTCGTCAAAGCTGATTTTTTTACATTTGATTAAGTTTAGGGTGTAGATTCAAAATTTCTTGGTCCGCCGGCTGGGAGTTGAGTCCTTCGCTCCTGACACGCCCCCATACATATAAAAAAATGGAAAATGAAATCGCGTTCGTCAAAGCTGAAATTTTGTAGAAATATTCCCTATCTACTATAAAACAAGAAAACTTTGGTCAGCCAAGTGAAACCTGGGGCCATCTTTGGTCAGCCACTCGAAATAGCATTTTTCTTAATATTTTTCAAATAAATCGATTTATCTCGATTTGTATTATTTAGAGAGAAAAAAGTTATATACAGAAATTGTTCTTCTCAAAATTTGAAATATTTCTTGTTTAAGGTTAAACTCTCTAAAGTTAACCCCCAAGGAGATAGAGAGCGGCAAACTTCTTGAAAAGCAGTTTTTTTTTTTTAATTTTGTCAATGTTAATAGTTAGGCACGAGTACGATAACTTTGGCGCCAAAAATTAATAGCGGTTCTTTGTAGAAAGGGCAAAAAAGCATTTTTTACTATGGGAGGGGTCAATCTCACCCCGTTGATAAGGTGGGAGCATTTTAGAAAAAAAAATGACTTAAAATGGAAAAAAAATATTAAAAAAACAACGGCAGCACTGACAATAAAGTACTTCACCGATATTGAAAGCCAGAAATCTGTTCTTTAATCCTAAAGTTAAATTAAGTTATTCATGCCTACAGTTTTGGAAAAATTAGCAGGCAAACTCAAAATTTTGATAAAAAAATTAAAAAAGAAGGTTTAGAGCAGTTTTTTTTTTTATTGTGAAATGAAGTCTGAATTGGCTTTTAGTGGTCAATTCTTTTATTAACTCTGAATCGAACACAAAAAACCGAATGGTTTTATGTCTTCTAGTTTTTTAGTAAAATTGATAATTACTTTATCCACTTTTTTATAATTTGTTGGTATTAACGGGGATCTCACCTTGAGGATTATTGTGGCGGAGTACGATAACTACGGCGCACAGTGGTTTCGTTTGTATGGGAGAGCGGAAAAAAGTCTGTAAAATCTGAACAATGAAATTTTCTACACATGTTTGGATTGGGCTTACACACATTTGGACAAAATTTTGTCAGGGACGTAATCAAGGGAGGTCAAAGGAGTCTGAACCCCCCCCCCTGAAAAAATGTATTTTATGGTCCTACTTTCTTCTTCAAATATATTATTGATTCCCATCAAGTTTCACAAATGCACAATTACTCGATACTTATTGTTTTTTTAATCATTTATGTATACATAATATAGTTTTAAGTAAGTCTAAAATTTCTAATGAGGCATTACTAATCCTTAAAGGTCATACAAAATAAAGCAGTATACAACAAAAACAAAGCAATAAAATTTTAAAGAACAATACAAATTGTTTGCTTTTTATTTATATGAAACCAACAGGTATAAGGAAAACCCCATATACAAAAAAAAACACCTTCTTTTTTTTAAATTCTCTACCCTGCTCTACCTTTTTGCGTGCAATCAAAAAAACTGTGGGATTATCCCTAACACTTTTGTTTATTCTCTATTAAGCCCTATCATATAATTAAAACTATCATAAAATAATAGTATTTTTCATATATTTTTTTCAAAGAAAATTGAGAAGAAAGTTGAAAAATGTTGTGTTCAGAAATAAAGAGTTTCGCAAATAATCGAATTTCTCAGACTTGGGTTAATGTATAAATTTTATTTTATTTTTAGAATAAAGGTACGCTTTTTCTCTAAAAACAAAGAGCTTAACTATTTCATTCTGACAATTAATACCGAAGAAATTATAACTTTTTGATATACATATACCACCGTCAAAACCGAGGTTTTTTTTAACCAGATTCAGTGAGACAAATTTCAACATAACTCCCAGGTCTGACGTCATTGTTTTGGAGGCAAGTGGAGCTAAAATTAAAACTCAAAATAAATTCTTAGTACCAATGTTTGATGCTACTTATAGAAGGCTTCTTTTATAAATTATTTTTTTTTTTATTTAACATACTCAAGAATAGACCAATAAAATGATATAAGAAGTTACAGCATTCATCTTAAGTAACGTCAGAAAAAGAGATCTAAAAGTTTATTGAAAATATGGCTCGCAACTTGAATACAATTATTTTTTAATTTTGACGGCTTGTAAATAAGTACATAAAATAAATATATTAAAAAATAATTTGAAATCATACGCTCTGGTTATCTATAAGTACTTAGACATAAAGCTAAAAAGGCTAAAAATTACTTTTTCCAAAGACTTTTTTCCGCGCTTGGCTAAAAATTACTTTTACCAAAGACTTTTTTCCGCGCTTGGACCACTGTGCAGCGTAGTAAAATAATAACGGATTTTTATAGAGGGGCTTAATACAATCATTTTGTCTTACGGACCGTGCGTTTATCTCACTCCGTTTAGGCGGGAGAGGCAATTTTCTACAAACTGACTTTAAATTTAAAAAAAATCAAAACAACGGCAACACTAAAAATGCTAAAATTATAAGCTTTCTGAAAGCCAGAAACTTGTTACATATTTTAATTTTGTTTCAACCAAGTTATTTGTGTGAGTTGTTTTTTTTTTTTTTTTTTTTTGAAAAAAATACTTTAAATAAAAATTAAGCGGGGCAGAGGCCCCAGAAAGGGAGTAAAAAAAGCGGAAAACTGAATCCTATTTAAAATCATCACTACTGTTGAATATTGATACTTACTCCTATAACAAATAAAATTCAGTAAATAATGTTATATTCACCTGAAAACGAACAAGAAGAAGAAATACTTAATACTATATACCTTAGGGTGCTCCTTATAAAGGTCATTGTTTTATTTTGAATGACGCAACCACCTTATTTGTTCTAAATACGTTTTTAAAAAAATTCTGTAAAATTTTAGCTCATTATATGAACGTTAGCCCGGTCCCCAAGACGTCTGAAGTTTTATAGGGGAAATCCCATTTTTATTGTAAATCCAAATTTGAAAAATCTTAACTTTGTTAAATAAATCGGGTGGCACAACGGCTCATGAAGAACCAGGGCCTAGTGACTAACAATCGCAACCATTCCTGTTGTGCGCCTTTCGATGGGAATGGAAGGGACCTACAATTGTATGCCGAATCCGAACGGCTAGACGAGAAGCACTTATTCGTGACAAGTGATACTCTTGGAGGATTTGTCAATTCCTCGCAAGAGGCAGTAGCCCTGAAAAAAAACTTTTTAGTTTTTAGGTGGACGAGGCTGGGAGCGATCCCAGACCTCCAGCGTGACAGTCGAACGCACTAACCATTACGCTACGGGCTACTACCTTAACTTTGTTAATGATTGATAAAAAAAGTTGAATTTTGGAACCCATGTAGTCACTTTTGTCGTATTTATAAAAATGTATCAGAAAAAAATGTACACCAATTATTTAACCACTTATACCCAAAACACATAAATATTTTTTTGTTTAAATTTAATTTTAAACTTAAAAAAAAATTTGTAAAAATTTTGTTAATACTTTTTTTTAAACATGACAAAAGTAACTACATGTGTGCGAAAATTCAAATTTCTTTATCAATCATTAACTAAAGTTATGAATTTTTAAAGTTGGATATGAAATTACATGGGACTTCCCATACAAAATTTCAGACATCTTGGGGTCCGGGTTCATTTAAAATAAGACAATGACCTTTATAAGGACCACCGTAATATACCTACTACTTATGGAAGTCGCAATTTGGACATGTGTATATAAAACAAAGTAAGAAATTGATGCATTTTGATCGCGGAAAAAAACCGACAAGAATGTTAGTATATATAACTCGTTGTATTATATACTTTTGCTATAAAAACACTTTTGTAATATTATTCATATAATTATTTTTAATATCGAACATAATTAAAGTTCGATAGTTTTCAATTAATTTATTATTCTTCCTGCTACTCTTGTTTAATAAACATCTTGTTAGTTTGTTTAAATTATAATTGTTTTTTATTTAATCGGTATTGGACTTCCTGGATTAGCAGATTCTCACAGGTTATGGGCCCAGAATCCCTACATTTATAACAAAGGAAATTAATTCAAACATTAAAAAAAAAAAAAATATTTTCGAGATGGAAGGTTCCAGAGCAATTTTCAAGAAGCTGAATAACAACAACTACCAGACATGGAAATACAGAATGGAACTATTGCTTATCAAAGAAGATCTTTGGGAAGTTATCAGCAATACAGCACCTACTCCTATTGTTGCAAGTTGGACGTTGAAAGATGGGAAGGCTCGTGCTACAATTGGACTCTCTGTGGAAGATTCTCAGCTGATGCATATTCGGAAATTGAATACTGCTAGAGAATGCTGGGAGGCTCTAAGGAAAGCACACGAAAAGTCAACACTTTCAAATAAGGTAATGTTGTTAAAGAAATTATGTCGCATGCAGCTTAAGAACGGACAAACGATGGAAGATCACATTTGTGAAATGCTGGACATTGCAATTAGCAGATCATCTTGTGGTTGCGTTTCTCTTAGGAAGTTTGCCAGACGATTATGATTCATTGGTTACTGCTCTTGAGGTCAGAAAAGACGAAGATTTAACACTGGAATTGGTCAAAGATAAGTTGATTCAAGAATACAGAAGAAGAAATGAAGAAGTGTCGAATGAATTATCAGATGATGCTGCATTGAAGACACAAAAAATGATCGGCCATTTTAAGAAGGATTGCCCAAATAAGATGCAAGAACGGGGAAAATTCAATTTTAAAGCCAAGAAGACTGTCGAAACTTTAAAATCTGATACCGTTGAGTGCAGTCCAAATTATTTTGATTTATGTTTTAGTTCTGGTTTGAATAAAATGGATTCTGCATGGTATATTGACTCGGCAGCTACATGTCATATGTGCAATGATGACAAATTTTTTAAAAAATTAGATAGAAAGACTGGTGATTGCATTTATTTAGCAAATGGGAACAAAATTGATGCAAAGGGTTCTGGTGATGGTGTATTGCAATGTCAAAATAAGTCAATAGCTGTCAAAAATGTTCTCTTTGTTCCAGAGCTAGATGGAAATTTGCTTTCAGTCAGAAAACTTGCACAAAGTGGTTGGAAAGTTGTATTTAAAGATGAGATTTGTGAATTGATATTTCAAGGTAGTATTTATGCAACGGCTAGTTTACATAAGAACCTCTATAAACTTAATGAAGACAATCACGTTAAAAAGGTTATCAAAATTGAAAAAGCATGTATTCACTCTTTTCATCGTCGATTTGGTCATCGTGACTTAAGTTCTATAAAGCAAGCTATAAATAATAACCTCATAACTGGAGTAGAACTTATTAAATGCACTTGCTTTGATCATTGTGATTTTTGCTTGAGAGGTAAAATGATAAGACCAGAGTTTCCAAAGCAAGCCTCAAACATTTCCGATAAGGTCTTGGATCTTATTCACGCTGACTTGTGTGGACCTATGAGGGAAACGACTCCAAGTGAAAACAAATATTTTTTAAACAATGATTGACGACTACAGTAGGTATTGTACTCTTTATTTTCTGAAGGAAAAGAGTCAAGCTATGGACAAAATAGTAGAATTTGTAAACCAATCAGAAAACTATTTTGAAAAACCAATGAAAATAATTAGAACTGATCGAGGTGGAGAATTTACTAGTAAGAGACTGGAATCCTATTTGAAAAGTAAAGGTATCCAGCAGCAGTTTACAGCCCCTTATAGCCCCCAACAGAATGGTGTTGCTGAGCGCAAAAACCGAAGCTTAATGGAAATGACGCGATGTTTGCTTATACAATCCGGGTTGGACAGAAAATATTGGGCAGAAGCTTTGAATACTGCTAATTATTTACAAAACAGATTACCATCGAAAGCTATAGTTAAAACACCTTTTGAATTGTATTTTCGAAGACAACCTGCAATGACTCATATAAGAACTTTCGGATGTTTGGAGTATCATTACGTCAACAAGAAACTTCGACATAAGCTGGAAGATGTATCAAAGAAATATGTATTGGTAGGATTCTGTGATGAGTCGAAAGCATACAGATTGTTGGATACAAAAACAGACAAAATAATCAAGTCCAGAGATGTCAAGTTTAATGAAGTTATGAATTCCAATTTCAAAATATTCCCGGATATGACAGAATATGATAATGATATTCTTCACATCAATCTTTTAACCAGCAAAGACCAAGGAAATGACAACTTAACAAGTAATACAACTGGAAATGAAGAAAACTTTGAAGACGTTAACAATAGTTTAAACATTGAAGAAAGTGGTTCGGACACTGGAGATATGAACATAACAGAGGCTGAAGAATTTGAAGATGCTGAAGATTCTGAAGATAATGTAAGGGCATCAGCAAGATTAAACAAAGGCTTACCTCCAAAGAGATATGGCTTCAAGACAGTTTACCCAGATGAACCTACAACTTATAAGGAAGCATTAGAAAGCTCTGACAGTGTGCAATGAGTATGTGCCATGGAAGAAGAACTACAGGCTATGCATGCAAACAATGCTTGGGAACTTGTCGAATTACCAAAGGGAAGGAAGGCGATAAGTTGTAAATGGATTTTCAAAATCAAAACATTAGCTGATGGATCGAAAAGGTACAAAGCAAGGCTTGTTGCAAAGGGCTTCTCGCAGAAATATGGTCAGGACTACGATCAGGTGTTTGCCCCAGTGGTGAAGCAGACGACTCTACGAACCCTTTTGGCAATTGCATCAATGAATGACATGATGGTTCAACACATTGACGTGAAAACTGCATTCTTGAACGGTGACCTGGAAAATGAAATTTATTTGAAACAACCTACAGGATTTGTACAAAACGGAAAATAAAATTTGGTATGTAAATTGAACAGAAGTATATACGGTCTTAAACAATCAGCGAGATGTTGGAATCAAAAGATTAATATGCTTCTAATTAATTTTGGATTCAGAAGGGGTAAAGCTGATAATTGTTTGTATGTTAAAGGCAAGGGCAACACAATTATCTATATACTGGTTTATGTTGATGATATCCTGGTTATTTCAAAAGAAGAGAATTTGGTTTTAGAAACGATTGCAGAAATTAGAAAACATTTTGAAATTACTGACATGGGAAATTTGAAGTTGTATCTTGGAATTCAAATTGAAAAGAAAAATGGAATGTATTATATGCACCAAGAAAAATACATTAAGAAACTGCTTGAAACATTCAGCATGTAGCGGGCTGCTTTGCCTTCACGGTCCTTGCTGGCATTTTTCGAACCCCTAGCTCAGCGGTGGTCTAGGTTCTTGGACCTCGAGCTCACTACAAAAAAAATTTAAATTGCCAGACTTGCATCTAGATAGTATCGATGCGCGAGACGTTATACTTAACCCTCCCTTCCTCGGTTACTCCCTCGCCAGAGTAACCCCTTTATTAGGCTTCTCCTCCTTCTACATCACTCCCTTTACCTCATCCTTCTCATCCCTGTATCGAACTTACTCAAAACTCATTATCAAATAAGTTCAATAAAATGCTTTAATAAAAATCAGCATTTCTTTTCTTTCAGTGTATGTTAAAACTAACAATTTTATTTCATATTATATATAAGTTATTAATTTATACTAAATTTAATTCAAAAATTTAAGCTTCGTTTTCACAGAAATCTTAATTACACAATTTTAACCCAAGTTTAAATTATCAATCGGCAACCCTTTGGCTGATCAAAAGGAAATTTATATTCTTTCTATTAAATCGTCTTCGATTTATTAATTAATTTGGGATTTAAATTCCTCTTTTCACTTTCCTATATTTCACTTGACTGTTCTTTTAAATTTCCATTAATCCCCCTGTTCAAACCCACCCTTCAATCCGCGTACTATTATATATATTGTTTTTTTTATTTCATATATATGTATATAATTAATTTAAATATATTGCAACAATATAATTTGGTATACAAAAAAAATAACTCACCCTTAAATTCCTTTTGTAGTGGCCACTGCAACGGTTTTCTTTAAAGATGTATACCTTTTCTTTTTAAATTGTCTGTTGCCTTTGTGCAACTATTTAACACACTTTTAATATATATATATATATATGTATATGTATAATCCGCGGACCGAGACTTTACGGTACGTTTCGCGAATTAATAAATAAATTGAATCTACTTTTCACCACTTCGAAATCACCGATATATTAATTTAGCACTTGGTATATAAAAAAAGGAAAACGAAGATTTATAAAAAAAAAATGTACGTTAAAATAAAAAAAATAATAAAAACAATAGAGTTTGGTTTTTGGCACTGATCTGTGGCTGGACTCGAACCTTCGAAGCTTTGATGGTAATCGACCGCTTTACCCTCTGAGCTATAACAGCTATGCAATTTTGGAGGGCAAATCGGTCATGTAACTTTGGTGTGCCTTCAAAGTATATGTATTTTTTTTCTATACAGGGTCTCGTAGTAGGTATTGATTTCTTTGATCACTTTTCCTGCTTGCCTGGTGAAATGGCAGTTTTTAAAATCAGGAAACTACTGCCGGTAAACTAAATAAATCCTCAATTGGGCGGTTGGAATGAACTGGCCGTATAGGAATTCTCCTTAGATTTTCTTGGAGTTTGCTTTCGCAAAATTTAATTATTCTCGACCCAAAGGGTTCGTAAGAATATAAGTATTTAAAAATTGGACCACTTTCGAATTATTCGTTGGACAATTGAATATTTTTTTTTCTTTTTTTTTTATATGTAAGTATTCGAAATTTAATTTTAATTTATAAAGCGAAATTGTATTCAAGTACGTTAAGATTGTCAACCGTCTTAACTGATTGAACTTGATCGTTTTATTCCGCAATTCTTATTTATCCTATCACTAACCGGCATTGGAAAATCTACAGAAATTTAAGCTTTTCTATTTTTTTGTTCTTAATTTCCAGGATCATTGACTTCATCAAATAAAAACCTTCACTCTCGAGTGAAAAGCATAATATTCCTACCCATTAATTTGTTTTTCTCTTTAACGTTGCGCAGAGAAAATCTGCACACGAGTTTTCTCGCTTTGCAATTTTAAAAGCTTTTTCCGAGCCTAGATCGCCAGAAACTAATACCATCTAGTACTTTTGCCATCTTAGTACATTCCAAACTCTTCCTAACTTGACAATTGACGTTTCCTACTCGTGTTTGTTTTCGTTTGTGCCCGTCTTTTTATTAAAAATTTTCCTTTCGCGCGTAGAATTTCTTCTTTTTTTTTCTGTCGCGCATCTTTAATTGATAAAAAATATCAATTTCGGTATCAGGGCTTTGCTTTTTTCAGATATACCGATATCTGAAATATGCAAATGAACCCACGCACCTCATAATCGGTCGGAGTGCAAACAAAAGTGAAAACTGCAAAAAAAAATGTTCACAGTGCCAAGTAAAATGGAATACGAGTGTGTAAACAAAAAATTCCTACGGGTTTATGAATTAAGTTAACCCATTAGCTGCCACTGTACTCAATTGAGTACAGTATTTTTGAAAATTTTAGTTTAATTTTACTCGAATAGTAGGCTTTGGTTTAAATTTCTCTCAACGTGAAAGCAAGCATGGACATGTCCTTTGGCATTATGAATGATTTTGTTGAGGCTGAAAGCTGTTTTCAAGTTAATTGGTCAACTTTTGGGCCTTGAGTTTTTTGTTTCAAGCTGTTTTGTGTCCTTGCGAAAGTAAAAGGTTAGTTCAAAGTTAATCTTTCGGCAAATTTCTGAATTACCAATTCTGTGCAATAGATTTTTTTCCAAAGATCAACATTATAAAAAATTCACATTTGGAAAATTGTTTTTTGTTCCTGGTAAGTGGTCTACAAAAGTGGTGTACTCAATTGAGTACACTGGCCAAAACCGTACTAATTTTTTTTTCTCACTGAATTTGCAGAGTAATGGCTTTTTCATCAATAAACTGCAAAAGCTTTTATGGTAGGCGCTACGCAAATCTCTCCATGGCTGTTGATGATATTCCAGATAATGGTAATGAAGTAGATATAGTGGTTATTCCACCGGGTGTTGATATACAAACGGACGAGGAAGATTTATGTGAAGATGACTTGCTTGATTCCCATATTCCTGTTGACATACCAGGAGCAGTAGAGGTTGAAGTCAACGATGAATTTGACAGTGAGAACGATATCCCACTTGCTTGGCTAAGCGATGGAAGCTCAGCCAGAGGTGAGTTTAAAAATAATGCTTCTGAATGGTCAAAGCATGTGGTTAACGCTTATGAAATAGATGAAACTTTCGACTATTTGGAAAATTTATCAAAAATAAAAGAAAAAATACCATTAGAAAACGAAGTTCAAATCTTTGAACAATTTTTCAATGATGAGGTTATGAACTTGATTGTTGAGCTAAGCCAAATATATGAACTCGACCAAAACTGTCACACGTTCATATTTACGAAAGAAGATCTAAGAAAAATTGGTGGCATAATGCTTTTCTCAGGATATCATTCATTTCCTCAAGAAAATTTGTATTGGTGCCTAGACGTGCCTAGATAGTTTTTTCATGACGAACTATCGATTGATGAGGCGATGATCAAATACTTTTGTCATCATTACGCAAAGCAGTTTATCCGTGGAAAGCCTGTCCGTTTTGGGTATAAGGAGTGGATGCTTTGCAGTAGCGACGGTTATTGCTATAACTTTGACATATATTTCGGTGCCAAAAACGTAATTCCAAGCAATAAGTGTTTACCACTTGGATCTCGAGTGGTGCTTGATTTACTGGAAGTAGTAAAAAGGGCAAGGGACCACAGCGGTGGAAGGATAATGCTGTTGTTACAGTTGCAAGAAACTACGACACCCTGGAACCTATTGGAAAAGTCAAACGATACTCAGCAACCATTAGTGGCATACAACAAGGGTATGGGTGGGGTCGATCTTCATGACAAATTTGTGAACAGCTACATAATCAAAATAAAGGGTAAGAAATGGTGGTGGCCATTGTTCACACATATGATCAACTCAATGATGGTAAAGGCTTGGCGACTCCATTGTTTGCAAACCAAAGAAAACCGCAATCTTCTTTCATTTGTCAGAACCATAACGAGGACTTATTTACATTCCGGGCCATCAACATAAGCACCAAATATTTGCCAAAAAATTTTATTCACAGTGAAGGAGGACATTTCCCCAAAAAAATTAAAAATCAACTACGATGCCGGATATGCCACAGCAGATTTCGATGGATATGTGAGAGGTGCCAAACCACTCTTTGTATCGAAAGAGAGTGTTTCAAAATATTTCATAACTAGGCAAGGAATGTACCCATATCTGGCCAGTGTACTCGTTTGAGTACACCCCTCTAAGTACCAAACTTAACAAAAATTTTTTTGTTAAAATGTATTTTTGGTCAAATACAGAACTCATTAAACAGGATTTTAAAATTTTTTCATTTCTCATTATTTTTAAGGTGCTTGGTCTTTAATGGGTTAATGTGTCAAATGTTTTAAGCCAATGAAAAATTGTGTGTTAAATGCTTGTGCAAAAGAAATGAAATTCGATATTACAGCTAGCAAAACAGATTTATGTATACAAAAAAGAAGCAAATCAAAATAATTTACCGTGCCGGGGGTAAAAGAGAAAGGTAGATGGTATTTCCCCTCTTTAACAATACCTGAGTGCGGTAGTGCGAAACGTAAAATATTTTCTTTTTCAAACGGTGTCAGTTCCGTTAAGTGATATACCGAAAAATGAAAACAAATAATCAGATTAAAACGGTTAAGAAAAATGTAAACAAACAGAAATTAATTTCATTCGAAAGTGATGTTTTGCCGTCGGCAAAATGAAATCTTGAAAAAGTTAAAAGAAAACGTTCGAGAGTGTTTGTTTGGCTTTTCTGTTTATATTTCTTATATATGAGTGTTTTTTATAATACAAATTCTATATACTACTGAAATACATCAGCCAAGTAGAAGACTTAGCATTATTTAATTGGACTTGTTGAATTATTGATTCAATATAGCTTTTAACGGCCTTTAGTCCATAAAAATTGGCGTTTCGTCCCGGCGTTCTCACTTGGACTCTTCAGTTGACAGTGAGGGCCTTGTCAAGACGCAATTTTTATTAAGTTCAGTCCAGCTTACATCAATTTTACAGCGAAAACCGAATGTGAACTATATCCAACCCAATTAGAATTTCTAATCAAGAATTGTTGGAAATTTTGTTACCCGTGGCCTGGCATTGTTAACATATGAGTGTTTTTTATAATACAAATTCTATATACTACTGAAATACATCAGCCAAGTAGAAGACTTAGCATTATTTAATTGGACTTGTTGAATTATTGATTCAATATAGCTTTTAACGGCCTTTAGTCCATAAAAATTGGCGTTTCGTCCCGGCGTTCTCACTTGGACTCTTCAGTTGACAGTGAGGGCCTTGTCAAGACGCAATTTTTATTAAGTTCAGTCCAGCTTACATCAATTTTACAGCGAAAACCGAATGTGAACTATATCCAACCCAATTAGAATTTCTAATCAAGAATTGTTGGAAATTTTGTTACCCGTGGCCTGGCATTGTTAACATATGAGTGTTTTTTATAATACAAATTCTATATACTACTGAAATACATCAGCCAAGTAGAAGACTTAGCATTATTTAATTGGACTTGTGAATTATTGATTCAATATAGCTTTTAACGGCCTGATGTAAGCTGGGCTGAACTTAATAAAAATTGCGTCTTGACAAGGCCCTCACTGTCAACTGAAGAGTCCAAGTGAGAACGCCGGGACGAAACGCCAATTTTTATGGACTAAAGGCCGTTAAAAGCTATATTGAATCAATAATTCAACAAGTCCAATTAAATAATGCTAAGTCTTCTACTTGGCTGATGTATTTCAGTAGTATATAGAATTTGTATTATAAAAAACACTCATATGTTAACAATGCCAGGCCACGGGTAACAAAATTTCCAACAATTCTTGATTAGAAATTCTAATTGGGTTGGATATAGTTCACATTCGGTTTTCGCTGTAAAATTGATGTAAGCTGGACTGAACTTAATAAAAATTGCGTCTTGACAAGGCCCTCACTGTCAACTGAAGAGTCCAAGTGAGAACGCCGGGACGAAACGCCAATTTTTATGGACTAAAGGCCGTTAAAAGCTATATTGAATCAATAATTCAACAAGTCCAATTAAATAATGCTAAGTCTTCTACTTGGCTGATGTATTTCAGTAGTATATAGAATTTGTATTATAAAAAACACTCATATGTTAACAATGCCAGGCCACGGGTAACAAAATTTCCAACAATTCTTGATTAGAAATTCTAATTGGGTTGGATATAGTTCACATTCGGTTTTCGCTGTAAAATTGATGTAAGCTGGACTGAACTTAATAAAAATTGCGTCTTGACAAGGCACTCACTGTCAACTGAAGAGTCCAAGTGAGAACGCCGGGACGAAACGCCAATTTTTATGGACTAAAGGCCGTTAAAAGCTATATTGAATCAATAATTCAACAAGTCCAATTAAATAATGCTAAGTCTTCTACTTGGCTGATGTATTTCAGTAGTATATAGAATTTGTATTATAAAAAACACTCATATGTTAACAATGCCAGGCCACGGGTAACAAAATTTCCAACAATTCTTGATTAGAAATTCTAGTTGGGTTGGATATAGTTCACATTCGGTTTTCGCTGTAAAATTAATGTAAGCTGGGCTGAACTTAATAAAAATTGCGTCTTGACAAGGCCCTCACTGTCAACTGAAGAGTCCAAGTGAGAACGCCGGGACGAAACGCCAATTTTTATGGACTAAAGGCCGTTAAAAGCTATATTGAATCAATAATTCAACAAGTCCAATTAAATAATGCTAAGTCTTCTACTTGGCTGATGTATTTCAGTAGTATATAGAATTTGTATTATAAAAAACACTCATATGTTAACAATGCCAGGCCACGGGTAACAAAATTTCCAACAATTCTTGATTAGAAATTCTAATTGGGTTGGATATAGTTCACATTCGGTTTTCGCTGTAAAATTGATGTAAGCTGGACTGAACTTAATAAAAATTGCGTCTTGACAAGGCCCTCACTGTCAACTGAAGAGTCCAAATGAGAACGCCGGGACGAAACGCCAATTTTTATGGACTAAAGGCCGTTAAAAGCTATATTGAATATATTTCTTATAGTTATAGTTCTGAGTTGAATAATTGGCCAGCTTGTGTAAACAAAAATATAATAATTAAAACTAAATTGCCAGCATAATTTTAAAAATAAAATTAAAGGCTTTCATTTACATCTTTAAACGTGGGTCGCGAACCCATTTATCTAGTCGGGCTGTAATCAATATCAGATAAGTTAAACGAATATTTTTCAATTAAAAATCGATTCTTTGTGTTTTCTTTTTACTTTTTTGCAGGTTACTTATTGTCGTATATCCTTGGCGTGGAATATCCCTATGGGTTTACCAGCTCTAGTTTCCAGCTCATACATACAATTGCCTACGACTTTTCGCACGCGAGATTTTAAGAATTTTGGAAGCAATTTCGCATTGACACCATGGACAAAATTACTTTGTGCGAAGTTTCGGTGGAATACTTCTTGGCCTTCCCGATAAACCACAGGTTTGGACCTTGAATTGTAAGTATTTTTGGACTTAACGTGTGCCCTGAATAAATTATCCGAAAACTTCTGTCTGGCCAACGTTGTTTTAAGTGCTTTCGGCTGGGCTAACATTTCCGGGTCTTCGAGTGCTTTTAGATCGCGCAGTATCCGATACGTAGAGCCATGAGATATCATATTTTGTCCGAACAGAGCATAGTACGGTTGACACCCGATAGAGTCGTGCATATCTGATCGTAGGGCACAAGATATACTTGATAATTGAACATCCCAGTCATTTTGCTCTTTTGATATCATGACTCTAAGCTTACTCAAGACACTTCGGTTTACCCGCTCGGAATTGTTAGCCTGCGGTGAATACAACGCCGTTCGCACATGTTTTATGCCATAGTTCGCCATGAAGTTTTTAAACTCATGGGACTCGAACTGACGTCCGTTGTCGGAGTGAATTAATTCAGGGGTGCCGAAAGTGTGAAAAATTTCTGTTTCCAAAAAGTGTACTACTTTTGAAGACGTGGCCTTAGACATAGCTTTTAAGAAAACAAATTTCGTGAAGTGATCTAACACAATGAAAACATACACGTTTCCTCGCTTCGTGCGTGGATACGGTCCCAAGAAATCAATATATAGTCGTTGAATAGGCCTTTCTGTCACAACCTGCCTGGTGATGGGTGGTCGAAGAGTCGTGTTTGGAGCCTTAATCATTTTACACGTTTCACACTCACTTACAAATGCCTTGATGTCCGTTACCATTTTAGGCCAATAGTATTTTTCTCGTATTCGAGCATGTGTCTTAGCAAAACCACTATGACAACTCAACTTAGTATTATGGGACAGTTCAATGCATTTGCGAGTGAGTGCTTCTGGCAACCATAGACGCCAAAGCGAATCCTCTTCGTTTAACTCACCAGTCCTGAACCTAACTCTTTTGTATATAAATTTTCCCGATACAACTAGGTCCGGAAGCGCAGATTGATTAGAATTGATGTTCTTTCTCAATTGGGTTTATTGTTCCGAATCAAATTCAACGGAGTCGAGATCAATCTCACCACATAGCAATGCCGAAGAAAACTCATCAAGCTCATGATCTCCCACGGTTACTAACGCAGAAATCTCTTCCATATCCATACGAGACAGAGTATCTGGTACCACGTTGAGGGATCCCTTCCTATGTTCGATTGAAAAATCATAGCCTTGGAGCTCCAGACTCCATCGAGCGAGTCGTCCACTCAGCTCTTTCATTGACATTAACCATTTCAGGCTTGAATGGTCCGTTATGACTTTGAAAGGTAATCCGTCAACGTAAGGCCTAAATTTTCGTATGCTCATCACTGCTGCAAGACATTCCTGTTCGGTAACCGTGTAGTTTTTCTGTGCTTTGTTAAGCTTCTTCGACATGTATGCTAACGGTCTCTCGTTGTCGTTCTCATCCAATTGAAAAAGGACACCACCTACTCCTTCCGAAGACGCATCACACTGAATAGTAAATGGTTTAGTGAAATCCGGCTGCGACAACACAGGTGCGGAGGAAAGTGCAGTCTTCAGTCTATTAAACCCCTCTAGAGCTTCAGGTGTTAGCTCAAACTTCTTTTTCTTTTTGAGGCAATCCGTTAAGGGAGCTGCCAGATCAGAATAGTTCTGAATGAACCTCCGATACCAACCAGTTAAACCCAGAAATCTCCTAACCTGTCTTAGGGTCGTGGGGACGGGAAAATTAACCATTGCCTCGATCTTTTCAGGATTAGTTTTCAAAGTACCTTGGCCGACGATATACCCGAGATACTTTATCTCCCGCATGCAGAACTTGCTCTTGTCAAGATTGATAGTAAGATTTGCCCTGCGAAGACAAGCAGCCACTTCGTTAAGGATCCGAATATGAGATTCGAAATCAGCCGTGCAAATTAACAGGTCGTCTAAGTAGACAAATACATTTTCACGAAGTGAACTAGGAACGACTTGATCGATGACCCTACTCATAGTTTGACCAGCATTGCTCAAACCAAACGGCATAACCTTGAATTGGTAGAGCGGTCTACCGGGTACTGCAAATGCTGTCTTATCTCGCGATTTTTCATCGAGTGGTATTTGCCAATAAGCATCTTTCAAGTCGATTCCCGTTATAAAATGCGTGTCCTTGATTCGGCTGAGTAGTCCCTCTATATGCGGCAACGGATACGCATCCTTAACGGTGACTGCATTGACCTTTCGGAAATCCAGACACAGGCGGACTTTGCCTGGTTTTCTTACTAACACCACAGGACAACTCCAAGGTGAATTACTGACTTCAATAACTCCAAGCTCCAACATACGGTCCAATTCTTTGTAAACTTCTTCCTGACGAACCGGAGACAATGGATAATGCCGGGATTTGATCGGAACCGCGCTTCCCGTGTCGATCACATGACAACCAAGAGGTGTCTTACCCAGCCCTAGCACGACAAAGTTAGGAAATAACTTTTTGGTTTTCTCTAGCTGAAAACTTTGTTCGGGAGAAAGTTTTATCAACTCAGCCTCATCCTTGAAATTTACTTCATCCTCACTAGGGCCGACGTCGGCTTGAATCTCACTTATTTGTGGCATAAGATTGAAGTCCCGCCAAAAGTTCATCCCCAAATACAGTTTTTGAGTGAGGTTTGGGATCAAGTAAAAAGAAAGGCGCTTTGAAATGCCATTGTACTTTGTCTCGATATCACAAAATCCTACTATATCGTGAGATTTACCATCAGCAGTTCGTACAACGTTTCTATATGGCTTTATTTCGGCGCCAATTCTTTTTACCAAATCCCAACACTCCCTACCTAACACCGATATGGATGCACCACTATCTAACAAGCCAAGGACTGACTCACCTTCTAACAGGACATCCGTGTACTATTTGTTTTTTGACTTTTCTTCGATTACGAAACCGACGTCGACATTTTTTTTACATGAGCGCTAGCCAAACCATTATTATTCCCGAAAATTCGAGATCGAATCTTGTAATAGTTTTGCTTTCGCTCGTGAAGGGACTTTAGCGCATAGGTTTCCACAGGATGAGAATGAGGACTTAGAGAACTAATAGGATTCTCTCGTTCCAAGATCTTAATTGGGGCACTTTCAACAGCTATTTCTGCGCTAGAATCCGAGTTTGGTTGGTTCTTTAGTTCTGTGGGTGCTCGGGCTTCTTTTTCGTGGAACGAACTTCCCCACTCTTCTTTTCGTCCCTCGACACGTTTCCCGAGTGCTTACCGCACTGAACAGTATTTATTCCCTTAGCACCGCACAAAAAGCAAAATAAATTTCGTGTTTGCGATGGGCAAAAATGGTAGGCATGGCCTTTTTCATCGCAATTCCAACAGATGTAGTTGGCAGTCGAAAAAGGCTTCCGTCTTGCCGAAAAGGCCGAGATTTCCTCCCCGTCTTCATCAATTTCTTGAAAATCTTCCTCAATTGAGATTTCATGAACTGTTTTATGGGAAGAAGTTCGCTTCGCCAAAAATCTCTCGGCTTCTCTGGCTTTATTTCTTAATTGCTCCAGAGTTTTTACTTCACTTGATAGTAATATCTCACCTATTCTATCTTTGGCGTTATTGCGAATAACGTCAACCATTTTCTTATCATCAAACGGTTCTTTTAACCGGTCGTTTAAAAAAACAATGGCGGTATAAAAATCGTCAAAACTTTCTTTGACCCCTTGCTTACGCGTGAGCAACTTCATGTATATTTCAACATCACTTTCTAATTGCCCAAACTCTTTTGTCATTTCAGATTTGACATCAGATAATTTTGCGTCTGGATTTCGACGCAAAAACGACCAAAACCATTTGTTGGCCTTACCTGTCAGCAAAATGTGAAAATTTGCCAACATTTTCTCATCGCTATATCTCGAAGATTTCTGCATCTTCTCGATAGTGAAAATAAAATCGGTTACGTTATCGGTACCATCATATTTGATGTTCCATCTGTCTAACCTGCAGTAGTCCGACGCGCTAAACATCGATGGAGAGATGGAATTTGTGTGCACTGGTGTGGCAGGGAAATTTTCACCAACCGCCCCTATGTCGGCGTTAGGCTGGTTATTTCTGGGTGCAGTATTCTGCGGTTGAGCTGGTATGTGTAAATTTTCCAGTTTTTTAATCACATTTACCATAAACACATCCATTTGTTGAAATAACCGAACCTGATTTTCCAACATACTCCTCTCGATCCTAGCGGCTAGTTCATCCGTATGGTTCTCTACTTGGGCATTTACAGGTGTTCCACTTCTTAAACCACCCCTATCTTGCAAACCGCTCTGCAATTCTTCATTCTCGTTTGCAGGATCCGTTCCGTTCGACATATTGAACGTTGAGTTCGAAACTGTAGAATTCAAATTTTCGGAAAAACTAAAGGAATTGTCTAAGTCGAAACGATCGATGGTACTCCGAAATCTTTGGTAAAATTCCTCAAATCTAGCCTCGGAATTTGCGTAAATCACACTTAACTCGTCGTGAAGCGAGATTCGACGCCTGCTCATGCCTTTTCCAAAAACAACCTATCTCAAATCTTCCCCACACAACTTCAAAAAAGATGACAAGTTATGGCAAAGAAATGATAGTTCTGACTCGAAAGCAAAAATTTCCACCAAAAAAATCAATGTCAAAAAAAAAAAACTGACTCCTGGTTTCGAATTTCCAATGCCAGCTGTAAACCAAAAAAAGTATGCGGAACAAACCAAAATTTAACCAAAACAATTGTACACCTCAACTAAACTTTTTTCCTTTGCGTTAAGTGCAACCTCAATTTCCAACAAGGGCGTTTGTTCGAGGTTCGAGTACAAAACCGTTGATTCCACACGACCAGAAACCAATTATTTGAGAAAAAAAATATAAACTTTGATAAAAGTAAAGAAAACAGGTATTTTCTTTCAAAATATAAATAAAAAAATTTTTTAAACCACTTAATGGTATTTTAAAACTTTCAAAAACAAATTTCAAAATTTTCAGAAAATATCATAAAAGGGATGAGAATTCAGATCTTAGAAGGATGACAAAATGATGAAGGAGAAGAAGCCGTCGTACTGCGAGCCGGAAAAAAATGAGCAAAACAAAATTAAAGTAAACTAATTGTATTTGACTATTGAATCTAATAAATTTAAAAACAACTTCTCTCTCCATCTACAGGGCAACTTCCGACAAACCATTCATCGGTGAAGGCATCTGCAAACTTCGAGAAAAAATAAAAAATTTATGGAAGGATCTCCAAAGACGCCCATAGCATCGACGGGTCTCTTCCATGTTAATGTTTACAAGTTAAAAAGAATTGGGATAACGTATCCTGCTATTTGGGTATCTTTAAGACCGATACCAAAAGACTCGAACTTTGTATCCCACACTTTGACTATTTATTTTTATGTTGTATGGTTTCACCTTTCTTGCGGCAACGCGGTACCAAGTGTTTTTCACCCAGTGATCGGGACTCACAAGAAAGGTGTAACCACCTAATTCAATCGAAATGAAAACAAAAAAAATTGAAAGAAAGAAATTTAAAATTATTGAAAAAAAAATATTGAATTAAAGATTTGGAAAGAAAAAAAACTAATTAAAAGAAAAGTGAATTGGCTCAAAAAAAATATATAGCCGCACTATCTTTGGATAGTGGGCTCCACGTTGCGGGCGCCATTTTGTAGCGGGCTGCTTTGCCTTCACGGTCCTTGCTGGCATTTTTCGAACCCCTAGCTCAGCGGTGGTCTAGGTTCTTGGACCTCGAGCTCACTACAAAAAAAATTTAAATTGCCAGACTTGCATCTAGATAGTATCGATGCGCGAGACGTTATACTTAACCCTCCCTTCCTCGGTTACTCCCTCGCCAGAGTAACCCCTTTATTAGGCTTCTCCTCCTTCTACATCACTCCCTTTACCTCATCCTTCTCATCCCTGTATCGAACTTACTCAAAACTCATTATCAAATAAGTTCAATAAAATGCTTTAATAAAAATCATCATTTCTTTTCTTTCAGTGTATGTTAAAACTAACAATTTTATTTCATATTATATATAAGTTATTAATTTATACTAAATTTAATTCAAAAATTTAAGCTTCGTTTTCACAGAAATCTTAATTACACAATTTTAACCCAAGTTTAAATTATCAATCGGCAACCCTTTGGCTGATCAAAAGGAAATTTATATTCTTTCTATTAAATCGTCTTCGATTTATTAATTAATTTGGGATTTAAATTCCTCTTTTCACTTTCCTATATTTCACTTGACTGTTCTTTTAAATTTCCATTAATCCCCCTGTTCAAGCCCACCCTTCAATCCGCGTACTATTATATATATTGTTTTTTTATTTCATATATATGTATATAATTAATTTAAATATATTGCAACAATATAATTTGGTATACAAAAAAAATAACTCACCCTTAAATTCCTTTTGTAGTGGCCACTGCAACGGTTTTCTTTAAAGATGTATACCTTTTCTTTTTAAATTGTCTGTTGCCTTTGTGCAACTATTTAACACACTTTTAATATATATATATATATGTATATGTATAATCCGCGGACCGAGACTTTACGGTACGTTTCGCGAATTAATAAATAAATTGAATCTACTTTTCACCACTTCGAAATCACCGATATATTAATTTAGCACTTGGTATATAAAAAAAGGAAAACGAAGATTTATAAAAAAAAAATGTACGTTAAAATAAAAAAAATAATAAAAACAATAGAGTTTGGTTTTTGGCACTGATCTGTGGCTGGACTCGAACCTTCGAAGCTTGGATGGTAATCGACCGCTTTACCCTCTGAGCTATAACAGCTATGCAATTTTGGAGGGCAAATCGGTCATGTAACTTTGGTGTGCCTTCAAAGTATATGTATTTTTTTTCTATACAGGGTCTCGTAGTAGGTATTGATTTCTTTGATCACTTTTCCTGCTTGCCTGGTGAAATGGCAGTTTTTAAAATCAGGAAACTCCTGCCGGTAAACTAAATAAATCCTCAATTGGGCGGTTGGAATGAACTGGCCGTATAGGAATTCTCCTTAGATTTTCTTGGAGTTTGCTTTCGCAAAATTTAATTATTCTCGACCCAAATGGTTCGTAAGAATATAAGTATTTAAAAATTGGACCACTTTCGAATTATTCGTTGGACAATTGAATATTTTTTTTTCTTTTTTTTTTATATGTAAGTATTCGAAATTTAATTTTAATTTATAAAGCGAAATTGTATTCAAGTACGTTAAGATTGTCAACCGTCTTAACTGATTGAACTTGATCGTTTTATTCCGCAATTCTTATTTATCCTATCACTAACCGGCATTGGAAAATCTACAGAAATTTAAGCTTTTCTATTTTTTTGTTCTTAATTTCCAGGATCATTGACTTCATCAAATAAAAACCTTCACTCTCGAGTGAAAAGCATAATATTCCTACCCATTAATATGTTTTTCTCTTTAACGTTGCGCAGAGAAAATCTGCACACGAGTTTTCTCGCTTTGCAATTTTAAAAGCTTTTTCCGAGCCTAGATCGCCAGAAACTAATACCATCTAGTACTTTTGCCATCTTAGTACATTCCAAACTCTTCCTAACTTGACAATTGACGTTTCCTACTCGTGTTTGTTTTCGTTTGTGCCCGTCTTTTTATTAAAAATTTTCCTTTCGCGCGTAGAATTTCTTCTTTTTTTTTCTGTCGCGCATCTTTAATTGATAAAAAATATCAATTTCGGTATCAAGCATGTCAAATGCAAAAACATCCAAAATACCATTGGATACGGAATATTTCAAGATTTCAACAAAAGATGACAAACCGTTAGACGACAATGAAATTTATCGAAAAGCCATTGGTTCACTTTTATATCTTTCGGGAAATACAAGGCCAGACATAGCAGCAGCTGTTTCAATTCTAAGTAGAAAAGTATCCTGTCCTACTCAGCGTGATTGGAACCAAGTTAAACGAGTTTTAAGGTACTTGAAAGGAAGTCAGCAGCTACAGCTTTGTGTTGGATGTAGAAAAGAAGAAAAGAAACTCGTCGGATATGCCGATGCAGATTGGGCTACAGACGTAAAAGGACGAAAATCCGCAAGTGGATATATATTCAAATGCATGTCAAATGCAAAAACATCCAAAATACCATTGGATACGGGATATTTCAAGATTTCAACAAAAGATGACAAACCGTTAGACGACAATGAAATTTATCGAAAAGCCATTGGTTCACTTTTATATCTATCGGGAAATACAAGGCCAGACATAGCAGCAGCTGTTTCAATTCTAAGTAGAAAAGTATCCTGTCCTACTCAGCGTGATTGGAACCAAGTTAAACGAGTTTTAAGGTACTTGAAAGGAAGTCAGCAGCTACAGCTTTGTGTTGGATGTAGAAAAGAAGAAAAGAAACTCGTCGGATATGCCGATGCAGATTGGGCTACAGACGTAAAAGGACGAAAATCCACTAGTGGATATATATTCAAATTGGGACAGGCTACTATCAGTTATGCAAGCAAGAAGCAAGGGCTTATTGCACTATCATCATGTGAAGCAGAACTTGTCGCTTTAGCAGAAGCAACTCAAGAACTTATTTGGCTGAGAACATTATTTCAAGACCTGCAAATTGATATAGAAAATATAACAATGTTTGAGGACAATCAAAGTTGCTTAAAACTACTGGATTCAGAGAAAATAAACCCTCGAACAAAGCATATAGATGTCAAGTACTACTTTCTGCGTGACGTTAAAGAATCGAAAGAAGTGCAATACATTTACTGTCCAACGGAAGAAATGATTGCAGACATTCTCACGAAGCCATTGCAAAATATCAAACTATCAAGGCTCAGAAGTTTGACTGGTCTTAAACAAAATGATTAAGGAATTATTTAAGAAGTGTTTATTAAGAAGAGGTGTTAGTATATATAACTCGTTGTATTATATACTTTTGCTATAAAAACACTTTTGTAATATTATTCATATAATTATTTTTAATATCGAACATAATTAAAGTTCGATAGTTTTCAATTAATTTATTATTCTTCCTGCTACTCTTGTTTAATAAACATCTTGTTAGTTTGTTTAAATTATAATTGTTTTTTATTTAATCGGTATTGGACTTCCTGGATTAGCAGATTCTCACAAAGAATTGATCTGTTATTTGTCTTAAGTCTCAATAGCTTAACTTTGACGATCTGTGTAATAGAACTCAAAAAATAAGATTTTTAAGACTTCTTTGGTTTATTTTTCGCCAATGTAGTTCGCTTAATAAGCTTATTTTTTGAGTTCTATTAATTGAGTCATCGAGATAAAAGTATTGAAACTTAGGACAAATTACGGAGCACCATTTTTCTCATAAAATATCTATATGAATTAAAATGGTTACACACCTTAGACAAAAATTAGAAAATCATTAATTTTAAACAAAACCTACCCCTCCCCCAACTTAATCTATAAAAATAGAGTCTTTTGTATTCAATATCACCGCACACATACCTATAAGCCCACATAATTAGCTTTTCGGCTATACCTCCATTACCCACAAATCATTTCGACTCTTTCAATATAAGTATCCTGAGTCTCTAACTCAAACTGCTTTATTAAAAATGCGCACCATGCTCTCACTTCTCTCTTCGGATTTATATTAAAAAGAATTTGGTCTTTCAGTCTGTATAATTATATTATTCTGTGCGCAAATTTGAAAAAGTGAAAGCCTTTTTTGTTGATGTACTTTATATACTTAAAAACACTTTCAATAATAATATTAAAAATATATTTGCAATCTACATACCTTGATTAAAGCCGACATATTTTAATTTTTTTTTTTTTTTTTTTAACGAAAGAATTTAACTTTTAAAAATAAAAAATGCAACCACAAGATCAAGACCACCGCATGTGTGAATCAAAAACAATTAAAAAGTGTGGACTTTGAAGTATCGTAACTTGGCCGCCAGACCAAGAGAGAAAGTAATACTTAGGTATGACGTGTGTTACACCGTTAATATTAATTTGGCACTTTTATTTTATTTTTATTTACAAAATTTAAAAACGGTATTTTGAGCACTGATTTATATGGAGAGGACCCACTGTGCGACGGAGTCACGTGAGCAGGACAGAGGACCCGAAAAGGGAGTGAAAATCCTTGAACCCGCGAAGCGGGCCACGCAAGGTACTGTTTAATACAAATAAACCGAAAGCACACCAACTGACAACATAGGCGCCTGCCTGGCGACTGAGCATACCCTAAGCGGAGCGACGGAGTCACGTGAGCACGACAGAGGACCAAAAAAGGGAGTGAAAACCCTTGAACCCGCGAAGCGAGCTATCCATGATACCTATTGTTAAAGAAAACTATTGACAATAAATTCCGTTGGAATTCGGTTTGGAAAAATCGCCCAAAATTGAGGAAAGAACCACTATTTTACAAAAAGAATTTACATTCAAAATACTTTGGCGACATACCTCACTGTTTATACGCCGCACCAGAATGCTGGGTGCTAGCATATATACTCTATTTATGTAAACAAGCAAAAAAATAAGTCTCATAAAAAAGTACTTTTAGTAATTTTCAATTTTCTCAAAAACTTGAAGACATAAAACCATTCAGTTTTTTGTATTCGATTTAGAATTAATATAAGCATTGACCACTAAAAGCCACTGCTGCTCTAAACCTTTTCTTTAACTTCCCATTGGAAGTTATTGTAATTGGTTCGATTTATCGAATTGAAAATTTTGACATATCTTCACGTTTTGAGGTCTCTAGAATCAGAATTCGTCGTTTTTAGTAAGATGTCTGTATGTGAGCATGTATGTCCGTACGTTCGGGTTACTTTTTTCGTCCACCATATCTCGAGAATGAATAAAGATATCGACCTCGTATAAATTTAATTTTACAGATAATATTGCTTACAAATTCAATAAACCGTTTTTTTACTACACCAATTCAAAAAGGAGCTGTAAAACGTCATTTATCTAGAATATATCGAGAACGGAATAAGATATTCACTTCAGACTAATTTTAATTTACATATAATTACACAATACCAAATTGGTAAATATTAAAAACAAAATTAACAGACACTTTTTTTTTTACTAATAAAAGCAGTTGAAAAATAATTTTCGTCTCAAATATTTCAAGAACAAAAAATGATTCCGACCCCAGTCTATTTTTTTTTACATATAATGACGTAGCCAGCAACTGATATTTTTTTTTAAAAAATTCAATAAACAGTTTTTTTTTAGAGCAAAAAAACTGGAACAAAAACAATCAAAAATTCCTAACAAATGTTTTTCAACACAAATATTTTGAAAAACAAACAATGATAGTGATTTCAAATTCCTACCAAAAATATATACCTGTACCACCTAAATGTTGTGTAATTTAGAGATTTTTAAAACTACCCTTTAAAAAGCTAAGAATCAAAATGTTACAAGAAAAAACTTTTCAAAAATGTTTTAATTCGAAAAATTCTTACCATCAAAATCGTTTCAAATTGAAATTTTGCATATGACACTTAATTTTTGCCTTTTTATATTGTTTAGAACCATTTTTTTTTAAGTACACTCCCCTGATTTTTTGTATTTTTTTAAGCCAATAGCTAGTCTGTTTTGAAATAATTGGCTTAAATAATTAATACCTCCATACCGAGAAGAGTTAGGAAAAAAAGTTTTATAAGTAAGACTCTCAGAATTTTGTAAGCTATTTACAGAATTCGGTTTGGAAAAATCGCCCAAAATTGAGGAAAGAACCACTATTTTACAAAAAGAATTTACATTCAAAATACTTTGGCGACATACCTCACTGTTTATACGCCGCACCAGAATGCTGGGTGCTAGCATATATACTCTATTTATGTAAACAAGCAAAAAAATAAGTCTCATAAAAAAGTACTTTTAGTAATTTTCAATTTTCTCAAAAACTTGAAGACATAAAACCATTCAGTTTTTTGTATTCGATTTAGAATTAATATAAGCATTGACCACTAAAAGCCACTGCTGCTCTAAACCTTTTCTTTAACTTCCCATTGGAAGTTATTGTAATTGGTTCGATTTATCGAATTGAAAATTTTGACATATCTTCACGTTTTGAGGTCTCTAGAATCAGAATTCGTCGTTTTTAGTAAGATGTCTGTATGTGAGCATGTATGTCCGTACGTTCGGGTTACTTTTTTCTCCACCATATCTCGAGAATGAATAAAGATATCGACCTCGTATAAATTTAATTTTACAGATAATATTGCTTACAAATTCAATAAACCGTTTTTTTACTACACCAATTTAAAAAGGAGCTGTAAAACGTCATTTATCTAGAATATATCTAGAATATATCGAGAACGGAATAAGATATTCACTTCAGACTAATTTTAATTTACATATAATTACACAATACCAAATTGGTAAATATTAAAAACAAAATTAACAGACACTTTTTTTTTTACTAATAAAAGCAGTTGAAAAATAATTTTCGTCTCAAATATTTCAAGAACAAAAAATGATTCCGACCCCAGTCTATTTTTTTTTACATATAATGACGTAGCCAGCAACTGATATTTTTTTTTTAAAAATTCAATAAACAGTTTTTTTTTAGAGCAAAAAAACTGGAACAAAAACAATCAAAAATTCCTAACAAATGTTTTTCAACACAAATATTTTGAAAAACAAACAATGATAGTGATTTCAAATTCCTACCAAAAATATATACCTGTACCACCTAAATGTTGTGTAATTTAGAGATTTTTAAAACTACCCTTTAAAAAGCTAAGAATCAAAATGTTACAAGAAAAAACTTTTCAAAAATGTTTTAATTCGAAAAATTCTTACCATCAAAATCGTTTCAAATTGAAATTTTGCATATGACACTTAATTTTTGCCTTTTTATATTGTTTAGAACCATTTTTTTTAAGTACACTCCCCTGATTTTTTGTATTTTTTTAAGCCAATAGCTAGTCTGTTTTGAAATAATTGGCTTAAATAATTAATACCTCCATACCGAGAAGAGTTAGGAAAAAAAGTTTGTAAGCTATTTACAGAATTCGGTTTGGAAAAATCGCCCAAAATTGAGGAAAGAACCACTATTTTACAAAAAGAATTTACATTCAAAATACTTTGGCGACATACCTCACTGTTTATACGCCGCACCAGAATGCTGGGTGCTAGCATATATACTCTATTTATGTAAACAAGCAAAAAAATAAGTCTCATAAAAAAGTACTTTTAGTAATTTTCAATTTTCTCAAAAACTTGAAGACATAAAACCATTCAGTTTTTTGTATTCGATTTAGAATTAATATAAGCATTGACCACTAAAAGCCACTGCTGCTCTAAACCTTTTCTTTAACTTCCCATTGGAAGTTATTGTAATTGGTTCGATTTATCGAATTGAAAATTTTGACATATCTTCACGTTTTGAGGTCTCTAGAATCAGAATTCGTCGTTTTTAGTAAGATGTCTGTATGTGAGCATGTATGTCCGTACGTTCGGGTTACTTTTTTCGTCCACCATATCTCGAGAATGAATAAAGATATCGACCTCGTATAAATTTAATTTTACAGATAATATTGCTTACAAATTCAATAAACCGTTTTTTTACTACACCAATTTAAAAAGGAGCTGTAAAACGTCATTTATCTAGAATATATCTAGAATATATCGAGAACGGAATAAGATATTCACTTCAGACTAATTTTAATTTACATATAATTACACAATACCAAATTGGTAAATATTAAAAACAAAATTAACAGACACTTTTTTTTTTACTAATAAAAGCAGTTGAAAAATAATTTTCGTCTCAAATATTTCAAGAACAAAAAATGATTCCGACCCCAGTCTATTTTTTTTTACATATAATGACGTAGCCAGCAACTGATATTTTTTTTTAAAAAATTCAATAAACAGTTTTTTTTTAGAGCAAAAAAACTGGAACAAAAACAATCAAAAATTCCTAACAAATGTTTTTCAACACAAATATTTTGAAAAACAAACAATGATAGTGATTTCAAATTCCTTCCAAAAATATATACCTGTACCACCTAAATGTTGTGTAATTTAGAAGTTTTTAAAACTACCCTTTAAAAAGCTAAGAATCAAAATGTTACAAGAAAAAACTTTTCAAAAATGTTTTAATTCGAAAAATTCTTACCATCAAAATCGTTTCAAATTGAAATTTTGCATATGACACTTAATTTTTGCCTTTTTATATTGTTTAGAACCATTTTTTTTAAGTACACTCCCCTGATTTTTTGTATTTTTTCAAGCCAATAGCTAGTCTGTTTTGAAATAATTGGCTTAAATAATTAATACCTCCATACCGAGAAGAGTTAGGAAAAAAAGTTTTATAAGTAAGACTCTCAGAATTTTGTAAGCTATTTACAGAAAAATATATAAAAATTACTATTATAAATAGCTGAAGTACCAAATATAGGTAATGTCACATATTGTCCTGTATCTCTATATCTATACCGACCTATTAGCAGCAGCAAATTAGCATGCGACCCTGGTGAACATTTCATGAACTACACAAAATGGCCTCTAGCACGGATAAACCGAGGATTGTCATATTTATAATGATTTACCTATGGTCAATGTCCGTTGGAGCGGCCATGAACACTAGCGCCGCCATCTAGTATACTTGTCTCAAACTATTATCCAAAAACCCAAAGTTATTACACTATATAATATATAATTATGTAATATATACTCTACCAGCCACCACTTAGGTAAATATGTATATGGTTTTCAAGTTCACCAATGGGAAGTTACTAGTGTGGGTCGACCCCAGACTCATTTTTTCATTTTTTTTTTTTATCAAAATTTTGAGTTTGCATGCAAATTTTTCGAAAACTGTGAGAGTGAGAACTTATTTACTGAACGTAACATTCAAATTTTTGCTGGGAATTTTGTGTTATTTCATTAATTACTGCACATTAAATTATAAAATTCGATACACTTTGGAAAATAGTGCTTTCGTCATCATAAGCAATTATTATTTTATTGAAATTTATAAGTGCATTAGTGAATAAAACTAATTAATAAAACTGAATTTACATATAATCTTATTTTGATTAATTTGAGTGAAAATGGAAGACAATTGTAGTGGTGAAAACTGTGAAAAAAGAATAAACCGAAATGATGATTTTGTGTTATGTAGCGGGATGTGCGGGAAAAAATATCATATCAAATGCGCTGAGTCTAGTAAATTTGATGTGAGCCTACTAAAAATAATGCAAGAATAAAATTTATATGTTTAGATTGTCCGAATATTTTATAATATTTTTAAACAAATAGCTGAAATCGCTATAAATAATGCTGAACTAAAAAAAAAGTAGTTTAGATGATATAAAAAAATCAAGTGCAAGTGCAACCATGACAACAATGCTGAAGCTTTGAAAGATAATTGTGAAGTAATTGTGGTTAAACCAAAAAGTGATCAAAACAATGAAAAAACAAGAGAAGATAGGTATTAAAACTGCAATTAATCCAATGAGTATGAAACAAAAAATAGAAGAAGTTAAAAATATTGATAATGGTGGTATTTTAATAAAGTGTGACGAACAATCAGTAAAAGCATTAGAATCGGAAATCAAAACAAAAATGATTCGATTATGATGCAAAAATACAAGAACATCGTAATCCGCGCATTAATAGTGTGGTTATGAGTGAGACAATTAGTGAACATCAATTAATAGAAGCCATAAAATGTCAAAACCATATTGATGATAGTGATATGAAATGTGTCAAGATATAAAGATAGATATATATAACTTTTAGTGGGCTGTAGGTCAATAATTACAGATGTTATTTAATATGCATCGTTTCGACCATGTTTATGCTCTTCATCAGGCCTTTATTTATAAAAATATAAAAGTTATACATACATACATTAATATAAAGAAATATTATAAGTAAGTAATTAAGTAATTCATTCATTTATTGTTTCGTTTTGAATACATTGTTTAGAATTATTATGAATTTAATAGCTATGGCATTGCCGTCAGCTCGGTTAGCAAAATAAATGCAATTTTTGATTTGAATAAAAAAGAAAAAATTTAAACAAATTCGTTTATAAGTAACATCCCATATTTATAATGTTTTTCAAAAAAGAATATAATGTCTTCCAGTCAGAATCGTTAAGCACTGAAATTGTTTCCTGCAACGTTAGAGTTTTCTTCGCAAAGTATGTTTTTCCAATTGTAGCAAGAATGGGACTGATGGAGTGGAAACAGTCCTATGCTTTTAAATTACACGACGAACAAAACTGGTTAAACTGTTGTTGTAGGGGGAACCGTTTAGGTCAAGGACTTCGCATCTAATTTTAAATATTAAAGAAATTTTATTGTAACTAAGCGAATCGTTGAAGTAGTTCTATATACTACTGAAATACATCAGCCAAGTAGAAGATTTAGCATTATTTAATTGGACTTGTTGAATTATTGATTCAATATAGCTTTTAACGGCCTTTAGTCCATAGAAATTGGCGTTTCGTCCCGGCGTTCTCACTTGGACTCTTCAGTTGACAGTGAGGGCCTTGTCAAGACGCAATTTTTATTAAGATCAGTCCAGCTTACATCAATTTTACTGCGAAAATCAATTGTGAACTATATCCAACCCAATTAGAATTTCTAATCAAGAATTGTTGGAAATTTTGTTACCCGTGGCCTGGCATTGTTTACATATTAGTGTGTTTTATAATACAAATTCTATATACTACTGAAATACATCAGCCAAGTAGAAGACTTAGCATTATTTAATTGGACTTGTTGAATTATTGATTCAATATAGCTTTTAACGGCCACTCACTCATATGTAAACAATGCCAGGCCACGGGTAACAAAATTTCCAACAATTCTTGATTAGAAATTCTAATTGGGTTGTTCACAATTGATTTTCGCAGTAAAATTGATGTAAGCTGGACTGAACTTAATAAAAATTGCGTCTTGACAAGGCCCTCACTGTCAACTGAAGAGTCCAAGTGAGAACGCCGGGACGAAACGCCAATTTGTATGGACTAAAGGCCGTTAAAAGCTATATTGAACCGTAGTTTGATTGCATTAGATTAAGCTTCAGTTGAGAGTACAGTAGTCTGCTTTCTGATTTTCGAGCCTCTTCTATAAATGCATCACGTACAGCATATTCGTGTGCTTGAATTATACTGTAAAGTTGCTCCTTTAGATGATGCAGATTATTTGTATCCAAAGTTACCACTACTCCACAAGCGCTTCCTGGATTTCTCCATTTCGACATCCACCAATCCTCGTTTCTAAACTCATACAGTGCCATTTGGTTTGTCAGTCGGGTAACCTGATGAGCCAGTACCTTGACAATGTAGTCCGCTTGTGACTTAAGAGTGCTAGTAAAAATTTTAGGGAGTCCCGTTTCCAGATATAAAGCATAGTTCGGTGTTTTTAAGCCGAGGTTAAAAGCTTCTTTAAAAAACTTCTGTGGAATATTTCTATCGCCTCGAATTCATTGGTTCCCCATACCTGATCAGCATAGCAAAGTGAACTCTTAAGAACAGCATCAAATATCTTGTATTTCGCTGACAGTACTATCCGTTGGTGTGTAAAGATGTTTCTCCATGACATATTTAGAAGACTCTGCGAAGTTTTTGCTTCAATGGTAACATGTACATATGTTGAAATCCATGGTTTTATTAAGATTAACTCCCAAGTATTTGTATTCGTTAGCCAACTCTAAAGGATTTCCATTGAAGAACCAATTATGTGCAGGCTGGTTTCTTGAAAACACCATTACTTTTGATTTGGTTGTATTAGTGACAAGTCCCCATTTGCTACAATAGTTAGCTAACGGTTAATCATTAATTAAAGATTATCTGGGGACTCTGATAGTATCACTAGGTCAACAGCATATAGAAGTACATCTATGGTTAAATAAGCAATTCGTATACCTCCAGGTAGGTGAGCTTCAACATCATTAATAAAGAGTGAAAACAAAAGAGTGCTTAACAGACATCCTTGTTTGACACCTGAGTCCGCTTCAAACCATTCTGATAAGGTTTTTCCATCCCAGACAGCTGCCTTTGATCCAGCATACATTTCCTCTATTATACTTATAAATTTTGAAGATATTCCTGGTTGTGACAGCTTGTAGAAAATTGCGTTTCGATTCACAAGGTCAAAAGCCGATTTAAAATCAACAAAAAATGCGTAAACTTTCTTATTCCTAGCCTGAAAAGCTTTAACAACTGAAGTTAGTACAAAAATATGGTCTACAGTCGAGAAATTTTTTCTGAAACCAGCTTGAAATTGAGTTAGTATATTGTTGGTTTCCACCCATGTCTCCAGTCTATTAACCAGTACACCACAAAACAACTTTTCTATAACGTTCATAAACGAGATGCCCCTATAGTTTTCCACGTTATCAATGTCTCCTTTTTTGTGAATCGGGAATATAACTGCCTTTTTGAACGATGCAGGAATATCTTTGTTTAAGACGTCGTTAAAAAAATATGTGAGCTGGCAGATAAAGGCCGGGGTTGCGTTCTTGAAATGTTCATATGGAATCCCATCTTCACCAGGTGCTTTTCCATTTTTCGCTTTAAGTATAACAACTTGTACTTCCGACAACATGATTTCGCCATCCAATATATCGTCAATGAAAAGAGGTTCAGCATACGAAAATTTAAGATCTGATTTATTAATTAAAATGTTTTTAAAGTGGTTTGAAAAATCGTTAGCAGTTACTCCTGGCCCAATTATAAAGTTTTATCCATTAATTTCTTTTGTCAGCTTCCAAAATTCTTTTGAATCTTTTGTTTGCCCAAGCATGTAAGCTTGATGGTTTTCGAATTCAATTTTCTTTTGAATACACAGATTTTTATAACGTTGGTTTGCTCCGATGTACCAAGTTTTCAAACTTTGGCAGTTGGAACTCGAACGAATGCAAAAGGTCGAAGGATTTCTTTCTCGCTTTCATGCACTCTTTGTTAAACCATTTTTGTTTAAATACCTTACAAATATTTTTAGTTGTTTCTATTTAAGAGTTTTTTATACAAGATATAAGTTGATTTGAACGTTGATCAGTTGAATCAGTCACCGCATTTGTTGTCAAAAGATTTATGTCAAGCTTGTTTTAGTACTTCAGCAAGTCATCCTGTTTACATCTAAGCCGCGGAATCAGCACTAGATTTCTTTGGGTTGTTGTTATTTCTTCTGACCATTCTACAACAATTGGCATGTGGTCTGAATAGATCTTGCTTTGTACTTCAAATTTTCTTATAAGAAGAGTCCACTCATTGTTTACAGCACAATAATCATTTACTGATTTACCTTGACCTCCTATAAACCATTGACCATTTAAAATAATACAGTCATACAATACTTCAAGAAGTTTGTTACCATTTTGATGAAATGTGTCAAGATATAAAGATAGATATATATAACTTTTAGTGGGCTGTAGGTCAATAATTGCAGATGTTATTTAATATGCATCGTTTCGACCATGTTTATGCTCTTCATCAGGCCTTTATTTATAAAAATATAAAAGTTATACATACATACATTAATATAAAGAAATATTATAAGTAAGTAATTAAGTAATTCATTCATTTATTGTTTCGTTTTGAATACATTGTTTAGAATTATTATGAATTTAATAGCTATGGCATTGCCGTCAGCTCGGTTAGCAAAATAAATGCAATTTTTGATTTGAATAAAAAAGAAAAAATTTAAACAAATTCGTTTATAAGTAACATCCCATATTTATAATGTTTTTCAAAAAAGAATATAATGTCTTCCAGTCAGAATCGTTAAGCACTGAAATTGTTTCCTGCAACGTTAGAGTTTTCTTCGCAAAGTATGTTTTTTCCAATTGTAGCAAGAATGGGACTGATGGAGTGGAAACAGTCCTATGCTTTTAAATTACACGACGAACAAAACTGGTTAAACTGTTGTTGTAGGGGGAACCGTTTAGGTCAAGGACTTCGCATCTAATTTTAAATATTAAAGAAATTTTATTGTAACTAAGCGAATCGTTGAAGTAGTTCTATATACTACTGAAATACATCAGCCAAGTAGAAGATTTAGCATTATTTAATTGGACTTGTTGAATTATTGATTCAATATAGCTTTTAACGGCCTTTAGTCCATAGAAATTGGCGTTTCGTCCCGGCGTTCTCACTTGGACTCTTCAGTTGACAGTGAGGGCCTTGTCAAGACGCAATTTTTATTAAGATCAGTCCAGCTTACATCAATTTTACTGCGAAAATCAATTGTGAACTATATCCAACCCAATTAGAATTTCTAATCAAGAATTGTTGGAAATTTTGTTACCCGTGGCCTGGCATTGTTTACATATTAGTGTGTTTTATAATACAAATTCTATATACTACTGAAATACATCAGCCAAGTAGAAGACTTAGCATTATTTAATTGGACTTGTTGAATTATTGATTCAATATAGCTTTTAACGGCCACTCACTCATATGTAAACAATGCCAGGCCACGGGTAACAAAATTTCCAACAATTCTTGATTAGAAATTCTAATTGGGTTGTTCACAATTGATTTTCGCAGTAAAATTGATGTAAGCTGGACTGAACTTAATAAAAATTGCGTCTTGACAAGGCCCTCACTGTCAACTGAAGAGTCCAAGTGAGAACGCCGGGACGAAACGCCAATTTGTATGGACTAAAGGCCGTTAAAAGCTATATTGAACCGTAGTTTGATTGCATTAGATTAAGCTTCAGTTGAGAGTACAGTAGTCTGCTTTCTGATTTTCGAGCCTCTTCTATAAATGCATCACGTACAGCATATTCGTGTGCTTGAATTATACTGTAAAGTTGCTCCTTTAGATGATGCAGATTATTTGTATCCAAAGTTACCACTACTCCACAAGCGCTTCCTGGATTTCTCCATTTCGACATCCACCAATCCTCGTTTCTAAACTCATACAGTGCCATTTGGTTTGTCAGTCGGGTAACCTGATGAGCCAGTACCTTGACAATGTAGTCCGCTTGTGACTTAAGAGTGCTAGTAAAAATTTTAGGGAGTCCCGTTTCCAGATATAAAGCATAGTTCGGTGTTTTTAAGCCGAGGTTAAAAGCTTCTTTAAAAAACTTCTGTGGAATATTTCTATCGCCTCGAATTCATTGGTTCCCCATACCTGATCAGCATAGCAAAGTGAACTCTTAAGAACAGCATCAAATATCTTGTATTTCGCTGACAGTACTATCCGTTGGTGTGTAAAGATGTTTCTCCATGACATATTTAGAAGACTCTGCGAAGTTTTTGCTTCAATGGTAACATGTACATATGTTGAAATCCATGGTTTTATTAAGATTAACTCCCAAGTATTTGTATTCGTTAGCCAACTCTAAAGGATTTCCATTGAAGAACCAATTATGTGCATGCTGGTTTCTTGAAAACACCATTACTTTTGATTTGGTTGTATTAGTGACAAGTCCCCATTTGCTACAATAGTTAGCTAACGGTTAATCATTAATTAAAGATTATCTGGGGACTCTGATAGTATCACTAGGTCAACAGCATATAGAAGTACATCTATGGTTAAATAAGCAATTCGTATACCTCCAGGTAGGTGAGCTTCAACATCATTAATAAAGAGTGAAAACAAAAGAGTGCTTAACAGACATCCTTGTTTGACACCTGAGTCCGCTTCAAACCATTCTGATAAGGTTTTTCCATCCCAGACAGCTGCCTTTGATCCAGCATACATTTCCTCTATTATACTTATAAATTTTGAAGATATTCCTGGTTGTGACAGCTTGTAGAAAATTGCGTTTCGATTCACAAGGTCAAAAGCCGATTTAAAATCAACAAAAAATGCGTAAACTTTCTTATTCCTAGCCTGAAAAGCTTTAACAACTGAAGTTAGTACAAAAATATGGTCTACAGTCGAGAAATTTTTTCTGAAACCAGCTTGAAATTGAGTTAGTATATTGTTGGTTTCCACCCATGTCTCCAGTCTATTAACCAGTACACCACAAAACAACTTTTCTATAACGTTCATAAACGAGATGCCCCTATAGTTTTCCACGTTATCAATGTCTCCTTTTTTGTGAATCGGGAATATAACTGCCTTTTTGAACGATGCAGGAATATCTTTGTTTAAGACGTCGTTAAAAAAATATGTGAGCTGGCAGATAAAGGCCGGGGTTGCGTTCTTGAAATGTTCATATGGAATCCCATCTTCACCAGGTGCTTTTCCATTTTTCGCTTTAAGTATAACAACTTGTACTTCCGACAACATGATTTCGCCATCCAATATATCGTCAATGAAAAGAGGTTCAGCATACGAAAATTTAAGATCTGATTTATTAATTAAAATGTTTTTAAAGTGGTTTGAAAAATCGTTAGCAGTTACTCCTGGCCCAATTATAAAGTTTTATCCATTAATTTCTTTTGTCAGCTTCCAAAATTCTTTTGAATCTTTTGTTTGCCCAAGCATGTAAGCTTGATGGTTTTCGAATTCAATTTTCTTTTGAATACACAGATATTTATAACGTTGGTTTGCTTCGATGTACCAAGTTTTCAAACTTTGGCAGTTGGAACTCGAACGAATGCAAAAGGTCGAAGGATTTCTTTCTCGCTTTCATGCACTCTTTGTTAAACCATTTTTGTTTAAATACCTCACAAATATTTTTAGTTGTTTCTATTTAAGAGTTTTTTATACAAGATATAAGTTGATTTGAACGTTGATCAGTTGAATCAGTCACCGCATTTGTTGTCAAAAGATTTATGTCAAGCTTGTTTTAGTACTTCAGCAAGTCATCCTGTTTACATCTAAGCCGCGGAATCAGCACTAGATTTCTTTGGGTTGTTGTTATTTCTTCTGACCATTCTACAACAATTGGCATGTGGTCTGAATAGATCTTGCTTTGTACTTCAAATTTTCTTATAAGAAGAGTCCACTCATTGTTTACAGCACAATAATCATTTACTGATTTACCTTGACCTCCTATAAACCATTGACCATTTAAAATAATACAGTCATACAATACTTCAAGAAGTTTGTTACCATTTTGGTTGCAAATACTATCCATAGAATTTCTGCTACTTTGGTTTACCCAAGAGTTATTTGTGCTTCGGATTGAAGTTACTTGTAGGTTGTTAGTTCTCGCATTGAGATTAGTAGGATACTTTTACTTGCTAGATTTGACATAATGTTATTAAATTGTTTATAATCTTCAGTCCACTTAGTACAATTCATATAAAATGGGACAATGTACATACCATTTTTGTGTAAGAGTTTAACAACAATTCATTTTTTTTTTTTCAATTTCTTCAAACGCGTAAGTTTTAAGTAGTGTTGTCTTAATTCCGTACAGACTTCCACCACTTGCACGCCCTTTTGTAAATGTCATAGTAAGTAAGTATTTCATTTTATTTAACAATATATCAATTTAAAGTTTACTTAATGAATCTAAAGCTTTGGCATAGCCGTCAACTCGATTGGCAAAAAAGTATATTAAGCGATTTGTATGATTTGTATCAGTCATTAATAAGTTTCTATACTTATAAATATTGAGTTTAAAAAACAGTACAATAAATTCCAATTCAAACCATTTGATAATTCTATTGTTTCATTCATGGTTAAATTGATTTTCCCGAAATATTTTAGTCTTTGATGTTTAAATACTGGACATATGCTTATAAAATGAAAGCAGTCTTCTTTTGCTCGCATATTGCAGAGGGTACAGAATTGATGAAATTTACCGTTGTAGGAACTGCCATTTAAGGCCAGGAGTTCACATCTGGTCTTGAATATTAGTGAAATTTCTTTATAATTCAACGTATCATGAAAGTAAACGTTATTTAACAGGTTATGATTGAGTTGAGAATAAATAATTCTGCTATCAGACTGGAAAGCTGCTTTAACTAATGTTCCTCGATTAAAAAATTTGTTTACGAAGTTTCTTTGGAGTTTTTCTACTACTTAAAATTCATCCATTCCCCAAACTTGTGCAGCATAGCAAAGAGATGTTTTTACAACACATTCGAAAATTTTGTATTTGGCTGACAACAATACAAAAATATTTCTCCATGGTATATTCAGCAAACTCTGAGAAGACCTCGCTTTTTCAATTAGATGACTTTTGAAATCCATCGTTGGGTTCAACTTGACTCCTAAATAGTTATAATCTTTAGCGATTTCAAGGCGATGACCATTGAAGAACCAACTATCTCTAACTAAACCATTTATTGTAAGTCCCCATGTGTTGCAGTATGTTGACAAACGGTTTATCATGAGTTGCAAATTTTCTGGTGACTCTGAAAGAATCATAAGATCGTCTGCATACAGAAGAACATTGACAATGCTATAAGTGATCCGAATCCCACCGGGAAGACATTTGCCAATATCGTTAATAAACAACACAAACAACAAAGTACTTAGAAGGCATCCTTGTTTAACACCGGTGTCGGTAACAAACCATTGTGAGAAGATAGATCCATCCCAAACCGCTGCTTCTGTACCAGTATACATGTTCTTTAATACATTAAAATGTAGAAATTCAAAGTTGGGAGAGTTTGTACATAAGTGCACTTCTATTCACAAGATCGAAAGCTGCCTTGAAGTCTACAAAAAACGCAAAGATCTTCTTATTTCTGGACTGGAATGATTTGACTTTTGACGTTAAAACAAACATCTGGTCTATAGTACAGTATTTTTTTCTAAATCCCGCTTGGAAGTCTGTTAAAATGTTGTTGTCATCAACCCACTTTTCTAATCTGTTCATTAGAACACCGCAAAATATTTTAGCCATAACGTTCATAAATGATATTCCCCGATAATTTTCGACATTATTTGGATCACCTTTTTTATGAATAGGAAAAATAACTGAGTTTTTGAATGAAGAGGGGACAATTCCGGTTGAAAAAATGTTGTTAAAAAGCTGATATAGCTTATTAATAATAGCTGGTGTTGCATTTTTAAAATACTCATACGGAATTCCGTCTTCTCCTGGTGCTTTCCCATCTTTGGCTTTCTGAAGTACTATTTTTATTTCATTAATATTTATTTCGGAGTCCAAAGTTAGGTCTATAACCAGTGGTTCTGCATAGGCAAAAGACAAGCTGGACTTGTTGGATAGTAGGTTTTTGAAATGATATGAGAGATGATCTGCGGACACATTTGTACCAATTATAAAATTGAATCCATTTATATCTTTTGCTAAATTCCGGAAGTCTTTCGAATTTTTGGCCAGACTTAGACTTTGCTCGGGTATTTTCATATTCAGCTTTTTTTGTGCGGCATAATTGCTTGTATTTGGAGTTTGAGTCAATGTATAGGTATAGGTATAGCAATTTCTTAGTGCTTTTAAGAGTGCGAATGAGTTTTTCCGGGCGTTGATGCAATCTTTATCAAACCACTTTTTTTTGAATTTTAAAGTACAACCAGAAGATTAAGCTCGTGAAGAATTTCTTATACATGAAATTATTTCCTTTGAAAGCAAATCGGTAGGTTCATTAGATGAAAAAGTCTCGGTGATAAGGATGTCAAGATTATTTTGGTAGGTATTTAGGTTTTTATTCTTCCATTTAAGTCTTGGGAGTAGCTTCAGATTTTGATGTGGTAATGTTTTTTCATTGGTCCATTCGAATACGAGAGGCATATGATCAGAATAGGTTTTATACTCGACTACCAATTTTGTGACTAGGTTCATCCAATCGTTGCTTGCTGTGCAGTAGTCGATAACAGATTTCCCCTGTCCTCCAACGAAAGTGTAGTGACCCTCCGTATCCCCATAAGTGCAACCATTTAAAACGATGCTATCATACATTTGCAACATATCTAAGAGATCGAGTCCAATTTGGTTGCAGATATCGTCTTTAGACAGTCTATTGGTTGTTGAGATAAAAGTATTGCTTATTGATTGTGCAGTGTGGATTTGCATCTGACCAATTCTAGCGGTATTCATGCGGTATAGGATGGACATCTTAGGGATAAGTGAAGTTAGATGGCTGGGTTCGGGGAAGTTCAAGTCACCAACCCGTAACACTGTACTATTCTATTCCGGAAAAACACCTGGAAGCGCTCGGGAATCTGGCGTTGGATTGCTGCTTTCCAAAACAGCTCTCAAAAGCCTAATTTCCTGGGAGCCTTTAGGTGACAGGATCCTGAAAGCCAGGTTCCGGACTAGAGTACGTCGCGTCACCATCATACAGTGTTACGCCCCAACTTTGCTCTCTTCTGACGAGGAGAAGGAGGCCTTTTATAACCGGCTGAGTGCTGCTTATGATAGCGTTCCTCGAGGTGATATAGTTATGGTGATGGGAGACTTAAATGCCAAGGTTGGCAATGACAACACTGGGCTAAGGCATGTCATGGGAAAACATGGTGTTGGTAACCGAAACGACAATGGCGAACGATTTGTCGATTTCTGCAACGCCAACGGCCTTGTTATTGGAGGGACCATGTTCGAGCATAAGACGTGCCACAAAGTCAGTTGGGTGTCGACTGACAGACAAGCAACTTCCAACCAAATTGACCACTTCGCGATCAGCCGGCGTTTTAGAAGCAGTCTCCAGGACGTCCGTAACAGAAGAGGTGCTGACATGGGAATGGCCCGGGACCACCATCTGATAATTGCTACCGTAAGATTGCGTACAGCTGCAGTTCGGAGATCCCAAGGAAACACTCGAATGCCCAAGTTTAATACAGATAGACTAAAGGATCCTGCAGTGCGCCAACAACTAGGGGACCACCTTTCACAAGGATTGAACGCAATCAGCAGCACGGAAACCACATCCATCGAAAATCATTGGTGTGCTGTGAAAAATGTGTTCATATCCGGTGCTGAAAGTATAGTCGGCCGGGCGCAAGGAAGAAATAGTGCTTGGCTTTCCGACGAAACTTGGGCAAGGATCGAAGAAAGGAAACACCTTAAAGCTCGCATCGCAGCTACCCCAGCAGCAGGGAGAAACGAGCTTGAGTCTACGTACCGCATGAAGATGAGGGAAGTTCACCGTAGTGTGCGACGTGATAAGCGTAGCTACATCAACGCATTGGCTACAGAAGCAGAAGAAGCCGCTAGTAGGTGTGACAGTAGGACCGTCTACAGAATTACCAAAGAGCTCACTGGTGTCCAGAGCTCTAAACAACACCTGGTTAAAGACACAAACGGATCCCTGCTAATTTCGGATGAGGACCAGCTCATAAGGTGGAGGGAACACTTTTCTGCGGTTTTAAACCGCGTTTTCGCAAGTGAAGTGAACCCTATTCCCACTGAGCTACCCGAAGTAACAATTTCCCGAATACGCACCGTACCCCCCAGTAAAGAAGAAATTATCACCGCCATCAAAGCACTGAAGAACAACAAAGCGGTTGGACTTGACGGTATTCCTGCAGAGCTCTTAGGAGCAGCCCCAACGACATCGAGCGAGCTACTGCACCCACTTATTAAGAGAGCTTGGGAAGCAGAGAGCTTTCCTGAAGAGTGGAAAAAAGGAATGATTGTCAAGCTCCCAAAGAAAGGAGATCTCACACAGTGCGAAAACTGGAGAGGAATATGCGTTCTGCCTGCAGTAGCCAAGATAATAGCAAGGATAATATTGGACCGAATTAAAGACCACCTCGAAGACACACTCGACGCCGAACAAGCAGGTTTCCGCACTGGATCTTCCTGTGTTGATCACATCAACACCTTGAGGATCATCATCGAACAGTGCGTTGAATATCGATCACCACTTCACCTGCTGTTCATCGATTTTGAAAAGGCGTTCGACAGTGTCAATAGAGAATTTATTTGGCTTGCTTTGCACAGGAGGGGCATCCCAGATAAATTGATTGCTATTATCAAGGCTACATATGATGGATCCAGGTGTCACGTTTTGCACAAAGGTAGGCTGTCAGAGGAGTTTGAAATCCAAAGTGGAGTTAGGCAAGGCTGTATACTGTCACCAATACTGTTCCTGTTGGTGATAAGTGACGTACTGCACGCAGCTTTGTCAAATGGAAATGGAGGAATTCAGTGGACTCTGCAATCTCACCTCAAACATCTGGACTACGCGGACGACGTATGCTTACTCTCTCATAGGATCATGGATCTCCATCAAATGACAACAAGGGTGGAGAGAGAAGCAGAAATCGTAGGGCTTAAGATCAACTCGGCAAAAACTAAAAGGATCAGCCTTGGAACTTCCTCATCAATCCAAGTAAATATTTCTGGACAACCGGTAGAGATGGTAGAGGATTTCCAATATCTTGGGAGTATTATCTCTACGGGTGGCGGAACTGAACTGGACGTAAACAGCCGAATCAGAAAAGCAAAGGCTGCGTTCGGAATGCTGTCCAAAATATGGAGAAACAACTCTTTTAGCTTAAAGACCAAGCTACGACTGTTCCGCTCCAATGTTGAATCCGTTCTGCTTTACGGCTGCAGCACTTGGAAAGTCACTGAAATTGTCACTAGGAAGCTGCAAACCTTCGTTAATAGATGTCTACGAAACATCTTGAGGATTTTCTGGCCCAACCGTATCTCCAATGCCGAACTTCATGCGAGAACGGGTCAGGAGCCCATAGACTCCATTATACGAAGAAGAAAGTGGCAGTGGATTGGCCATACGCTTCGAAAAGGCGATCGGTGCATTGCATCTCAAGCAATGCAGTGGAACCCGCTCACACAGGAGGGAAGACAAGTGGGCCGGCCTAGAAGTACATGGCGAAGAACGGTCGAACAGGAATCGGCACGACTGGGGAAAAGTTGGAGAGAGCTGAAATATATTTCAAGAAATCGTACACGATGGCGCGTAGGTGTAGTGGAGGCCCTATGTCCCGTAAGGGAAACATCACGGACGTAATAGGTCCGAGGACCTAAGTAAGTAAGTAATTCTAGCATTGAAATCTCCAATCAAAACAACACTTTTATCGGCTATGTAGCTCATAATTTTGTTTAATTTTTCAAAATCTTTTCTCCACTTATTGCAGTTAATGTAAACCGGAACAATAAACATATTACTTTTTTGTAAAAGTCTTATTACAGTAGTACCTTCTAGTTCAACGAAATCGATGGTTTTAAGTAATGATGTTTTTATTCCATATAAGCTTCCAGCGCTTGCACGTCCTTTTTGTTGATGTTTTGACTGCTCCGCACCAGAAAAGTTTGAATCCATTAAAGAGGTTTTTAAATTTAACAAAATTTTCATTGACAACATGTGTTTCGAATAAAAAAAATACATCTAATGTTTTAACATAATTAAAAAAGTCATTAAAAAGAAGTTTAATACAATAATCAATTTAATACAATAGTACTACTACTTGGATTAGATGACATCCCTGGTGATGCAGAGTTGGTTAATATAGTACAATTATTTTGCTGTCCCGAAGATGTTATTGGCAGCCTGGTTTTTTGACAGCTTCAAAGTTTATTTTACCAAACAATCGCTGTAGTTCTTCTTCTCCATCGTTTTGATTTATTTTAAGTATATTGTAACAATTTAAATAAAATGATTTGCTACCTACTACAAGATTATTGTTTTTTATTTGAACTTTTTCGATTGGCTGTGTGCTATGATTACTCGACGGTAACTTAGTAAAATTCGACGTTTTAATTGCATCTGTTTTGTCAGATCTCGTTGGATGTACACACCTGTGCCTTTCAGTTTTGAGGAGTTCCTTAACATTTTGTTTGCACTTTTATTTGAGCCGGTGTTAATTTTAAGTTCAATTACAGTGTTATTTTCACTTAATTTAATCGCTTTTGGTATATCATTTGTGCCTATATCGCCAAGAAGAAGTTGAGTCACACTACGTACTCTTTCTTGTGGATCAGTGTCATCATTTGGTATAGAGACAATTACATTTTTACCTTTGAGTTCTCGGCTCTGTAGCTCAAGTTGATCCTCTAAGACATTGCAACGTTTTTCAAACTGCTGGACTTTCATCAAGCGTTTTTCATTTTGTTTTCGTAAGAAGTTAACCTCAGCATTTAACTGATTGACGTCGTCCTTTGTGGCTAATTTGGCGGTCGCTTTTGCAAGCTCTGTGTGGAGTGATTCGTCAACAATCGCCTTAATTTTCTGAAAGTCAGCAGATTATAATGACATGGTTGAATGTGGGTTGTATATTTTGCTTGCTCTGTCAGTGTAAATTTCTGAATCTGAAAGATCCTCTGTTGAAATTTTGTGATTCTTTCTTTTTTTCGGTCATGTGACTTGAGGGCAGACTTTTTTTTTTTTTTTTTTAGTGGATTTAAGCAGTGTTACCTGTTATATTTCCAATGTTTTTTATTGTGTTTAAAGAATATTTAGTTAAAATAAATTGAAAACTATTTATATGTTAATAAATTTGAATTAAACTGGCTTTATTTAAATAAAATTGAAGAGCGATCTTACAACACTTTTATTTTGTAAATGTTTTAATTGCTGCATTTGAAATTAATTTAAATCCACTTAAATATATTGTGAATTTTTTAAGTTTTCGCTTGTAACATGCGTTTCATAAAGGAAAAATATATCAAAACTTTTGACATAATTAAAAAAATCTACAAATAATAGTTTGTTATTAAGCCCTGACACATATGATAAAATCTTTAAATTATAAAAAGGTATGAGCTGACGGCATCACATTTTCAATTTAGTACTATTGTACTTGAGCCTGGTAAATTTTGGAGAAGTGGCATCCCTGGAGTAGCAGCATCAACTGGTCTAGACCATCCATTTTGACGTCTATTTGGTGACATAATGAGTTTGACAGCTTCAAGATGTCCGAACATACTGCATAGGTGACTTTGTCCGTCTTCATTTTTATACTTGAGTGTATTATTATTGGTTAAATAAAATGTTTTTTCAGAAATTATTAAAGAATTGTTTTTAATTAATACTGGTTCTGTTGGTTTTTTTGTTTTAATAATTTTCCTATAGCTAAGAAGGATTCGGCGTTTGTGTTGTGATTGCTTCGTGAGATCGGGCTGTATAAAAACACCTGTACCTTTTAGCTTAGAGGAATTTCGTAGCATTTTTGTGGCATTCTCATTGGAGCCAGTATTGAACTTCAGTTTGATTAATTTTAAGTTCAATTACAGTGTTATTTTCACTTAATTTAATCGCTTTTGGTATATCATTTGTGCCTATATCGCCAAAAAGAAGTTGATTCACACTAAGTACTCTTTCTTGTGGATCAGTGTCATCATTTGGTATAGAGACAATTACATTTTTACCTTTGAGTTCTCGGCTCTGTACCTCAAGTTCATCCCCTAAGACATTGCAACGTTCTTCAAACTGCTGGACTTTCATCAAGCGTTCTTCATTTTGTTTTCGTAAGAAGTTAACCTCAGCATTTAACTTATTGACGTCGTCCTTTGTGGCTAATTTGGCGGTCGCTTTTGCAAGCTCTGTGTGGAGTGATTCGTCAACAATCGCCTTAATTTTCTGAAAGTCAGCAGATTATAATGACATGGTTGAATGTGGCTTGTACATTTTGCTTGCTCTGTCAGTGTAAATTTCTGAATCTGAAAGATCCTCTGTTAAATTTTGTGATTCTTTCTTTTTTTCGGTCATGACTTGAGGGCAGACTTTTTTTTTTTTTTTTGAGTGGATTTAAGCAGTGTTACCTGTTATATTTCCAATGTTTTTTATTGTGTTTAAAGAATATTTAGTTAAAATAAATTGAAAACTATTTATATGTTAATAAATTTGAATTAAACTGGCTTTATTTAAATAAAATTGAAGAGCGATCTTACAACACTTTTATTTTGTAAATGTTTTAATTGCTGCATTTGAAACTAATTTAAATCCACTTAAATATATTGTAAATTTTTTAAGTTTTCGCTTGTAACATGCGTTTCATAAAGGAAAAATATATCAAAACTTTTGACATAATTAAAAAAATCTACAAATAATAGTTTGTTATTAAACCCTGACACATATGATAAAATCTTAAAATTATAAAAAGGTATGAGCTGACGGCATCACATTTTCAATTTAGTACTATTGTACTTGAGCCTGGTAAATTTTGGAGAAGTGGCATCCCTGGAGTAGCAGCATCAACTGGTCTAGACCATCCATTTTGACGTCTATTTGGTGACATAATGAGTTTGACAGCTTCAAGATGTCCGAACATACTGCATAGGTGACTTTGTCCGTCTTCATTTTTATACTTGAGTGTATTATTATTGGTTAAATAAAATGTTTTTTCAGAAATTATTAAAGAATTGTTTTTAATTAATATTGGTTCTGTTGGTTTTTTTGTTTTAATAATTTTCCTATAGCTAAGAAGGATTCGGCGTTTGTGTTGTGATTGCTTCGTGAGATCGGGCTGTATAAAAACACCTGTACCTTTTAGCTTAGAGGAATTTCGTAGCATTTTTGTGGCATTCTCATTGGAGCCAGTATTGAACTTCAGTTTGATTATATTTCCGTTTTCGGTTAATTTTGTTGCTTCTGCCATCTGATGCGTTTCGCCAAGTAAATGTTGAGTGATAGATTGAATTTTCACCTTTGTGTCAACATTTTCTTTTGGTATAGTAAGGATGATGTTTTTTCCTTTCATTTCTCTGCCTATCATCTCTAGTTCCTCTTCCAAAATATTGAACCTATCCTCAAAATGTCGAACTTTGGTTGATAATTCTTCATTTGCTGTCCTCAACAAGTTTATTTCTGCATTCAACCTTATGAAATCGTCTTTTGTCGCTAACTTTGTTGTTGCTTTCTTAAGCTCAGTTTGAAGCGATTCATCGACAATTATTTTAATTTTTTGCAAATCGCTGTTGGAAATAGCCATGATCGGATGTGTTTTATAAACGATTGGTGTTCTGTTGATAATCGGTGCTTTAGGGTTAGGGTTTTCTTCTGGAGAGGTTTGATTAAATTTTCTCTTGTTCTCAGTCATGTGTCAAGCACGACAGCTTCAGAATTGGTTTATATAATAAGCTTATATAACTAGGTTACCTGGTTAATAGCACTTTTTTGAGAAAACTTGGATGTTGTTGTATTTCTTAATTATTTTTGTGAACTGTAAGTTTGAATTAAAAAAAAAAATTGCGGAGCGATATAAAAATTGAACCAACTACTTTCACAACAGTGTTGCCAACATTTATATATATATATATTATTATTATATATGACGTCAAGTAACTTATGGCGGATTTATACGAATGACAAAATGTCATTATTTCTGTAATTTTCCTGTCATTTTCGTGTAAATGGTTTTCATATTTGTCATAAAAATAATGACATGCCAAACTAGTCAAAAAATTGTCATAAAAATGACATCGTGTAAACGCACAATGACACCATTTTCAAAATTATGAAAAGCCGGAAGAAAGAATGAACTTGCTCATTATTTTATGACAAAATTGTCATTATCTAAAACAGTCATTATTTTGCCTTCGTGTAAATGCATGTCATAAATTAATTGTTTTTGTAATTATTTTGTCATTACAATGACAGATCTTATGACACTTTTGTCATTCGTGTAAATCCGGCATTACAAACAATATTCAAAGATTTAATTTAAGAAAATCACTCATTATACACAATATTCTCAAGCAACAAAATCTATTACAAAGAAATAACATTAATTAGCAAGTTTTTCAAATTTAAAAACTTACTAATTAATGTTATTTCTTTGTAATAGATTTTGTTGCTTGAGAATATTGTGTATTATGAGTGATTTTCTTAAATTAAATCTTTGAATATTGTTTGTAAGTTACTTGACGTGATATATAATATTTCTGTATATTAATGTATGTATGCATAACTTTTATATTTTTTATAAATAAAGGCCTGATAAAGAGCATAAACATGCTCGAAACGTTGCATATTAAATAACATCTGTAATTATTGACCTACAGCCCACTAAAAGTTATAGATATCTATCTTTATCGATAAAAAGGTCACAAATATTAAATAATTTATTGTGTCAAGATATATTTATCGCACAAAACAAACGAAAATCAATGCATTTGTTGAAGTGGACAGAGTTACCAACACTAATGTTACGAATATGGGACAATTAAATATTGGTTGGGACAGGTGTCGTGTTTACCAATATATTACAGTGCTTAAATTATATAATTGTTGTGGATACAATCATATTTCTAAATATTGTAATAAAGATAAAATATGTATGAAATGTTCTGGAAATCATGATGTTAAAGAGTGTAAAAGTGACACATATAAATATAATAACTGTGGGTGCTTGAAGATCAAACCAACGAACAATTAGATACTCATCATGCTGCATCCGATAACAATTGTCCAGTGTTTTTAAAAAAACTAAAAGCTGCTGAAGGCCTTGATAGTTTCTAGCCATAAGACACTATCAAGTGTTTTTTTTTTCTAATATTGAAGGTTTATTAAACAATTTCTCTAGTCTACAAATAATTATTAATGAATTTAACTGTGATATAGTGGTATTAACAGAAACCCATGTGACGAAAAATCATAATGTTGCTGAAATAGAACTAGAGGGTTATTATATGTTTGACTGTAAAAGTGAATCTAGTCACACTGGAGGGTTAGTGTTCTACATCAAAAAAATATTTAAATGTTCTTTTGTCAAAAAATTTGCTATTGCTATGAACTTTTGGTGTCTTATTATTAAAGTGCAATATGAAAATACATCTGTGATATATGTACCTTAGTGCAATTTATCGATCTCATATGTCGACCAAAAATACTTTCTGTGATAATCTAGAACAATGGATAGACTTTCTTGAACTTTGCAATGGTAACTATATAATAATGGAAGATTTTAACATATTCCCAAAAAAGAATCACTTGTTCTCCCAAAAAAGAAAGTGTCTAATTCAATTAAATGTAGTGATTATCGTCCCATAAATATGCTTCCACTTTTTGAAAAAATCATTGAAAACATTGCGTCAAATCAACTTCAACAACTTCCAGGGCCAGACCAACCATATGTGCAAGATGTGCAAATGTACAAGACGCAAAATTCAGGGGGCGCATTACCAGGAGCAAGAAAATGTAATCTGATCTTGCGCAATCACTGCCATTTGCATTTTAACCACAAACATTCTTCAAATAATCCCAAAATAACATCCATCACAACCATGCCAAGTTATTTCTTGCACACTAACTAACTTCACTTTCATTGTTGCATTACAGGAAAATTTAACTCAAGTTATCGTAGAATTAAAAATCCCACTAGACGCATGCAAGTTCAATCCTACCTACATTATTTCCAAATATTTCACCCTGTTCGTACAAAAGAAAAAAAAAAAAATCTCAACACAAAAAAGTTCCATGCCACCTCATATGTGCAAGATTTATTTCATGTACACTGAGTCCCAAAATTAACATAGAGAATATGACAACGAAAAATACTTATTCATACTGAACCATGTGGGCTTGGGCTAGAACGTGCAGGTTTTGTATTAGGCACCGTTCCTCTTCTGTATGTGACTTCTCATCTACGAAAAAACAACAAAACAACAAAAAAATGTCTCAGAAAAAGAGAACAGGTAAGTTTTTTTTTACACACTGAGTATCGAAACTAACATGGGAAAATATTTAAAAAAAACTTATTTATACCGAATCAATGGGCGTGCAGGATTTCTTATTGCACACTTTAACTGTGTAAGGATTAAGTGCCTGCTTACACAGGAGATGAAAATTTTAATAGAATGGGAAAGGTTAAATTGGTTAAGATAAAATAAATAGCTTTCAGTTTTTAATAGAAGTGACGTATTTTGTGAAAGTGTTTATGATAAAAAAAGCCTTCTGGGCAGAATTTAGAAAAAGGCGAAGGGTTGATGAGCCGCAAATAAAGAACAGATCAAAAATTTCGCTAAATTTTTAAAACGCAGATGGGGAAAATGTAAGTATTAAAATAAATATTTACGCTCATCCCTGACTGTATAACGCTGCAATGCGATTTTACAAAAAAAAAAATCTTTTTGATAAAAAAAAAAATTAACTTTTTTACAAAAATTTTTTTAACTTTTTTAATAAAAAAAAAAACTTTTTCACAAAATAAAAATGACTTTTTTACAAACAAAAATTAACTTTTGTACAAAAAAAAATTAAACTTTTTTATCAAAAAAATTAAACTTTTTTATCAAAAAAATTAAACTTTTTTCCAAAAAAAATTAACTTTTTTACGAAAAAAAAATTTTACACAAATTAACTTTTTTACAAAAAAAAAATTTAACTTTTTTACTTTTTTTTTCCTAAATAAAATTAACTGAAGTTCCTATTTATTTTTTATATGTATATACATATGTATGTACATATATAGTTTTATATTATTTTGTTTTTAAATTAATTAATTAATTTATTTATTTCTTTTTAAATGAAGTGTTTTATTTATAATATATTATAATATATGTATGTATGTTAATAAGGGTGGTTCTTAGGGGAAAACAATTGACGACGCCCCCGAGATTGGTTCAAATCAGAGCTGTAAAGTAATTAAATATATTGTGACTTAAGTACTACTTAAGTACAATTACTTGGTACTTAAATTTTTTAAGTACAAGTACTATTCCTCGGAACTTGTACTTGAAAATTTTAAGTGCGAGTACCGAGGAATTGTACTTGTATTTAAATTCTACAAAGGAATTTACAAAATTTGTATTCATTACTTCAGTAATTAAACACTGTACTTAAAAACTTTTTCAAAAACTTTTAATTCCTTTAGTACTTATAATTCCTTTTAAATTCCTTTTGTAAAAAAAAAATATAAGAAAAACAAAAGGAATTAAAAGGAATCAAAAGGAATTAAAAGTACTTAAGGAATTAAAAGTATTTAAGTACAGGGCGATTCCATTATCGCGGGTGCAACATTTAGACAGACTTAAAGCATTTTTATAATAAAATAAAAGAATTTTTAATGAAATTATTATTTGAAGGGTTACATTTTCGACTATTCGCTTGGGATTCTTTTATAAAACTCAAATTGGGTGCAACGAATTTGGGCCATCTATCTTGATCACAAGTACGAAAAACACAAAAGTATGTTAATTGTGAAACATTTATTAAGTTCTTCTTTCATTTTATTGAACGACATTGATTCAATCTACTAAAGACATAAAAATAAAGATAAAAAACAAAAATCAACTACGATTTTTTCACTTTTAAAGCAATCGCGGGTGCAACATCAAATTATCGCGGGTGCAACGCGTCTTACTTTAATGAATATTGACATCAGTAACACGATATAAATGAACTGGATAAGAGATTAAATAACATATATTGTTAGTCAGTACAGTTCTCTATTAATTTTTAGTTTGTTTTTTTTTTTTTCAAATACGTCCAATACTCCTTTGAGTATATTTAAAAATAAATAAAAGAATATTTTAATGAAATTATTACTTGAAGTCTACATTTTAATCTATTCCCTACGTAGAAGTGCTATTAGGGCTGGCCACGAGATGAGACTCGGTGAGACTTTTGGAAGTCTCGTCTCAGTCTCGTTAAAATCGAAAATGTTATTCTCGTCTCAGTCTCGTGTCGATCTCGTCTCGGTCTCGTCTCCGAAAAATACGATATCCGGACAACCTGTTGATTATTGGAACGTCAAACTTAAATTTGTCCCCCATATAGTTTGAATATGAGCAGAAGAAAATAAATATTTGTTGTGACCAAGTGTTCCAGAACTGACGTCATCATCAATCCAAACATGGCTACAGAGCTGTTAACCTACAAGATCATAGGGCTTTTTAGAAAAAAAGCAATATATCTCTGTCTCATAGCTTCTAAACGTCAAATAAAAATTTTGGGTTAATGACGTTTGAGTGCTTGGCGTCAATTGGATTAGTGGCGCGTTCTTTTTTGTAACTATGGTCAAAAACAAAAGTGGCAATGTCAAAATTAAAAAAGTTACTTTTTTTTAAGAACGATCAAAGTTAATAAAATGGGAAGGGGTTGAAAAAAAATCGAAAAAATAAGAAATAATAAACAAAAGACAAAATTTTGATTGCGTTAAATTTATTGATAAATAATTCACTTCCAAAAATGCATGGTTCCTACAAATTAAATAACTATCAACTTCATTTTTGCATGAAATTGAATAGCAATACATAACATTTCTAATTTGTTTTAGCTTTTTTTGTTAATTTTTTATGAGCCACACATTTCTTTATTAAAAAATTGACCCAAGCGGATGAATAAAATTTCAATGAAAAGTGAACTATTCAGAAAACAATTCCCAATATCAAATTCAATAATAAAACAATTAAATTTATAATTAATTATTATAAAATTGAAAACAATTCCAAATGGGAAGACGAAATGCAAACACAATCTAACCCCAAAATGAAAACTCAAAGTAACTTTTTCTTATTAAAAGAACGATGAAGGTGAACTAGTTAGAAAAAAAAGAACGAACAAATGTCATTAACCCAAAATTTTGGCTGTCAGTTTTGAGTTTGACAATTCGGTAAAAATCCCCATCGTCATCGATCTGAACAGACCTTTTGCAGATATGTAAATGTCAACGCTGAATAAAGTTAACCTGATTTTTGCACTTTGACACGAGCTGAGCACGCGGTAAACTCCTCCACAAAAAGTCTTTGTATTCTGTATTTAATAAAATTAATTAAAAGTATTATTTGGAAAAATGAATTAAATAAACCATTGAGAATTAAAGAACAAAATAGTTTTTTCTTTTATTTAATTCTATTTATCATCTTCAAATATTCAATAATTGGCGACGAGGTAAAACTAATTGTAATTTTATTTTTCTTTTCCATCCGTCACAAAATTTTCACCACTGATATTCTACAAAATGGACGCCAATCAATTCAAGGAATTCAATGAACTTTTCAAAAAAATCTTGCCAACAGAATCATCAAAAAATCAGGCTACAGCAAAAATAAATCCGGCTTTAATTCAACCTTTCGAAGTTTTTGATGCGCAGAAGGAATCTTTTAGGTACTATGGACAACGTTTTACAAATTACCTTGACATGAAACAAATTGCGGGTGACAAACCACTAAGTGCTCAAATCCTGCTTAATTCAATCGGAGCTTCAAACTACAACATGTTAGCTGCCTTAGTGTCTCCTAAATTGCCATCGGAACTAAGTTTTGATCAAATAATTGAAAAATTCGAAACGCACCTGTGCCCGAAGAAAAACGTGGTCGTGTCTCAGCATCAATTCCTCTCAACGTATCAGACGGAAAGTCAATCTATTGCCGAATATATTGCATCACTTCGACGGGATATCGCCAATTGCGAATTTACTTGCAGTTGTGGAGCTTCAATCGATGATACATTTTTACGTGCCCAATTTGTACGCGGGATAAGGGATAATTCAATCCGAGAAAAAATTCTTCAATCAGATGCTATAAAATTTGATGAGTGTACAAAAAAAGCAATCGCGTTGGAAGCATCAAAAAGTGATAGCAAAGAATTTTCAAAACCTAGTCGAGAAATTCGAAGAAATTAATAAAATATCAAAATTTAGAAATTCGAAACCCAGAAGTGGAAATCATTCAAAAGTCAACCAATCGAAACAAAAGCAATTCAATGCAAGAAGCAAAATAGATTGTGAGAAACTAGGAATCCAAAAACTATGTTTACGATGTGGTAAAGATAATCGTATCGCCAAAGAATGTAGAACGAGCCAAAGTCATCTCAAGTGTAATGCTTGTAAGAAATCAGGACACATACGGAAATTATGTATTCGAACGCTTTTAAATAGCAACAATTCAAATTCAACAAATTTAATCACGTCTGAAGACCTTAGAAGAGAAGATGAAAGAGATTATTGTGTTAATCAAGTTGTCGTTATTTTCCAACACAAAGATGCTAAAGATCTCGAAAAATATTATATATATGTAAACATCGAAGGAAAACAAACCAAATTCGAAGTAGACTCCGGTGCTGGATATACCTTCATTCCGCGTAATAAATTCGGTGAGCTGAACATTCCAGTTAAACTTCAAAATTCAAATGTTGCATTTCGATCGTATACGGGTAATGTATTCCTGCCTGATGGTAAAGTTAACGTAAACGTTGAATATCGAGGGAAAATTTGCAGAGAAGAACTATATGTGGTACCTGAGGAATATGAAGCGTTATTGGGTCGTCTATGGATAAGACATTTGAACATTAATTTACAGGAAATCGACATCTAGCAAGGCAATTCAAACAATAACTCTATCAAGACAATTCAAAGCATCGGCAATGTTATTGAAAAATATCCGAGTATTTTTGAAGAGTAGGTTGGCTGTATTCCAAATTTAAAAGTGTCGTTAACTCTTCGAAAGAACGCAAGTCCAGTATTTTTTAAAGAGAGAGATATACTATTCGCTCTTCTTGAAAAAGTCATCAAGGAATTGGATATGTTGGAGACACAAAACATAATAACAAAAGTAGCTACTAGTGATTGGGGATCGCCATTGGTAATAATTCCAAAAGCTGATGGAAATGTGCGATTATGCGTCGACTACAAAGTTGGGGTAAGCGAATGTCTTGTCAATGCAAATTACCGCATTCGCCGAATCGATGAAATACGCAGCAGCCTGCGAAACTCGAAATTCTTTTGTAAACTAGATTTATACAAAGCTTATTAACATGTAGTAGCCCGTAGCGTAATGGTTAGTGCGTTCGACTGTCACGCTGGAGGACTGGGATCGCTTCCCAGCCTCGTCCACCTAAAAACTAAAAAGTTTTTTTTCAGGGCTACTGCCTCTTGCGAGGAATTGGACAAATTCTCCAAGAGTATCACTTGTCACGAATAAGTGCTTCTCGTCTAGCCGTTCGGATTCGGCATAAAATTGTAGGTCCCTTCCATTCCTGCGAAAGGCGCACACAGGAATGGTTGCCCTGGTTCTTCATGAGCCGTTGTGCCACCCGATTTATTTTTTATTTATCTACATGTAGCCGTTGACGACGAGAGCAGCCGCATACAAACAATATCGATACACCGAGGAACTTACCGTATGAATCGATTATCATTCGAAATTAAAACTGCACCCAGCGAATTCAACCGTATTATCGACCAAATTCTACAAGATTTACCTAAAACTCTCTCGTACTTCGATGATATTAATTGAAAGATGCCTTCATAGATTACAAAATTATGACATTCATGTCAACAAGAATAAATGTGCGTTTTTTAAAGAAAAAATCGAATACCTGGGGTACACAATAGAATTCAACAAAATTTCAAAAAACCAGGACAAAGTCAAAGCAATTATGAATATGCCACAACCTTCAAATGCCGATGAAGTGCGACGTTTTCTAGGTATGGTTACTTACTAATCGAAATTTATTCCAAACAGTTCTTCAATAACGTATCCACTTCGACAACTACTTCAAAAAAATTCAAAGTTCAGATGGACAACAAGTTGTGAATCTGCTTTCAAAAAATTGAAAATCGAATTAGCGAGTGATCGTACACTGACACCTTATGATCCAAGTTTACCACTCGTACTTACCTGTGATGCGAGTCCCGTAGGAGTAGCTGGCGTGTTGGCACAAATTATTAATGACATCGAACGACCTGTTGCGTATACATCGAGATCATTAACAACCGCAGAGCAGAACTACTCGCAACTTGATCGTGAAGCACTAGCGATCGTTTATGCAGTCAATCATTTTTTCAATTATCTATTTGGCAGACGGTTTAAATTAAAGATAGAGATAATCGACCGGTGGTAAGAATTTTTCATCAAAATTGCCACCAATGACCTCAGCTCGATTACGGTTTTAACTACGAAGTGGAGTTTAAAAAAGGTTCTGAGAATTTAGATGCCGACTATCTTTCCAGATGTCCGATTAAACAGCAAAGTTTGTCTAATGATATGGCTATTGTTAAATATACACTCTCAGATAGTTTTATTTACTTGTTTTCTAAATCACTTTGTTTAAATTAATTTTATAAATCAAAGCATTTTTTCAGTTTTTAGATTTATATGAAAATTTATTTTCTTTCGCATTAAAAACTTTTCATTCGTTCATTTAAGTCGTGTCTTATTCTTTAATTATAAAAAGGAAATTCCATTAGCTATCAACAATGAAATAAATCAAATTTGTATGGCGACAATAAATGAAATTTCAACGAACGTATTAACAGCTGACATAATTCAAAAAGCCACCAACTCTGACAGTCAATTATCAAAAATCAAAAAACAAATTCAAAATAATTCCGATGCTGCATATGAATATACATAAGATAGTGGTATATTATTCAAGGGTCAACGAGTCACCATTCCAGAGTCTCTACAAAAATTAGCATTGCGCGAACTTCATTCAACGCACATAGGCATTACCAAAATGAAACAGTTAGCTCGACGTTACATATACTGGAAAGGTATCGATAAGGACATCGAACGCCTTGTAAGAACGTGTGCGCAAATTAAAGCAAATCCAACAAAAGTCCAGATACATGCATGGAACGAACCGCAAGAAAATTGGGAAAGAATCCACATGGATTATGCTGGACCTTTTCAAAAACTACTACTTTCTAATTGTCATCGATGCCAAGTCAAGATGGGCTGAAATTAAAATATGTAAAAATGATCCAACTTCCAAATCCACAATCGAACTCTTGTCAGACATTTTTCCCATTCATGGTTATCCCAATTCCATAATCTCGGATGACAAACATTGAAAAATAGACTGAAAGCAATGGAAAATGAGCCAATACCAATGCATGAAAAAGTACGTGAAATCATTTTCCGTTACAGAGCCACTCCACTTTCAAATAACAAAACACCTGCTGAAATGTACCTTCATCGAAATATACGAATCCAATTAAATGCTGTTCGACCAAATAAACTCGGAAAAAAAACACAGGAAATTAAATCAAAACGCGACAATTAAGTGTGAGAGATCGGGTGCAAGTCAGATGTTACATTCAAAATAAAACTGTATGGAAACTTGGCTCAATTATCCAAAAGTTTGGGAAACTACATTACTTGACAAAACTAGACAACGGATACATCTTCAAAAGATACCTCGACCAACTGCGAAAAAGTGAAATACCACAGAAAAGTCTTACCAACAATAGTTCATCTCAAGCTAATTCCAACGACAAAAGTAATGTAACTAACTTGCAAAAGTCAATTTTAGTAGACCCTCGAAATTCACAGTCTACAATTATATTGGGATCACAGAGCGGTGGAAATTCAATCGACTCTCAACCGACTTCAAGTAATTCACATCAGGGTACGGATGAAGGAACAAGCTTGGAACCTAGAAGATCAGCAAGGGAACGGCAGACGCCATCGTACCTCAAAGATTATGTTACGACATAACATATTCGAATATTTAAAGTGTGGAAGAACTGTTGTGACCAAGTGTTCCAGAACTGACTCCATCATCAATCCAAACATGGCTACAGAGCTGTTAACCTACAAGATCATCGTCATCGATCTGAACAGACCTTGTGCAGATATGTAAATGTCAACGCTGAATAAAGTTAACCTGATTTTTGCACTTTGACATGAGCTGAGCACGCGGTAAACTCCTCCACAAAAAGTCTTTGTATTCTGTATTCAATAAGATTAATTAAAAGTATTATTTGGAAAAATGAATTAAATAAACCATTGAGAATTAAAGAACAAAATAGTTTTTCCTTTTATTTAATTCTATTTATCATCTTAAAATATTCAATAATATTTAACTGAAATTGGATTTTTCAATTTATTAGACTCGCTGTAAATTTCAGTCCAAATATACAGTCCCGTCTCGGTCTCGTCTCGGATGCTTAAAATGCAGTCTCGTCTCGTTTGGTCTCGGTCTCGTAATGCGAGACCGAGACTTATCGTCTAGTGGCCAGCACTACTCTGCGTGAAGTTCAGCATTTTTTCAAGCTTACGCCTATATTTTTGTGAAGCAGTCTCTTTCCTTACTTCCCTGCATTTTATATTAAATTGTTAAAAAAAACAATCTTGAACAACAAAACTTATTATTCAAGGTATATTATTAATAAAATATGATACATGAATCAATAATGTTAGCTGTCGATAAGTTGCACCCGCGATCTAATTTAGCCATCGCGGGTGCAACCCCGTGGTATACATATATATATGTATGTGGGTATATATATAAATGTATAAATATATATAGATATATATATGCTTACATATATCACATATATAAAAGCAAAAGATTGTTACTTTGGTGTGTTGAAAAGGTGGTAATATTTATAAGTGTTTTCAATCGCAAAAAGAAAAGAAGCGTAATAAAGATCGCCACATCGAACCAAGATTCATCGAGGGAGTGGCCACTGCATCGATCAATTTAGGGGTGAGTTATTTCTTGTCGTACATGTCCTATTGACATAAAATTTGATATAAGTATTGCCCAATATCCGACCAAAAGGGATAATCGCTGCTAGGCTGAATTAAACCACGATTTTTATAAAAAATTTTTTTTAAACATTAAATTCTTTTTAGTTTAAATTAACATATAAATTTTAAAGTTAAACTCTTAAAAGATAGTTTAGAATTTTAATTGAATTTAAAATGTAACAATGTATGTTTCAACAGTAATCAATAATATTTTTAATAAATTGTTCCAATAAGATTTATAGTCATGAATCTCTAGATTTTTAAAAGAAAAAAAGGGGAGATGAGGAGATAAGGAAACCGGGGTAAAGGGCCGAGAAAAGGGAACGTTATCAAAAAGGGGTTGTTCAGCGAGAGAACAACCAGGTAGGGTGGGAATAGAAGAAGTATCTCGCGCATCAATAACATCGGGATGATAAAGACTGGCATTTAAATAATTTTGTTAACGAGGAGGATAAAGGACCCATGGTATGAGCTAGCTTGGGAGTCCTACTTTTGGTGCCAGCTAATCCTCTAAGAAGAACAAACTCGTAACAAAATGCATCACGTACAGCATATTCGTGTGCTTGAATTATACTGTAAAGTTGCTCCTTTAGATGATGCAGATTATTTGTATCCAAAGTTACCACTACTCCACAAGCGCTTCCTGGATTTCTCCATTTCGACATCCACCAATCCTCGTTTCTAAACTCATACAGTGCCATTTGGTTTGTCAGTCGGGTAACCTGATGAGCCAGTACCTTGACAATGTAGTCCGCTTGTGACTTAAGAGTGCTAGTAAAAATTTTAGGGAGTCCCGTTTCCAGATATAAAGCATAGTTCGGTGTTTTTAAGCCGAGGTTAAAAGCTTCTTTAAAAAACTTCTGTGGAATATTTCTATCGCCTCGAACAGTACTATCCGTTGGTGTGTAAAGATGTTTCTCCATGACATATTTAGAAGACTGCGAAGTTTTTGCTTCAATGGTAACATGTACATATGTTGAAATCCATGGTTTTATTAAGATTAACTCCCAAGTATTTGTATTCGTTAGCCAACTCTAAAGGATTTCCATTGAAGAACCAATTATGTGCATGCTGGTTTCTTGAAAACACCATTACTTTTGATTTGGTTGTATTAGTGACAAGTCCCCATTTGCTACAATAGTTAGCTAACGGTTAATCATTAATTAAAGATTATCTGGGGACTCTGATAGTATCACTAGGTCAACAGCATATAGAAGTACATCTATGGTTAAATAAGCAATTCGTATACCTCCAGGTAGGTGAGCTTCAACATCATTAATAAAGAGTGAAAACAAAATAGTGCTTAACAGACATCCTTGTTTGACACCTGAGTCCGCTTCAAACCATTCTGATAAGGTTTTTCCATCCCAGACAGCTGCCTTTGATCCAGCATACATTTCCTCTATTATACTTATAAATTTTGAAGATATTCCTGGTTGTGACAGCTTGTAGAAAATTGCGTTTCGATTCACAAGGTCAAAAGCCGATTTAAAATCAACAAAAAATGCGTAAACTTTCTTATTCCTAGCCTGAAAAGCTTTAACAACTGAAGTTAGTACAAAAATATGGTCTACAGTCGAGAAATTTTTTCTGAAACCAGCTTGAAATTGAGTTAGTATATTGTTGGTTTCCACCCATGTCTCCAGTCTATTAACCAGTACACCACAAAACAACTTTTCTATAACGTTCATAAACGAGATGCCCCTATAGTTTTCCACGTTATCAATGTCTCCTTTTTTGTGAATCGGGAATATAACTGCCTTTTTGAACGATGCAGGAATATCTTTGTTTAAGACGTCGTTAAAAAAATATGTGAGCTGGCAGATAAAGGCCGGGGTTGCGTTCTTGAAATGTTCATATGGAATCCCATCTTCACCAGGTGCTTTTCCATTTTTCGCTTTAAGTATAACAACTTGTACTTCCGACAACATGATTTCGCCATCCAATATATCGTCAATGAAAAGAGGTTCAGCATACGAAAATTTAAGATCTGATTTATTAATTAAAATGTTTTTAAAGTGGTTTGAAAAATCGTTAGCAGTTACTCCTGGCCCAATTATAAAGTTTTATCCATTAATTTCTTTTGTCAGCTTCCAAAATTCTTTTGAATCTTTTGTTTGCCCAAGCATGTAAGCTTGATGGTTTTCGAATTCAATTTTCTTTTGAATACACAGATTTTTATAACGTTGGTTTGCTCCGATGTACCAAGTTTTCAAACTTTGGCAGTTGGAACTCGAACGAATGCAAAAGGTCGAAGGATTTCTTTCTCGCTTTCATGCACTCTTTGTTAAACCATTTTTGTTTAAATACCTTACAAATATTTTTAGTTGTTTCTATTTAAGAGTTTTTTATACAAGATATAAGTTGATTTGAACGTTGATCAGTTGAATCAGTCACCGCATTTGTTGTCAAAAGATTTATGTCAAGCTTGTTTTAGTACTTCAGCAAGTCATCCTGTTTACATCTAAGCCGCGGAATCAGCACTAGATTTCTTTGGGTTGTTGTTATTTCTTCTGACCATTCTACAACAATTGGCATGTGGTCTGAATAGATCTTGCTTTGTACTTCAAATTTTCTTATAAGAAGAGTCCACTCATTGTTTACAGCACAATAATCATTTACTGATTTACCTTGACCTCCTATAAACCATTGACCATTTAAAATAATACAGTCATACAATACTTCAAGAAGTTTGTTACCATTTTGATGAAATGTGTCAAGATATAAAGATAGATATATATAACTTTTAGTGGGCTGTAGGTCAATAATTGCAGATGTTATTTAATATGCATCGTTTCGACCATGTTTATGCTCTTCATCAGGCCTTTATTTATAAAAATATAAAAGTTATACATACATACATTAATATAAAGAAATATTATAAGTAAGTAATTAAGTAATTCATTCATTTATTGTTTCGTTTTGAATACATTGTTTAGAATTATTATGAATTTAATAGCTATGGCATTGCCGTCAGCTCGGTTAGCAAAATAAATGCAATTTTTGATTTGAATAAAAAAGAAAAAATTTAAACAAATTCGTTTATAAGTAACATCCCATATTTATAATGTTTTTCAAAAAAGAATATAATGTCTTCCAGTCAGAATCGTTAAGCACTGAAATTGTTTCCTGCAACGTTAGAGTTTTCTTCGCAAAGTATGTTTTTTCCAATTGTAGCAAGAATGGGACTGATGGAGTGGAAACAGTCCTATGCTTTTAAATTACACGACGAACAAAACTGGTTAAACTGTTGTTGTAGGGGGAACCGTTTAGGTCAAGGACTTCGCATCTAATTTTAAATATTAAAGAAATTTTATTGTAACTAAGCGAATCGTTGAAGTAGTTCTATATACTACTGAAATACATCAGCCAAGTAGAAGATTTAGCATTATTTAATTGGACTTGTTGAATTATTGATTCAATATAGCTTTTAACGGCCTTTAGTCCATAGAAATTGGCGTTTCGTCCCGGCGTTCTCACTTGGACTCTTCAGTTGACAGTGAGGGCCTTGTCAAGACGCAATTTTTATTAAGATCAGTCCAGCTTACATCAATTTTACTGCGAAAATCAATTGTGAACTATATCCAACCCAATTAGAATTTCTAATCAAGAATTGTTGGAAATTTTGTTACCCGTGGCCTGGCATTGTTTACATATTAGTGTGTTTTATAATACAAATTCTATATACTACTGAAATACATCAGCCAAGTAGAAGACTTAGCATTATTTAATTGGACTTGTTGAATTATTGATTCAATATAGCTTTTAACGGCCACTCACTCATATGTAAACAATGCCAGGCCACGGGTAACAAAATTTCCAACAATTCTTGATTAGAAATTCTAATTGGGTTGTTCACAATTGATTTTCGCAGTAAAATTGATGTAAGCTGGACTGAACTTAATAAAAATTGCGTCTTGACAAGGCCCTCACTGTCAACTGAAGAGTCCAAGTGAGAACGCCGGGACGAAACGCCAATTTGTATGGACTAAAGGCCGTTAAAAGCTATATTGAACCGTAGTTTGATTGCATTAGATTAAGCTTCAGTTGAGAGTACAGTAGTCTGCTTTCTGATTTTCGAGCCTCTTCTATAAATGCATCACGTACAGCATATTCGTGTGCTTGAATTATACTGTAAAGTTGCTCCTTTAGATGATGCAGATTATTTGTATCCAAAGTTACCACTACTCCACAAGCGCTTCCTGGATTTCTCCATTTCGACATCCACCAATCCTCGTTTCTAAACTCATACAGTGCCATTTGGTTTGTCAGTCGGGTAACCTGATGAGCCAGTACCTTGACAATGTAGTCCGCTTGTGACTTAAGAGTGCTAGTAAAAATTTTAGGGAGTCCCGTTTCCAGATATAAAGCATAGTTCGGTGTTTTTAAGCCGAGGTTAAAAGCTTCTTTAAAAAACTTCTGTGGAATATTTCTATCGCCTCGAATTCATTGGTTCCCCATACCTGATCAGCATAGCAAAGTGAACTCTTAAGAACAGCATCAAATATCTTGTATTTCGCTGACAGTACTATCCGTTGGTGTGTAAAGATGTTTCTCCATGACATATTTAGAAGACTCTGCGAAGTTTTTGCTTCAATGGTAACATGTACATATGTTGAAATCCATGGTTTTATTAAGATTAACTCCCAAGTATTTGTATTCGTTAGCCAACTCTAAAGGATTTCCATTGAAGAACCAATTATGTGCATGCTGGTTTCTTGAAAACACCATTACTTTTGATTTGGTTGTATTAGTGACAAGTCCCCATTTGCTACAATAGTTAGCTAACGGTTAATCATTAATTAAAGATTATCTGGGGACTCTGATAGTATCACTAGGTCAACAGCATATAGAAGTACATCTATGGTTAAATAAGCAATTCGTATACCTCCAGGTAGGTGAGCTTCAACATCATTAATAAAGAGTGAAAACAAAAGAGTGCTTAACAGACATCCTTGTTTGACACCTGAGTCCGCTTCAAACCATTCTGATAAGGTTTTTCCATCCCAGACAGCTGCCTTTGATCCAGCATACATTTCCTCTATTATACTTATAAATTTTGAAGATATTCCTGGTTGTGACAGCTTGTAGAAAATTGCGTTTCGATTCACAAGGTCAAAAGCCGATTTAAAATCAACAAAAAATGCGTAAACTTTCTTATTCCTAGCCTGAAAAGCTTTAACAACTGAAGTTAGTACAAAAATATGGTCTACAGTCGAGAAATTTTTTCTGAAACCAGCTTGAAATTGAGTTAGTATATTGTTGGTTTCCACCCATGTCTCCAGTCTATTAACCAGTACACCACAAAACAACTTTTCTATAACGTTCATAAACGAGATGCCCCTATAGTTTTCCACGTTATCAATGTCTCCTTTTTTGTGAATCGGGAATATAACTGCCTTTTTGAACGATGCAGGAATATCTTTGTTTAAGACGTCGTTAAAAAAATATGTGAGCTGGCAGATAAAGGCCGGGGTTGCGTTCTTGAAATGTTCATATGGAATCCCATCTTCACCAGGTGCTTTTCCATTTTTCGCTTTAAGTATAACAACTTGTACTTCCGACAACATGATTTCGCCATCCAATATATCGTCAATGAAAAGAGGTTCAGCATACGAAAATTTAAGATCTGATTTATTAATTAAAATGTTTTTAAAGTGGTTTGAAAAATCGTTAGCAGTTACTCCTGGCCCAATTATAAAGTTTTATCCATTAATTTCTTTTGTCAGCTTCCAAAATTCTTTTGAATCTTTTGTTTGCCCAAGCATGTAAGCTTGATGGTTTTCGAATTCAATTTTCTTTTGAATACACAGATATTTATAACGTTGGTTTGCTTCGATGTACCAAGTTTTCAAACTTTGGCAGTTGGAACTCGAACGAATGCAAAAGGTCGAAGGATTTCTTTCTCGCTTTCATGCACTCTTTGTTAAACCATTTTTGTTTAAATACCTCACAAATATTTTTAGTTGTTTCTATTTAAGAGTTTTTTATACAAGATATAAGTTGATTTGAACGTTGATCAGTTGAATCAGTCACCGCATTTGTTGTCAAAAGATTTATGTCAAGCTTGTTTTAGTACTTCAGCAAGTCATCCTGTTTACATCTAAGCCGCGGAATCAGCACTAGATTTCTTTGGGTTGTTGTTATTTCTTCTGACCATTCTACAACAATTGGCATGTGGTCTGAATAGATCTTGCTTTGTACTTCAAATTTTCTTATAAGAAGAGTCCACTCATTGTTTACAGCACAATAATCATTTACTGATTTACCTTGACCTCCTATAAACCATTGACCATTTAAAATAATACAGTCATACAATACTTCAAGAAGTTTGTTACCATTTTGGTTGCAAATACTATCCATAGAATTTCTGCTACTTTGGTTTACCCAAGAGTTATTTGTGCTTCGGATTGAAGTTACTTGTAGGTTGTTAGTTCTCGCATTGAGATTAGTAGGATACTTTTACTTGCTAGATTTGACATAATGTTATTAAATTGTTTATAATCTTCAGTCCACTTAGTACAATTCATATAAAATGGGACAATGTACATACCATTTTTGTGTAAGAGTTTAACAACAATTCATTTTTTTTTTTTCAATTTCTTCAAACGCGTAAGTTTTAAGTAGTGTTGTCTTAATTCCGTACAGACTTCCACCACTTGCACGCCCTTTTGTAAATGTCATAGTAAGTAAGTATTTCATTTTATTTAACAATATATCAATTTAAAGTTTACTTAATGAATCTAAAGCTTTGGCATAGCCGTCAACTCGATTGGCAAAAAAGTATATTAAGCGATTTGTATGATTTGTATCAGTCATTAATAAGTTTCTATACTTATAAATATTGAGTTTAAAAAACAGTACAATAAATTCCAATTCAAACCATTTGATAATTCTATTGTTTCATTCATGGTTAAATTGATTTTCCCGAAATATTTTAGTCTTTGATGTTTAAATACTGGACATATGCTTATAAAATGAAAGCAGTCTTCTTTTGCTCGCATATTGCAGAGGGTACAGAATTGATGAAATTTACCGTTGTAGGAACTGCCATTTAAGGCCAGGAGTTCACATCTGGTCTTGAATATTAGTGAAATTTCTTTATAATTCAACGTATCATGAAAGTAAACGTTATTTAACAGGTTATGATTGAGTTGAGAATAAATAATTCTGCTATCAGACTGGAAAGCTGCTTTAACTAATGTTCCTCGATTAAAAAATTTGTTTACGAAGTTTCTTTGGAGTTTTTCTACTACTTAAAATTCATCCATTCCCCAAACTTGTGCAGCATAGCAAAGAGATGTTTTTACAACACATTCGAAAATTTTGTATTTGGCTGACAACAATACAAAAATATTTCTCCATGGTATATTCAGCAAACTCTGAGAAGACCTCGCTTTTTCAATTAGATGACTTTTGAAATCCATCGTTGGGTTCAACTTGACTCCTAAATAGTTATAATCTTTAGCGATTTCAAGGCGATGACCATTGAAGAACCAACTATCTCTAACTAAACCATTTATTGTAAGTCCCCATGTGTTGCAGTATGTTGACAAACGGTTTATCATGAGTTGCAAATTTTCTGGTGACTCTGAAAGAATCACAAGATCGTCTGCATACAGAAGAACATTGACAATGCTATAAGTGATCCGAATCCCACCGGGAAGACATTTGCCAATATCGTTAATAAACAACACAAACAACAAAGTACTTAGAAGGCATCCTTGTTTAACACCGGTGTCGGTAACAAACCATTGTGAGAAGATAGATCCATCCCAAACCGCTGCTTCTGTACCAGTATACATGTTCTTTAATACATTAAAATGTAGAAATTCAAAGTTGGGAGAGTTTGTACATAAGTGCACTTCTATTCACAAGATCGAAAGCTGCCTTGAAGTCTACAAAAAACGCAAAGATCTTCTTATTTCTGGACTGGAATGATTTGAATTTTGACGTTAAAACAAACATCTGGTCTATAGTACAGTATTTTTTTCTAAATCCCGCTTGGAAGTCTGTTAAAATGTTGTTGTCATCAACCCACTTTTCTAATCTGTTCATTAGAACACCGCAAAATATTTTAGCCATAACGTTCATAAATGATATTCCCCGATAATTTTCGACATTATTTGGATCACCTTTTTTATGAATAGGAAAAATAACTGAGTTTTTGAATGAAGAGGGGACAATTCCGGTTGAAAAAATGTTGTTAAAAAGCTGATATAGCTTATTAATAATAGCTGGTGTTGCATTTTTAAAATACTCATACGGAATTCCGTCTTCTCCTGGTGCTTTCCCATCTTTGGCTTTCTGAAGTACTATTTTTATTTCATTTATATTTATTTCGGAGTCCAAAGTTAGGTCTATAACCAGTGGTTCTGCATAGGCAAAAGACAAGCTGGACTTGTTGGATAGTAGGTTTTTGAAATGATATGAGAGATGATCTGCGGACACATTTGTACCAATTATAAAATTGAATCCATTTATATCTTTTGCTAAATTCCGGAAGTCTTTCGAATTTTTGGCCAGACTTAGACTTTGCTCGGGTATTTTCATATTCAGCTTTTTTTGTGCGGCATAATTGCTTGTATTTGGAGTTTGAGTCAATGTATAGGTATAGGTATAGCAATTTCTTAGTGCTTTTAAGAGTGCGAATGAGTTTTTCCGGGCGTTGATGCAATCTTTATCAAACCACTTTTTTTTGAATTTTAAAGTACAACCAGAAGATTAAGCTCGTGAAGAATTTCTTATACATGAAATTATTTCCTTTGAAAGCAAATCGGTAGGTTCATTAGATGAAAAAGTCTCGGTGATAAGGATGTCAAGATTATTTTGGTAGGTATTTAGGTTTTTATTCTTCCATTTAAGTCTTGGGAGTAGCTTCAGATTTTGATGTGGTAATGTTTTTTCATTGGTCCATTCGAATACGAGAGGCATATGATCAGAATAGGTTTTATACTCGACTACCAATTTTGTGACTAGGTTCATCCAATCGTTGCTTGCTGTGCAGTAGTCGATAACAGATTTCCCCTGTCCTCCAACGAAAGTGTAGTGACCCTCCGTATCCCCATAAGTGCAACCATTTAAAACGATGCTATCATACATTTGCAACATATCTAAGAGATCGAGTCCAATTTGGTTGCAGATATCGTCTTTAGACAGTCTATTGGTTGTTGAGATAAAAGTATTGCTTATTGATTGTGCAGTGTGGATTTGCATCTGACCAATTCTAGCGGTATTCATGCGGTATAGGATGGACATCTTAGGGATAAGTGAAGTTAGATGGCTGGGTTCGGGGAAGTTCAAGTCACCAACCCGTAACACTGTACTATTCTATTCCGGAAAAACACCTGGAAGCGCTCGGGAATCTGGCGTTGGATTGCTGCTTTCCAAAACAGCTCTCAAAAGCCTAATTTCCTGGGAGCCTTTAGGTGACAGGATCCTGAAAGCCAGGTTCCGGACTAGAGTACGTCGCGTCACCATCATACAGTGTTACGCCCCAACTTTGCTCTCTTCTGACGAGGAGAAGGAGGCCTTTTATAACCGGCTGAGTGCTGCTTATGATAGCGTTCCTCGAGGTGATATAGTTATGGTGATGGGAGACTTAAATGCCAAGGTTGGCAATGACAACACTGGGCTAAGGCATGTCATGGGAAAACATGGTGTTGGTAACCGAAACGACAATGGCGAACGATTTGTCGATTTCTGCAACGCCAACGGCCTTGTTATTGGAGGGACCATGTTCGAGCATAAGACGTGCCACAAAGTCAGTTGGGTGTCGACTGACAGACAAGCAACTTCCAACCAAATTGACCACTTCGCGATCAGCCGGCGTTTTAGAAGCAGTCTCCAGGACGTCCGTAACAGAAGAGGTGCTGACATGGGAATGGCCCGGGACCACCATCTGATAATTGCTACCGTAAGATTGCGTACAGCTGCAGTTCGGAGATCCCAAGGAAACACTCGAATGCCCAAGTTTAATACAGATAGACTAAAGGATCCTGCAGTGCGCCAACAACTAGGGGACCACCTTTCACAAGGATTGAACGCAATCAGCAGCACGGAAACCACATCCATCGAAAATCATTGGTGTGCTGTGAAAAATGTGTTCATATCCGGTGCTGAAAGTATAGTCGGCCGGGCGCAAGGAAGAAATAGTGCTTGGCTTTCCGACGAAACTTGGGCAAGGATCGAAGAAAGGAAACACCTTAAAGCTCGCATCGCAGCTACCCCAGCAGCAGGGAGAAACGAGCTTGAGTCTACGTACCGCATGAAGATGAGGGAAGTTCACCGTAGTGTGCGACGTGATAAGCGTAGCTACATCAACGCATTGGCTACAGAAGCAGAAGAAGCCGCTAGTAGGTGTGACAGTAGGACCGTCTACAGAATTACCAAAGAGCTCACTGGTGTCCAGAGCTCTAAACAACACCTGGTTAAAGACACAAACGGATCCCTGCTAATTTCGGATGAGGACCAGCTCATAAGGTGGAGGGAACACTTTTCTGCGGTTTTAAACCGCGTTTTCGCAAGTGAAGTGAACCCTATTCCCACTGAGCTACCCGAAGTAACAATTTCCCGAATACGCACCGTACCCCCCAGTAAAGAAGAAATTATCACCGCCATCAAAGCACTGAAGAACAACAAAGCGGTTGGACTTGACGGTATTCCTGCAGAGCTCTTAGGAGCAGCCCCAACGACATCGAGCGAGCTACTGCACCCACTTATTAAGAGAGCTTGGGAAGCAGAGAGCTTTCCTGAAGAGTGGAAAAAAGGAATGATTGTCAAGCTCCCAAAGAAAGGAGATCTCACACAGTGCGAAAACTGGAGAGGAATATGCGTTCTGCCTGCAGTAGCCAAGATAATAGCAAGGATAATATTGGACCGAATTAAAGACCACCTCGAAGACACACTCGACGCCGAACAAGCAGGTTTCCGCACTGGATCTTCCTGTGTTGATCACATCAACACCTTGAGGATCATCATCGAACAGTGCGTTGAATATCGATCACCACTTCACCTGCTGTTCATCGATTTTGAAAAGGCGTTCGACAGTGTCAATAGAGAATTTATTTGGCTTGCTTTGCACAGGAGGGGCATCCCAGATAAATTGATTGCTATTATCAAGGCTACATATGATGGATCCAGGTGTCACGTTTTGCACAAAGGTAGGCTGTCAGAGGAGTTTGAAATCCAAAGTGGAGTTAGGCAAGGCTGTATACTGTCACCAATACTGTTCCTGTTGGTGATAAGTGACGTACTGCACGCAGCTTTGTCAAATGGAAATGGAGGAATTCAGTGGACTCTGCAATCTCACCTCAAACATCTGGACTACGCGGACGACGTATGCTTACTCTCTCATAGGATCATGGATCTCCATCAAATGACAACAAGGGTGGAGAGAGAAGCAGAAATCGTAGGGCTTAAGATCAACTCGGCAAAAACTAAAAGGATCAGCCTTGGAACTTCCTCATCAATCCAAGTAAATATTTCTGGACAACCGGTAGAGATGGTAGAGGATTTCCAATATCTTGGGAGTATTATCTCTACGGGTGGCGGAACTGAACTGGACGTAAACAGCCGAATCAGAAAAGCAAAGGCTGCGTTCGGAATGCTGTCCAAAATATGGAGAAACAACTCTTTTAGCTTAAAGACCAAGCTACGACTGTTCCGCTCCAATGTTGAATCCGTTCTGCTTTACGGCTGCAGCACTTGGAAAGTCACTGAAATTGTCACTAGGAAGCTGCAAACCTTCGTTAATAGATGTCTACGAAACATCTTGAGGATTTTCTGGCCCAACCGTATCTCCAATGCCGAACTTCATGCGAGAACGGGTCAGGAGCCCATAGACTCCATTATACGAAGAAGAAAGTGGCAGTGGATTGGCCATACGCTTCGAAAAGGCGATCGGTGCATTGCATCTCAAGCAATGCAGTGGAACCCGCTCACACAGGAGGGAAGACAAGTGGGCCGGCCTAGAAGTACATGGCGAAGAACGGTCGAACAGGAATCGGCACGACTGGGGAAAAGTTGGAGAGAGCTGAAATATATTTCAAGAAATCGTACACGATGGCGCGTAGGTGTAGTGGAGGCCCTATGTCCCGTAAGGGAAACATCACGGACGTAATAGGTCCGAGGACCTAAGTAAGTAAGTAATTCTAGCATTGAAATCTCCAATCAAAACAACACTTTTATCGGCTATGTAGCTCATAATTTTGTTTAATTTTTCAAAATCTTTTCTCCACTTATTGCAGTTAATGTAAACCGGAACAATAAACATATTACTTTTTTGTAAAAGTCTTATTACAGTAGTACCTTCTAGTTCAACGAAATCGATGGTTTTAAGTAATGATGTTTTTATTCCATATAAGCTTCCAGCGCTTGCACGTCCTTTTTGTTGATGTTTTGACTGCTCCGCACCAGAAAAGTTTGAATCCATTAAAGAGGTTTTTAAATTTAACAAAATTTTCATTGACAACATGTGTTTCGAATAAAAAAAATACATCTAATGTTTTAACATAATTAAAAAAGTCATTAAAAAGAAGTTTAATACAATAATCAATTTAATACAATAGTACTACTACTTGGATTAGATGACATCCCTGGTGATGCAGAGTTGGTTAATATAGTACAATTATTTTGCTGTCCCGAAGATGTTATTGGCAGCCTGGTTTTTTGACAGCTTCAAAGTTTATTTTACCAAACAATCGCTGTAGTTCTTCTTCTCCATCGTTTTGATTTATTTTAAGTATATTGTAACAATTTAAATAAAATGATTTGCTACCTACTACAAGATTATTGTTTTTTATTTGAACTTTTTCGATTGGCTGTGTGCTATGATTACTCGACGGTAACTTAGTAAAATTCGACGTTTTAATTGCATCTGTTTTGTCAGATCTCGTTGGATGTACACACCTGTGCCTTTCAGTTTTGAGGAGTTCCTTAACATTTTGTTTGCACTTTTATTTGAGCCGGTGTTAATTTTAAGTTCAATTACAGTGTTATTTTCACTTAATTTAATCGCTTTTGGTATATCATTTGTGCCTATATCGCCAAGAAGAAGTTGAGTCACACTACGTACTCTTTCTTGTGGATCAGTGTCATCATTTGGTATAGAGACAATTACATTTTTACCTTTGAGTTCTCGGCTCTGTAGCTCAAGTTGATCCTCTAAGACATTGCAACGTTTTTCAAACTGCTGGACTTTCATCAAGCGTTTTTCATTTTGTTTTCGTAAGAAGTTAACCTCAGCATTTAACTGATTGACGTCGTCCTTTGTGGCTAATTTGGCGGTCGCTTTTGCAAGCTCTGTGTGGAGTGATTCGTCAACAATCGCCTTAATTTTCTGAAAGTCAGCAGATTATAATGACATGGTTGAATGTGGGTTGTATATTTTGCTTGCTCTGTCAGTGTAAATTTCTGAATCTGAAAGATCCTCTGTTGAAATTTTGTGATTCTTTCTTTTTTTCGGTCATGTGACTTGAGGGCAGACTTTTTTTTTTTTTTTTTTAGTGGATTTAAGCAGTGTTACCTGTTATATTTCCAATGTTTTTTATTGTGTTTAAAGAATATTTAGTTAAAATAAATTGAAAACTATTTATATGTTAATAAATTTGAATTAAACTGGCTTTATTTAAATAAAATTGAAGAGCGATCTTACAACACTTTTATTTTGTAAATGTTTTAATTGCTGCATTTGAAATTAATTTAAATCCACTTAAATATATTGTGAATTTTTTAAGTTTTCGCTTGTAACATGCGTTTCATAAAGGAAAAATATATCAAAACTTTTGACATAATTAAAAAAATCTACAAATAATAGTTTGTTATTAAGCCCTGACACATATGATAAAATCTTTAAATTATAAAAAGGTATGAGCTGACGGCATCACATTTTCAATTTAGTACTATTGTACTTGAGCCTGGTAAATTTTGGAGAAGTGGCATCCCTGGAGTAGCAGCATCAACTGGTCTAGACCATCCATTTTGACGTCTATTTGGTGACATAATGAGTTTGACAGCTTCAAGATGTCCGAACATACTGCATAGGTGACTTTGTCCGTCTTCATTTTTATACTTGAGTGTATTATTATTGGTTAAATAAAATGTTTTTTCAGAAATTATTAAAGAATTGTTTTTAATTAATACTGGTTCTGTTGGTTTTTTTGTTTTAATAATTTTCCTATAGCTAAGAAGGATTCGGCGTTTGTGTTGTGATTGCTTCGTGAGATCGGGCTGTATAAAAACACCTGTACCTTTTAGCTTAGAGGAATTTCGTAGCATTTTTGTGGCATTCTCATTGGAGCCAGTATTGAACTTCAGTTTGATTAATTTTAAGTTCAATTACAGTGTTATTTTCACTTAATTTAATCGCTTTTGGTATATCATTTGTGCCTATATCGCCAAAAAGAAGTTGATTCACACTAAGTACTCTTTCTTGTGGATCAGTGTCATCATTTGGTATAGAGACAATTACATTTTTACCTTTGAGTTCTCGGCTCTGTACCTCAAGTTCATCCCCTAAGACATTGCAACGTTCTTCAAACTGCTGGACTTTCATCAAGCGTTCTTCATTTTGTTTTCGTAAGAAGTTAACCTCAGCATTTAACTTATTGACGTCGTCCTTTGTGGCTAATTTGGCGGTCGCTTTTGCAAGCTCTGTGTGGAGTGATTCGTCAACAATCGCCTTAATTTTCTGAAAGTCAGCAGATTATAATGACATGGTTGAATGTGGCTTGTACATTTTGCTTGCTCTGTCAGTGTAAATTTCTGAATCTGAAAGATCCTCTGTTAAATTTTGTGATTCTTTCTTTTTTTCGGTCATGACTTGAGGGCAGACTTTTTTTTTGAGTGGATTTAAGCAGTGTTACCTGTTATATTTCCAATGTTTTTTATTGTGTTTAAAGAATATTTAGTTAAAATAAATTGAAAACTATTTATATGTTAATAAATTTGAATTAAACTGGCTTTATTTAAATAAAATTGAAGAGCGATCTTACAACACTTTTATTTTGTAAATGTTTTAATTGCTGCATTTGAAACTAATTTAAATCCACTTAAATATATTGTAAATTTTTTAAGTTTTCGCTTGTAACATGCGTTTCATAAAGGAAAAATATATCAAAACTTTTGACATAATTAAAAAAATCTACAAATAATAGTTTGTTATTAAGCCCTGACACATATGATAAAATCTTAAAATTATAAAAAGGTATGAGCTGACGGCATCACATTTTCAATTTAGTACTATTGTACTTGAGCCTGGTAAATTTTGGAGAAGTGGCATCCCTGGAGTAGCAGTATCAACTGGTCTAGACCATCCATTTTGACGTCTATTTGGTGACATAATGAGTTTGACAGCTTCAAGATGTCCGAACATACTGCATAGGTGACTTTGTCCGTCTTCATTTTTATACTTGAGTGTATTATTATTGGTTAAATAAAATGTTTTTTCAGAAATTATTAAAGAATTGTTTTTAATTAATATTGGTTCTGTTGGTTTTTTTGTTTTAATAATTTTCCTATAGCTAAGAAGGATTCGGCGTTTGTGTTGTGATTGCTTCGTGAGATCGGGCTGTATAAAAACACCTGTACCTTTTAGCTTAGAGGAATTTCGTAGCATTTTTGTGGCATTCTCATTGGAGCCAGTATTGAACTTCAGTTTGATTATATTTCCGTTTTCGGTTAATTTTGTTGCTTCTGCCATCTGATGCGTTTCGCCAAGTAAATGTTGAGTGATAGATTGAATTTTCACCTTTGTGTCAACATTTTCTTTTGGTATAGTAAGGATGATGTTTTTTCCTTTCATTTCTCTGCCTATCATCTCTAGTTCCTCTTCCAAAATATTGAACCTATCCTCAAAATGTCGAACTTTGGTTGATAATTCTTCATTTGCTGTCCTCAACAAGTTTATTTCTGCATTCAACCTTATGAAATCGTCTTTTGTCGCTAACTTTGTTGTTGCTTTCTTAAGCTCAGTTTGAAGCGATTCATCGACAATTATTTTAATTTTTTGCAAATCGCTGTTGGAAATAGCCATGATCGGATGTGTTTTATAAACGATTGGTGTTCTGTTGATAATCGGTGCTTTAGGGTTAGGGTTTTCTTCTGGAGAGGTTTGATTAAATTTTCTCTTGTTCTCAGTCATGTGTCAAGCACGACAGCTTCAGAATTGGTTTATATAATAAGCTTATATAACTAGGTTACCTGGTTAATAGCACTTTTTTGAGAAAACTTGGATGTTGTTGTATTTCTTAATTATTTTTGTGAACTGTAAGTTTGAATTAAAAAAAAAAATTGCGGAGCGATATAAAAATTGAACCAACTACTTTCACAACAGTGTTGCCAACATTTATATATATATATATTATTATTATATATGACGTCAAGTAACTTATGGCGGATTTATACGAATGACAAAATGTCATTATTTCTGTCATTTTCCTGTCATTTTCGTGTAAATGGTTTTCATATTTGTCATAAAAATAATGACATGCCAAACTAGTCAAAAAATTGTCATAAAAATGACATCGTGTAAACGCACAATGACACCATTTTCAAAATTATGAAAAGCCGGAAGAAAGAATGAACTTGCTCATTATTTTATGACAAAATTGTCATTATCTAAAACAGTCATTATTTTGCCTTTGTGTAAATGCATGTCATAAATTAATTGTTTTTGTAATTATTTTGTCATTACAATGACAGATCTTATGACACTTTTGTCATTCGTGTAAATCCGGCATTACAAACAATATTCAAAGATTTAATTTAAGAAAATCACTCATTATACACAATATTCTCAAGCAACAAAATCTATTACAAAGAAATAACATTAATTAGCAAGTTTTTCAAATTTAAAAACTTACTAATTAATGTTATTTCTTTGTAATAGATTTTGTTGCTTGAGAATATTGTGTATTATGAGTGATTTTCTTAAATTAAATCTTTGAATATTGTTTGTAAGTTACTTGACGTGATATATAATATTTCTGTATATTAATGTATGTATGCATAACTTTTATATTTTTTATAAATAAAGGCCTGATAAAGAGCATAAACATGCTCGAAACGTTGCATATTAAATAACATCTGTAATTATTGACCTACAGCCCACTAAAAGTTATAGATATCTATCTTTATCGATAAAAAGGTCACAAATATTAAATAATTTATTGTGTCAAGATATATTTATCGCACAAAACAAACGAAAATCAATGCATTTGTTGAAGTGGACAGAGTTACCAACACTAATGTTACGAATATGGGACAATTAAATATTGGTTGGGACAGGTGTCGTGTTTACCAATATATTACAGTGCTTAAATTATATAATTGTTGTGGATACAATCATATTTCTAAATATTGTAATAAAGATAAAATATGTATGAAATGTTCTGGAAATCATGATGTTAAAGAGTGTAAAAGTGACACATATAAATATAATAACTGTGGGTGCTTGAAGATCAAACCAACGAACAATTAGATACTCATCATGCTGCATCCGATAACAATTGTCCAGTGTTTTTAAAAAAACTAAAAGCTGCTGAAGGCCTTGATAGTTTCTAGCCATAAGACACTATCAAGTGTTTTTTTTTTCTAATATTGAAGGTTTATTAAACAATTTCTCTAGTCTACAAATAATTATTAATGAATTTAACTGTGATATAGTGGTATTAACAGAAACCCATGTGACGAAAAATCATAATGTTGCTGAAATAGAACTAGAGGGTTATTATATGTTTGACTGTAAAAGTGAATCTAGTCACACTGGAGGGTTAGTGTTCTACATCAAAAAAATATTTAAATGTTCTTTTGTCAAAAAATTTGCTATTGCTATGAACTTTTGGTGTCTTATTATTAAAGTGCAATATGAAAATACATCTGTGATATATGTACCTTAGTGCAATTTATCGATCTCATATGTCGACCAAAAATACTTTCTGTGATAATCTAGAACAATGGATAGACTTTCTTGAACTTTGCAATGGTAACTATATAATAATGGAAGATTTTAACATATTCCCAAAAAAGAATCACTTGTTCTCCCAAAAAAGAAAGTGTCTAATTCAATTAAATGTAGTGATTATCGTCCCATAAATATGCTTCCACTTTTTGAAAAAATCATTGAAAACATTGCGTCAAATCAACTTCAACAACTTCCAGGGCCAGACCAACCATATGTGCAAGATGTGCAAATGTACAAGACGCAAAATTCAGGGGGCGCATTACCAGGAGCAAGAAAATGTAATCTGATCTTGCGCAATCACTGCCATTTGCATTTTAACCACAAACATTCTTCAAATAATCCCAAAATAACATCCATCACAACCATGCCAAGTTATTTCTTGCACACTAACTAACTTCACTTTCATTGTTGCATTACAGGAAAATTTAACTCAAGTTATCGTAGAATTAAAAATCCCACTAGACGCATGCAAGTTCAATCCTACCTACATTATTTCCAAATATTTCACCCTGTTCGTACAAAAGAAAAAAAAAAAAATCTCAACACAAAAAAGTTCCATGCCACCTCATATGTGCAAGATTTATTTCATGTACACTGAGTCCCAAAATTAACATAGAGAATATGACAACGAAAAATACTTATTCATACTGAACCATGTGGGCTTGGGCTAGAACGTGCAGGTTTTGTATTAGGCACCGTTCCTCTTCTGTATGTGACTTCTCATCTACGAAAAAACAACAAAACAACAAAAAAATGTCTCATAAAAAGAGAACAGGTAAGTTTTTTTTTACACACTGAGTATCGAAACTAACATGGGAAAATATTTAAAAAAAACTTATTTATACCGAATCAATGGGCGTGCAGGATTTCTTATTGCACACTTTAACTGTGTAAGGATTAAGTGCCTGCTTACACAGGAGATGAAAATTTTAATAGAATGGGAAAGGTTAAATTGGTTAAGATAAAATAAATAGCTTTCAGTTTTTAATAGAAGTGACGTATTTTGTGAAAGTGTTTATGATAAAAAAAGCCTTCTGGGCAGAATTTAGAAAAAGGCGAAGGGTTGATGAGCCGCAAATAAAGAACAGATCAAAAATTTCGCTAAATTTTTAAAACGCAGATGGGGAAAATGTAAGTATTAAAATAAATATTTACGCTCATCCCTGACTGTATAACGCTGCAATGCGATTTTACAAAAAAAAAATCTTTTTGATAAAAAAAAAAATTAACTTTTTTACAAAAATTTTTTTAACTTTTTTAATAAAAAAAAAAACTTTTTCACAAAATAAAAATGACTTTTTTACAAACAAAAATTAACTTTTGTACAAAAAAAAATTAAACTTTTTTATCAAAAAAATTAAACTTTTTTATCAAAAAAATTAAACTTTTTTCCAAAAAAAATTAACTTTTTTACGAAAAAAAAATTTTACACAAATTAACTTTTTTACAAAAAAAAAATTTAACTTTTTTACTTTTTTTTTCCTAAATAAAATTAACTGAAGTTCCTATTTATTTTTTATATGTATATACATATGTATGTACATATATAGTTTTATATTATTTTGTTTTTAAATTAATTAATTAATTTATTTATTTCTTTTTAAATGAAGTGTTTTATTTATAATATATTATAATATATGTATGTATGTTAATTAGGGTGGTTCTTAGGGGAAAACAATTGACGACGCCCCCGAGATTGGTTCAAATCAGAGCTGTAAAGTAATTAAATATATTGTGACTTAAGTACTACTTAAGTACAATTACTTGGTACTTAAATTTTTTAAGTACAAGTACTATTCCTCGGAACTTGTACTTGAAAATTTTAAGTGCGAGTACCGAGGAATTGTACTTGTATTTAAATTCTACAAAGGAATTTACAAAATTTGTATTCATTACTTCAGTAATTAAACACTGTACTTAAAAACTTTTTCAAAAACTTTTAATTCCTTTAGTACTTATAATTCCTTTTAAATTCCTTTTGTAAAAAAAAAATATAAGAAAAACAAAAGGAATTAAAAGGAATCAAAAGGAATTAAAATTACTTAAGGAATTAAAAGTATTTAAGTACAGGGCGATTCCATTATCGCGGGTGCAACATTTAGACAGACTTAAAGCATTTTTATAATAAAATAAAAGAATTTTTAATGAAATTATTACTTGAAGGGTTACATTTTCGACTATTCGCTTGGGATTCTTTTATAAAACTCAAATTGGGTGCAACGAATTTGGGCCATCTATCTTGATCACAAGTACGAAAAACACAAAAGTATGTTAATTGTGAAACATTTATTAAGTTCTTCTTTCATTTTATTGAACGACATTGATTCAATCTACTAAAGACATAAAAATAAAGATAAAAAACAAAAATCAACTACGATTTTTTCACTTTTAAAGCAATCGCGGGTGCAACATCAAATTATCGCGGGTGCAACGCGTCTTACTTTAATGAATATTGACATCAGTAACACGATATAAATGAACTGGATAAGAGATTAAATAACATAAATTGTTAGTCAGTACAGTTCTCTATTAATTTTTAGTTTGTTTTTTTTTTTTCAAATACGTCCAATACTCCTTTGAGTATATTTAAAAATAAATAAAAGAATATTTTAATGAAATTATTACTTGAAGTCTACATTTTAATCTATTCCCTACGTAGAAGTGCTATTAGGGCTGGCCACGAGATGAGACTCGGTGAGACTTTTGGAAGTCTCGTCTCAGTCTCGTTAAAATCGAAAATGTTATTCTCGTCTCAGTCTCGTGTCGATCTCGTCTCGGTCTCGTCTCCGAAAAATACGATATCCGGACAACCTGTTGATTATTGGAACGTCAAACTTAAATTTGTCCCCCATATAGTTTGAATATGAGCAGAAGAAAATAAATATTTGTTGTGACCAAGTGTTCCAGAACTGACGTCATCATCAATCCAAACATGGCTACAGAGCTGTTAACCTACAAGATCATAGGGCTTTTTAGAAAAAAAGCAATATATCTCTGTCTCATAGCTTCTAAACGTCAAATAAAAATTTTGGGTTAATGACGTTTGAGTGCTTGGCGTCAATTGGATTAGTGGTGCGTTCTTTTTTGTAACTATGGTCAAAAACAAAAGTGGCAATGTCAAAATTAAAAAAGTTACTTTTTTTTAAGAACGATCAAAGTTAATAAAATGGGAAGGGGTTGAAAAAAAATCGAAAAAATAAGAAATAATAAACAAAAGACAAAATTTTGATTGCGTTAAATTTATTGATAAATAATTCACTTCCAAAAATGCATGGTTCCTACAAATTAAATAACTATCAACTTCATTTTTGCATGAAATTGAATAGCAATACATAACATTTCTAATTTGTTTTAGCTTTTTTTGTTAATTTTTTATGAGCCACACATTTCTTTATTAAAAAATTGACCCAAGCGGATGAATAAAATTTCAATGAAAAGTGAACTATTCAGAAAACAATTCCCAATATCAAATTCAATAATAAAACAATTAAATTTATAATTAATTATTATAAAATTGAAAACAATTCCAAATGGGAAGACGAAATGCAAACACAATCTAACCCCAAAATGAAAACTCAAAGTAACTTTTTCTTATTAAAAGAACGATGAAGGTAAACTAGTTAGAAAAAAAAGAACGCACAAATGTCATTAACCCAAAATTTTGGCTGTCAGTTTTGAGTTTGACAATTCGGTAAAAATCCCCATCGTCATCGATCTGAACAGACCTTTTGCAGATATGTAAATGTCAACGCTGAATAAAGTTAACCTGATTTTTGCACTTTGACACGAGCTGAGCACGCGGTAAACTCCTCCACAAAAAGTCTTTGTATTCTGTATTTAATAAAATTAATTAAAAGTATTATTTGGAAAAATGAATTAAATAAACCATTGAGAATTAAAGAACAAAATAGTTTTTTCTTTTATTTAATTCTATTTATCATCTTCAAATATTCAATAATTGGCGACGAGGTAAAACTAATTGTAATTTTATTTTTCTTTTCCATCCGTCACAAAATTTTCACCACTGATATTCTACAAAATGGACGCCAATTAATTCAAGGAATTCAATGAACTTTTCAAAAAAATCTTGCCAACAGAATCATCAAAAAATCAGGCTACAGCAAAAATAAATCCGGCTTTAATTCAACCTTTCGAAGTTTTTGATGCGCAGAAGGAATCTTTTAGGTACTATGGACAACGTTTTACAAATTACCTTGACATGAAACAAATTGCGGGTGACAAACCACTAAGTGCTCAAATCCTGCTTAATTCAATCGGAGCTTCAAACTACAACATGTTAGCTGCCTTAGTGTCTCCTAAATTGCCATCGGAACTAAGTTTTGATCAAATAATTGAAAAATTCGAAACGCACCTGTGCCCGAAGAAAAACGTGGTCGTGTCTCAGCATCAATTCCTCTCAACGTATCAGACGGAAAGTCAATCTATTGCCGAATATATTGCATCACTTCGACGGGATATCGCCAATTGCGAATTTACTTGCAGTTGTGGAGCTTCAATCGATGATACATTTTTACGTGCCCAATTTGTACGCGGGATAAGGGATAATTCAATCCGAGAAAAAATTCTTCAATCAGATGCTATAAAATTTGATGAGTGTACAAAAAAAGCAATCGCGTTGGAAGCATCAAAAAGTGATAGCAAAGAATTTTCAAAACCTAGTCGAGAAATTCGAAGAAATTAATAAAATATCAAAATTTAGAAATTCGAAACCCAGAAGTGGAAATCATTCAAAAGTCAACCAATCGAAACAAAAGCAATTCAATGCAAGAAGCAAAATAGATTGTGAGAAACTAGGAATCCAAAAACTATGTTTACGATGTGGTAAAGATAATCGTATCGCCAAAGAATGTAGAACGAGCCAAAGTCATCTCAAGTGTAATGCTTGTAAGAAATCAGGACACATACGGAAATTATGTATTCGAACGCTTTTAAATAGCAACAATTCAAATTCAACAAATTTAATCACGTCTGAAGACCTTAGAAGAGAAGATGAAAGAGATTATTGTGTTAATCAAGTTGTCGTTATTTTCCAACACAAAGATGCTAAAGATCTCGAAAAATATTATATATATGTAAACATCGAAGGAAAACAAACCAAATTCGAAGTAGACTCCGGTGCTGGATATACCTTCATTCCGCGTAATAAATTCCGTGAGCTGAACATTCCAGTTAAACTTCAAAATTCAAATGTTGCATTTCGATCGTATACGGGTAATGTATTCCTGCCTGATGGTAAAGTTAACGTAAACGTTGAATATCGAGGGAAAATTTGCAGAGAAGAACTATATGTGGTACCTGAGGAATATGAAGCGTTATTGGGTCGTCTATGGATAAGACATTTGAACATTAATTTACAGGAAATCGACATCTAGCAAGGCAATTCAAACAATAACTCTATCAAGACAATTCAAAGCATCGGCAATGTTATTGAAAAATATCCGAGTATTTTTGAAGAGTAGGTTGGCTGTATTCCAAATTTAAAAGTGTCGTTAACTTTTCGAAAGAACGCAAGTCCAGTATTTTTTAAAGAGAGAGATATACTATTCGCTCTTCTTGAAAAAGTCATCAAGGAATTGGATATGTTGGAGACACAAAACATAATAACAAAAGTAGCTACTAGTGATTGGGGATCGCCATTGGTAATAATTCCAAAAGCTGATGGAAATGTGCGATTATGCGTCGACTACAAAGTTGGGGTAAGCGAATGTCTTGTCAATGCAAATTACCGCATTCGCCGAATCGATGAAATACGCAGCAGCCTGCGAAACTCGAAATTCTTTTGTAAACTAGATTTATACAAAGCTTATTAACATGTAGTAGCCCGTAGCGTAATGGTTAGTGCGTTCGACTGTCACGCTGGAGGACTGGGATCGCTTCCCAGCCTCGTCCACCTAAAAACTAAAAAGTTTTTTTTCAGGGCTACTGCCTCTTGCGAGGAATTGGACAAATTCTCCAAGAGTATCACTTGTCACGAATAAGTGCTTCTCGTCTAGCCGTTCGGATTCGGCATAAAATTGTAGGTCCCTTCCATTCCTGCGAAAGGCGCACACAGGAATGGTTGCCCTGGTTCTTCATGAGCCGTTGTGCCACCCGATTTATTTTTTATTTATCTACATGTAGCCGTTGACGACGAGAGCAGCCGCATACAAACAATATCGATACACCGAGGAACTTACCGTATGAATCGATTATCATTCGAAATTAAAACTGCACCCAGCGAATTCAACCGTATTATCGACCAAATTCTACAAGATTTACCTAAAACTCTCTCGTACTTCGATGATATTAATTGAAAGATGCCTTCATAGATTACAAAATTATGACATTCATGTCAACAAGAATAAATGTGCGTTTTTTAAAGAAAAAATCGAATACCTGGGGTACACAATAGAATTCAACAAAATTTCAAAAAACCAGGACAAAGTCAAAGCAATTATGAATATGCCACAACCTTCAAATGCCGATGAAGTGCGACGTTTTCTAGGTATGGTTACTTACTAATCGAAATTTATTCCAAACAGTTCTTCAATAACGTATCCACTTCGACAACTACTTCAAAAAAATTCAAAGTTCAGATGGACAACAAGTTGTGAATCTGCTTTCAAAAAATTGAAAATCGAATTAGCGAGTGATCGTACACTGACACCTTATGATCCAAGTTTACCACTCGTACTTACCTGTGATGCGAGTCCCGTAGGAGTAGCTGGCGTGTTGGCACAAATTATTAATGACATCGAACGACCTGTTGCGTATACATCGAGATCATTAACAACCGCAGAGCAGAACTACTCGCAACTTGATCGTGAAGCACTAGCGATCGTTTATGCAGTCAATCATTTTTTCAATTATCTATTTGGCAGACGGTTTAAATTAAAGATAGAGATAATCGACCGGTGGTAAGAATTTTTCATCAAAATTGCCACCAATGACCTCAGCTCGATTACGGTTTTAACTACGAAGTGGAGTTTAAAAAAGGTTCTGAGAATTTAGATGCCGACTATCTTTCCAGATGTCCGATTAAACAGCAAAGTTTGTCTAATGATATGGCTATTGTTAAATATACACTCTCAGATAGTTTTATTTACTTGTTTTCTAAATCACTTTGTTTAAATTAATTTTATAAATCAAAGCATTTTTTCAGTTTTTAGATTTATATGAAAATTTATTTTCTTTCGCATTAAAAACTTTTCATTCGTTCATTTAAGTCGTGTCTTATTCTTTAATTATAAAAAGGAAATTCCATTAGCTATCAACAATGAAATAAATCAAATTTGTATGGCGACAATAAATGAAATTTCAACGAACGTATTAACAGCTGACATAATTCAAAAAGCCACCAACTCTGACAGTCAATTATCAAAAATCAAAAAACAAATTCAAAATAATTCCGATGCTGCATATGAATATACATAAGATAGTGGTATATTATTCAAGGGTCAACGAGTCACCATTCCAGAGTCTCTACAAAAATTAGCATTGCGCGAACTTCATTCAACGCACATAGGCATTACCAAAATGAAACAGTTAGCTCGACGTTACATATACTGGAAAGGTATCGATAAGGACATCGAACGCCTTGTAAGAACGTGTGCGCAAATTAAAGCAAATCCAACAAAAGTCCAGATACATGCATGGAACGAACCGCAAGAAAATTGGGAAAGAATCCACATGGATTATGCTGGACCTTTTCAAAAACTACTACTTTCTAATTGTCATCGATGCCAAGTCAAGATGGGCTGAAATTAAAATATGTAAAAATGATCCAACTTCCAAATCCACAATCGAACTCTTGTCAGACATTTTTCCCATTCATGGTTATCCCAATTCCATAATCTCGGATGACAAACATTGAAAAATAGACTGAAAGCAATGGAAAATGAGCCAATACCAATGCATGAAAAAGTACGTGAAATCATTTTCCGTTACAGAGCCACTCCACTTTCAAATAACAAAACACCTGCTGAAATGTACCTTCATCGAAATATACGAATCCAATTAAATGCTGTTCGACCAAATAAACTCGGAAAAAAAACACAGGAAATTAAATCAAAACGCGACAATTAAGTGTGAGAGATCGGGTGCAAGTCAGATGTTACATTCAAAATAAAACTGTATGGAAACTTGGCTCAATTATCCAAAAGTTTGGGAAACTACATTACTTGACAAAACTAGACAACGGATACATCTTCAAAAGATACCTCGACCAACTGCGAAAAAGTGAAATACCACAGAAAAGTCTTACCAACAATAGTTCATCTCAAGCTAATTCCAACGACAAAAGTAATGTAACTAACTTGCAAAAGTCAATTTTAGTAGACCCTCGAAATTCACAGTCTACAATTATATTGGGATCACAGAGCGGTGGAAATTCAATCGACTCTCAACCGACTTCAAGTAATTCACATCAGGGTACGGATGAAGGAACAAGCTTGGAACCTAGAAGATCAGCAAGGGAACGGCAGACGCCATCGTACCTCAAAGATTATGTTACGACATAACATATTCGAATATTTAAAGTGTGGAAGAACTGTTGTGACCAAGTGTTCCAGAACTGACTCCATCATCAATCCAAACATGGCTACAGAGCTGTTAACCTACAAGATCATCGTCATCGATCTGAACAGACCTTGTGCAGATATGTAAATGTCAACGCTGAATAAAGTTAACCTGATTTTTGCACTTTGACATGAGCTGAGCACGCGGTAAACTCCTCCACAAAAAGTCTTTGTATTCTGTATTCAATAAGATTAATTAAAAGTATTATTTGGAAAAATGAATTAAATAAACCATTGAGAATTAAAGAACAAAATAGTTTTTCCTTTTATTTAATTCTATTTATCATCTTAAAATATTCAATAATATTTAACTGAAATTGGATTTTTCAATTTATTAGACTCGCTGTAAATTTCAGTCCAAATATACAGTCCCGTCTCGGTCTCGTCTCGGATGCTTAAAATGCAGTCTCGTCTCGTTTGGTCTCGGTCTCGTAATGCGAGACCGAGACTTATCGTCTAGTGGCCAGCACTACTCTGCGTGAAGTTCAGCATTTTTTCAAGCTTACGCCTATATTTTTGTGAAGCAGTCTCTTTCCTTACTTCCCTGCATTTTATATTAAATTGTTAAAAAAAACAATCTTGAACAACAAAACTTATTATTCAAGGTATATTATTAATAAAATATGATACATGAATCAATAATGTTAGCTGTCGATAAGTTGCACCCGCGATCTAATTTAGCCATCGCGGGTGCAACCCCGTGGTATACATATATATATGTATGTGGGTATATATATAAATGTATAAATATATATAGATATATATATGCTTACATATATCACATATATAAAAGCAAAAGATTGTTACTTTGGTGTGTTGAAAAGGTGGTAATATTTATAAGTGTTTTCAATCGCAAAAAGAAAAGAAGCGTAATAAAGATCGCCACATCGAACCAAGATTCATCGAGGGAGTGGCCACTGCATCGATCAATTTAGGGGTGAGTTATTTCTTGTCGTACATGTCCTATTGACATAAAATTTGATATAAGTATTGCCCAATATCCGACCAAAAGGGATAATCGCTGCTAGGCTGAATTAAACCACGATTTTTATAAAAAATTTTTTTTAAACATTAAATTCTTTTTAGTTTAAATTAACATATAAATTTTAAAGTTAAACTCTTAAAAGATAGTTTAGAATTTTAATTGAATTTAAAATGTAACAATGTATGTTTCAACAGTAATCAATAATATTTTTAATAAATTGTTCCAATAAGATTTATAGTCATGAATCTCTAGATTTTTAAAAGAAAAAAAGGGGAGATGAGGAGATAAGGAAACCGGGGTAAAGGGCCGAGAAAAGGGAACGTTATCAAAAAGGGGTTGTTCAGCGAGAGAACAACCAGGTAGGGTGGGAATAGAAGAAGTATCTCGCGCATCAATAACATCGGGATGATAAAGACTGGCATTTAAATAATTTTGTTAACGAGGAGGATAAAGGACCCATGGTATGAGCTAGCTTGGGAGTCCTACTTTTGGTGCCAGCTAATCCTCTAAGAAGAACAAACTCGTAACAAAATGCATCACGTACAGCATATTCGTGTGCTTGAATTATACTGTAAAGTTGCTCCTTTAGATGATGCAGATTATTTGTATCCAAAGTTACCACTACTCCACAAGCGCTTCCTGGATTTCTCCATTTCGACATCCACCAATCCTCGTTTCTAAACTCATACAGTGCCATTTGGTTTGTCAGTCGGGTAACCTGATGAGCCAGTACCTTGACAATGTAGTCCGCTTGTGACTTAAGAGTGCTAGTAAAAATTTTAGGGAGTCCCGTTTCCAGATATAAAGCATAGTTCGGTGTTTTTAAGCCGAGGTTAAAAGCTTCTTTAAAAAACTTCTGTGGAATATTTCTATCGCCTCGAACAGTACTATCCGTTGGTGTGTAAAGATGTTTCTCCATGACATATTTAGAAGACTGCGAAGTTTTTGCTTCAATGGTAACATGTACATATGTTGAAATCCATGGTTTTATTAAGATTAACTCCCAAGTATTTGTATTCGTTAGCCAACTCTAAAGGATTTCCATTGAAGAACCAATTATGTGCATGCTGGTTTCTTGAAAACACCATTACTTTTGATTTGGTTGTATTAGTGACAAGTCCCCATTTGCTACAATAGTTAGCTAACGGTTAATCATTAATTAAAGATTATCTGGGGACTCTGATAGTATCACTAGGTCAACAGCATATAGAAGTACATCTATGGTTAAATAAGCAATTCGTATACCTCCAGGTAGGTGAGCTTCAACATCATTAATAAAGAGTGAAAACAAAAGAGTGCTTAACAGACATCCTTGTTTGACACCTGAGTCCGCTTCAAACCATTCTGATAAGGTTTTTCCATCCCAGACAGCTGCCTTTGATCCAGCATACATTTCCTCTATTATACTTATAAATTTTGAAGATATTCCTGGTTGTGACAGCTTGTAGAAAATTGCGTTTCGATTCACAAGGTCAAAAGCCGATTTAAAATCAACAAAAAATGCGTAAACTTTCTTATTCCTAGCCTGAAAAGCTTTAACAACTGAAGTTAGTACAAAAATATGGTCTACAGTCGAGAAATTTTTTCTGAAACCAGCTTGAAATTGAGTTAGTATATTGTTGGTTTCCACCCATGTCTCCAGTCTATTAACCAGTACACCACAAAACAACTTTTCTATAACGTTCATAAACGAGATGCCCCTATAGTTTTCCACGTTATCAATGTCTCCTTTTTTGTAAATCGGGAATATAACTGCCTTTTTGAACGATGCAGGAATATCTTTGTTTAAGACGTCGTTAAAAAAATATGTGAGCTGGCAGATAAAGGCCGGGGTTGCGTTCTTGAAATGTTCATATGGAATCCCATCTTCACCAGGTGCTTTTCCATTTTTCGCTTTAAGTATAACAACTTGTACTTCCGACAACATGATTTCGCCATCCAATATATCGTCAATGAAAAGAGGTTCAGCATACGAAAATTTAAGATCTGATTTATTAATTAAAATGTTTTTAAAGTGGTTTGAAAAATCGTTAGCAGTTACTCCTGGCCCAATTATAAAGTTTTATCCATTAATTTCTTTTGTCAGCTTCCAAAATTCTTTTGAATCTTTTGTTTGCCCAAGCATGTAAGCTTGATGGTTTTCGAATTCAATTTTCTTTTGAATACACAGATTTTTATAACGTTGGTTTGCTCCGATGTACCAAGTTTTCAAACTTTGGCAGTTGGAACTCGAACGAATGCAAAAGGTCGAAGGATTTCTTTCTCGCTTTCATGCACTCTTTGTTAAACCATTTTTGTTTAAATACCTCACAAATATTTTTAGTTGTTTCTATTTAAGAGTTTTTTATACAAGATATAAGTTGATTTGAACGTTGATCAGTTGAATCAGTCACCGCATTTGTTGTCAAAAGATTTATGTCAAGCTTGTTTTAGTACTTCAGCAAGTCATCCTGTTTACATCTAAGCCGCGGAATCAGCACTAGATTTCTTTGGGTTGTTGTTATTTCTTCTGACCATTCTACAACAATTGGCATGTGGTCTGAATAGATCTTGCTTTGTACTTCAAATTTTCTTATAAGAAGAGTCCACTCATTGTTTACAGCACAATAATCATTTACTGATTTACCTTGACCTCCTATAAACCATTGACCATTTAAAATAATACAGTCATACAATACTTCAAGAAGTTTGTTACCATTTTGGTTGCAAATACTATCCATAGAATTTCTGCTACTTTGGTTTACCCAAGAGTTATTTGTGCTTCGGATTGAAGTTACTTGTAGGTTGTTAGTTCTCGCATTGAGATTAGTAGGATACTTTTACTTGCTAGATTTGACATAATGTTATTAAATTGTTTATAATCTTCAGTCCACTTAGTACAATTCATATAAAATGGGACAATGTACATACCATTTTTGTGTAAGAGTTTAACAACAATTCATTTTTTTTTTTTCAATTTCTTCAAACGCGTAAGTTTTAAGTAGTGTTGTCTTAATTCCGTACAGACTTCCACCACTTGCACGCCCTTTTGTAAATGTCATAGTAAGTAAGTATTTCATTTTATTTAACAATATATCAATTTAAAGTTTACTTAATGAATCTAAAGCTTTGGCATAGCCGTCAACTCGATTGGCAAAAAAGTATATTAAGCGATTTGTATGATTTGTATCAGTCATTAATAAGTTTCTATACTTATAAATATTGAGTTTAAAAAACAGTACAATAAATTCCAATTCAAACCATTTGATAATTCTATTGTTTCATTCATGGTTAAATTGATTTTCCCGAAATATTTTAGTCTTTGATGTTTAAATACTGGACATATGCTTATAAAATGAAAGCAGTCTTCTTTTGCTCGCATATTGCAGAGGGTACAGAATTGATGAAATTTACCGTTGTAGGAACTGCCATTTAAGGCCAGGAGTTCACATCTGGTCTTGAATATTAGTGAAATTTCTTTATAATTCAACGTATCATGAAAGTAAACGTTATTTAACAGGTTATGATTGAGTTGAGAATAAATAATTCTGCTATCAGACTGGAAAGCTGCTTTAACTAATGTTCCTCGATTAAAAAATTTGTTTACGAAGTTTCTTTGGAGTTTTTCTACTACTTAAAATTCATCCATTCCCCAAACTTGTGCAGCATAGCAAAGAGATGTTTTTACAACACATTCGAAAATTTTGTATTTGGCTGACAACAATACAAAAATATTTCTCCATGGTATATTCAGCAAACTCTGAGAAGACCTCGCTTTTTCAATTAGATGACTTTTGAAATCCATCGTTGGGTTCAACTTGACTCCTAAATAGTTATAATCTTTAGCGATTTCAAGGCGATGACCATTGAAGAACCAACTATCTCTAACTAAACCATTTATTGTAAGTCCCCATGTGTTGCAGTATGTTGACAAACGGTTTATCATGAGTTGCAAATTTTCTGGTGACTCTGAAAGAATCACAAGATCGTCTGCATACAGAAGAACATTGACAATGCTATAAGTGATCCGAATCCCACCGGGAAGACATTTGCCAATATCGTTAATAAACAACACAAACAACAAAGTACTTAGAAGGCATCCTTGTTTAACACCGGTGTCGGTAACAAACCATTGTGAGAAGATAGATCCATCCCAAACCGCTGCTTCTGTACCAGTATACATGTTCTTTAATACATTAAAATGTAGAAATTCAAAGTTGGGAGAGTTTGTACATAAGTGCACTTCTATTCACAAGATCGAAAGCTGCCTTGAAGTCTACAAAAAACGCAAAGATCTTCTTATTTCTGGACTGGAATGATTTGAATTTTGACGTTAAAACAAACATCTGGTCTATAGTACAGTATTTTTTTCTAAATCCCGCTTGGAAGTCTGTTAAAATGTTGTTGTCATCAACCCACTTTTCTAATCTGTTCATTAGAACACCGCAAAATATTTTAGCCATAACGTTCATAAATGATATTCCCCGATAATTTTCGACATTATTTGGATCACCTTTTTTATGAATAGGAAAAATAACTGAGTTTTTGAATGAAGAGGGGACAATTCCGGTTGAAAAAATGTTGTTAAAAAGCTGATATAGCTTATTAATAATAGCTGGTGTTGCATTTTTAAAATACTCATACGGAATTCCGTCTTCTCCTGGTGCTTTCCCATCTTTGGCTTTCTGAAGTACTATTTTTATTTCATTTATATTTATTTCGGAGTCCAAAGTTAGGTCTATAACCAGTGGTTCTGCATAGGCAAAAGACAAGCTGGACTTGTTGGATAGTAGGTTTTTGAAATGATATGAGAGATGATCTGCGGACACATTTGTACCAATTATAAAATTGAATCCATTTATATCTTTTGCTAAATTCCGGAAGTCTTTCGAATTTTTGGCCAGACTTAGACTTTGCTCGGGTATTTTCATATTCAGCTTTTTTTGTGCGGCATAATTGCTTGTATTTGGAGTTTGAGTCAATGTATAGGTATAGGTATAGCAATTTCTTAGTGCTTTTAAGAGTGCGAATGAGTTTTTCCGGGCGTTGATGCAATCTTTATCAAACCACTTTTTTTTTAATTTTAAAGTACAACCAGAAGATTAAGCTCGTGAAGAATTTCTTATACATGAAATTATTTCCTTTGAAAGCAAATCGGTAGGTTCATTAGATGAAAAAGTCTCGGTGATAAGGATGTCAAGATTATTTTGGTAGGTATTTAGGTTTTTATTCTTCCATTTAAGTCTTGGGAGTAGCTTCAGATTTTGATGTGGTAATGTTTTTTCATTGGTCCATTCGAATACGAGAGGCATATGATCAGAATAGGTTTTATACTCGACTACCAATTTTGTGACTAGGTTCATCCAATCGTTGCTTGCTGTGCAGTAGTCGATAACAGATTTCCCCTGTCCTCCAACGAAAGTGTAGTGACCCTCCGTATCCCCATAAGTGCAACCATTTAAAACGATGCTATCATACATTTGCAACATATCTAAGAGATCGAGTCCAATTTGGTTGCAGATATCGTCTTTAGACAGTCTATTGGTTGTTGAGATAAAAGTATTGCTTATTGATTGTGCAGTGTGGATTTGCATCTGACCAATTCTAGCGGTATTCATGCGGTATAGGATGGACATCTTAGGGATAAGTGAAGTTAGATGGCTGGGTTCGGGGAAGTTCAAGTCACCAACCCGTAACACTGTACTATTCTATTCCGGAAAAACACCTGGAAGCGCTCGGGAATCTGGCGTTGGATTGCTGCTTTCCAAAACAGCTCTCAAAAGCCTAATTTCCTGGGAGCCTTTAGGTGACAGGATCCTGAAAGCCAGGTTCCGGACTAGAGTACGTCGCGTCACCATCATACAGTGTTACGCCCCAACTTTGCTCTCTTCTGACGAGGAGAAGGAGGCCTTTTATAACCGGCTGAGTGCTGCTTATGATAGCGTTCCACGAGGTGATATAGTTATGGTGATGGGAGACTTAAATGCCAAGGTTGGCAATGACAACACTGGGCTAAGGCATGTCATGGGAAAACATGGTGTTGGTAACCGAAACGACAATGGCGAACGATTTGTCGATTTCTGCAACGCCAACGGCCTTGTTATTGGAGGGACCATGTTCGAGCATATGACGTGCCACAAAGTCAGTTGGGTGTCGACTGACAGACAAGCAACTTCCAACCAAATTGACCACTTCGCGATCAGCCGGCGTTTTAGAAGCAGTCTCCAGGACGTCCGTAACAGAAGAGGTGCTGACATGGGAATGGCCCGGGACCACCATCTGATAATTGCTACCGTAAGATTGCGTACAGCTGCAGTTCGGAGATCCCAAGGAAACACTCGAATGCCCAAGTTTAATACAGATAGACTAAAGGATCCTGCAGTGCGCCAACAACTAGGGGACCACCTTTCACAAGGATTGAACGCAATCAGCAGCACGGAAACCACATCCATCGAAAATCATTGGTGTGCTGTGAAAAATGTGTTCATATCCGGTGCTGAAAGTATAGTCGGCCGGGCGCAAGGAAGAAATAGTGCTTGGCTTTCCGACGAAACTTGGGCAAGGATCGAAGAAAGGAAACACCTTAAAGCTCGCATCGCAGCTACCCCAGCAGCAGGGAGAAACGAGCTTGAGTCTACGTACCGCATGAAGATGAGGGAAGTTCACCGTAGTGTGCGACGTGATAAGCGTAGCTACATCAACGCATTGGCTACAGAAGCAGAAGAAGCCGCTAGTAGGTGTGACAGTAGGACCGTCTACAGAATTACCAAAGAGCTCACTGGTGTCCAGAGCTCTAAACAACACCTGGTTAAAGACACAAACGGATCCCTGCTAATTTCGGATGAGGACCAGCTCATAAGGTGGAGGGAACACTTTTCTGCGGTTTTAAACCGCGTTTTCGCAAGTGAAGTGAACCCTATTCCCACTGAGCTACCCGAAGTAACAATTTCCCGAATACGCACCGTACCCCCCAGTAAAGAAGAAATTATCACCGCCATCAAAGCACTGAAGAACAACAAAGCGGTTGGACTTGACGGTATTCCTGCAGAGCTCTTAGGAGCAGCCCCAACGACATCGAGCGAGCTACTGCACCCACTTATTAAGAGAGCTTGGGAAGCAGAGAGCTTTCCTGAAGAGTGGAAAAAAGGAATGATTGTCAAGCTCCCAAAGAAAGGAGATCTCACACAGTGCGAAAACTGGAGAGGAATATGCGTTCTGCCTGCAGTAGCCAAGATAATAGCAAGGATAATATTGGACCGAATTAAAGACCACCTCGAAGACACACTCGACGCCGAACAAGCAGGTTTCCGCACTGGATCTTCCTGTGTGGATCACATCAACACCTTGCGGATCATCATCGAACAGTGCGTTGAATATCGATCACCACTTCACCTGCTGTTCATCGATTTTGAAAAGGCGTTCGACAGTGTCAATAGAGAATTTATTTGGCTTGCTTTGCACAGGAGGGGCATCCCAGATAAATTGATTGCTATTATCAAGGCTACATTGATGGATCCAGGTGTCACGTTTTGCACAAAGGTAGGCTGTCAGAGGAGTTTGAAATCCAAAGTGGAGTTAGGCAAGGCTGTATACTGTCACCAATACTGTTCCTGTTGGTGGTAAGTGACGTACTGCACGCAGCTTTGTCAAATGGAAATGGAGGAATTCAGTGGACTCTGCAATCTCACCTCAAACATCTGGACTACGCGGACGACGTATGCTTACTCTCTCATAGGATCATGGATCTCCATCAAATGACAACAAGGGTGGAGAGAGAAGCAGAAATCGTAGGGCTTAAGATCAACTCGGCAAAAACTAAAAGGATCAGCCTTGGAACTTCCTCATCAATCCAAGTAAATATTTCTGGACAACCGGTAGAGATGGTAGAGGATTTCCAATATCTTGGGAGTATTGTCTCTACGGGTGGCGGAACTGAACTGGACGTAAACAGCCGAATCAGAAAAGCAAAGGCTGCGTTCGGAATGCTGTCCAAAATATGGAGAAACAACTCTTTTAGCTTAAAGACCAAGCTACGACTGTTCCGCTCCAATGTTGAATCCGTTCTGCTTTACGGCTGCAGCACTTGGAAAGTCACTGAAACTGTCACTAGAAAGCTGCAAACCTTCGTTAATAGATGTCTACGAAACATCTTGAGGATTTTCTGGCCCAACCGTATCTCCAATGCCGAACTTCATGCGAGAACGGGTCAGGAGCCCATAGACTCCATTATACGAAGAAGAAAGTGGCAGTGGATTGGCCATACGCTTCGAAAAGGCGATCGGTGCATTGCATCTCAAGCAATGCAGTGGAACCCGCTCACACAGGAGGGAAGACAAGTGGGCCGGCCTAGAAGTACATGGCGAAGAACGGTCGAACAGGAATCGGCACGACTGGGGAAAAGTTGGAGAGAGCTGAAATATATTTCAAGAAATCGTACACGATGGCGCGTAGGTGTAGTGGAGGCCCTATGTCCCGTAAGGGAAACATCACGGACGTAATAGGTCCGAGGACCTAAGTAAGTAAGTAATTCTAGCATTGAAATCTCCAATCAAAACAACACTTTTATCGGCTATGTAGCTCATAATTTTGTTTAATTTTTCAAAATCTTTTCTCCACTTATTGCAGTTAATGTAAACCGGAACAATAAACATATTACTTTTTTGTAAAAGTCTTATTACAGTAGTACCTTCTAGTTCAACGAAATCGATGGTTTTAAGTAATGATGTTTTTATTCCATATAAGCTTCCAGCGCTTGCACGTCCTTTTTGTTGATGTTTTGACTGCTCCGCACCAGAAAAGTTTGAATCCATTAAAGAGGTTTTTAAATTTAACAAAATTTTCATTGACAACATGTGTTTCGAATAAAAAAAATACATCTAATGTTTTAACATAATTAAAAAAGTCATTAAAAAGAAGTTTAATACAATAATCAATTTAATACAATAGTACTACTACTTGGATTAGATGACATCCCTGGTGATGCAGAGTTGGTTAATATAGTACAATTATTTTGCTGTCCCGAAGATGTTATTGGCAGCCTGGTTTTTTGACAGCTTCAAAGTTTATTTTACCAAACAATCGCTGTAGTTCTTCTTCTCCATCGTTTTGATTTATTTTAAGTATATTGTAACAATTTAAATAAAATGATTTGCTACCTACTACAAGATTATTGTTTTTTATTTGAACTTTTTCGATTGGCTGTGTGCTATGATTACTCGACGGTAACTTAGTAAAATTCGACGTTTTAATTGCATCTGTTTTGTCAGATCTCGTTGGATGTACACACCTGTGCCTTTCAGTTTTGAGGAGTTCCTTAACATTTTGTTTGCACTTTTATTTGAGCCGGTGTTAATTTTAAGTTCAATTACAGTGTTATTTTCACTTAATTTAATCGCTTTTGGTATATCATTTGTGCCTATATCGCCAAGAAGAAGTTGAGTCACACTACGTACTCTTTCTTGTGGATCAGTGTCATCATTTGGTATAGAGACAATTACATTTTTACCTTTGAGTTCTCGGCTCTGTAGCTCAAGTTGATCCTCTAAGACATTGCAACGTTTTTCAAACTGCTGGACTTTCATCAAGCGTTTTTCATTTTGTTTTCGTAAGAAGTTAACCTCAGCATTTAACTGATTGACGTCGTCCTTTGTGGCTAATTTGGCGGTCGCTTTTGCAAGCTCTGTGTGAAGTGATTCGTCAACAATCGCCTTAATTTTCTGAAAGTCAGCAGATTATAATGACATGGTTGAATGTGGGTTGTATATTTTGCTTGCTCTGTCAGTGTAAATTTCTGAATCTGAAAGATCCTCTGTTGAAATTTTGTGATTCTTTCTTTTTTTCGGTCATGTGACTTGAGGGCAGACTTTTTTTTTAGTGGATTTAAGCAGTGTTACCTGTTATATTTCCAATGTTTTTTATTGTGTTTAAAGAATATTTAGTTAAAATAAATTGAAAACTATTTATATGTTAATAAATTTGAATTAAACTGGCTTTATTTAAATAAAATTGAAGAGCGATCTTACAACACTTTTATTTTGTAAATGTTTTAATTGCTGCATTTGAAATTAATTTAAATCCACTTAAATATATTGTGAATTTTTTAAGTTTTCGCTTGTAACATGCGTTTCATAAAGGAAAAATATATCAAAACTTTTGACATAATTAAAAAAATCTACAAATAATAGTTTGTTATTAAGCCCTGACACATATGATAAAATCTTTAAATTATAAAAAGGTATGAGCTGACGGCATCACATTTTCAATTTAGTACTATTGTACTTGAGCCTGGTAAATTTTGGAGAAGTGGCATCCCTGGAGTAGCAGCATCAACTGGTCTAGACCATCCATTTTGACGTCTATTTGGTGACATAATGAGTTTGACAGCTTCAAGATGTCCGAACATACTGCATAGGTGACTTTGTCCGTCTTCATTTTTATACTTGAGTGTATTATTATTGGTTAAATAAAATGTTTTTTCAGAAATTATTAAAGAATTGTTTTTAATTAATACTGGTTCTGTTGGTTTTTTTGTTTTAATAATTTTCCTATAGCTAAGAAGGATTCGGCGTTTGTGTTGTGATTGCTTCGTGAGATCGGGCTGTATAAAAACACCTGTACCTTTTAGCTTAGAGGAATTTCGTAGCATTTTTGTGGCATTCTCATTGGAGCCAGTATTGAACTTCAGTTTGATTAATTTTAAGTTCAATTACAGTGTTATTTTCACTTAATTTAATCGCTTTTGGTATATCATTTGTGCCTATATCGCCAAGAAGAAGTTGATTCACACTAAGTACTCTTTCTTGTGGATCAGTGTCATCATTTGGTATAGAGACAATTACATTTTTACCTTTGAGTTCTCGGCTCTGTACCTCAAGTTCATCCCCTAAGACATTGCAACGTTCTTCAAACTGCTGGACTTTCATCAAGCGTTCTTCATTTTGTTTTCGTAAGAAGTTAACCTCAGCATTTAACTTATTGACGTCGTCCTTTGTGGCTAATTTGGCGGTCGCTTTTGCAAGCTCTGTGTGGAGTGATTCGTCAACAATCGCCTTAATTTTCTGAAAGTCAGCAGATTATAATGACATGGTTGAATGTGGCTTGTACATTTTGCTTGCTCTGTCAGTGTAAATTTCTGAATCTGAAAGATCCTCTGTTAAATTTTGTGATTCTTTCTTTTTTTCGGTCATGACTTGAGGGCAGACTTTTTTTTTTTTTTTGAGTGGATTTAAGCAGTGTTACCTGTTATATTTCCAATGTTTTTTATTGTGTTTAAAGAATATTTAGTTAAAATAAATTGAAAACTATTTATATGTTAATAAATTTGAATTAAACTGGCTTTATTTAAATAAAATTGAAGAGCGATCTTACAACACTTTTATTTTGTAAATGTTTTAATTGCTGCATTTGAAACTAATTTAAATCCACTTAAATATATTGTAAATTTTTTAAGTTTTCGCTTGTAACATGCGTTTCATAAAGGAAAAATATATCAAAACTTTTGACATAATTAAAAAAATCTACAAATAATAGTTTGTTATTAAGCCCTGACACATATGATAAAATCTTAAAATTATAAAAAGGTATGAGCTGACGGCATCACATTTTCAATTTAGTACTATTGTACTTGAGCCTGGTAAATTTTGGAGAAGTGGCATCCCTGGAGTAGCAGCATCAACTGGTCTAGACCATCCATTTTGACGTCTATTTGGTGACATAATGAGTTTGACAGCTTCAAGATGTCCGAACATACTGCATAGGTGACTTTGTCCGTCTTCATTTTTATACTTGAGTGTATTATTATTGGTTAAATAAAATGTTTTTTCAGAAATTATTAAAGAATTGTTTTTAATTAATATTGGTTCTGTTGGTTTTTTTGTTTTAATAATTTTCCTATAGCTAAGAAGGATTCGGCGTTTGTGTTGTGATTGCTTCGTGAGATCGGGCTGTATAAAAACACCTGTACCTTTTAGCTTAGAGGAATTTCGTAGCATTTTTGTGGCATTCTCATTGGAGCCAGTATTGAACTTCAGTTTGATTATATTTCCGTTTTCGGTTAATTTTGTTGCTTCTGCCATCTGATGCGTTTCGCCAAGTAAATGTTGAGTGATAGATTGAATTTTCACCTTTGTGTCAACATTTTCTTTTGGTATAGTAAGGATGATGTTTTTTCCTTTCATTTCTCTGCCTATCATCTCTAGTTCCTCTTCCAAAATATTGAACCTATCCTCAAAATGTCGAACTTTGGTTGATAATTCTTCATTTGCTGTCCTCAACAAGTTTATTTCTGCATTCAACCTTATGAAATCGTCTTTTGTCGCTAACTTTGTTGTTGCTTTCTTAAGCTCAGTTTGAAGCGATTCATCGACAATTATTTTAATTTTTTGCAAATCGCTGTTGGAAATAGCCATGATCGGATGTGTTTTATAAACGATTGGTGTTCTGTTGATAATCGGTGCTTTAGGGTTAGGGTTTTCTTCTGGAGAGGTTTGATTAAATTTTCTCTTGTTCTCAGTCATGTGTCAAGCACGACAGCTTCAGAATTGGTTTATATAATAAGCTTATATAACTAGGTTACCTGGTTAATAGCACTTTTTTGAGAAAACTTGGATGTTGTTGTATTTCTTAATTATTTTTGTGAACTGTAAGTTTGAATTAAAAAAAAAAATTGCGGAGCGATATAAAAATTGAACCAACTACTTTCACAACAGTGTTGCCAACATTTATATACAGTGGGTCACAGCTTATTTGACCCATCATATATTAAAAAGTTTAAAAAGAGAATAGCTCCTTAGCGAAGAAAGTTATCAACAAAATAAAAACGCAGAAAGGTTCATTAGGTGTTTAACTTAAACAAAATAACTTCATTTTTTTAGTTTAGATTAAAATTACACAACAAAATAACAAAAACAAAATTAAATCAACAATTCAATGTCACAGCTTATTTGACCCATTCAAAATAAACAGTTTTTAAAAAAAGATAACACAAATTAATATAAATGTTAATATTTAGTATGCCCCCCCTTTTGCTCTATTATTGTTTTAAGCCGATTTTGATATGAATCCACCAATTTTTTTGTTGTTTCTGGAGGTATTCTTTCCCATTCTTCAATTAAAGCAGTCTTCAGATCATTTTTGTTTGAGATGTGGCGTTTTCGAATATTCGTATCCAAAATGGACCACAGGTTTTCAATTACGTTTAAATCGGGAGACTGTGCCGGGGGTTTCATGACATGGGGGCAGTTATAGATGAGCCAAGTTTGAACAATTCCGGATGTGTGTTTCGGGTCATTGTCCTGATAGAACCGAAACGTGTCTCTTATGCCCAATTGTGTTGCACTTTGGAGCAAATTGTCTTTAAGAATATTGAGATAAACCATTTTGTCCATGGTACTCTCAATAAACTCCAGCTTTCCAACTCCCGCTGCAGACATGCAGGCCCAAACCATCACATGCCCACCCCCATGCTTCACTGTTGCCCTTAAGTTTTTATCCTGCAGCTCTGTATTTGGTTTGCGCCAGACATAAGATCGCCCGTCGGATCCGAATATGTTGAATTTTGACTCATCTGCAAATATTACCTGCTCCCAGAAACTAGAATCCTTTCTAATGTGCTCTTTTGTGAACGTCAAACGCCAATCTCGATTTCTCTTATTTATAAAAGGCTTCTTCCTTGCAACTCTTCCATGTAAATCATTATTTCTTAAAATACGTCGAATAGTTTCTGGGGAACAAGACTTTCCGTGTGTATTCTCCATCTCACTAGCCAGTTTTGGTGCCGATAACTTGGGGTTTAGCTTCACTTTGCGTACAATATATCGTTCATCCGAGGCACTAAATATTTTATTTGGAGCATTTCTTCCCTTATTTTGGACACGGTTCTCAAACACAAAACGGTGGATTATAGCTTTTACCGTACCGTCCGGAATGTTAACAATTTCGGCTATTTTTCTACGAGAAAGCCCATTCCTGTGATGATAAAGGACAATTTCACGCTGTTCAATTGTTGTACGCTTTCCCATCTTCGTAACACGTGCTACCTTCATTAAAAATTACCAAAACTAATAATTCTTTTTGCGAATGTAACAACAAAGAGATTGACACAACAAGCACCGTTATTTCCATATTTTTGCTATAACAGGTGCTCCTTAAACACAGTGGGTCAAATAAGCTGTGGTACTGGAAAATCTAATTATTTCGTTTTTCTTAAGTAAAATTTTAAGTTTTAAAATAAAATTGATTGATTCAAACGTTATTTTAAAGCTTAAATCTTAATTAAAGTTCCTGCGTTTGTACTTTATTATTAACTTTTTTTGTTTAGAAACCATACTCAATTGAATGTATAAATAAGGGGTGGGTCAAATAAGCTGAGATCCACTGTATATATATATTATTATTATATATGACGTCAAGTAACTTATGGCGGATTTATACGAATGACAAAATGTCATTATTTCTGTCATTTTCCTGTCATTTTCGTGTAAATGGTTTTCATATTTGTCATAAAAATAATGACATGCCAAACTAGTCAAAAAATTGTCATAAAAATGACATCGTGTAAACGCACAATGACACCATTTTCAAAATTATGAAAAGCCGGAAGAAAGAATGAACTTGCTCATTATTTTATGACAAAATTGTCATTATCTAAAACAGTCATTATTTTGCCTTCGTGTAAATGCATGTCATAAATTAATTGTTTTTGTAATTATTTTGTCATTACAATGACAGATCTTATGACACTTTTGTCATTCGTGTAAATCCGGCATTACAAACAATATTCAAAGATTTAATTTAAGAAAATCACTCATTATACACAATATTCTCAAGCAACAAAATCTATTACAAAGAAATAACATTAATTAGCAAGTTTTTCAAATTTAAAAACTTACTAATTAATGTTATTTCTTTGTAATAGATTTTGTTGCTTGAGAATATTGTGTATTATGAGTGATTTTCTTAAATTAAATCTTTGAATATTGTTTGTAAGTTACTTGACGTGATATATAATATTTCTGTATATTAATGTATGTATGCATAACTTTTATATTTTTTATAAATAAAGGCCTGATAAAGAGCATAAACATGCTCGAAACGTTGCATATTAAATAACATCTGTAATTATTGACCTACAGCCCACTAAAAGTTATAGATATCTATCTTTATCGATAAAAAGGTCACAAATATTAAATAATTTATTGTGTCAAGATATATTTATCGCACAAAACAAACGAAAATCAATGCATTTGTTGAAGTGGACAGAGTTACCAACACTAATGTTACGAATATGGGACAATTAAATATTGGTTGGGACAGGTGTCGTGTTTACCAATATATTACAGTGCTTAAATTATATAATTGTTGTGGATACAATCATATTTCTAAATATTGTAATAAAGATAAAATATGTATGAAATGTTCTGGAAATCATGATGTTAAAGAGTGTAAAAGTGACACATATAAATATAATAACTGTGGGTGCTTGAAGATCAAACCAACGAACAATTAGATACTCATCATGCTGCATCCGATAACAATTGTCCAGTGTTTTTAAAAAAACTAAAAGCTGCTGAAGGCCTTGATAGTTTCTAGCCATTAGACACTATCAAGTGTTTTTTTTTTCTAATATTGAAGGTTTATTAAACAATTTCTCTAGTCTACAAATAATTATTAATGAATTTAACTGTGATATAGTGGTATTAACAGAAACCCATGTGACGAAAAATCATAATGTTGCTGAAATAGAACTAGAGGGTTATTATATGTTTGACTGTAAAAGTGAATCTAGTCACACTGGAGGGTTAGTGTTCTACATCAAAAAAATATTTAAATGTTCTTTTGTCAAAAAATTTGCTATTGCTATGAACTTTTGGTGTCTTATTATTAAAGTGCAATATGAAAATACATCTGTGATATATGTACCTTAGTGCAATTTATCGATCTCATATGTCGACCAAAAATACTTTCTGTGATAATCTAGAACAATGGATAGACTTTCTTGAACTTTGCAATGGTAAATATATAATAATGGAAGATTTTAACATATTCCCAAAAAAGAATCACTTGTTCTCCCAAAAAAGAAAGTGTCTAATTCAATTAAATGTAGTGATTATCGTCCCATAAATATGCTTCCACTTTTTGAAAAAATCATTGAAAACATTGCGTCAAATCAACTTCAACAACTTCCAGGGCCAGACCAACCATATGTGCAAGATGTGCAAATGTACAAGACGCAAAATTCAGGGGGCGCATTACCAGGAGCAAGAAAATGTAATCTGATCTTGCGCAATCACTGCCATTTGCATTTTAACCACAAACATTCTTCAAATAATCCCAAAATAACATCCATCACAACCATGCCAAGTTATTTCTTGCACACTAACTAACTTCACTTTCATTGTTGCATTACAGGAAAATTTAACTCAAGTTATCGTAGAATTAAAAATCCCACTAGACGCATGCAAGTTCAATCCTACCTACATTATTTCCAAATATTTCACCCTGTTCGTACAAAAGAAAAAAAAAAAAAATCTCAACACAAAAAAGTTCCATGCCACCTCATATGTGCAAGATTTATTTCATGTACACTGAGTCCCAAAATTAACATAGAGAATATGACAACGAAAAATACTTATTCATACTGAACCATGTGGGCTTGGGCTAGAACGTGCAGGTTTTGTATTAGGCACCGTTCCTCTTCTGTATGTGACTTCTCATCTACGAAAAAACAACAAAACAACAAAAAAATGTCTCAGAAAAAGAGAACAGGTAAGTTTTTTTTTACACACTGAGTATCGAAACTAACATGGGAAAATATTTAAAAAAAACTTATTTATACCGAATCAATGGGCGTGCAGGATTTCTTATTGCACACTTTAACTGTGTAAGGATTAAGTGCCTGCTTACACAGGAGATGAAAATTTTAATAGAATGGGAAAGGTTAAATTGGTTAAGATAAAATAAATAGCTTTCAGTTTTTAATAGAAGTGACGTATTTTGTGAAAGTGTTTATGATAAAAAAAGCCTTCTGGGCAGAATTTAGAAAAAGGCGAAGGGTTGATGAGCCGCAAATAAAGAACAGATCAAAAATTTCGCTAAATTTTTAAAACGCAGATGGGGAAAATGTAAGTATTAAAATAAATATTTACGCTCATCCCTGACTGTATAACGCTGCAATGCGATTTTACAAAAAAAAAATCTTTTTGATAAAAAAAAAAATTAACTTTTTTACAAAAATTTTTTTAACTTTTTTAATAAAAAAAAAAACTTTTTCACAAAATAAAAATGACTTTTTTACAAACAAAAATTAACTTTTGTACAAAAAAAAATTAAACTTTTTTATCAAAAAAATTAAACTTTTTTATCAAAAAAATTAAACTTTTTTCCAAAAAAAATTAACTTTTTTACGAAAAAAAATTTTACACAAATTAACTTTTTTACAAAAAAAAAATTTAACTTTTTTACTTTTTTTTTCCTAAATAAAATTAACTGAAGTTCCTATTTATTTTTTATATGTATATACATATGTATGTACATATATAGTTTTATATTATTTTGTTTTTAAATTAATTAATTAATTTATTTATTTCTTTTTAAATGAAGTGTTTTATTTATAATATATTATAATATATGTATGTATGTTAATAAGGGTGGTTCTTAGGGGAAAACAATTGACGACGCCCCCGAGATTGGTTCAAATCAGAGCTGTAAAGTAATTAAATATATTGTGACTTAAGTACTACTTAAGTACAATTACTTGGTACTTAAATTTTTTAAGTACAAGTACTATTCCTCGGAACTTGTACTTGAAAATTTTAAGTGCGAGTACCGAGGAATTGTACTTGTATTTAAATTCTACAAAGGAATTTACAAAATTTGTATTCATTACTTCAGTAATTAAACACTGTACTTAAAAACTTTTTCAAAAACTTTTAATTCCTTTAGTACTTATAATTCCTTTTAAATTCCTTTTGTAAAAAAAAAATATAAGAAAAACAAAAGGAATTAAAAGGAATCAAAAGGAATTAAAAGTACTTAAGGAATTAAAAGTATTTAAGTACAGGGCGATTCCATTATCGCGGGTGCAACATTTAGACAGACTTAAAGCATTTTTATAATAAAATAAAAGAATTTTTAATGAAATTATTATTTGAAGGGTTACATTTTCGACTATTCGCTTGGGATTCTTTTATAAAACTCAAATTGGGTGCAACGAATTTGGGCCATCTATCTTGATCACAAGTACGAAAAACACAAAAGTATGTTAATTGTGAAACATTTATTAAGTTCTTCTTTCATTTTATTGAACGACATTGATTCAATCTACTAAAGACATAAAAATAAAGATAAAAAACAAAAATCAACTACGATTTTTTCACTTTTAAAGCAATCGCGGGTGCAACATCAAATTATCGCGGGTGCAACGCGTCTTACTTTAATGAATATTGACATCAGTAACACGATATAAATGAACTGGATAAGAGATTAAATAACATATATTGTTAGTCAGTACAGTTCTCTATTAATTTTTAGTTTGTTTTTTTTTTTTTTCAAATACGTCCAATACTCCTTTGAGTATATTTAAAAATAAATAAAAGAATATTTTAATGAAATTATTACTTGAAGTCTACATTTTAATCTATTCCCTACGTAGAAGTGCTATTAGGGCTGGCCACGAGATGAGACTCGGTGAGACTTTTGGAAGTCTCGTCTCAGTCTCGTTAAAATCGAAAATGTTATTCTCGTCTCAGTCTCGTGTCGATCTCGTCTCGGTCTCGTCTCCGAAAAATACGATATCCGGACAACCTGTTGATTATTGGAACGTCAAACTTAAATTTGTCCCCCATATAGTTTGAATATGAGCAGAAGAAAATAAATATTTGTTGTGACCAAGTGTTCCAGAACTGACGTCATCATCAATCCAAACATGGCTACAGAGCTGTTAACCTACAAGATCATAGGGCTTTTTAGAAAAAAAGCAATATATCTCTGTCTCATAGCTTCTAAACGTCAAATAAAAATTTTGGGTTAATGACGTTTGAGTGCTTGGCGTCAATTGGATTAGTGGCGCGTTCTTTTTTGTAACTATGGTCAAAAACAAAAGTGGCAATGTCAAAATTAAAAAAGTTACTTTTTTTTAAGAACGATCAAAGTTAATAAAATGGGAAGGGGTTGAAAAAAAATCGAAAAAATAAGAAATAATAAACAAAAGACAAAATTTTGATTGCGTTAAATTTATTGATAAATAATTCACTTCCAAAAATGCATGGTTCCTACAAATTAAATAACTATCAACTTCATTTTTGCATGAAATTGAATAGCAATACATAACATTTCTAATTTGTTTTAGCTTTTTTTGTTAATTTTTTATGAGCCACACATTTCTTTATTAAAAAATTGACCCAAGCGGATGAATAAAATTTCAATGAAAAGTGAACTATTCAGAAAACAATTCCCAATATCAAATTCAATAATAAAACAATTAAATTTATAATTAATTATTATAAAATTGAAAACAATTCCAAATGGGAAGACGAAATGCAAACACAATCTAACCCCAAAATGAAAACTCAAAGTAACTTTTTCTTATTAAAAGAACGATGAAGGTGAACTAGTTAGAAAAAAAAGAACGAACAAATGTCATTAACCCAAAATTTTGGCTGTCAGTTTTGAGTTTGACAATTCGGTAAAAATCCCCATCGTCATCGATCTGAACAGACCTTTTGCAGATATGTAAATGTCAACGCTGAATAAAGTTAACCTGATTTTTGCACTTTGACACGAGCTGAGCACGCGGTAAACTCCTCCACAAAAAGTCTTTGTATTCTGTATTTAATAAAATTAATTAAAAGTATTATTTGGAAAAATGAATTAAATAAACCATTGAGAATTAAAGAACAAAATAGTTTTTTCTTTTATTTAATTCTATTTATCATCTTCAAATATTCAATAATTGGCGACGAGGTAAAACTAATTGTAATTTTATTTTTCTTTTCCATCCGTCACAAAATTTTCACCACTGATATTCTACAAAATGGACGCCAATCAATTCAAGGAATTCAATGAACTTTTCAAAAAAATCTTGCCAACAGAATCATCAAAAAATCAGGCTACAGCAAAAATAAATCCGGCTTTAATTCAACCTTTCGAAGTTTTTGATGCGCAGAAGGAATCTTTTAGGTACTATGGACAACGTTTTACAAATTACCTTGACATGAAACAAATTGCGGGTGACAAACCACTAAGTGCTCAAATCCTGCTTAATTCAATCGGAGCTTCAAACTACAACATGTTAGCTGCCTTAGTGTCTCCTAAATTGCCATCGGAACTAAGTTTTGATCAAATAATTGAAAAATTCGAAACGCACCTGTGCCCGAAGAAAAACGTGGTCGTGTCTCAGCATCAATTCCTCTCAACGTATCAGACGGAAAGTCAATCTATTGCCGAATATATTGCATCACTTCGACGGGATATCGCCAATTGCGAATTTACTTGCAGTTGTGGAGCTTCAATCGATGATACATTTTTACGTGCCCAATTTGTACGCGGGATAAGGGATAATTCAATCCGAGAAAAAATTCTTCAATCAGATGCTATAAAATTTGATGAGTGTACAAAAAAAGCAATCGCGTTGGAAGCATCAAAAAGTGATAGCAAAGAATTTTCAAAACCTAGTCGAGAAATTCGAAGAAATTAATAAAATATCAAAATTTAGAAATTCGAAACCCAGAAGTGGAAATCATTCAAAAGTCAACCAATCGAAACAAAAGCAATTCAATGCAAGAAGCAAAATAGATTGTGAGAAACTAGGAATCCAAAAACTATGTTTACGATGTGGTAAAGATAATCGTATCGCCAAAGAATGTAGAACGAGCCAAAGTCATCTCAAGTGTAATGCTTGTAAGAAATCAGGACACATACGGAAATTATGTATTCGAACGCTTTTAAATAGCAACAATTCAAATTCAACAAATTTAATCACGTCTGAAGACCTTAGAAGAGAAGATGAAAGAGATTATTGTGTTAATCAAGTTGTCGTTATTTTCCAACACAAAGATGCTAAAGATCTCGAAAAATATTATATATATGTAAACATCGAAGGAAAACAAACCAAATTCGAAGTAGACTCCGGTGCTGGATATACCTTCATTCCGCGTAATAAATTCCGTGAGCTGAACATTCCAGTTAAACTTCAAAATTCAAATGTTGCATTTCGATCGTATACGGGTAATGTATTCCTGCCTGATGGTAAAGTTAACGTAAACGTTGAATATCGAGGGAAAATTTGCAGAGAAGAACTATATGTGGTACCTGAGGAATATGAAGCGTTATTGGGTCGTCTATGGATAAGACATTTGAACATTAATTTACAGGAAATCGACATCTAGCAAGGCAATTCAAACAATAACTCTATCAAGACAATTCAAAGCATCGGCAATGTTATTGAAAAATATCCGAGTATTTTTGAAGAGTAGGTTGGCTGTATTCCAAATTTAAAAGTGTCGTTAACTCTTCGAAAGAACGCAAGTCCAGTATTTTTTAAAGAGAGAGATATACTATTCGCTCTTCTTGAAAAAGTCATCAAGGAATTGGATATGTTGGAGACACAAAACATAATAACAAAAGTAGCTACTAGTGATTGGGGATCGCCATTGGTAATAATTCCAAAAGCTGATGGAAATGTGCGATTATGCGTCGACTACAAAGTTGGGGTAAGCGAATGTCTTGTCAATGCAAATTACCGCATTCGCCGAATCGATGAAATACGCAGCAGCCTGCGAAACTCGAAATTCTTTTGTAAACTAGATTTATACAAAGCTTATTAACATGTAGTAGCCCGTAGCGTAATGGTTAGTGCGTTCGACTGTCACGCTGGAGGACTGGGATCGCTTCCCAGCCTCGTCCACCTAAAAACTAAAAAGTTTTTTTTCAGGGCTACTGCCTCTTGCGAGGAATTGGACAAATTCTCCAAGAGTATCACTTGTCACGAATAAGTGCTTCTCGTCTAGCCGTTCGGATTCGGCATAAAATTGTAGGTCCCTTCCATTCCTGCGAAAGGCGCACACAGGAATGGTTGCCCTGGTTCTTCATGAGCCGTTGTGCCACCCGATTTATTTTTTATTTATCTACATGTAGCCGTTGACGACGAGAGCAGCCGCATACAAACAATATCGATACACCGAGGAACTTACCGTATGAATCGATTATCATTCGAAATTAAAACTGCACCCAGCGAATTCAACCGTATTATCGACCAAATTCTACAAGATTTACCTAAAACTCTCTCGTACTTCGATGATATTAATTGAAAGATGCCTTCATAGATTACAAAATTATGACATTCATGTCAACAAGAATAAATGTGCGTTTTTTAAAGAAAAAATCGAATACCTGGGGTACACAATAGAATTCAACAAAATTTCAAAAAACCAGGACAAAGTCAAAGCAATTATGAATATGCCACAACCTTCAAATGCCGATGAAGTGCGACGTTTTCTAGGTATGGTTACTTACTAATCGAAATTTATTCCAAACAGTTCTTCAATAACGTATCCACTTCGACAACTACTTCAAAAAAATTCAAAGTTCAGATGGACAACAAGTTGTGAATCTGCTTTCAAAAAATTGAAAATCGAATTAGCGAGTGATCGTACACTGACACCTTATGATCCAAGTTTACCACTCGTACTTACCTGTGATGCGAGTCCCGTAGGAGTAGCTGGCGTGTTGGCACAAATTATTAATGACATCGAACGACCTGTTGCGTATACATCGAGATCATTAACAACCGCAGAGCAGAACTACTCGCAACTTGCTCGTGAAGCACTAGCGATCGTTTATGCAGTCAATCATTTTTTCAATTATCTATTTGGCAGACGGTTTAAATTAAAGATAGAGATAATCGACCGGTGGTAAGAATTTTTCATCAAAATTGCCACCAATGACCTCAGCTCGATTACGGTTTTAACTACGAAGTGGAGTTTAAAAAAGGTTCTGAGAATTTAGATGCCGACTATCTTTCCAGATGTCCGATTAAACAGCAAAGTTTGTCTAATGATATGGCTATTGTTAAATATACACTCTCAGATAGTTTTATTTACTTGTTTTCTAAATCACTTTGTTTAAATTAATTTTATAAATCAAAGCATTTTTTCAGTTTTTAGATTTATATGAAAATTTATTTTCTTTCGCATTAAAAACTTTTCATTCGTTCATTTAAGTCGTGTCTTATTCTTTAATTATAAAAAGGAAATTCCATTAGCTATCAACAATGAAATAAATCAAATTTGTATGGCGACAATAAATGAAATTTCAACGAACGTATTAACAGCTGACATAATTCAAAAAGCCACCAACTCTGACAGTCAATTATCAAAAATCAAAAAACAAATTCAAAATAATTCCGATGCTGCATATGAATATACATAAGATAGTGGTATATTATTCAAGGGTCAACGAGTCACCATTCCAGAGTCTCTACAAAAATTAGCATTGCGCGAACTTCATTCAACGCACATAGGCATTACCAAAATGAAACAGTTAGCTCGACGTTACATATACTGGAAAGGTATCGATAAGGACATCGAACGCCTTGTAAGAACGTGTGCGCAAATTAAAGCAAATCCAACAAAAGTCCAGATACATGCATGGAACGAACCGCAAGAAAATTGGGAAAGAATCCACATGGATTATGCTGGACCTTTTCAAAAACTACTACTTTCTAATTGTCATCGATGCCAAGTCAAGATGGGCTGAAATTAAAATATGTAAAAATGATCCAACTTCCAAATCCACAATCGAACTCTTGTCAGACATTTTTCCCATTCATGGTTATCCCAATTCCATAATCTCGGATGACAAACATTGAAAAATAGACTGAAAGCAATGGAAAATGAGCCAATACCAATGCATGAAAAAGTACGTGAAATCATTTTCCGTTACAGAGCCACTCCACTTTCAAATAACAAAACACCTGCTGAAATGTACCTTCATCGAAATATACGAATCCAATTAAATGCTGTTCGACCAAATAAACTCGGAAAAAAAACACAGGAAATTAAATCAAAACGCGACAATTAAGTGTGAGAGATCGGGTGCAAGTCAGATGTTACATTCAAAATAAAACTGTATGGAAACTTGGCTCAATTATCCAAAAGTTTGGGAAACTACATTACTTGACAAAACTAGACAACGGATACATCTTCAAAAGATACCTCGACCAACTGCGAAAAAGTGAAATACCACAGAAAAGTCTTACCAACAATAGTTCATCTCAAGCTAATTCCAACGACAAAAGTAATGTAACTAACTTGCAAAAGTCAATTTTAGTAGACCCTCGAAATTCACAGTCTACAATTATATTGGGATCACAGAGCGGTGGAAATTCAATCGACTCTCAACCGACTTCAAGTAATTCACATCAGGGTACGGATGAAGGAACAAGCTTGGAACCTAGAAGATCAGCAAGGGAACGGCAGACGCCATCGTACCTCAAAGATTATGTTACGACATAACATATTCGAATATTTAAAGTGTGGAAGAACTGTTGTGACCAAGTGTTCCAGAACTGACTCCATCATCAATCCAAACATGGCTACAGAGCTGTTAACCTACAAGATCATCGTCATCGATCTGAACAGACCTTGTGCAGATATGTAAATGTCAACGCTGAATAAAGTTAACCTGATTTTTGCACTTTGACATGAGCTGAGCACGCGGTAAACTCCTCCACAAAAAGTCTTTGTATTCTGTATTCAATAAGATTAATTAAAAGTATTATTTGGAAAAATGAATTAAATAAACCATTGAGAATTAAAGAACAAAATAGTTTTTCCTTTTATTTAATTCTATTTATCATCTTAAAATATTCAATAATATTTAACTGAAATTGGATTTTTCAATTTATTAGACTCGCTGTAAATTTCAGTCCAAATATACAGTCCCGTCTCGGTCTCGTCTCGGATGCTTAAAATGCAGTCTCGTCTCGTTTGGTCTCGGTCTCGTAATGCGAGACCGAGACTTATCGTCTAGTGGCCAGCACTACTCTGCGTGAAGTTCAGCATTTTTTCAAGCTTACGCCTATATTTTTGTGAAGCAGTCTCTTTCCTTACTTCCCTGCATTTTATATTAAATTGTTAAAAAAAACAATCTTGAACAACAAAACTTATTATTCAAGGTATATTATTAATAAAATATGATACATGAATCAATAATGTTAGCTGTCGATAAGTTGCACCCGCGATCTAATTTAGCGATCGCGGGTGCAACCGATTTGAATCAACGTTTTTCTTTTATTCAACCTACAATTTACTCCTAAAAACGTCTGGTTAAATTTTGTTTTTGATTTTTTCTTACTTTTACAAAGTTTCGTTAAAGTTAACACTTTATTTCTATTGGAAAAACAAACTTTTATATAGTTTATATCGCGGGTGCAACAAACGTACAATGGCTATTTGCAATCAAAAATAGTTTAAAAAATAGTAACAAAAACTTGTGTTTATGTAAGCGATTAAATAACATTTGTGACAACATGTCTACCAACTAAATCATAACCTCAAACTATGGGTAATGTCTTTTTCGGGCTTTTGTTAGCAGCTATGATAGTTGCAGTTCATACTGACTCTTTGTATGACAATGTTGCAAGGCGCAAAAAAAAAGTGTTTTCTTTAAATTAGGTATATTTTTTTTTTTTTAATAAATACAAACCACCTACCTTGCATTGCTATACAAAAAAATTAAAAATATTGTAATTTATAAATTGATGCCGAAAATCGTCTATAGCGGAATCGCCCTACAGTATTTAATTACTAAAATAATTATTACAAATTTACCGAGGAATTTTACTTGTACTTCGAATTGTAAGTACCAAGGAATTGTACTTGTACTTAGGCTTAAATTATACAGGTCTGGTTCAAATTCATGAAAAAAAAATTCCCTAATTTTGTTCAGATTTTTATTCCAAAACCTTCCTGACCCTTTTTCATTAGCAATTAACGATTCAATATTTCTGGTGATTTTCTTGAAGTCGATCCGGAGTTGTGGGATGAAAATCCAAATTATCTGCAAGGATTAGATGTTGTCACGTACCTGAAGATCGTAAACGATGTTGCCGAAAGAGGAGTAAATCTCTTTACTCAATATAACAATCGATTTATGAGAGGCGAAGAACAGAGTTATAACTCTTAGTTGTAAACGAATATCGTAAGAAATTTCCAAATACCAATAAAGAAACACTCATGAAAATATTTTGAATCAAATAAACAATTACCACTCTTTAAATCTGTTGACAATTGTTTTTTATTGGAATTTTTTTGGGAAAATAATATCCTTTTCTCCGACTACATTAAATTGTATTGACTGTTATTGTTTAATTTTATTTAAGTAGAAAGTGCATAGAAAAAAGAAAAAAAATGCAGACAGCGGTATTACCTATTAAAAATTACATTTTCCAAACTACGGCGCGCCGCCGGCCGCGATAGCCGTTTTCAGTACAATGACTTATTATCATATTAACATAACACATTGAAACGTTGATAGTGTCGAATATATAAGGAAAAATCTTATTTAATTCAGGTTAATGAAAACGATGGAGAGATCATCAACAAAAATAATTTATGTCAAAATGTTGCTTACTTTTCGCGTATTGAACGAAACAAAAAATCTGTCTTTTTGTTTACTAACAATAAAGTTTAAACAAATGATCAAAAATTTTTTAAACATACACGCGGCTGTAGAGTTTTCAGAGACGCTTCATTTGAAAATGACACCTGGTACAGTGTTTATATAGTGTAAATCCAAAAATAAAAAAATTCTTATCAAAATAGGGCCAGGAAGGGTTAGAGATAAAAATCTGAAAAAAATAAGGTATTTTTTAGTCATTTTTTAGACATGATTTAGGGGGCGCACTATGGGACCAAATGATGAAATCCATCTCAAAAATGGTTTTGACGAATTTCGTAATTTCAAAAACCTAATGATGGATTTACATACTAGAAAAGTGGTTCTTTACGACACAATACTTTTTTTTTTGATCCTGTGTTTTTATAAGTACTTTAAATGAACTTTAAAGGTAACAGTTCGATATTATATATAATTTCTAATTATATAAGAATTGAATGTTTGAAGTCAATTATTTCGTAAGTTTCAATTGAAGTTTTCTCTGTTGCCTCCGGCTGCCTCCGCTAAGATATTGCTTGTTTTGTATTCTAAAAATATTGTTAATTAAGGAAATAAAATAAAATTTTGCGCTTTTATGTCTTAGAAGCAAAAAAGTATCATGAGAAAAATAAATAAGTCTTTAAAATAAAACTTCGAATCCTAATAACTTTGGTAATATCGACTGAAAAAATTAAAATTTGACACAACTATAGTCACTTTTAAGATATATAAAACTGTGTGTTAGAAAAATTCTAAGACCATTGTTTTCTTACTTCTAAATCAAAATTGTAAAAAAATGGTGTATGTCTAAAAAATACTGTTTAAAAAATTTTAAAATATAATTTCTTACACACCTATACATGGTGCCAAATTTTAAATTTGTTCGTCGCTTATTACCAAAGTTATAAAAATTCAAACATTGATATTTAAAAAAAAAAAAACAATAACTTCCCATTTAAATTTTCCATCGTCTTAGGGATCATATCAATAATAAACAGAAATTCATGATTATTTTTAAAACTATTTACAAAGATTTTAGAGGTAGTTGATCAAAATTTACAAATTTCACCGTAATTATATGTGTTAGTCACACATTAAAACAGAGAGGAAGACAATCTGCGTATCTACAAATTAATATTGAAAATAATGTTATTGAACTAGGTATGAACTGTATTCAAATTCAACTGTTAACCAAAGAAGAGAGCTGCATAAACCATGGGAACTGACTCAATAAGATCAAAAGCAACAACAAAAGTAGGCGAAAAGAGGCAGGATTCATAATGTAATAAACTTTTATTCTCATTAAAGCACTTGATCTATTTTGTACCTACATCTTTATTTTATTTACAAAAACAAAAAAAAAATGAAATAGTTCATTTGTAATGGACGCGACCTGTGTAAATTAATTATAGACTGTAAAAAATATTGTGAAATGGTTGATTATTTGAAGGAACATTTTAATTTATTGGAATCCGACGTTGATATACACCCCTATTGCTATTTGCGATTGTTAATTGATAGTTGATTAATAATGATATTTTGGGTTGATTTTTGTCATATTTTTATAATTCACAATGACCAAAACTTTTTTCGGTTCGGTAGTTTTTTATCGAATTTCAATATTTATCAACTATCAATCAACAATCCCAAATAGCAATAGGGGTGTATATCAACGTCGGATTCCAATAAATTAAAATGTTCCTTCAAATAATCAACCATTTCACAATATTTTTTAGTCTATAATTAATTTACACAGGTCGCGTCCATTACAAATGAACTATTTCATTTTTTTTTTATTTTTGTAGGGGTGATAGTAATAAAACGTATTCAAAAATAATTAGTCGCGAAATGTAAGCAACGATGGGATAAAGCCCAGAGACCAGAGAAACCAGGTCCCTTTGAGAGTGAGAACCCATTCTGGCTTAATGATGACTTCAGATTTATACTGGATTCGTGTAGCTCCTTGACCTCTACATGTGAAAATATATCTGGAGAACGTGGTAGGTTCTCAAATCCTTATGAAGAATGCTCTAAGAATCAGGAACGTGGAATCGAGTTTGATGATACTTACTTACTTACTTAGGTCCTCGGACCTATTACGTCCGTGATGTTTCCCTTACGGGACATAGGGCCTCCACTACACCTACGCGCCATCGTGTACGATTTCTTGAAATTTATTTCAGCTCTCTCCAACTTTTCCCCAGTCGTGCCGATTCCTGTTCGACCGTTCTTCGCCATGTACTTCTAGGCCGGCCCACTTGTCTTCCCTCCTGTGTGAGCGGGTTCCACTGCATTGCTTGAGATGCAATGCACCGATCGCCTTTTCGAAGCGTATGGCCAATCCACTGCCACTTTCTTCTTCGTATAATGGAGTCTATGGGCTCCTGACCCGTTCTCGCATGAAGTTCGGCATTGGAGATACGGTTGGGCCAGAAAATCCTCAAGATGTTTCGTAGACATCTATTAACGAAGGTTTGCAGCTTTCTAGTGACAGTTTCAGTGACTTTCCAAGTGCTGCAGCCGTAAAGCAGAACGGATTCAACATTGGAGCGGAACAGTCGTAGCTTGGTCTTTAAGCTAAAAGAGTTGTTTCTCCATATTTTGGACAGCATTCCGAACGCAGCCTTTGCTTTTCTGATTCGGCTGTTTACGTCCAGTTCAGTTCCGCCACCCGTAGAGACAATACTCCCAAGATATTGGAAATCCTCTACCATCTCTACCGGTTGTCCAGAAATATTTACTTGGATTGATGAGGAAGTTCCAAGGCTGATCCTTTTAGTTTTTGCCGAGTTGATCTTAAGCCCTACGATTTCTGCTTCTCTCTCCACCCTTGTTGTCATTTGATGGAGATCCATGATCCTATGAGAGAGTAAGCATACGTCGTCCGCGTAGTCCAGATGTTTGAGGTGAGATTGCAGAGTCCACTGAATTCCTCCATTTCCATTTGACAAAGCTGCGTGCAGTACGTCACTTACCACCAACAGGAACAGTATTGGTGACAGTATACAGCCTTGCCTAACTCCACTTTGGATTTCAAACTCCTCTGACAGCCTACCTTTGTGCAAAACGTGACACCTGGATCCATCAATGTAGCCTTGATAATAGCAATCAATTTATCTGGGATGCCCCTCCTGTGCAAAGCAAGCCAAATAAATTCTCTATTGACACTGTCGAACGCCTTTTCAAAATCGATGAACAGCAGGTGAAGTGGTGATCGATATTCAACGCACTGTTCGATGATGATCCGCAAGGTGTTGATGTGATCCACACAGGAAGATCCAGTGCGGAAACCTGCTTGTTCGGCGTCGAGTGTGTCTTCGAGGTGGTCTTTAATTCGGTCCAATATTATCCTTGCTATTATCTTGGCTACTGCAGGCAGAACGCATATTCCTCTCCAGTTTTCGCACTGTGTGAGATCTCCTTTCTTTGGAAGCTTGACAATCATTCCTTTTTTCCACTCTTCAGGAAAGCTTTCTGTTTCCCAAGCTCTCTTAATAAGTGGGTGCAGTAGCTCGCTCGATGTCGTTGGGGCTGCTCCTAAGAGCTCTGCAGGAATACCATCAAGTCCAACCGCTTTGTTGTTCTTCAGTGCTTTGATGGCGGTGATAATTTCTTCTTTACTGGGGGGTACGGTGCGTATTCGGGAAATTGTTACTTCGGGTAGCTCAGTGGGAATAGGGTTCACTTCACTTGCGAAAACGCGGTTTAAAACCGCAGAAAAGTGTTCCCTCAACCTTATGAGCTGATCCTCATCCGAAATTAGCAGGGATCCGTTTGTGTCTTTAACCAGGTGTTGTTTAGAGCTCTGGACACCAGTGAGCTCTTTGGTAATTCTGTAGACGGTCCTACTGTCACACCTACTAGCGGCTTCTTCTGCTTCTGTAGCCAGTGCGTTGATGTAGTTACGCTTATCACGTCGCACACTACGGTGAACTTCCCTCATCTTCATGCGGTACGTAGACTCAAGCTCGTTTCTCCCTGCTGCTGGGGTAGCTGCGATGCGAGCTTTAAGGTGTTTCCTTTCTTCGATCCTTGCCCAAGTTTCGTCTTTGATGATGAAGCTTCGTTAATCACTTTCCTTAGAATTATGCAAAAAGATGCGAAAAAAAAAATCTGCTTCAAAATCTTTTACGGAAGTCAGATGGTGTATCGTCCTAAATTAAGGAATTTTCTTTCCAATAAGGACTTGGAATATAAAGCTTAATAACAAAATTTGTTCTTTTAAAGGACGTTGAATAAGAAAAAATTCAGAAACACATAAAAAGGGAGTAGAAAACGGCTGAGAAGTAGGCGAAAATTACAAATCTCATGCCAACTAAAAGAAAAACTCAGTTAATTTTGTTTGACTTCCTAGTCATGTAAAATAATGATATTTCAAACAAATGGGCGTGGCAGTGCGCGTATTTTATAAAAGTGCCTTGAAATATTTTCATCGGTTACAGAAGTAAACTGTAAAAATTTCATCAAAATCGGTCGAATAGTTCTTGTTTCAAAATGATTTACACATATAGATTGAACAAGATCTACAACTTTTATGTTGTATATTATTTAAAACAAAGAAAATAATGTATTTCAAATTAAATTTTTATCTTTATTTCAATTATTGGTTATTCAAGTATACGTGTGCAAAATTTCAAAAAAAAATATTGATAAACAAAGAAGTTATTGATTTTTGAGATGGTTTTGAGCATTTGGTCCCATAGTGGGGCGTCGCACTCAATTTTCCCATAAGAGAACAAATAATTGTTCTTAATTTATTTACTTTTTTTTTGTAAATATGTACTTTTATTACATTTGACACATACAATTATATATGTATGTAAACATATTTGTTTTGTTACTGAGGATTAGGGCTACCGGGGAAACCCTAATAAAAAACGAATTGAAAGTCTACCTCCTGGGTAATGTAGAAAAGGATTATGCATTTGTATCAGTGTATGTGTGAAAATATAAAAAAGGGGAGCTTTCTACAAATCTGGCACAGGACGCAAGTTTGGCTGGGGCCGGCCCTGACAACATCTCAACAATAATAATATTCTAAGCAGATTTCAATCAGGGTTTCGCTCTAACCACTCGTGTGAAACATGTGTTAATTTTGTGTTCAGTGATTTGAAAAAAGAAATTGACAATAAAAGTTGTGTTATAGCCGTTTTTCTAGATCTTAAACGGGCTTTTGAGACTGTTAATCATACTATATTATTAAATAAACTAGATAAATATGGTATTATAAATACAGAAGCTAAGTGGTTTAAAACTTTTATGTGTAGCAGAACGCAAAAAACTTCAGTCAATAACAAAATGTCTGTCCCGTTAACAGTGGCATCTGGAGCTCCACAAGGTACAATTTTAGGAGTGCTTCTTTTCTTATTATGTATAAATGATATGGAAAAAGTAATACAACACTCCAAACTTGTGCTTTTTGCAGATGATGCCTTACCTTATATAGCGAGAAAAGATATAAATACTATGACACAAAATATTCAAAAAGACTTAAATGCAATATATACGTGGTTAAATATGAATAAACTGATACTAAATACAAATAAAACTAAATTTATGACTTTAAACCAACCCTTCTCATTACAACAAATAAACATTAGAATTAGCAATACACAGTTAGAAGAAGGCACATCGATCAAATACCTTGGTGTTGTCCTTGATAACAAGCTATCATTTCATGAACACATTGATCATATATGCAAAAAAGTTTCAAAAAAGTTAGGAGTTCTTAGAAGAACCCGTAAAAACATTTCAAAAAATAGTGCAATAAAATTGTTTAACGTAACTAGTCCATTGCAATTATAATCTGACCCAGCAGTTTGTACCACCCCCAATTTTTTTTTTTTATTCGAAAGAGTTGATCGAAATTGATAAATCTCAGTTTTCGCATTCGTAACATTTACATCCAAATTTATAAACGTAGAATAGGGAAGGGTTAACATTATTCCATGGACTAAGTACAAAATGTTATTTAAAAAACAAAATACGTTTACTAAGTTAAACCACCGAACATGGTTGTTTAGCGAAGGAATAAAAATCAGACGTGTCAAACAAAATGATAATAACTTTGACAGAATTATTAGGTGTGTTCGGTAACGTGATCTACTTATTGTAGTAGATTTTGGTTTTGTTTTTATTATTAGGAAATTTTATTCCATGGACTAACTCTTATTCCATGGTTTTGTAAGCTCATGGAATAAAGGTGGAATAAGCGTTTTTTATTAATACGGCTGTTACTGTTTTGCCGCCATCTTGGATTTTACATTTCACTATATATCGGTTCATATAAGTCCTACAAAAAAACTTGTAAAACATAAAATACATAGAATAAAAAAAATATGTGTTAGAAATTTTTTCGTTATTGATAATATTTAAAAAGTTACAGGCCAACAAAAAACAATATTTAGTATTTTTCTAAATTTAGGTAATTTTCAATCAAAAATTTAAAAAACTTCCTACTACAAGTTTGTTGGGCTCAAAATTTCAAACAGTTTTGTCATACAACTTTTTTTTGTATTTTAATAAATAAAAAAGTTATGAATATTTTTCTATTAAAAAAAAACATGGGATTACAAGCGTACAAAAACCTTCCAACAAACATCAGAAATATTAATAACTTAAATCAATTCAAAAATCAAATAACTCTATGTGTAAAATCAATTATTAATTAAAATTTTAAAATTCCTAGAACAATTATTAAATGTACATAACTCAAAATGTAAAATATTCTTAAACCTTTAATGGCCATTGGGCCAAATAAATTTATAAATCAAATCAAAATGAATAACTCAATTTAACTTAAGGATTTAAGATAGGATTTCTGGCTTTCAAGACCGGTGAAGTAATTTATTGTCAGTGTTGTCGTTGTTTTTTAATATTTTGTTTCCATTTTAAGTAATTTTCTTTTCTAAAATGCCCCTACCTCCTCAACGGGTGAGATAGACCCCCTCCCAAAGTTATCGTACTCGTGCCTAAATATTAACATTGACAAAGTTAAACAAAAAACTGCTTTTCGAGAAGTTTGCCGCTCTCTATCTCCTTGGGGGTTGACTTTAGAGAGTTTAACCTTTAACAACAAATATTCCAAATTTTGAGAAGAACAATTTCTGTATAGAACTTTTTTCTCTTTAAATAATACAAATCGAGATAAATCGATTTATTTGAAAAATATTAAGAAAAATGCTATTTCGAGTGGCTGACCAAAGATGGCCCCAGGTTTCACTTGGCTGACCAAAGTTTTCTTGTTTTATAGTAGATAAGGAATATTTCTACAAAATTTCAGCTTTGACGAACGCGGCTTCATTTTCCATTTTTTTTTACATGTTTGGGGGCGTGTCAAGAGCGAAGGAGGTCGAATTCATAAATGTAAAAGTTCGGTAATATTGCAAAGTTCACTTATCATTTTTGAAGACAAATATCGTCCGTTTGAAGATTTTTCTGCTTTTTTATAACAATTTTTTTTTCCTTTTACCAATAACACCAACTTTTTTGAAAAATATACAGAAATAGTACCATTTTTCAAAAAATTATACAGTATGTTTACATTTATGAATTTGAGGGGACTCACCCTCAGCTGGCTGACCAAGAAATTTTGGATCTACACCCTAAACTCTATCAAATGTCAAAAAATCAGCTTTGGCGAACAGCCTTGCATTTTTTGTTCGGTGGCCCTTGGACTATAACTGTTGTAATAACTTAACTTTTATATTTTTTTAAGAAAACAGGTTTTTGTTGCCCTTAAACAAAAAAATAAAAACTGATTTAATTCAGCAGATTTAGTGCGAGGGTTTTTTTGGCGCTGGGTATACATTCTACTTTTGATTAATTGCAATCGTTCGCAGTCGAAAACAAATTTTAAACGACAAAGATCGAATGTCAAAACGAAAATGAACATTCAAAATAGATATACGCAATACTTAAATAAATTTGGACTGTCGACAAGTCGTTTATCGATAAGCAAACGACACCGGCAATAAGGGCCTATATCTTGAGTTCTATTAGTCGAATCACCAAAATTGATAATCTGCCCTAGCGAGGTATCCGTCGGAGCGGAATATTATCCGCAACGCACACTCCGTCGGAGGTTTAAATTACATTCGAGGTGTCCGATTCGGAAAGGAAAAGTACAAAATGTGACGACGCATTCATTTGACATGCGACATGATTTTAGACTGTAATAGAGGTTTACAAAAATATATCGATATATCGAAAAACCGTTATTCTTCCGATATTTCTGTACATAAATCAAGAGAGGTACTTTAAATTATGATATTTCGCTGTGAAGGAATTAATTTGAATGTACATAACAAGTAAGTGTGCGAATATGATCGAAATTTGACCGCCGGCGTTATCCTGAAAAAAAAATTTGGTGGTATATCGAATCGGTAAATTCGCTGTTTTCGGTAAATATAGATATTTTTTTCGGAATAGCAATCTCTATGTTCAAACAGATGTTCTGCACTAAACCCACGATAAACAGAAATAAGGTATGCTCATTAGATACACCCAATTCGCCATCTTGCTTTTACTGTGACGTCATCGTCATCCCCCTGTTTGACAAGCGAGATTGTTAATTGAAAGTTTTCAATTGGTTTTTGATATTTTATTTGTTTTTCCGTTTAAAAAGTGAATTTTAAAATTTGAAAATAGTTGTGCGTGCTGTTTTGGGGTGTATTAATACACCGGACAGAAAAAAATAGTGAACAAAAATTAAAATACATATCACCAGGGAAAGGATTTTGTTGACCTAAAAAAATCAAAAAGGCAAAAAAAAGGCATTTATTAAATATAGAGAATATAAACATAACTTAAAATAACTTAATTATAATAGCATTGAACTACCGATAGCAGAACTTTCTCTCTTTTGAGTTCTTCTGGCCACAGCAACCGCATTGAATCATCAAAGAGCTGGGCAATGGTTGTTGAATTTACTCTTTCCAGAACTTCAGACGTTAACAGATATCCTCGACCATCCTCTCGCAAAGGTCCAACAATTACATTTGTAATACAGCGCTCAGCTTTGTCTGTGGTTTCATCGATGGATTCAAAAATATTGTCGTCACCTACTTCATCCCGGATTTTGTGGAGCACTTCCAGGTAGCAACCTTCGACGTAATTTTTTCTCAGTGTCGATTCGTCTGGCAATTTTTTTTCCGTGTACTTCTCTATAGACGCCTTGAATTCGGGACGAGTGACTTTGTGTAACGGTATGTCACATGCCAAGAACATTTTTGTGATATCGCTGTAAAATTCGTTTTTTGAAGTTCTCGCGAAACATGCAATCGTTTGATATTTTGGTGTTTCCTTCAATGTCACTGCTTTCTGGTGCTTTGCTGTCTAAATATGCTGTTCAATAAAAAAATCTGACGAAAAATATTCTGCTTCAAATGTCAATACAAAATTTTTCAATTTTGTTTCCTGTTTGTCCCGGTCTACATTGAACGATTTTTCCAGTGCCGATCTTTTGTTCGTTGGTGAAGGGAGTGAAAAGTGAGGGGCAGGGATCAAATCGTTTGTACCACAAAACTCGAACGATTTTTCCAGTCTGTTTATGTTCTCTTTCGCCCTCTTTCCAATTTTTTGTGTGTGTTCGGTGTCGGTGTGCCATTGGGTTGGTGGTGTGAGTGAATATCAATGCAAAATGAAGAGCACAGAAATCTCATGAAAAAATCGTTCTGTGTGTACATTTCACACGATTTCTGGAAAATTCTTTGTGGAAATATCGGGCAATGTAGATCGGGACTTTGCAAGCAACTTTAGGCATTTTAGCACTAAAACTTTTTTTCAATTATTTTTATAAAAAAACACTCCTAGATTTAAAATAATAGACTATGTTCAAAAGCGTGCTTCGAATAAATGAGTCTTATTTTTCATATCTGACTATTGGTTTTTTCTTATATACCTAATCTATGCACCATTTCTTGGATGCACCCATACTGTCATTTCTCAAACCGGTTTAGGTCATCAAAAATTGGTGTAAAGTTACGCAAACATATAGTGTCAAAGGGTTACATAAGAATAGCTCATTCCATCAGGCAAAATTCTGTGTAAATATACACGCGCGATCTTCCGGAATTCTTTGAGTATAGAAACAATATAGAGTGAGGGTTTATAAATACGATACACATCCACGCAGCAACATCTTATGCCTGTGACATGCATTTGCATATCCATGTTTTCCTATACAGACCTGCTTAGGCGGTCTAGTTAGATTTATGTTTGTGTGTGAAAAAACAGGTTTGCGCGGTGCTGAGAAATTCACGATCATTCAAAGAGAAATGCAAAGAACTTGTTTTTATGAGTAAAAAAACACAAAAAAAGGACAAGAAATTTTATTGAGAAAAGATCATATCTACACTACCTGCTTTTTTTTTGGTTTGTTGAGGGCAAGCAAATTTGTTTTCTGTTCGATTTAAATTGTGTTAGGATCATGTTTTTAAGCAAAATAATCTCAACTGGAAATGAAAAAACTTCATGCAGTTTGTATTTTTAAATTTTTTTTTTACAATTTTTTCGCTTTTAAAAAACAACTAACTTTGATAAAAAAAAAGGACTAACGGGTAAAAAAGACAAAAATAGGCAAAATAAAATATATATATTTGTAATCCGAAGGACATCAATCGTGTTTGTATACAGTCGATACTTTCTTGCGATTGCGCAAAAAAAATAGGCAAAGTTAGGAAAATCCTTTCCCTGCATATAACTATTTCTTGAAAGACGCTAAAATGTGCAAATTGTGAATTAGTGCTTCTGGGAATAAAAACGATTATACTTTAAAACAGTCGTGTTTGCTCAGGACATTTAGTTAAGATTGACTATACAGTTAAGGATATACTTTTAAAGAGCTTTAAAGAAAGACTCAGTACCATGACCCTTATACATCCTGCAGCTTTAGTTGGTGGATGAAAAGTTGGAAGGTGGACTTAGAAACGAAGTGATACATTCTTTGAAAATGTTATACTTTTATAGCCATATTAATAAAAACAGCGCTTAACTCACCTGTAACTTTCGAACTCTTGTGTGAGCTATTAAGAGACAATTGGTGAATTAAAACGTATATTTACTTATCTTATTTAACCCTTCGCTGAACCACCTTCCTTGTTGGCTGAATTAAAACGTATATTTACTTATCTTATTTAACCCTTCGCTGAACCACCTTCCTTGTTGGCTTAGCTAGCTAGTAAGTGGCAGAAATCCTCCTAGCTTATCACGAGTAAATGATAACTCCCAGCTAGCTCCGTTTATTAATGTGGGGCTTAGAAAACATTTGTATTAAAAACAATAAGGAACATCTATATACAGAAGGGAAGTTCCTGGAACGCCATTCAACACTTATCATAGGAAAGGATGTTGAATAGTAGAACTGTCAAAATAATTGTGTGATTTTTTTTATTTAGTGGCCTCAGATTTCATCAATTTTATAACTTTAAATGTTTATTAAAAACTGAAATAAAAGTTTATTGATATTTAAATTATTGAATTTAATTATTTAATCTACCCAAAAAAAAGTATTCGCCTGTGAAAATGTGTGCTATATATAAGGGAAACTTTAGTGTGAAAAGAGTGCCAAAATCGAAAAAATTAAACATTTTTTAATCATATTTAGGGGGTTTTCCTCACCGTAATATTTTAAAGCTGTTCTATAGAGACCCCAAGCTCACTGTAAAAAAAAAATCAAAATTCTAGCCGTGCGCCCTTAATGGAAAGTCGCCCCATAATAAAATTAAAAAAACTATCCAACAAAATAGTATTCTTTTCTTCTATCTTATATTAGCACGAGATGACGTGACGTCACACCACATCTGTCAAAACGCAATGAGCATACCTTATATCTGTTTATCGTGCACTAAACCCAGTTCTCAAAAACAATTTAAAAATAAAAGATAAATAATTGAACTAACGTTAAGAAAAACACGAAAGTGGATTGTCTAGTTTTAATAAATATAATACACAAGTAAACATAACACTTTTATAATTTACTTTCGTCCGCCTAAACACCTTTTTCCAAAAACCAGCATCTCTTTGCTGTGATTCAAGTTTGTTCAGTTGGCCAGTTACTTGGACCCAAGATGCAGCAACAGCAACCGTTTCCGTTGGACTTTTGATGTAGTTTCGTGCTATATCTTGCATGAAATTTATGAGAGCTTGTATTGGTTGGTGCTTGTTTTTCGTTTTATTCTTGTCCTGGAAACGTAAATTCAAGCAATAAGTACAAACCATTTATTTTTTTAATTTTTTTTTTTTTTTTTTTATAAATTACTTAAAATCGGAAAAAAATTCCGCGAACAATTTCTGTCGGAGGATTTCGGAACAATATTTTAAAACTTTCACTAAAAACGCATTACATTGCATGTCAACGCAGAACGCCAGGCTGCATCAAAGAACGTCGGAAAAATGTTCCGAGCAGATGTTCGGAAGAATACCTCGAAGCAAAAAGCCTCCGATTCGGAGGAAATCGGAGAATTTTCCGTTCCGACGGATACCTCGCTAGAGCCGAAACCTCAGATATTTAGAATTTTGATTTCGATAATCGATATTTGAAAATATGCCCCTTTAAACCATCATACTCAGATTTTGCTTATACATCCACTCCCAAAATTTGCTGTCGGCTCTTTAGACTATAACTGTGAACAAACACAGATCCCTTGCAGATGCGCAACACCTTAGTCAAAAAAAAGCTTGGAAATTGAATGAAAAAATTTCAGATTTTGCTTTCTTTTCGTCTCAAGTCACTTGCAAACTGCAATTGGAATGCGAAAAACTTAAGCTGGCCAAACGGCTTGGAGCCAACTGGGTTCGTGCATTTCCTACTGTATAAATGGTATATTCGGCGCCGAGCCGTTTAGATTTTCAGCCGGTCGGAAAATCAACAAGATAAAAATAACTCAAATAAAATTGACTTGCAAGAGAAATTTTAATAAACTTTAACTCTCACATGATTGTTATGCATTTACCTTTCTATAAATTGTTCATCAGTTCCTGGGAGAGGATGTAATATATATTGCATGTCAGACATAGTTAAATCATACAATTCAATTTCAATAATTTCTCAATAGACTAACTTTCGTATTTTTTTTTATTGTTTTTGTTAAAATAATTACAAATAAATATTTGCAAACCGCAACCTGTAAATTTTGGGATTTAGGAAGTGTTCACAAGGAAGTAACAAAATATATTACATAGACGACTTTCACACAAGGAAACTGAGTTGCCTGAAACTAGTTAGTTTGTGGAAGAAAAGGGTGAGAGGGCAGATTTTTTTTCTTCCTCTGACGCCCTTCTCGCGAACAATCTCCCAGTTGCCGGGAACTCAGTTTCCCTGTGTGAAAGGGGCCATACTCTACCTTGTCAATTCGGGACTTACACAGTACGTCAGTGGCACACGAAATTTATGAAAAATGAAAAAAAAAAAAAACATACAGCCGTATCTATAAAATTATCTTAAAATGCCTTTTAGAGGTTATTTAGTTAAGCTTGCTTAAATATTAAAGTTGCCTTTAAATCACGTTACTTAAATTTGTATCTATAATCAATATTCCTTTCATACTTAACTAAACAACCGTAATGTAACGTAACGCAAGAAAGTTGACAAATCTGATACAAATTTCTAGTACATTTTTCACTCTCAGGCTATTTCTGTCAGATTGCAAAAAAATTTGCATACACAAAAGAGTGAACAAATAATAAGACAGAAAGAGAAGCAAATGGGTGTATGTGTGTATGCATCGTCAAACACAGAAGACAGAAGAAATGAAACCATTCCACTTTAGTTTTTTTTTTATTTTGTTTTCAGAAATTTCCTTCCTGTATTCGTGAGAAAGTATATTATTTTCTTTAACAAAAAAAAACAAAAAAAAAAACAATTTAAACCCGGCCATCACAGTACACACATAAATATTTCCTTACTCAACCTACGCACAATTTGTTATGATAAAAAAAAAACCATTCTCATGTGTCAAAATATATTTAAGTTGGCTTTGCGTAGCCTTTAAACGCTTTGGATGGTGTTTAAGTTAAGAGGTGTTTAAGTTACGTTGCTTAAATGTGGAAATTGATTATAGATACCGCTTTCACAGCTAAGTGTTATTTAGAGGTAGTTTAGAGTTAAGAAGCCTTTAAAATTTCTTTATAGATTCGGCTGATAAAATGTAAGTCCCCTTTCACACAGGGAAACCATCCCTGCAAACCAAAACTCAGTAGTTTACCTTTAAGGTTAGACCGCACTAGGCGGAATGCACTGCAGCGGAACTGCGATTCAAATTAGTTTGTATGAAATTTAATGAAGTTCAGTTGCCGCTTAGTGCGATATAGCTCATACAATTTCATACAAATAATATTTTGCCGCGTCGTGAAGTGTAGTTCCGCTGCAGTTGTGTGCGGTCTAACCTTTAAAAACAACCACAAACCAAACGCATTCTATAAATGTATAGGGGTATTCACGATCCGATGCAACTGGCCTAGTATCATTGTAAAAGTGCAAAAGTGTAAAATCTTACAACACTACAACAACAAAATATACAAGGTGCAATCTTACAACAGTTTCACACTTTAGCAATACCCGAAACCTATTGCAACAGAAAAATACAACATTGTAAAATTTGTAAATTGTGTTTTTGACAGCTCACTCATTCTTGATTACGTTAAACAGAAACAAATGTATGTTCATTGGATACATCCAATTTGCTATCTTGATTGTATTGATGTGACGTCGTCATCATCTTTTACTATTATTTTCCATTTAAAATTCGACCGATAATTAAGATTTGGTAATATTTTCTTTTTCCGTTTTTTTGGCATCTTTTTATGAACAAAATTTAAATTAAATCAAATTGAAATTTTCAGATATGTTCGAAACAAATAACAAATGTCAAACTAATTTTGACAATTGCTTTAGTGTTGCAAGAAGATAAGAAAAGTGCGTTCACGATCCACTTAAAAAAAATAAAATTTCGCACTTTAACTAGGCTCGTTGCACCAGATCGTGAATACCCCTTATGTATTTCCCTATTTACCAACAAATCTCCCCTCAAAAAAAGTACTTTTGTTTCTCCTAACAAAAACTAAAACTCATCTATCGTAAAAGGGAAGAAAGAGTACAATGTATGCGATGCACAAAGTTTTGTCTCATTTCGTATGTGCACAACATGACAAACAAAAACAATTATTTTATCGGTGAGTGCGAGTTATAAATGGTTGTTATACAAGAAACAAATTATTATTCATTATTGTAATTAAATTTAAATAAAATATACAAATTTTTTTATTAGTGTTTTATACTTTATTGTGATTCCTATATTTCAGATTCATCAGGGTCAATGAAACCATTTTCGACGATCGTCGTGTGTTTTGAGATTATTATACAGCAAATTGTTCAATTATTGGAACGGCTCTAAAGTCTGAACAATTTTTTTTATTTATTTTGATAAAACTAGCAATAAACTTGTGACGAAAACAATTCGTAAGATTCAATTTATCATATAAATTTATTTCATATATAATTTCAAAAGGCTCATGTTTCAGAAGAAACAAACTAAGTACTTCTTTTACGTACGTTTCACCAGTTTTACCCGTACTTCTAGATTCGAGAACTCAGTAATTGTAGTAGTACGGATATAACCGGTGAAATGTATACGCATAAGAAGTACTTTTAAAGGACAAGCTTTAGTGCGAAACTATGTTTTAAGAAAAAAAAAAATAGGGCTTAAGAAACTACTGGCAAATAAACATTAGAAGTACTTCCAGTAGTGCTTCGCTGATATTCATTTGAAGTACCTTTGTCAGTACTTTAATAAAGGGGAAATTCACTCCATTTCGCATGCTAGAAAGATATAGCTGCTTCATGCATTCTCATGTATAGGAGGTATATAACTGAGTTTTTTCCCGAGCCCCTATCTTTTTTCAGTGGAAAAGAAGTACTTCTATTACGTACATATTTCACCGGTTATTTATGTAGTTCTACGTTTGCTGGGCAGTCTTCGTTTTTCTGTTCGTTTCGTCTTTCGTGTTTTTGACAGTCACGAACGTTCATGATTACATGGACTGCTTTCACACAAGGAAACTGAGTTGCCGGCAACTTGGAGTTTGTTTGCGAGAAGGGCAAGAAGTAAGGGGAATGAAAAAATCTCCCCGGTCAACGTTTGAGGAGATATTTATAACATTCCTTCTCACACTGTACGTAATGTGACTTCAGCCAATAGTGCTCTTTGCGAATCTGTCAAACTCAAAAGTGACAGCTAGCACTTTGTGGGGAATATCAAATAAAAGGAAATTGAAAAAAATAAACAAAAGCTTGACATTAATGTCGAATTCCTTACAACCAAAAAAATTCGAACAAAACAAAATCGATTTTAATGCTGTCAAACAAATCTTGCGTTTTTAGCTAGATTTCACATGAAATCGCACACACACTATCAAGATTTGACATTTCTCATGCATCAGGATGAAATTAAATGTTCTCATTACAATTTTGTGACGATGTTAAAAATGAAAACAAATGTTAAAGTGTTTCAAATTATTTAATATTTCAGTGAATGATCAAAAAAAGTAAAGATAATTTTGCATATATCTTCAAGAAACAAAAATCTTATTTAAATAACACACATTTCGCAAGAAAAACACGTTGCAAATTTATTTATCTTCGTCCCCTAGTGAAATAATCAGAATAGATCTTCGCTGCTGTGTCTGGATGGATTGTAATTTTTTTACTTAATTACGCGCACAATTGTTTTTGTTCTCTTTTAATTTTAAGACGAAATATATTTGGTTTTAAATTATCAAAGCAACGCGAAAAATAAAATACACTTTAATATTTGTTTAGCGCGCACCACTTCTTTGTTTTTGTGCGGCAACAAAATTCCTGTCAAATTGCACTCACACACTCACAAAAAAAAGTCGAATTTTTTTTAAATTCCTTCTACCAAGAAAATTTTTTAAATGAAATCGACTTCAAATGGCTGTAAGGAATTCGACATAAATTTTTAAAGAAGTTCTGTGTTGTTAAAGGAAAGTTATACAAAGGAAAGTGGACACAAATAAAAAAAATGAGTCTGGGGTCGACCCACACTAGTAACTTCCCATTTGTGCACTTGAAAACCAAATGCATATTTACCTAAGTGGTGGGTGATAAAGTATTTAATATATAGTGTCATAAGTTTAGGGTTTTGGATAATCAGTATATATGTAGGTTTAGATATAGAGATTCGGGGTAAAATGTGACATTGCCTATATTTTTTACTTTTTTTTCCTAACTCTTCTAAGCCAATTATTTCTAAACAGACCATTGGCTAAAAAAAATACGAAAATCAGGGGAGTGTACTTAAAAAAAAAAAACATGGTTTCAAAGAATATAAAAAGGCAAATTAAGTGTCATATATGAAAAATTTCGATTTTGTAGCGATTTTGAGTGTAAGAATTTTTCGAATTAAAACATTTTTGAAAAGTTGTTTCTTGCAACATTAAGATTTTTAGCTTTTTTAAGGGTGGTTTTAAAAATCTCAAAATTACACAACATAGGTGGTATAAGTATATATTTTTGGTAGCATTTTGAAACCGATATCATTGTTTGTTTTTCAAAATATTTGAGTTTAAAAAAAATTGTTAAGAATTTTTAATAGTTTTTGTTCAAGTTTTTTTGCTCTAAAGAAAAACTGTTTATTGATTTTTTTTTTAATTATCATATGTTGACTACGTCATTATATGTAAAAAAATAGACATTTCTGTTCTTGCTATATTTGAGACGAAAATTATTTTTCAGCTATTTTTCTTAGTTAAAAAAAAGTGTCTGTTGAATTTTTTTTAATATTTACCATTTTGGAATTGTGTAATTATGTGTAAATTAAAATTAGTCTGAAGTGAATATCTTATTCCGTTCTCGATATATTCCAGATAAATGACGTTTTACAGCTCCTTTTTAAATTGCTGTAGTAAAAAAACGGTTTATTGAATTTGTAAGCAAACTTTTTCAGCGCGTTATGACAATATTATCTGTAAAATAAAATCTATCCGAGGTCGATATCTTTATCCATTCTCGAGATATGGTGGGCGAAAAAAGTACCCCAAACGTACATACATACACACATACAGACATCTTGCTAAAAACGACAAATTCTGATTCTAGAGACCTCAGACTAGTGACCTTCAACAGTACGATCGACACAACAATATTGGCGACGAGGTGAAGTACCTAAGGAAAAAAAATTAATGCAAAAAAAAAAAATTATTGAACCGAAAATAAAATGGATGCCAATCAACTTGCTAAGCTTATTGAAGCCATGACAAGCATGACGACAGCCTTGCAAAATCAACCAGCAGATCAAAAAAGAACCAATAGTATTAATATAATCTCAAATTTCGACCCATTCGACTCGAAGATTGAACAATTCAAGAACTACAAGGAACGACTAGAAATACATTTCCAAATAAAAAATATATTCTTAGACAAAGTAATGTGCGCTAGACTACTCCTACAATTTATTGGTTCATCAAACTATGCTTTATTAACATCGTTGGCAGCTCCAAAAAATATAAATGAGCTAAAATACGAACAATTAATTGAATTGTTGGAAAGGCATTTTTGTCAAAAAAAAAAAATTCTTTAGTCGAGCAACATTATTTCTTCTTCTTCGAACACGCGTTATGCATATCGATTTCAACTTCGCCTGTGCCAAATCCATAGAAACACTGCTGTTATACCTTGGGCGAAACACAATAATTTCTGGAGTTGAGGTCACTTGTACTTTTTATTTGAATTATATTCATTCACTCCACTTAAAACCAAAGTAATTTTAATATTTTAATATTTAAATTTCTTTTTCTTTATTAAAAAAAACCACGGGTAATTATTTTCTGAGTGCACAAATTTAAACAAATTCCCCTAGAATAATAAAATTCACAGTATCTTCTTGCTGTGATTTTTATAAGAGTCGGTAAACATCGACCAAAATTTGTGTCTTAGTAGGTTATAACAGCCTGACTGAAGAGCCCACTGTTATACCTTGGGCGAAACACAATAATTTCTGGAGTTGAGGTCACTTGTACTTTTTATGAAAAAGATTTCTACAACTTGAATTTAAAAGTTCCCATAAACAAGCTTGATGTTGGTTTTCCATCATATATGGGGGAGGTATTCACTCCAATAGGAATGGTTGAAGTACAGGTATCATACCGAAATATGACATCGAAAGAGGAGATGTATATTGTCCCTTCGAGATAAGCACCACTCCTAGGCAGAGTTTGGCATCTAAACCTAAATTTACAGCAGATCGATCAACCGACACAAAGTCTCAGCAACTAAAAGAAAAAGCGAAAACAGTTTTCGTAAAACACCGAGAAGTCCCTTTCGCACTACGTGATAAAGTTGAACTGGAACTTGACGATCTAGAAAGAGATGAAATAATAACAAAAGTAAATACGAGGGACTGGGGTTCACCTCTTGTGGTAATTCCAAAACCCGATGGAAAGGTGAGGCTTATATAAATCTAGTCGACAAAAAAATTTAGAATATCGTAAATTATTTAGAAGTTCATCGATACGTTTGATTGAGTAATAAGCCGTTTCTAGTTGATAATTAACCCCCACTTTGTAATCGACGCTACCACCAGGTAGTGATCCGAGTCAATGTTGGCCCCTCGGAACGTTCGGACGTCCAAGATACTGGAAGCATGTCTCGCGTCTATCGCAACGTGGTCGATTTGGTTGACGGTTAGTTGATCACGCGACCGCCAAATCCCCTTGTGTATATTGAGGTGTGGGAAGTAGGTGCTTGAGATGATGACATTTCGCCCCGCCGCAAAGTCTGCCAGCCTGTGTCCGTTGCCGGAAGTATCGTCGTGTAGGCTGTTTCCTCCGACTATCGAACCAAATTAGCCCTCCTTTCCGAATCTTGCGTTGAAGTCACCAAGAATGATCTTCACGTCGTACTTCGGGCACATATCATACGTTGTCTCCAGGAGATCGTAGAATGCTTCTTTGGTTGAGTCCTCTCTCATTTCATGGGGGGCATGAACACAGATCAGCGAAATGTTCTTAAATTTGCCCTTGATGCGGATTGTGTCCTGTGTCCGTTGCCGGAAGTTTCGTCGTCTAGACTGTTTCCTCCGACTATCGAACCAAAGATGTGGTGAATATGCCCATTTATGCAAACAACGACATCTTTAATTCTTCTATAACAGAATAAATTAGTAATGAGTTCCGCGCCATCTGTGAACAAAAGATTAACTAATGTTATACCATACCTAAACCACGCTCATCGTTATCCATTACCTAAACCACTCATCGTTATCCAATACCTAAACCAATGGAACTGCTATAATTAATTGGTCGCAAGCTTTTGAGCTACTTGTGGAGACTTGTGGAGGAGAAGCACATTCCAGCACATTCCAGAACCCCTAGAAGATTCTAGTAGCTTTTTCTCAGATATAAATACACGGCCACCAGTCCGAAAAGCTCAGATTGATTTTAAAAGTGAACGAATAAGCGTCGGTCGGTGAAAAATAGTGAATTAAGAGTTGTGCTTGTTTATTATTTATTTATTTGAATCAAGCTAATTAATATCTAGCGTACAAAATATTTCTTAGAATTAAATATTAAGAATTTATAAATTATAAATTATATAATATTATAAAATATTTTTTTAAAACCAGTGTTTGATACATCAGAAAAATGTCGTAATAAATTATGATTAACATTATACAAATTAAACATGTTATTCAATGGTGAATTCTGCTCATATGCATAGTGTTTTATGTGAATTGGGTCAGGAAATCCTCTTAGATTACGATTTTGAACATTAAAATTTACGCGAGACAAAAGGTTCAAAGCATCGATATTACCATCAATAAGATTAACAATAAAACAAAACATAAATAAGAACGTCTGCGCTCCAGACAGGGTAAATCTATGAGTTTTAGACGGCTGCTTTATGAAGGAAGGTTCAATGGATTCTGCCAGCCCAAGCCTCTAAGATCAAATTTTAGAAACCTTTTCTGAATTTGTTCTATTCTTATTTTGTGGCAACTGTAATAGGGGGTCCATACCTGGCAAACATACTCTATAATGGGTCTGACAAAAGTGGTAAATAATTGTTTGATAGCATAAAGATCAGAAAACTGACTTGATTCCCTTTTAATCCAACCTAATATTGAATTGGCTTTATTACAGGTCATATTGATATGCTGTGTGAATTGGTGCAATGAATTTTACGCTGAACCCCAGCCTACTCATTTTATTAAGAAAAACTCTGTGCGACAGTTTGTCGAATGCCTTACTAAAATCTGTAAGAACACAATCCGTCTGGTTTTTATTTTTAAAAGAATCGACACAAAACTCCGCTAACTCCATGAGTAGGGTGACAGTCGAACGGCCCTTCGAGAAACCGTGCTGGTTATGAACAATAAACGATTTCGTGTAAAAGCTTAATGTTTTGCAAACAATTGCTTCAAAAAGTTTGGGAATAGTCGACAGTTTAGCTTTTGGACGGTAATTAATAATTTGATCCTTTTTACCTATTTTATGTAGAGGAATTATGAAGGATTGTTTCTTACAATTATGAAGGAAACTTACAAGTAGACATTGAACAGTTAAATAGAACAGAAAGTGGCATCGACAAATGATTGACACATTTTCTTAGTACTGAAGCTGGTACCCCATCAGGACCAGATGCGTCATTATCATCCAAATTAGATATAAATTTCATAATATCGTCAATAGTTATATGAAAGTTTATATCAGTCAAGTGAGAATATGATTTCAAATGACCAAATAATTGATAATTTTCGTCAAGATTATCACAGTTTAGATTATCACAGTTCGAATATTTATCACAGTTAGAAGAATCATTGATGTAAGCACTTTGCAAAAAGTCTAAAAATAGTTGTGTTATGATACGTGGGTCATGGTCTGAGATATTATTATGCTTAAGAACGGACGGATATGGACTAAATTTTCGTTTGCTATTGTTAAAGTTCCAAGAGGATTTAGGATCCATTTTTTAATTACTTTGAACCTTTTGTATTTAATAAAGATACCTAATACTTGATTCTCTGTTGAAAATATTTCTGGCCTCCCAATAAATATTTAAATCGGTAGTTAATCCAGTTTGTTTCTATTTAAACCATAGTTTATTTCTGCGGTTTTTCAATCTTCGCACTTGACTATCATACCAGCTAGGTGCAAGCGATTTAGATTTAATAGATATAAGGGGAACAGATACTAAAAAACAATCAAATATTTTGTCAAAACCATAGAATCAATATCTGAACAAGAGCAAAGGCATGACCAGTCAATTAAAGACAGCAAATTATTTAATTTAGTACAATCAGTTTTTTTAAAGTTTAATTTAAAAACATTGTCAGGATCTTGATTATACATTTCAAAGTATTGAATAGATATGGTGAGTGCTGGGTGATGAGAGTCTTCGTTCACAAGAGGATCAGTTGATCTTTCAAGTGAAATACCAGCATCAATTGTTGTATAAATTAAGTCGAGGATCTTGGCGTTAGAGTTTATGATGTCGTTTACTTGTTGAACACCAAGTGACGTTAGATTGTCAATAGTTCGAGAGTCATCCATTGAAAGATTTCCTGTTGGAATCATTGCGTATGTATCAGGACAACGTGTCCAAGATACATTGGTTAGATTGAAATCTCCAAGGCAGATAACTTCGTCATTATAGCTCATTAAGTCAAAAATGAAGTTTAAAAAAGTCAAGGCTTCATTGGAAGTATTAACTGGGCTCGCAGAAACAATGTATATAGTGACAAGATAGATAGAACCATCTTTACACATATAAACTCTTCATTCTGACAAACAGGAACATTGGTTAGTGACGTCACAAAACAAGTCTTAACAGCAATAAGGATACCACCGCCGACAGTATTAATACTCGGATCTGAGTATCTATCACGTCTATATACATTAAACGAAGAATCAAAATGTTCCGAGTCATTTATCCCGCCAAACAGCCATGTTTCAGTCAAAGATATGACATCGTAAGAAGAATTTGAAGTTTTGTAGTAGACCTTATTAGTCTTTGTCCGTAGGCCTCTTACATTTTGATAGAGTATATCAATAAGTTGCGACGACGGTGTGTTGGTCTTGTCAAAGTCTTTCGAAAAGGAGTATTCATACTATTTTGCTTAACGAACTCGTGGATGATTATATTTTCCGGTCAGAAATGCTTATCCAATAAACGATTGAATATTTCATGTGGAACGAATAGTTTGAAAGATGAGTAATCGATTCCATTTGTTGGTAACTGTTCAGTTTTGAATTTAATGTTGGTGAAATGAGATTCAACATATGCAGATATATCATTGCAGGTAGTGTTAGCATCGAAATTTGATAGAAAAATGCATTTAAAATCTCTCAGCGGCTCTTAATTTAACTACAGGTAATGTATCACCATTTGGTATAGTACTGACGGTATAAACGCAAAAGACGGGGGCGCTATGGAGAACTTTGGAATTGAGGAAGTCGTAGAACAGGTATTAGAAGCCGGTAAACAAAACGAAGATGTTGATGCGAATGATGTGGTTAGTGGTATATATGAAGAGGATGCTGACGAAGTTGTTGGTAAAGATGACGTGGTTAGTGGTATATATGAAAAGGATGGTAACGAATTTGTATCACGTAGATGGCGATGATGCAGAAGAAGCAATTGCATAAGGTAAAGATGTCGAATAGGAATATATCGAAGATGAAGACGTTGTAGTTGAAGAGGTTGCAGGTAAAGGTGTTGTTAATGAAGATAAAGTAGATGTAGAAAAAGATGAAGATGTATATGAAGAAGATAATGCAGATAATGTTGAAGATGATGCTGTAGAAGAAGGAGCAATTATAGATTCTAAAGATGTCGTAGACGTTGAAGATGTTGCAATGGGATTCATAATATATGAAGTTGAAGCAAATAAATATGGTGTACATGAAGAAGTCGTGAGGAAAGATATCGCAGATGTAGATGTTAAAGGTGTAGATATTGCAGATGAAGATGTCGTAGATGAAGAAGTAGTAGATGTGGACTTTATAGGTTAAAGTGCCGTAGATAAAGATGACGTAGATGGAGTTGACGTAGAAAAAGTAGATGAAGTTGTCGTAAATGAAGCAGTAGTTGATGTTGCAAGTGAAGGTGTCGTTGTCAACGTTGTTGATGACGATGTGTAGAAGAAGACGAAGTAGATGTAGATGTTGTAGGTAATGGTGTCATTGATAAAGAAGATGAAGTTGATGAAGAGGTAGATGAAGAAGTAGTAGATGTAGATGTTAAAGGTAATGTTGTCGTAGATAAAAAAGTTGAAAAAGATGAAGATGTCTTAGGTGAAGACGTTGAAGATGAAGATGTAGAAGATGCAGGTATTGAAGATGAAGATGTCGTAGATGGTTGTCGTGGTAGAGGTGTTGAAAGAGAAGGTTTCTTTGTCTTTCGGACTAAAGGTGAAAGAGCTATATTTGCTCTTTTGAGTGTATTGCGAGTGACACGGATGGGACCAGGACGTTCATTTGATTTTAGGGAAGAATTGTGGGATGTTAATACAGCCTTTCTTAGACTATGAAACTAAGCAGACTTTGGAGTATCAACATTAGATGAAGATCTGCAGAGATTTGAAAGTTGCTCATTGATCAGAGCAACCGCGTCAATAAGTTTATCAACTTTTAGTTCCAAAGAATCAATGTAAGCTCTGAGATTTAACATTTTTTAAATGTTTACTTTTTTCTTTATGTTTATTAAAACTTACTTAAGTTCGGGTGCAATTTTAACTACGGCCGTGGTGATTTTCAGAGGTTATATAATTAAAATACATATAACACAAAGTATGCAATGTGATTTAAGAAGTATGCAATATATTTTATTGTACTTGCGAAAAATATTTGATACAAAAAAAAATTACACAAATCAGAGAAAGAAACAACGATAGTTATTCGCAAGTTTTTCACTCATACAAAAAAAACACTTCACAGAGAATTATTTGTCAAAGTACAGAATGAAAAAATGCAAAAAAAAGTTAAAGTTAATTAATTTTAAATCACTCGTATTTTTAGTTTAACACATAGTCGAATTAAATAACACTCAATTAGAATATAATATTATAATCAACAAGGTAAATTATATTGATGATTAAGTCAGATATTAAAGTTCTTTGAGTTTCTCAAACAAAAGCAGGGTTCGGGTCCTAAAAGTATTAGAAGTGAAATTAAGGTGTTTTAATTTTGAAAAGTAATTGTTGTTCAGTTTCTGTAAATAAGTAAAAAAAAAAAAAAAATTAAAGTGTAAACAAGTAAGTAAAGGTGCTTGTGAAAAGTGACATACAAACATATAAGAATAAAAATTATAACAAAATAGGTAAAATTGTGCATGCATTGAATTGTGTTGAACTTAAGGCAGAAATGAACAGACGAGGTCGTCCTACTGTTGGAACTAAGAATGACCTCATTATTCGTCTTCAGGAAGATTTAAGGCAACAAGGTGAAAATCCAGACACGTTTCTATTTAATATAGAAATGCCGGAAGAGCAAGTAAGTACAACCTTAGTTATGACCAATATGATGGCCCAGCTACTTGCCCAGTTTGAAGAACAACAGAGAAGAACAAAAGAATCTTCTAGAAGACCAACGAAAGAAGCAAAAGAATCTTTATTTATTTATTTGGTTATCAATCAAGTACATTAACTTTCTTAGATTAATCATATGTGATTTTTAAAAATAGTGGGTATGATATAGAGATATATACAAGATACTTATAATAAATTAAGACATGAAGGTAAAATAAGTTACTTAAAAATTGTTTATAATATTGTAATATTTTAGCCAAGGGTTCGCGAATAAAACTTATTTCTTTTATTCAAACTGAACAACAATTACTTTACAAAATAAAACACATTTATTTCACTTCAAATACTTTAATTCCAATACTTTTATTATAACAAGCACAACTCTTAATTCACTATTTTACCCATCGTTTATTCGTTCACTTCCAAAATTAAACTGAGGTCTTCAGACTGGTGGCCGTGTATTTATATCCGAGAAAAAGCTACTAGAATCTTCTAGGGCATGCTGGAATTTGCTTCTCCTCCACAAGTCTCCGCAAGTAGCTCAAAAGCTTTCGTTCAATTAATTATAGCAGTTTCAGTGGTAAAGCTTTCGTTCAATTAATTATAGCAGTTTTAGTGGTTTAGGTATTGGATAACATGAGAGTTGTTTAGGTATTGGAATAACATTACTTAATCTTTTGTCCAAAGATGGCGCTACTAATTTATTCTGTTATAGAAGAATAAAAAATGTCGTTGCTTGCATAAATGGGCATATTCACCACATTGCTCCCTCTTAGGTTTCATCGTCCCGATTAAATCCATTACTCCCGTCACCACCGTTATAGCGATGGAATCCAATCGTTGTTGCACGAGCGTCGTACCGTGTTTTCATCCTATCACTAGCTATTTTTATGGTATTCCTTGTCCGTTGATGGATGTCAATGAGTCTTTCTTTGACTCATAGTACGGCATCCAAATTTTACTTCACTAGGCAGCCGTATTGTTGTGCCGAACAGGATCTTCGATGGTGTATGTCCCGTTGAACTATGAACCGCACTTCGATAGGCCATCAAAAACAATGGAATATGCCGGTCCCAGTCTCGTTGGTAGTCACCTACATTCTTGGACAGATGTTCCTTAAGCGTCCTGTTGAATCGTTCGACCATTCCGTCAGATTGTGAATGGAGAGAGCAAACCTCCTGGAAAATGTTAGATTCGAAGTTCCTCCCTTGGTCAGAATGCAATTCCAAAGGAACACCGAAGCTGCTCACCCAATTGAATACAATCTGATCAACCACTGTTTTGGCTTCTTCGTTTGGGATGGCAAATGCCTCAGGCCACTTGCTGAAGTAATCCATGACTACAAGGATGTGTCGGTTTCCGCTGTTGGTCTCCGGGAACAGGTTTGCAACATCTACTACTATTCTCTCGAAAGGTGTGTCAACATTGTACTGCTGCATTTTACTTTGAAGCATTCTACCTGGTCCCTTGTTAGAAGCACAAGTATCACATTTTCTGCACCACTTTTCGACATCCTCTCTTGCATGTAGCCAGTAGAACCGTTGTCGTATCTTCTCCAGCGTTTTATTGACTCCCAAATGACCTCCAGATGCTCCATCATGCATCTCTCGAAGAACGTCATTAACCTTTGACCTAGGTACCATCAACTGCATCACATAAGATTTGTCATCTGCGGACTCCCATTTGCGCCTTAGTACTCCTTTTTGCACATTAAGTGAGTCCCACTGTGCCCAATATAATTTGAGAGCTGGACTTCTATCGGAGATGTCACCCCATTCTGTTTTTTCTTCGTGTTCCCTCCTTGCAAGAATGGGCTCTATATCTGTGTCTTCTAGTTGGGCAGTTCTCAGTTCTTAATTGCTCCAACCGTAAATGGGACCGGCTCTTATTCGCTGGATGGCAACTGTTTCCTTTTCTTCTTGACGTGTGCAATGCTTACAGTCCTGTTAACACGGTCGCCGAGACAATGCACCTGCGTTATGGTGGATTTACATGTATCTGCATTTGGTTTCTGCACAAAAAAAGGGAAGCCAAATACAAGATGTATATTTGTTAGATAGAGATAAAAGATCAGAATGGAGAAGAACTTCGTTTCTGCATTATAGGAAAGTGCCATAATACAGAAATGAAGACGAAAGGTTAGACCGCACACAACCGCAGCGGAACTACACTTCACGACGCGGCAAAACATTATTTGTATGAAATTGTATGAACTATATCGCACTAAGCGGCAACTGAACTTCATAAAATTTCATACAAATTATTGTGAATCGCAGTTCCGCTGCAGTGCAGTTCCGCCTAGTGCGGTCTAACCTGAACATGTTCATCTTCTGGATGGTTCTCTTTCACTCGCTCATATTTTTTGTATACATCTGTTCTGCTCTACTTTTCTGCATTATGCAGATGAAGATACATGTAAGTCCACCATTAGAGTGCAACTTTCCTTTCCGATGTTGAATTTGGTAGTCGTATGTAAGAAGTCTCCCGATCCACCTAGCTACTTGAACTTCGGGATTTTTGAAGTTCAGAAGCCAATTAAGCGCACCATGATGTTCATCTTCTTGGTAATTCTCTTTCACACGCTCAGAGTTTTGGCATACATTTTTCCCGCTCTACTTTTCTTCATATTTGCAGACGAAGATACATGTAAATCCATCATAATGCTGGTTATATGTATCCGAGTATATGAAAGACAACCATCATGCTGGACTTACATGTATCTTCGTCTGCAAATATGAAGAAAAGTAGAGCGGGAAAAATGTATGTCAAAACTCTGAGCGTGTGAAAGAGCATCACCAAGAAGATGAACATGTTCATCTTCATATCTGCATTATGACACTTCCTATAATCTGCATGTACGAAGATCTTCTGCATTCTGATGTTCCCTCTCTATCCAACAAATGTAAATTTTAGTTTTGCATTTCCTTTTTTTTGCAGAAGTCAGCCGAAGATACATGTCATGGTGGATTTACATGTATCTTCGTCCGACTTCTGCAAAAAAATGGGATGCAAAATTAAACTGTACATTTGTTGGATAGAGAGGGAACACCAAAATGCAGATCCTCGTGCATGAAGATTATAGGAAGTGCCATAATGCAGATGTGAAGACGAACATGTTCATCTTCTTGATGGTTTTCTTTCACACGCTCGGAGTTTTAGCATACATCTGTCGCTCTCTACTTTTCTTCATATTTGCATACGAAGATTCATGCAATGCTTGATTTACGTGTATCTTCGTCTGCAAATGTGAAGAAAATTAGAGCGGGACAAACGTATGCCAAAACTCTGAGCGTGTAAAAGAGAATCACCAAGAAGATGAACATGTTCGTCTGAATATCTGCATTATGGCACTTCCTATAATCTGCATGTGCGAAGACCTTCTGCATTTTGGTGTTCCCTCTCTATCCAACAAATGTAAATTTTAATTTTGCATCCCCTTTTTTTTTTTGCAGAAGTCGAAAAAGATTCATGTAAATCCACCATAAATCCAGCATAAATCCACAATCAAGAAGATGAACATGTTCGTCCGCATATCTGCATTATGGCACTTCCTATAATCTGCGTGTACGAAGATCTTCTGCATTTTGTTGGTCTCTCTCTACCTAGCAAATGTAAATTGTAATTTTGCATCCCCTTTTTTTTGCAGAAGTCAATTGAAGATACATGTAAATCCACCATAAACGGTCTGGAAAAAACGTTCGAGTTTTATGCTACAAAGGTTTTGATCCCTACCCCTCACTTTTCACTCCCTTCACCAACGAACAAAAGATCGGCACTGGAAAAATTGTTCAATGTAGTCCGGGGCTTACTTCTTGCCCTTCTCGCCTATAAACTCCCACTTGCCGGCAACTCATTTTCGTTGTATGAAAACAGTCCTAGTTTCTGGAAACTTATGTCGTTTTCCGTTGGAGGTTCGGAGTTACTCCTTTTTGACTCCACTTACTCCAAAATAATTCGATTGGCTGTTCCGAGTAATGTTTTCGGAGATATTTTCTGTTCCGGATTTTATAAAGGAGTAGACCTAGAACACACATATACATTATAAACTCTTTCATCCGATAACTTGTCAAATTGATCTTACTCGACTGAAAATGCAAAATATACATAAATATCAGACAATTTACTGACACACACATAACTTTTCGCAAATTAGTTTTGGAACAACAGAAAATAATTCGATTGGACTCAAAAAGGAGTAGTACAGTTCCGAAATCCAATCGAAAACGACATTAGTTTCCTTGGACTGTTTTCATACAAGGAAACTGCGTTGCCAGAAACTAGCTAGTTTGTTGGCGAGAAGGGGATATTTGTTGTCCTCCTTTTACGCCCTTCTCGCCAACAAACTAAAAATCGCTGGCAACTCAGTTTCCTTGGGTGAAAGAGGTCTTGGGTGAAAGCAGTCTTCGTTTTTCTGTTCGTTTCGTCTTTCGTGTTTTTGACAGGCACGAAAGTTCATGATCACATGGACTGCTTTCACACAAGGAAACTGAGTTGCCGGCAACTAGGAGTTTGTTTGCGAGAAGGGCAAGAAGTAAGGGGAATGAAAAAAATCTCCCCGGTCAAAGTTTGAGGAGATATTTATCACATTCCTTCTCACACTGTCCGTAATGTGACTTCAGCCAATAGAGCTCTTTGCGAATATGTCAAACTCAAAAGTGACAGCTAGCACTTTGTGGGGAATATCAAATAAAAGGAAATTGAAAAAAAAAAAAAAAGTTTGACATTAAATTTTAATGAAGTTCTATGTTGTTAAAGGAAAGTTTTATAGTGGATACAAATAAAAAAATGAGTCTGGGGTCGACCCACACTAGTAACTTCCCATTTGTGCAATTGAAAACATATGCATATTTATCTAAGTGGTGGGTGATAGAGTATATATTATATAGTGTCATAACTTTAGATTTTTGGATAATCAGTATATAGGTAGGTTTAGATATAGAGATACAGGGCAAAATGTGACATTGGCTATATTTTGTACTTTTTTTTTCCTAACTCTTCTAAGCCAATTATTTCTAAACAGACCAATGGCTAAAAAAAAATATGAAAATCAGGGGAGTGTACTTAAAAAAAAACATGGTTTTAAAGAAAAATTAAGTGTCAAATTAAGTGTCATATATGCAAAATTTCGATTTTGTAGCGATTTTGAGTGTAAGAAGTTTTCGAATTAAAACATTTTTGAAAAGTTGTTTCTTGCAACATTAAGATTTATAGCTTTTTTAAGGGTGGTTTAAAAATCTCAAAATTACACAACATTTAGGTGGTATAGGTATATATTTTTGGTAGAATATTGAATCCGATATCCTTGTTTGTTTTTCAAAATATTTGAGATTAAAAAAATTTGTTAAGAAATTTTTAATAGTTTTTGTTCAAGTTTTTTTGCTCTAAAAAAAAACTGTTTGTTAAATTGTTTTTTTTTCAAATTATCAGTTGTTGACTACTTCATTATATGTAGTATATGTTTCAACTGTTTTTCTTAGTTAAAAAAAAAGTCTTGAATTTTTTTTTTTTAATATTTACCAATTTGGTATTGTGTAATTATGTGTAAATTAAAATTAGTCTGAAGTGAATATCTTATTCCGTTTTGGAGATATTCCAGATAAATGACATTTTAAATTGCTGTAGTAAAAAACGGTTTATTGAATTTGTTAGAAAACCTTTTCAGCACGTTATAACAATATTATCTGTAAAATGAAATTTATCCGAGGTCGATATTTTTATTCATTCTCGAGATATGGTGGATGAAAAAAGTACCCCGAACGTACATACATACACACATATAGACATCTTGCTAAAAACGACGAATTTTGATTCTAGAGACCTCAAAACGTTAAGATATGTCAAAATTTTCAATTCGACAAATCGTAACAATTACAATAACTTCCAATGGGAAGTTAAAAATCAGGGGAGTGTACTTTAAAAAGTGTGGTTTAAAAGAATATAAAAAGTCAAATTAAGTTTCATATGCAATATTTCGATTTTGAGTGTAAGAATTTTTCGAATTAAAACATTTTTGCAAAGTTTTTCTTGCAACATTTTGATTTTAAAAATCTCAAAAATAAAAAAAAAATACAAAGATGATATTGTTTTATGTTTATGGTAAAAAATTTGGTTACGATATCATTGTTTATTCTCAAGAAATAAAACATACGAACATACACACATAATATACATCTAAAACCGATATCCCCTTATTTACCTTCTGGAAAATAATAAAGAAACATAGAACATGTTTCTTAGTAGGCAGAGCTTTTTAATGTAAGAATTTCGATTTTTTATTCTTGTTTTCGCTGCCCCAGCTTGATGATAAAAGTCCTTTTTAAACATATCATTCGAACAAAAATCCACCCGCCAAAATCAAGAAAGACAAACAAGACAAGAAAGAATAACAAAACAAATTCTTCTATACGAAAGAAGAAGAAAAACAAAAAGCCTGCATGTTTCTTAATAGTCCTTTTTTTTAACGTGCATATTTCCTATGAGGTGTTCTTTCTGGTTTGTACAGCATAAAATGTCCTTTTTTTTGCCTTCTCTTTAGGTCTCTTAGGCGTAATCAAAATCCACCCGTAAAACTTCTGTTTAGCTCTCTTCTTAAATATGGAATCAGAAACCCTCCAAAATCAAGAACTGTACAGAAAAATAAAACAAATTAACAAATACATGCGCAAAGAATGAACGAAAAATCAAAAAAGCAATAATGGAAATGGTGTCAATTATTCTTAAAGCCATTTAAGAATAGCCCACAAATGTTAATGCATACAATTGCTTTAAGAATCCTTTTTTGTCTGTAGGTACTATTCTGATTTTTTTTGTAAAAAATGTCAAGGTTGAATTTTAGCCATGAATCTGACATTATCGTTTGCCTAAGTGGTGGGTGGTAGAGTATATATATTTTATAATTATATATTTTATAGAGTAATAACTTTGGCTTTTTGGGTAATCAGATAGAGATACAGGGCAAAATGTGACATTAACATTATTTTGTACTTAAGCTGTTTATAATAGTAAAAATTTTATAATTTTTTTGTAAATAGCTTACGAAATTCTAACAGTGTTATTTATAAGCACAGGTGAACGCTTGCATAGAGCTATGCACGCTTTAAAATGCCTTTGAACGCAGAAAGGTGATTTATAAAACTTGTGCAACGTTGTATACAGGCAATATAAGCTAAACGCGTTTGTAGGTTGTTTAGAGCATACACAAAGGCTGTTTATCGAAATGTCACTTTGACTTACACACAACATCAATAATGTAGATAGATATTAGGGCGGTGCTTATTTGTGCAATGTTTGTGTTGAAATCTCACTCATATAATTTTAATATAAATCAATATAACAATAGATAAATATGAGTGTTTTTTATAATACAAATTCTATATACTACTGAAATACATCAGCCAAGTAGAAGACTTAGCATTATTTAATTGGACTTGTTGAATAATTGATTCAATATAGCTTTTAACGGCTTTTAACAATTCTTGATTAGAAATTCTAATTGGGTTGGATATAGTTCAAAATTGTTTTTCGCTGTAAAATTGATGTAAGCTGGACTGAACTTAATAAAAATTGCGTCTTGACAAGGCCCTCACTGTCAACTGAAGAGTCCAAGTGAGAACGCCGGGACGAAACGCCATTTTGTATGGACTAAAGGCCGTTAAAAGCTATATTGAATCAATAATTCAACAAGTCCAATTAAATAATGCGAAGTCTTCTACTTTGCTGATGTATTTCAGTAGTATATAGAATTTGTATTATAACAACCACTCATATGTTAACAATGCCAGGCCACGGGTAACAAAATTTCCAACAATTCTTGATTAGAAATTCTAATTGGGTTGGATATAGTTCACAATTGATTTTCGCTGTTAAATTGATGTAAGCTGGACTGAACTTAATAAAAATTGCATCTCGACAAGGCCCTCACTGTCAACTGAAGAGTCCAAGTGAGAACGCCGGGACGAAACGCCAATTTGTATGGACTAAAGGCTGTTAAAAGCTATATTGAATCAATAATTCAACAAATAAAATAAATAAATCGGGTGGCACAATGGCTCATGAAGAACCAGGGCCTAGTGACTAACAACTCGCAACTATTCCTGTGTGCGCCTTTTGACAGGGATGGAAGGGAACGGCAAGACGAGAAGCACTTATTCGTGACAAGTGAACTCTTGGAGGATTTGTCAATTCCTCGCAAGAGGCAGTAGCCCTGAAAAAAAAACTTTTTAGTTTTTAGGTGGACGAGGCTGGGAAGCAATCAACAAGTCCAATTAAATAATGCTAAGTCTTCTACTTGGCTGATGTATTTCAGTAGTATATAGAATTTGTATTATAAAAAACACTCATATGTAAACAATGCCAGGCCACGGGTAACAAAATTTCCAACAATTCTTGATTAGAAATTCTGATTGGGTTGGATATAGTTCACAATTGATTTTCGCAGTAAAATTGATGTAAGCTGGACTGAACTTAATAAAAATTGCGTCTTGACAAGGCCATCACTGTCAACTGAAGAGTCCAAGTTAGAACGCCGGGACGAAACGCCAATTTGTATGGACTAAAGGCCGTTCAAAGCTATATTGAATAAATAATTTAACAAGTCCAATTAAATAATGCTAAGTCTTCTACTTGGCTGATGTATTTCAGTAGTATATAGAATTTGTACTATAAAAAACACTCATATGTAAACAATGCCAGGCCACGGGTAACAAAATTTCCAACAATTCTTGTTTAGAAATTCTAATTGGGTTGGATATAGTTCACATTTGATTTTCGCTGTAAAATTGATGTAAGCAGGACTGAACTTAATTAAAATTTGCTTCTTGATAAGAACACTGGGACGAAACGTCAATTGTTATGGACTAAAAGCCGTTAAAAGCTATATTGAATCAATAATTCAACAAGTCCAATTAACTAATGCTAAGTCTTCTACTTGGCTGATGTATTTCAGTAGTATATAGAATTTGTATTATAAAAAAGACTCACATGTCAACAATGCCAGGCCACGGGTAACAAAATTTCCAACAATTCTTAATTAGAATTTCTAATTGGGTTGGATATAGTTCACAATTGATTTTCGCTGTAAAATTGATGTAAGCTGGACTCAACTTAACAAAAATTGCGTCTTGACAAGGCCCTCACTGTCAACTGAAAAGTACAAGTGAGAACGCCGGGACAAAACGCCAATTTGTATGGACTAAAGGCCGTTAAAAGCTATATTGAATGAATAATTCAACAAGCCCAATTAAATAATGCTAAGTCTTCTACTTGGCTGATATATTTTAGTAGTATATAGAATTTGTATTATAAAAAACACTCATATGTAAACAATGCCAGGCCACGGGTAACAAAATTTCCAACAATTCTTGATTAGAAATTCTAATAAGGTTGGATATAGTTCACATTTGATTTTCGCTGTAAAATTGATGTAAGCTGGACTGAACTTAATAAAAATTGCGTCTTGACAAGACCCTCACTGTCAACTGAAGAGTCCAAGTGAGAACGCCGGGACGAAACGCTAATTTTGATGGAATAAAGGCCGTTAAAACCTATATTGAATCAATAATTCAACAAGGCCAATTAAATAATGCTAAGTCTTCTACTTGGCTGATGTATTTCAGTAGTATATAGAATTTTTATTATAAAAAACACAATGCCAAGCCACGGGTAACATCATTTCCAACAATTCTTGATTAGAAATTCTAATTGGGTTGAATATAGTTGACAATTGATTTTCGCTGTAAAATTGATGTAAGCTGGACTGAACTTAATAAAAATTGCGTCTTGACAAGGCCCTACTGTCAACTGAAGAGTCCAAGTGAGAACGCCGGGACGAAACGCCAATTTTTATGGACTAAAGGCCGTTAAAAGCTATGTTGAATAGATAAATATATTTTTGTGTATTTATTGTTATTTTTGTTGGCATATTGTTAAAAAAAGGGAATATCTTTTGTACACTCTTTATTTTAAAGATTATGCATAACATATGTACGTGGAAATTTGAAGAACTTCTATCAAAATTTTACAACCATCTGCTATGGCTTATATGTTCACGTTAAGCAGTTTCAATCAAATTTTACACAAAATCACGTTCATCACTTTACGGAGAAATATAAATAAAATTGAAGCATTGCCAAAAAAGAGCCAACCATATATTTTTCTCAACAAAAACATGACGTTGTGAGTGAATGGAATAATTCAATCAAAATATCAACAAATACACATTCTTTTATTTTGAATACATTTTATTATATTATTTGTATACACAAAAAAAGAAACAAAACAATTCTATAACGAATAACAACAAAAGAAATTAAGAAAATATCAAAAAGAAGCCTATCGTCAGGAAAATTATTTTATTGATTTTTCACAAACAGCTGAGTCTCGTTTTCAATTTTGGAAGCAAAACGTAATAGATTTCTACTTTTTGGTACTTCATGTGACACAAAGCCTGTATAACTATACAGGATGAGGAAATGTTTTATAAAGCACTATTTATGCAACGTTGTATAGAGGCTACATAAATCCTTATACACTGCATAACTATTCACCCGTTTAGAGCTGTTTACCGAATTCTATTAAATACGGCTGTAAGAATCTGGCATATTAAACTTTTTTTCCTAACTCTTCTCAGTATGGAGGTATTAATTATTTAAAATAATTATTTCAAAACAGACTATTGGCTTAAAAAAATAGCAACAATCGGGAGAGTGTACTTAAAAAAAAAAAAACATGGTTTCAAAGAACATAAAAAGTCATATTAAGTGTCATATGCAAAATTTCGATTTTGAGTGTAAGAATTTTTCGAATTAAAACATTTTTGAAAAGTTGTTTCTTGCAACATTTTTATTTTTAGCTTTTTTAAGGGTGGTTTTAAAAATCTTAAAATTTTACAACATTAAGGTGGTATAGGTATATATTTTTGGTAGAATTTTGAAACCGTTATAATTGTTTGTTTTTCAAAATATTTGAATTGAAAAAATTTGTTAAGAAATTTTAATAGTTTTTGTTCCAGTTTTTTTGCTCTAAAAAAAAACTGTTAATTGAATTTTTTTTTTAAAAATTATCAGTTGTTGACTACGTCATTATATGTAAAAAAAAAAATAGACTGGGTTCGGAATCCTTTTTTTGTTCTTGAAATATTTGAGACGAAAATTATTTTTCAACTGGTTTTCTTAGTAAAAAAAAAGTGTCTGTTGAATTTTTTTTTAATATTTACCAATTTGGTATTGTGTAATTATGTGTAAATTAAAATTAGTCTGAAGTGAATATCTTATTCCGTTCTGGAGATATTCCAGATAAATGACATTTTACAGCTCCTTTTTAAATTGGTGTAGTATAAAAACGGTTTATTGAATTTGTTAAAAAAAAATTTTCAGCACGTTATGACAATATTATCTGTAAAATAAAATTCATCCTAGGTCGATAACTTAATTCATTCTCGAGATATGGTGGACGAAAAAAGTACCCCGAACGTACATACATACACACATACAGACATCTTGCTAAAAACGAAGAATTCTAATTCTAGAGACCTCAAAACATGAAGATATGTCAAAATTTTTAATTCGACAAATCGCACCAATTACAATAACTTCCAATGGGAAGTTAATAAATAAATTTAAAGAAATATCTTGTAGAAGATTGACAGAACGAGGTGTTGCCATATAGAATCTAACCTGGCCGGATGTAAAGAAGTTCGCATTTACTGATTTACAAAATATATTTTGTTGAAAATCTTTCAATAAAATTAAGCTGTTACAGTTTCAGAAGACAGTATAATGGCTTACTTACTGTCTTAAATTATCACATAAATAAACAAGGCTTTGTATTTAATAATAACATTGTATATTTGTCTCATTCATTTATATATATATATATATCTCTTTCTTTCTACTTTGACATATACAGAAGTCTTGTCTGTATTCACATGCTCGATTGTCACTTAAATTCCAATTGTTCACTTTTGCTAATAGTTATGTAAATTATTAATGTAACATTTAATATCATAAGTATATATGAATTAAAATGAATTTATATTAATCTGGTGTATATCAATTATACGATCGACACAACAATATTGGCGACGAGGTAAAATACCTAAGGAAAAAAAATGAATGCAAAAAAAAAATTATTGAACCGAAAATCAAAATGGATGACAATCGTCCTGCTAATCTTATTGAAGCCATGACCAGCATGACGACAGCCTTGCAAAATCAACCAGCAGATCAAAGAAGAACCAATAGTATTAATATAATCTCAAATTTCGACCCATTCGACTCGAAGATTGAACAATTCAAGAACTACAAGGAACGACTAGAAATACATTTCCAAATAAAAAATATTTTCTAAGACAAAGTAATGTGCGCTAGACTACTCCTACAAATTATTGGTTCATCAATCTATGATTTATTAACATCTTTGGCAGCTCCAAAAAATATAAATGAGCTAAAATACGAACAATTAATTGAATTGTTGGAAAAGCATTTTTGTCCAAAAAAAATATTCTTTAGTCGAACAACATTATTTCTTGTCGGAGTACCAAAATGAGAAGGATTCCATAAATGAATACGTCGCAAAACTTCGACAACGCGTTATGCATATCAATTTCAAATGCGCCTGTGGCAAATCCATAGCCAACATTTTTCTTCGTGCCCAACTTATGCGAGGTCTGTGAGATAATTCTGTACGCGAAAAGCTTCTCCAAGAAGAAACCCTAGAATTCGACAAGATAGTTGAAAAAGCGATTAAGCTTGAAGCATCGAAAGTTGATTGCAAATCAATTTCAAACAAAAATAACTCATCAAATGTTGAAATCAACAAAATTAAAAATTCTAATTATCGACAACAACAAAAAAAAATCAATTCCAAAGTACAAATAGACAATCACACCAGCGTTCAAAATCAAAAAATTCGAAATCATTTATCGATTATAAAAGTCTCGGAATCAAAGGATTATGCCTCAGATGTGGTAGAGATAATCATCTAGCTAAAGACTGCAAAACCAATAGAAATCAATTTAATTGTGAGCACTGCAAAAAACGCGGCCACGTCAAACGGGTGTGCATAAAAAATTTACTAAGTAAATCAAATCAAAAAACCAACGCAATTACAAGTTATCCTACAGATAATGGAGATTACAACAACTATTCCGACAACATTCATCACTTAAATAAAATTATCGATGTTTACGGAACTGATTCAATTGATAACAAGAAATTCTTCATAGATGTTTTAATCAACGGGAAGCATCAGGAATTTGAAGTGGACTCCGGAGCGGGGCTTACGTTGCTGTCTGAAAAAGATTTCAAATAAAGAAAAAGAAATTTAAATATTAACATATTAAAATTACTTTGGTTTTAAGTGGAGTGAATGAATATAATTCAAATAAAAAGTACAAGTGACCTCAACTCCAGAAATTATTGTGTATAACAGTGGGCTCTTCAGTTAGTCTGTTATACCCTACTAAGACACAATTTTTTTTTTTTTTTTTAAGATTTAAGATTTTGTTTTATTTAGCTAGATTTTATATACAATTGACTTACAACTAAGCTTATTATTAACTAATGTTTTAAATGTTGGCTCAGAAGGGGCCCAACTTATTTCTTATGTCTACTTAAAATGATTTTTTATATAAGTATAAAATACATATTTTTGGCTTCTTAATCATGATTTTTTTTTTATTACAAAACAATTGTCTCTTAAAATAATTAAAAATGTTTAAGAAAAGGTTATGGTGTCATCCCCTGTCGTTTCCACTATCGGCTCGTTCAGAGAATGGTCTTCCTTCATTGTGAAACACGTCCTGGAATCTGTCATCAATGATAGCTCTGGGGTTCAGGTATCGCTGGCTGGGCTGAATTTCCTCCTGTAGCATCTGTTGTACTTCAGGGTTTGGATGTGCTTCTAAGTTCTTTATGATTTTGCTGGTGAGTTCCATCATATGGTGGTCAATGGGCCTGCTGCCTCGTAGAGCATTTTGTTTGGCCAGTACTTCTTTGTAAGGGGGTTCCAATATAGTCCTGTGCAAATTCTCAAGATCTTTCTCTCGAATAGTTTAATCTTCTTCATCGCTGAAGGAGACATGGTTAACCAGATGGGGCAGGCGTAGGTTAGGACCGGCCTAATCAGCTGCTTGTACATGAGAAGCTTCGTCTTCTTGCTTAGTCCGTTCTGTTTTCTCTGTAGAGGATGAAGAAGATGAAACGAAAAGTTTGCATGCTTTAGAATCGCCATCGCATGCTTGTTGAATTTCTTCTTGTTGGTGAAGTGCACTCCAAGGTATTTGGTGGTTTCTTTTGTATGGATGATGGTTCTATCTAACAAACTGATGTTGATATTTCGGTTTCTAGCGGCAATTTTTCTTCGTGCTCTTGTCTGTGTTTGAGGTGGCCGGAAGCAGATGAGTTCCGTTTTACTAGTGTTGATCTTCAAACCCCATTTCATATAGTAGTTCCAAAGATTGTTGACGTGGGTTTGTACTCTACTAGCTGCAATCTCTGGGGATAAGGACGTCGTGTATGTGATGGAGTCATCGGCATACAGTTTTGTCTTTGTTCTTGACATGCTATCCAGTTGGTCTGCCGTGTAGATGCTGAAGAGAAATGGTCCTAGCTTAGATCCTTGTGGTACACCTGCCCTGATGGTCTTCATTCCTAATTTTTCGTTTAAAACCTGTACAAAAAAGAGTCTATTAGTTAGAAAATTTTTAATTATTCTTACTAAATGTCCTGGGAAGCCGAATTCTATCAGCTTAAAAATTATCCCTTTTATCCAGACGCTATCGAATGCCTTCTCAATGTCAATAAGACATGCTACTGTCGTTTCCTTCTTGTTTAATCCCACGGTGACGTCGCTGTGTAGTCCCAGTAGAGGATGTATTGTGGAGTGCATCGCCCGAAATCCATACTGGAAGTTTGGTATAATATTTCTTTCCCCACAGAAATATTTAACTTTTCTTAGTAGTAGGGATTCCAGGACTTTGCTTATGCAGCAAAGTAACGATATTGGCCTGTATCCTTCCACGTTTTGTCTGTTGGTCTTCTTTGGCACTGGAACAATCTTTGCAGTTTTCCAAGCTGCTGGAAAGTATCCGTTGTTAAGGCAGTTATTAAAGATGACCGTCAACAGGAAAACAGTAGTATTGGGCAACTTCTTAAGGACATAGTTGGATATGCCGTCAGGTCCGGTTGACTTCTTTGAGTTCGCTGTATTTATGATATCTCCCACTTCCTCAAGATTGGTGAACACGTCATCAATGTTCAGATTGTGGGCAAGATTCTCTTCGTTGAAAGTGATAATTGTTGTTGTGAGGTGGTTTTGTTGCACTCTTGCCTCGACTTCGATCAAGAACTCTGGGAGGTGAACTGGCGGACGATCGATGAAATTTCCCTCGAAGTGATTGGCGAATACTTCTGCCTTCTCTGCTCGAGTGGATGCCTTACTACTTTTTTCATAGTTGATGGTTTCCGGTATGGTTTTTCTTCTTCCAACAATCTTGTTTATTTGTTTAAAGCAATCTGGTCCAGGTTTGATTTCCTCCAGTCTCTTCTGTAGTTGGGAGTTCTGGAAATGTTTAACCGCCTGATCAAACATGACCTGGGTGCACTTCAGTTGAGAGTGGGTTCTCTTATACTCTTCATTTTCAGTGTTGAAGGTCCGATGCAGTATGCGTTGGAGCTTCTTCCTTAGCCTTTGCCTATGCTGGTAGATTAGCAAATCTGTCCTTACTCTTCCTTAGAGTCTTCTGGTTGTCCATTGCATTGCTGACTGCCCTTCCAAACTGGTGAATAGCTCCGTCAATTTCCGTGTTGTTGAGGTTAGCATTTCTAGTTATCTCTATTGATCCTATTAAAGCTGATATGGTATTCGGGATCAGGCTGGACAGACAATATCCTCCGTGTGAGACGAACACTCAGCTCCACAGCAAGGTGATCTGAATCGAAAGTATGAGCCACACAATGATAGTTCGCGAGCTGTGGGAGTATGCTGATGAAGTTTGTTGTGACCAGGAAGAAGTCCATAGTGTTGATGGCGTGCGTGGGAATGTGGGTCTGGGTTGGGAAATTATGTCCATTGAGTGATGATGTGGGTTAGTGTCCAGCCAGTCTACGATAGCTTCCCCCTGAAGCGTAGTGTTGCTGTCCAACCATCTCGGATGCCTTGCGTTAAAGTCGCCTCCTATGACGCATTGCGTATGACGGTTGGCAAGGTCCATCAACGTTTTAAGGTCGTGTTTTATGTTCGTCTTTGATGAGTTTCCTGTAATGTAGATGGATATAAGTAGTAGAGTTTCAGTGTCAGATGTTCGAATGATCACGCAGGTTGCTTCTGTAGCCTTCAGTCCATGGATTTTGATTTGGTCACCCGGGATGAGGTCCCGTATAAGTATAGCGGTGCCTCCTCCTTCTTCGGTCCTGTCTTCTCTGTAGATGTTGTATACATCCGGTTCATATCGGTTCCTTGCCTTCAAGAAGGTTTCTTGTAAGAAAAGAATATCGGGTTTCTTTGACTTTAAAAACAAGTTTAAAGAAACCCGTCTTGATAGTGAGTAAATAGAGTTAACATTGTAGGTTACTAGTTGCAGGTTTTTTAAAAGCATAATTGGCATATAAGACGTCCAATTATTAATGTTTTAGCCTCATCATCAAGGCTTGCGTATTTGCTGGGGACTATTTGTTTGGCCTTTGGAACTAGTGTAAAAAGTTCAGCACCGAATAATCTTTCGGCGTCCGCGAAAACGTCACTGTTGCTCTGGATCTTATGTTGTTTTTGTGGTTTGATGTTGGCTGGTTGCGGGTCCCTGGGTGTTTCTTCTTTGGCAGGTTTCATCACCTTAGGAGTTGGCTTCTTTGCAGAATAAAGAGCAGCTACATCGGCGTAAGAGAATCCATACCCGTGGTCAGGTTCTTTTAATAAAGAAAAAGAAATTTAAATATTAAAATATTAAAACTACTTCGGTTTTAAGTGGAGTGAATGAATATAATTCAAATAAAAAGTGGAAGTGACCTCAACTCCAGAAATTATTGTGTTTCGCCCAAGATATAACAGTGGGCTCTTCAGTCAGTCTGTTATACCCTACTAAGACACAAATTTTGGTCGATTCAATTCAATTTTTTTTTTATTGAACATTAATATATACAATTTGGCTTATAACTACTAATAACAAGATACAATGATTAAATTTACATTTGTTGGCACATAGAGGCCTAACCTTATACAATGACTTAATTTTAAGGAATTATAGATATATATAAGTTACATGTCAACAATTAAAATTAAAAGTAAAAGTCGGTTGACTTTATCGTCCTCAGGGTGTTCATTCCCGGTTGTCAGTTATGATTTTGGTGTGGTTTAGTAATGGGGTTGGTTTTTAGCCACGGTGGTAGGCTGACCCAGTGTCAGCGTAGAACGGAATTGCCTCCTCGTTGTCCATGAGTATGTTGTCATCCAGGGTGTGCATTACACTGAGGAACCTCGGCTCAGGATGTCGTGATTGACGATGTTCCGTACTAGTTTCTTTGTTGAAAGCACTAGGTATTTGTCCAGCGGGATTATATTTGCTTCTGCGTAGAGATAGTCGTTCCTGTAGTGTTTTCGTCGCTGCTTGTCGAAATACAATCCGGTGCAGATCCTGAGTATCTTCCTTTCGAATACTTGAAGTTCCTTCAAGGCTGTCTTTGAGATAGTGAACCAGACTGGGAAGGAATAGCTGATAACTGGTCGCAGAAGCTGCTTGTAGATCAGCATCTTCGTCTGTTGACTAAGTCCTGTTCTTCTTTTCATCAATGAGTGTAGACGGTGGAAGGCCCAGTTGGCTTTTTTGAGGACATTTCTTGAGTGCGGGTTGAACCTTAGCAACTCATTGAAGTGGATCCCCAGGTATTTTACGTTCCGCTTGGCTGTTATGGTGGGACCATCTGGGAGTTTTAGAACCAGGTTTCTGCAACTGGCTGCGGTCCGACTACCTCTACCAATTGAAGGTCTCCTGAAGCCTACTTTTCGGACTGCGACTAGTGGCGACAGTGATGTGGCGTAGGTGAGTGAGTCATCCGCATACAGAAGGTTCTCGCACCCAGTTGGTACGGGCTGGTCTGATGTCATCAAGCTATAGAGGAAGGGACCTAGTCTTGGGCGACTCCGGCTCTGATGTTCTTTATGTCCGATTTACAAGTTTCCAGTTGTACTAAAAATTTTCTGAAAGAAAGAAAAGAAGAAACAATTTTTATTAGTGGTGTAGGTAACTGTAGTAAATTAAGTTTGTGGATTAGGGCGTCTATCCAAACGCTGTCAAATGCTTTCTCGACATCCAGAAAGCATCCGACTGTAACACGATGACTGTTGAGAGAGGTGGTGATGTCATGTTGGAGCTTCAGCAACGGATGCAGTGTTGAGTGCTTTTCCCGAAAGCCGAACTGCATGTCAGGGATGATTGAATTTTCACAGCATGATCTTTTTAGTCTTCGCAGGATTACTTCTTCCAGAATTTTGCTTAAATTGTTGAGAAGCGATATCGGCCTGTAGTTGGACACTTGGTTGGAAGCACCTTTCTTCGGAATTGCAACGATCTTTGCTGTTTTCCACTTCTGGGGGAAGTAACAGTTGTTGACGCAATTATTCAGGATAATTGTGAGGAAGATCATTACTGCTTGTAGAAGCCTCTTCAGGATATAGTTGGATACTCCATTTTCCAGCTGTTTTTTTTTGGCTAGAATAGCCTGCTACTTCCTCAAGACTGCAAAGATTTTGGCTATCAACTAGATCATTTGAGGGATTGGTGTCATTGAAGTTGACTTCATCCGGATTTGGTTGCAGGGTCCGCTGGATGGATGACTCAACTTCTTGTTGAAACGTCGGGTCAGCAGGTGGATTGGGTATGAAGTTTCCTTCGAAGTAGTTGGCGAATGCTTCTACTTTGTCCTGGGTTGAGGTTGCTTCTATGTTATTGCAGATGATGGTTTCCGGGATTTGTGGATGTTTTTCAATGATCCTATTGATATTTTTGAAGGCATCAGGTCCTGGCTTAATCGCTTGTAATCTTTTCCGGTATTGATTATTGTTGTGGTGCTGAATGGAGTTCCGGAACATGATGTTGGCCTTCTGCATCTCATACCAAAGTATGCGGTAGTTGCTATTGGTTGTATTTAGCTCGCTTTGGTGAATCCTTTGGAATCGTTTCCTTAGTCGCTGCCTGTGTGCAAACAGGTTCTGGACGTACTCGGGAAGGTGCTGGTACCTATTCTTGGATGTCTTAGGCCATTTTTGCTTGTCCAGTGCTTCAGATACAACATGTTCCAGGTTGTCTATTGCTGCGTCGATTTCGCTATCCATCAAATTCCTGTTTGGAGGGGGAAGTGTTAGGTTGTCATCAATGTCTCTATGAAGTTTTTCAATGTCCAGCCGCCTGTAGTTGATGAAGTTCGCTGGTACTTCTGTTGTTAGGAGCAGTTGAGGTTGATTGACAGTTGAACAGCTTCGTGGTCCGAGTCACTGTTTACTGTTGTGCAGATATAGTTCTGCAATTCCGGTAGAATATTCACCAGGTTTGAAGAAGCCAGGAAAAAGTCCAATGTCGATGCTGTTCTGGGATAGGTTGGTTTGGGTTGGGATATACTCACCAGTGAATGTTCGTTGCTGTTGAGATCCAACTAGTCCACTATTGCCTTGCCCTCATTGTTGGTTGTTGTGTCCTGCCATAGGTGATGCCTCGCGTTAAGATCACCACCATTTAAGGACATGTAGGTCACTTTGTATGTTGGTAGCAGAGGATGCGCACTTGAAATAGACACTGATGATTGTAAGGGTCTCGCCTCTTCCTAAGTTTATCATGACGGTGGTGGCTTCACTGGTCCGTAGTTCTAGAATGATGACTTCGCTTGTGTTCGGGGAGAGTTTATCTTTTATGTAGATTGCCGTCCCTCTGCGATGTTCATTTTTGTCCTGGCGGAAGGTTTTAAATCCCTTGATGTTGATGTTGTTCCGTTTAGTAACGTTCGTCTCGCTGATGAGGGCAATATCCGTGGTATTATTTTTTAGAAAAATATTAAATGACGTCCTCTTGTCCAGACTGTATAATGAATTCACATTATACGTCAGGATGCGGATCTTCTTTAGTTGCATATTTGGAATATGAAAGTGGCCAATGCCACGGACTTCTCTCCCTTGGTCAGTTGACTGTAGTTGGCTGGTACGGCACTTCGGGCTTTCTCCATGACGGACAGGCGATTGGATCCGAAGACACGCTGGACTTCATTGTTGAGGTTCATAGGTTGGTTCGTTGATGAAGGCCTGGTTACTTTCGTAGGTGATGTTTTCAAAGGAATAGTTTTGACTGGAATTCTTGGCTGCTGTTGGTGCTGGCTCATTGTTGTTGCTTGTCTGGGTGTTGTGTTTTGTTTGGCCATTGCTGCGTAGCTGATCGTTGTGCGAGTAACCACGCACGCTGATTTTGCGACGAACTCCTTATGTGCTTTTGTCTCAGCTATTTTCTTGTTCTGCTCAGTTAGTCGAGCCTTTAGAGTTGGGCATCCCTTGAAGCTGGCAGGATGACCTCTTTCTTACAGTAGGCGCACCATACGTCCATTCCTGTGTTCACTGTCCTTTTGAACTCTCCGGGTTTATGGTCCTCCTTGCACTTGACGCACACATAATTACGTCCGCAATTGGTGACTACATGTCCGAAGCCTTGGCAGTTCCGGCACTGGACGACGTCATTAGATTTTAGTCGTTCCCAGTGCACCCTCTGGTTCATTATCAGCGTCTTGGTATAGACTCCGTTGATGTCACAGGTCTTCGGTACCTCGATGACAAAGTTATTGTACACTCTTCCTCGTGCCTTTTTTGACTGAAACTGCGTCACCTTCAGGATTGGGATTCCTTCGACGCGTAGTTCATCTTCCACTTCAATGGCGGTATATGTGTGGTGGATTCCTTTGAGCAGCAGGAGGTTCTTCCGGTCTTCCTTAGGCGTGAAAGTCGTGAATTGGATTTTTACTGTCTGAAGATATTTTTTAATTCCTTCAAACGATGGTCGGTCTCCAGCGTTGATGATGGTAGTCTTTGTAGTCTCGGTTTTTAAAGGTCACTGAAAAGTTTTCACTCTTGCAGTGTCTCCTTATTTCAGCTACACTGCCAGAGTAGTGAAAATTGGCGGCATTCCTGGTCCTTTGGTTGGTTTTATTTTTTCGGCTGACTTCGGTGGCTGGACTGGAGCAGGTTTGGGGGCTGCGAGGACTCTGGCTGCTGTCGATGTTGACGGAGAATCATCTTTGTCCAGCGTTGTCGGTGACTCCTCTAGTTGAGGTCGCTTAGTAGCGTTGACCTTTTCCTTGGCCTTTGCCTTATCTTTTTTTCTGTACTGTGTTCTGGTGAATCGCTGAATTCTTCCTCTGAGCTGATGGTTTGTTCTGGCAATGAATCACTGACGTCCTCCTCTTCTTCAGTGCTCTCGTCCGTCGATTCCTCCACACTACTGCTGCAGGAATCCTCATCGCTATCCATGGCTTCTATTTCCATGTGATTATCGTTGTCGTCTGTCTTAGGTGGTGAGACAATTTTTTGGAACGTCTCGTTGAGCCTTGATCTATACTATGGTGTAAGGTTGCTTGCTGTATATCGTGAGGAGCAGCGCCTCAAATGCTGCCTCCGGATTGAATGGCTCGCCCATTTCCGGTCTCGCAGTCGAATTGTTTTTATTTTTTTAACTTGGATAATTTGCACAACACTTATTTTAAAAAAAAACTTTTGTTTCGCGAAAAAAATCAGTTTGTAAAATTTAAGCGCAGGTAGCCCGCAGGTATACCTGTTTTTGCACTTTTGTACAAATTTAAAATTTTAAGGGGTGGATTTAAATATTCCGCTCTGTCTATGTACTGTCACTAGTGGTTGATCACTGACTGACTGTGACCTCAACTCCACAAATTATTGTGTTTCGCCCAAGGTATAGCAGCAGTGTTTCTTGGGCGAAACACAACAATTTCTGGAGTTGAGGACACTTGTACTTTTTATTTGAATTATATTCACTCACTCCACTTAAAACCAAAGTAATTTTAATATTTTAATATTTAAATTTCTTTTTCTTTATTAAAAAAACCTGACCACGGGTAATTATTTTCTGGGTGCACGAATTTAAAAAAATTCCCCTAGAATAATAAAATTCACAGTATCTTCTTGCTGTGATTTTTATAAGAGTCGGTAAACATCGACCAAAATTTGTGTCTTAGTAGGGTATAACAGACTGACTGAAGAGCCCACTGTTATACCTTGGGCGAAAAACAATAATTTCTGGAGTTGAGGTCACTTGTACTTTTTATTTGAATTATATTCATTCACTCCATGTTCGGCACAGGTATGGTCAAAAGCTGGTTTATCAGCGCTTACCAACGTGGGTCGTGCGCTGGTGCAACGACGATGCGGCAAAAAAAATATATTTTTGTTGGCTGTGTGCTGTCGTCCAATGAAAATTTGAATTTGTTGAATGTGTTGTCTTTTGTTCTATATCCTTTTAAGTTTTTTATACATTTAACAGTCTTATTACATTAGGTTAAGTATATTGAGTAGATTTAAGATATTTTAAGATAAATTTAAGTTAGATTTAAGTATTTTTAGTTTTAAGAAAAGGATGCCAACTGGCCGAAAGAAATGACAATTTGAGAATAAATAAAATGAAAATTAGGAAGTGCTCGCAAGGAAGCAAATTCGAGGTGAAGTTGGTTGCGGTCCACCAGCTGATCACATTCCACAACCCAGTATTATGAATAATACTGGGTTTCGGGTGCGCTCAGATGGTGGAACTGGGAAACATAACCTTTAAGGACTACTGTGCATGCGTATTGCTAATGTTGGCACTCCGCGCAGACTCCTTGCAACGCGGAGTTGCGCGGAAAGGCACAGGAAATGTTAATAGAGGCCCTCCGCGTAAAAAATGCCCGGGCGTTGATGCCGATAAATCAGAGGGATTATTAGACATCGAGGAAATTGGTCGAGAGTTTAAGCACGCTTCGATGCGAGCTAATACTGTAGAAAATTCTTCAAAGGTGAATCTTGAACTGGCCCCCAGTTTTCGCAAATGATTTTTAAAGCTTTTGACACCGGCCTCCCAAAGGCCACCCATATGAGGTTCACCGGGAGGAATAAAATTCCATTTGAGTCCTTGTACGCCATACATGGCACTAGTTTTTTGAGGAATGGAAGTGACAAGCTTTTTGAAATCCTTTTGCAAAATAGCTTCAGCTCCTACAAAGTTGGTACCGTTGTCTGAAAATACTTCTTTGGGCAAAACTCGCCTTGCCGTAAATCTGGCGAAGGCGGCCAGAAACGCTTCTGAAGAGAGATCGCTAACAGCTTCAAGATCAATCGCTTTGGTGGAGAATCAGACAAACACACAGACGTATCCCTTGGTCATACGACAATTTCTTGCGCTGAAGCTCTTGATTACGAATGGACCAGCGAAATCGATACCTGTACAAGTGAAAGGTGGAGAGAACGTGCATCTTTCTGGTGGCAATGCAGCCATAAGTTGCTTGCTTAATACTTTTTTAAAAAGGGTGCAGTTCTTACACTGACGAATACATGATTTAATGAGGTTTTTGAGCTTCGGAATCCAAAAAGATTGACGAACGAGTCTAAGCATCAAGGAGTTGCCACCATGTAACGAGATTTCATGAATAAATTGCGTGAGGAGGTGAGAAAATCTAGAGTGATAAGGCAAGAGAATAGGGTGCCGTTCATTAAATGATAAATCTGATTGAGATAGCCGACCGTTAACTCGTATAAGGTCATTTAAGTCCAAGAAGGGGTTGAAAGAGAGAATCGTACTTTTAGAGTGGATAGGTTTACCTTAACTAAGACGAGTATATTCTGGAGGATAATAAGTCTTTTGAGACAAGAGTATTAAGCGATTTTTTACGAACTCCATTTCTGAGTGAGTAATGTTAGGAGAGGAGTACTGATGATTTTGTCTCTTCGAAATTCTAAAATAGAATCGAAAAATATAGCAAATCACTCGCAAAGCGCGGGCTAAAGATGAAAAACGATCAAGAATATCTTCTGATTTATTCTGAACTACCAAGGAGACGACAGACTTTTGTTCCAGATCTTCCACACAAGGGATAATTGGTTGTGTTTGCGGCCAGTTCGAAACTGGTTCGCAAAGCCATGAGGGGCCATTCCACCAAAACGTGTTCAGCCTCAACTCGGATGGCATCAAACAACGAGTGGCCAAATCTGCTGGATTGTCAGCTGACTTGACATGCCTCCACGGAACGTTACCGACGTTGTCTAAGATTTCGCTTGCGCGATTGGCAACAAATGTTTTCCATACGCATGGCGGTTTTTTGAGCCAAGCCATGACGAAGAGTCAGTCCATAAAAAGGTTTGATACGAATGTACTGGGAAATTTGAAATGTAAATTTTTATCATTTTTGAGAGCAGAAGTGCCCCACACAACTCAAGGCGTGGTAAAGACACAGAGTTGATGGGAGCAACTTTTGATTTTGCGCAGATCAAGTGAGAGGTGATAGTTCCATTAGATTGTTGTGTGCGTATATATAACGCGGCGGCATATGCTTTTTCAGAGGAGTCGCAGAACCCGTGAAATTGGACTTCTGACGAGGGGGAATATTCTACCCAGCGAGGTATTTCAATATGTTCAATATCAGATAACGAATCAGCAAAGTTTTTCCAAGTTTTGAAACTATCAGCTTTTAGGGATTCGTCCCAGCCAGTGTGTTCTGCCCAAATGGTTTGCATGAGCATTTTTGCAGCTATTACGACGGGAGCCAGCCAGCCTGCTGGGTCAAATATCTGTGCAATTTGCGAAAATACTTCACGTTTAGTGGGACTATCGGATAAAATAATTCTCTGAGTAGAAAAGTAAAAATCGTCATTTTTGGCATTCCACCGAATCCCTAAAGTTTTCGTATTGCTATCTACGTCGAGCTTCAAAAAATTTTCGTTTAAAATATGCTCACGAGGCAAATGGTCGAGCAATCGAGGAGAGTTTGAGGTCCACTTCCGAAGTGGAAACCCCGCTGAATCAAGAAGCTTGATGAGTTCCGATTGAGCTTGTAATGCTGAGTGGATATTATAAGCACCCGGCAACACATCATCGACGTAAAATTCTGATTGTAGAATCTTTGATGCTAGCGGGAATGCGGTTTTTCCAATATGTGCCAATTCGATGAGGGTACGAATTGCCAGATAAGGAGCACAATTAACACCAAAGGTGACTGTTAGAAGTTCAAAATCTTCAACTTCTAAGTGGGGAGATGTACGAAAAAGAATTCTTTGAAACGGAGTGTCTAGTGGGTCAATCAAGATTTGACGGTACATTTTTTCTATGTCTGCATTAAACACAAATTTGTAAAATCTCCAACGAATAATTAAGGAGGAAAGATCTTGTTGTAAAGTTGGCCCAGGGAAAAGTATATCATTAAGGCTGACACCTGTCGAGGAGGCATTGAAAACGACGCGTACCTTTGTTGAAGTGCTTTCTGGTTTTATGACCGCATGATGCGGAAGATAAAATGATTTTACTTGATCGTTTTCAACGTTTTCCAATGGAGTAACCTTTCGCATTTGATTAAGAGAAAGGTACTCAGAAATAACTTTAGAATACTGGGCTTTCAATTCTACTTTTGACACTAAATATTTTTCCGTTCTTGTAAATTGTTTAAGTGCGATGAACCTAGAGTAGCCAAGACGGTTTTTTGAGGGGTTTGGTTTAAATGGAAGACGCACCACGAACCTACCATCAGGACGTCTAAAAGTGTTTTTTTTATAAAACTGTTCACAGTAGCAATCATCCTTTGATCGGATGGCGGTGGAGGGCAATTCCTCTAATTCCCAAAATGTTCGGACTTGAGTATCCAAATTATTAAAAACACTATCGGATGAAATGGTAGTATTAAACGACTGAACAAAATCTGGGACTGGTCCCGACAAAATCCATCCAAAAATAGTGTTTTGGGCTACTAGTGAGTTAGAGATCATTTTTAAACCGTTACGTATGATATAAGGATAGAGGTCAGCACCTATTAAAAGATCTACCTGAGACGATTTGTTAAAAGAGGGATCAGCTAATTTGAGGCACACAAAAAGGTTGGGATTTGTTATAGAGAAGGTAGAACTAGGTAAATTGTTCGTGAGGGTTTTAAGCACCATGGCTTGAGCTGATAAAGATATTTGAGGAGTTTCAAGAGTCGTGAGTGAAAAGGAGCAAAGTTTTTTAGAATTGACTGAGTGGTTTCCGCTGATCCCAGAAACATTAGTATTTCTCATCACGAATGGTAGATTTAGCCTTTTTTGAACAGATTCCGAAATGAAGGAAATTTCAGAGCCGGGGTCAATAAGTGCTCTTATGACATGTTCCGTCTCCGTTCCTACTATACCGACTAGAGCAGTAGCCAAAAGAATTCTTCTTTGAGAAGTAACAGTGTAAGTTTGATGAGAAACCTGAGACACAAATGGCTGCGAAGAAGCAGATAATTGAGAATTTTGCAAAGGCGAAGGAGTGGGCTGTACATTATTGTTTTGTTGTGTAGCAGAAGAATTTGAAGCTTACGGTGGAGAAGGAGTGGACTGTAATGTATTGTTTTGTTGTACAGCTGAGAGATTGGATCCTAAATGAAGAAGAGTGTGATGGCGTTGCTTGCAATAGCTACATGAGTGTTTACTAGAGCAAGTGGCCTTCTGATGACTTGTACCCAAGCAGTTATTACACATTTTGAGATTGCGTACCGCTTCGATTCTGGAAGAGATGGGCATAGCTGAAAATTTAGGACACTCGTAAATAGAATGTTTTGCGGAGCAAATTTTACATCCAGATCCTCCCGTCTTTGCAAGAAACGTATTGACTTTGTTAGGTTTTGAGGTTACGGTTTTTCGTGCAGAGTTTTGAGTTACTGTCGGTTTTGAGGATGTAGTGTCTGAAATGGACTCTAAAGTTTGGAATCGCGCACTGAGAAATTTGTCCAGCTGTTTCCATGTCGTCACTTTAGTGGGATCGTCTAAGGATTGTTCCCAAAGGGCAAGTGTGGTTTTGGGCAATTTGTTACAGCAGGCAAAAACCAAAATTGGATCCCAATCCGCGGTGACAATGTGATGAGCTTTAAGTACTGTTAATGAATCATTTATCTTGCTTTGAAGTGTTCGAATGGCCTTGGAGGATTCTTCATGTGCCGTGGGCAAATGAAAGAGGTTTTTGACTTGATTATTTACGAGAATACGGGTATTTTCATACGCAGCACGCAACGCTTCCCAAGCAAGAGAAAAACTAGCATTAGTCAATGGAAACTGATTGACAATTCTTGACGCATCACCTCGCGTTTTGCTACGGAGATGAAAAATTTTTTCGACTTCGCCTAGCTTAGGATGTCTTATATACACCGCCTCGAACAAATCTCGAAATGTCGGCCAAGAGAGGTAATCCCCATGAAAAAAATCAGTGTCCCAAGGTGGGAGCTAATTGCAGTGAGAAGAAGCGGTTTTCAGAGAGGAATCATTAAATTCTGGTAAAGTCTTTCTCACCGAAGGTGAACTGGGTTTTAATTTTTGTTGTGGCTCTAAAAACAGAGCTAAACAATTCACATATGTCTCATTACTATTTTTGAACTTGGACTCGATAACATCCATATCTAAGGGCTCATCTTCTTCTCCCTCATCATTTTGAGAAGGTTGCCACCGGGCACAATCAGCATATGTATTTTTGACTTCTTGCCATAAATCTTTTAACTCAATTTTTCTTGCTTCTAAGGTCATTTGTGTGTGGTTCCGCTCCGGGACTTCCTTGGCAGATGCGTGAAATTTCACGAGCAAATCTGCAGCATGAATGAAATCGTCTAAGACCGACATGACTGAACAGGTGTTCAAAAAAAAGAAAACTATGCAAGTGCAAGGGTGGAGCCGAGAACGAGGAAATTGATATGGTTTAAGAAATTCCGAGATTCAGAGAAGAATCTCGAAATGCGACGTCAAAAAACTGGGACAAAATTTAAGAAAATCCGAGATTCAGAGAAGAATCTCGACAAGCGAGAAAAAATTTAAGAAATTCCGAGATTCAGAGAAGAATCTCGAAAAGCGAGGAAAAATTTAAGAAATTCCGAGATTCAGAGAAGAATCTCGAAATTCGACGTCAAAACTGAGAAAAATTTAAGAAAATCCGAGATTCAGAGAAGAATCTCGAAAAGCGAGAAAAAATTTAAGAAATTCCGAGATTCAGAGAAGAATCTCAAAACGCGAAGTCAAATTGAGAAAAACTTAAAGAAATTCCGAGATTTAGAGAAGAATTTCGAAAAACAAAGTTAAAATTAAGAAAAGTTTAAGAAATTCCGAGATTCAGAGAAGAATCTCGAAATGCGACGTCAAAAAATTGAGAAAAATTTAAGAAAATCCGAGATTCAGAGAAGAATCTCGAAAGGCGAAGTCAAAACTGAGAAAAATTTTAAGAAAATCCGAGATTCAGAGAAGAATCTCGAAATTCGACGTCAAAATTGAGAAAAAACTTTAAGAAATTCCGAGATTCAGAGAAGAATCTCGAAACGCGAAGTCAAATTTGAGAAAAACTTTACGAAATTCCGAGATTCAGAGAAGAATCTCGAAAAACAAAGTTAAAATTAAGAAAAGTTTAAGAAATTCCGAGATTCAGAGAAGAATCTCGAAAAACAAAGTTAAAATTGAGAAAAGTTTAAGAAATTCCGAGATTCAGAGAAGGATCTCGAAATGCGACGTCAAAAACTGAGAAAAATTTAAGAAAATCCGAGATTCAGAGAAGAATCTCGAAAAGCGAAAAAAAATTTAAGAAATTCCGAGATTCAGAGAAGAATCTCGAAACGCGAAGTCAAATTGAGAAAAACTTAAAGAAATTCCGAGATTCAGAGAAGAGTCTCGAAAAAACAAAGTTGAATCTCGAAACGCGAAGTCAAATTTGAGAAAAACTTTAAGAAATTCCGAGATTCAGAGAAGAATCTCGAAAAACAAAGTTAAAATTGAGAAAAGTTTAAGAAATTCCGAGATTCAGAGAAGAATCTCGAAATGCGACGTCAAAAACTGAGAAAAATCTAAGAAAATCCGAGATTCAGAGAAGAATCTCGAAAAGCGAAAAAAAATTTAAGAAATTCCGAGATTCAGAGAAGAATCTCGAAACGCGAAGGCAAATTTGAGAAAAAAGACTTTAAGAAATTCCGAGATTCAGAGAAGAATCTCGAAAAGCGAAAAAAAATTTAAGAAATTCCGAGATTCAGAGTAGAATCTCGAAACGCGAAGTCAAATTGAGAAAAACTTAAAGAAATTCCGAGATTCAGAGAAGAGTCTCGAAAAAACAAAGTTAAAATTGAGAAAAATTTAAGAAAATCCGAGATTCAGAGAAGACTCTCGAAAAGCGAGAAAAAATTTAAGAAATTCCGAGATTCAGAGAAGAATCTCGAAACGCGAAGTCAAATTTGAGAAAAAAAACTTTAAGAAATTCCGAGATTCAGAGAAGAATCTCGAAAAACAAAGTTAAAATTGAGAAAAGTTTAAGAAATTCCGAGATTCAGAGAAGAATCTCGAAATGCGACGTCAAAAACTGAGAAAAATTTAAGAAAAGCCGAGATTCAGAGAAGAATCTCGAAAGGCGAAGTCAAAACTAAGATTTTAAGAAAATCCGAGATTCAGAGAAGAAGCTCGAAATTCGACGTCAAAATTGAGAAAAAACTTTAAGAAATTCCGAGATTCAGAGAAGAATCTCGAAAAGCGAGAAAAAATTTAAGAAATTCCGAGATTCAGAGAAGAATCTCGAAACGCGAAGTCAAATTTGAGAAAAACTTTAAGAAATTCCGAGATTCAGAGAAGAATCTCGAAACGCGAAGTTAAAAAATTGAGATAAAATTAGCTTGAAAAAAAAATCTATTGTTTAAAAAACTGGGGACCAGTTACAAAAAACCCTTGAAATATAATAAAGATAAATAACTGCATTCATCAGCAGTTAACAATAGAACTGTTTAAAAATATAAAAAGATCACCGTTTGAATCACGCGTTATGTTAACAGTTAACTTAGTTAATAGCAAAATGTATAACCGTATGAACCGCACGCGTTGTGAAAACGGTAAATGAAAAAATCGAAAAACTGTACCTATTTTCAGCAGTTACTGCTATTTTTGGAATCACGAATATCCAAATAACTTTCATATGGAAAGAAAATGATTCCAAAGAATCTTTGAAATGAAACGAAAATGGCACCAAAAATCGCACCGAGAAATCAAGCTAATTAACTTGTTAAACGCGAGCAATAAGCTTTTATGAGAAAGAAAGAGAAAGAGCGCACCCCGAGATCGAAAATCGTATGATTTTATATAAAAAAAATATGATATATATATATGTAGGTATATACAAAAAATTGCCAATCAATTATTAAAAAACCTTAGACTCACCTGTACATCATTTTTTTGTTTTTTTAACAGAAATTTATGATGGTATCAATGATGATGCTGCTGCTGCTGATGATGATGATGATGATGATGATGATGATGATTCTGATGGTTATTGTCCTGATTTTTTTTTTCTCCTCCTTCTTTTCCTCCTGCGCCAATCGAAGCAATGGCGGTAATAATTAAATTATGTTTATATATGCTTAGCAAGCAATATATTTTCCGTCCGGAAGGCGTTGGCGATGCAACCACTTTCGCATATAATCGTTGCGGAAAGTGTTGCAACCTGGAGCATTGACAAGGAACACCTTTTTGCGTGATGCTCTCGTCAGCGTGTTGATTCTCAGCAACTGGCACAGCGGCGGGCAGTGACGACGTCTTTCGCTCGTACGGTGAATGTAGGAATTCACGTCGGCAAATTGTGTGGAGAGCGATCGTCGGCCAAGAACAAAATTGCCACGTGGATGTGGTAACACAAATCTTGGGGGCTGGATGCAAGGCAGATCCGTGCCCGATGGACCAAATGTTCGGCACAGGTATGGCCAAAAGCTGGTTTATCAGCGCTTACCAACGTGGGTCGTGCGCTGGTGCAACGACGATGCGGCAAAAAAAATATATTTTTGTTGGCTGTGTGCTGTCGTCCAATGAAAAATTGAATTTGTTGAATGTGTTGTCTTTTGTTCTATATCCTTTTAAGTTTTTATTCATTTAACAGTCTTATTACATTAGGTTAAGTATATTGAGTAGATTTAAGATATTTTAAGATAAATTTAAGTTAGATTTAAGTATTTTTAGTTTTAAGAAAAGGATGCCAACTGGCCGAAAGAAATGACAATTTGAGAATAAATAAAATGAAAATTAGGAAGTGCTCGCAAGGAAGCAAATTCGAGGTGAAGTTGGTTGCGGTCCACCAGCTGATCACATTCCACAACCCAGTATTATGAATAATACTGGGTTTCGGGTGCGCTCAGATGGTGGAACTGGGAAACACAACCTTTAAGGACTACTGGGCATGCGTATTGCTAATGTTGGCCCTCCGCGCAGACTCCTTGCAACGCGGAGTTGCGCGGAAAGGCACAACAGGTTGCAATGCGCATGAACACTCCACTTAAAACCAAAGTAATATTAATATTTTAATATTTAAATTTCTTTTTCTTTATTAAAAAACCTGACCACGTGTAATTATTTTCTGGGTGCACGAATTTAAACAAATTCCCCTAGAATAATAAAATTGCTGTGATTTTTATAAGAGTCGGTAAACATCGACCAAAATTTGTGTCTAAGTAGGGTATAACAGACTGACTGAAGAGCCCACTGTTTTACCTTGGGCGAAACACAATCATTTCTGGAGTTGAGGTCACTTGTACTTTTTATGAAAAAGATTTCTACAATTTGAATTTAAAAGTTCCCATTAACAAGGTTGATGTTGGTTTTCGATAAAATACGGGGGGGGGGGGGTATTCACTCCCATAGGAATGGTTGAAGTACAGGTAACATACCGAAATATGACATCGAAAGAGGAGATGTATATTGTTCCTTCGAGATACGCACCACTCCTAGCCAGAGTTTGGCATCTAAACGTAAATTTACAGCAGATCGATCAACCGACACAAAATCTCAGCAACGAAGTCTTCACAATCGATTCAATCACAGAAATAATGACAACGTTTGCCACAATTTTTGAACAAAGAGTGGGGACTATTCCAAACGTTGTTTGTTCATTAAAACTAAAAGAAAAAGCGAAACCAGTTTTTGTAAAACACCGAGAAGTCCCTTTCGCACTACGCGATAAAGTTGAACGGGAACTTGACGATTTAGAAAAATATGGAATAATAACAAAAGTAAATACGAGGGACTGGGGTTCACCTTTTGTGGTAATTCCAAAACCCGATGGAAAGGTGAGGCTTTGCGTCCATTACAAAGTGGGGGTTAATTCTCAACTAGAAACGGCTTATTACTCAATCAAACGTATCGATGGATAATAATAATTTACGACATTCTAAATTTTGTTGTCGACTGGATTTATATAAGGCATATCTTCATGTACGAGTGGATGATGAGAGCAAGTAGATCCAGACAACATCAACACACAGAGGCACGTATCGAATGAATCGACTATCTTTTCGTATCAAAACTGCTTCCAGCAGGTTCAACCGAATCTTAGACCAAATACTCCAAGGATTAAAAGGTACGTTATCTTATTTTGATGATATTATTTTTGATGGTGCAACAGTTGGTGAGTGCAAAGAACGTTTAATTAGTTGTTTTAAAAAAATACATGAGTACGATTTACATATTAATAAAGATAAATGCGAATATTTTAAAGAAGAAATCCGTTACTTAGGCTACGTTATACGTAAAATCAAATTTTAAAGTCACCAAATAAAATTGAAGCCATTAAAGGTATGCCACGACAAAAAAATTCAGATGAGGTGCGTACATTTTTGGGAATGACAATGTATTATTCCAAGTTCATCCCAGGCATACTACAATAACTTTTCCTTTAGGGCAATTACTTGAAACAATAATAAATTTAAATGGTCAACTTCATGTAAAGCAGAGTTTATTAAACTCAAAGATGAAACCATGAGCGATCAAATATTAACACCGTATGATCCAAAACTACAGTTAACTTTAGCGTGTGACGCAAGTCCATTTGGAATCGCAGCAATGTTGTCACATATTGACAAAGAGTCGGAAAGACCAATTTGCTTTTATATCTCGGGCTTTAACATCGACAGAGCGATAGTTTTTGCTGCTGACAAATTTTACATGTATCTATATGGAAGAAAATTCATCCTAACCAGAAGACCCGTGCGAAAATTTCGCACATTCAAAAAGGCTTTAAATTTTCAAATAGAATGTTTAAACAAAATAAATAAATTGTTTTTATTAATGATATGAACATATTAGAAGAATTTTACATAAATATTTAACATATGCATTTAAGTGATCATAATATTTTTTTCTAATAAAATTTGATGCAATACAAAAATTTCTTTGATTATTTTTATTCTAAATGTGTCAACCACTTTTGATTGACATACTAACAATATTTTTAACATTGATCGTTCCTAAACGAATTAATTTTTTTTTGACACAACAACAGAAGTTAACATTTTATAGGAAAAAAAACGCACCACTGTCATTTTTCCGAGCTAGAGGAAAGTGTTTAGAGATTCCAAACCGCTAAAATAGTGAAAACACTAAATAAAAAAGTTAAATAAAAGTAACATAGTGAGTATTAGCAATACTTTATTTTAAAAAATATGCGTTAAATCGTGTAATAATATGGAGTTTACAATTTTTGCATCAAACAGCCTGATTGCATGTATTCACTATATTTACATTTATTTCACTTTTTTATTTAGTTTAATAAGATTTTTTTTATTATTAAACTTAAATCTCATCTCAAAAATATATCTCTCAAAAAACACAGCATTTAGTTATTTCACTGCATTCCGACCCTGTGTGAATGCATTTGTGCTTCTGTAACGCACACTATTTTGAAAAAAATTTCACTTTTTCCTCGATATGCCCGTTCCTCTTTTTCTTCTTCTATTATTTTAAATTAAAGAATTAATAAATATGTTTCTTTCATTCATACAATCAAGTAATACCTAATAAATGCATTCGGCTTTTTATAACAAGAAAAAAGATTAAAACCAACAAAATTAGGTAAAAAATATGTTTCTTCACCACTTACTTAATGTGTAAGCAAAAAAAGAGGATTATACATTACAAAAGTAATAAATATGCTTCTTTCATTCATGCATGGACGCATGGGGGAACTAAAGAATGTTTCTCCCCCACTCACTCAAGGTACAGCGAAAAAAAGGATTTTAAATAACAGAAGTAATACATATTTTTCTCTTTCACTCATTCAATGGGTTAAAAGTGAGGTATTCTTTATGCCAAATTTTGTATTTATTGAATTATTTGAAATTTACGAAATTTATAGAAAATAGTGTGGTAAAACATAAAGTTTTTGTACAATGTCATGAGTATGTGTAAATTCCTATTCAGTGATACCTATTTAAGTGGATTTGACTATTTTATACATGAGAAAAAAGGAGTTTGACAACAGAAATAATATATATGATTACAGATAATAAGCCACTTACAAGAATATTTCACGAGCATTCAAAAATCCCAGCGATGACACCAGAAAAACTTCTTAGATATGCTTCGTTTTTACAAGTTTTCAACTACAAAATTCAACACAAGAAAGCGGAAGAACATCTTCATGTAGATTGTTTGTCAAGAAATTCAACCACTGGTTCGTTTCAAAAATTCAAATTCTTTTTAGATGCTGAAATCAAAGACCTTCAAGATCAAATCATAAATCTAATTTCAACCGTATCCATTACAGCCAAATCAATAGCAAACGAAATAGAAAAAGATCTAAAACTATCAAAACTAAAAGACATACATTATAAGATAGAGTTATCTTCAAAGTTAATCGTGTGCTTATTCCAGAAAATCTTCAAGACGAAATCCTTAAGGAATTACATCATACCCACATCGGCATTGTAAGAATGAAACAACTTGCACGGAAATATTGTTATTGGAAAGGAAAAGATTCTATTATAGAAAAAATGGTTACAGCTTGCGAAAAATGTGCTCTCTTTAAAAATAGTCCTCCTAAGATCACTACTCATCATTGGGATGAACCAAATGAAAACTTCGATAGGGTACATATGGATTACGCTGGTCCGTTCCAAGATAATAACTTTGTTTTAATCGATGCAAAAGCAAAGTGGCCGGAAATAAAAGTTGTACAATCAGCTCTTACATCAGCTATAACGATAAAATTTCTTAAAGATATTGCCGCAACACTTGGTTTACCAAAAGTAATCATCTCAGATAACGCCTAAATTTTTCAAAGCACCGAATTCAAGAGATATTTTCAAGAAAATGGTATAGTACAAAAGTTTATAGCATTAGGACATCCCGTCACTAACGGATTGGCCGAACGACATGTGAAAACATTAAAATCTCAATTAAACGGCATGTCAGAAGAAGAAGGTTCAATACATGATAATGTTCGTGACATTTTATATCGTTATAGAGCTACACCTTTATCAAATGCAAAAAGCAGAGCACAGCAATACCTTGCAAGCGAGATGAGAATAAGACTTGATGCAATACGTCCTTCGAAACATGAGAAATCCAGAAATGAAAAGGTAACATCGCCAAATCTAAGTGTGGGAGATAGAGTTCAGTCAAGATTCTACTCAAGCGGAAAGCCAGGATGGAAATTTGGATTCATCAAGAAAAAATTTGGTCAGCTGCACTATGAGGTCGAGATTGACAACGGCTATGTAATAAAACGTCACATCAATCAATTATATAAACCAAATGTAGCTGGTCCAAGCAAAACTATGGTAACGTTTCAAGAAGATCAACCGAAAAGAAGTGAGCCAAGGCTAGATGAAATACTAATTCAATATGATTTAGATCCTGTGATTCCAAGAAACACTGACGTTCAAACACAAACCGTGGCAGTACCAAGAAACATACCGGCAGCCCGCAGAACTGAAAGAAATCGTCGGCAACCAGCGTGTCTTCAAGATTATGAGCAATATTAGTGTGGGCGATTGTCATATCCTTAAATTATCATGTAAATTAACATCGCTTAATATTTAATAATTAGAATGTATACTTCTCTCATTAATTTATATATATATATGTCTTTCACATTTTTCTACTTTGACATATACAGAAGTCTTGTCTGTCTTCACATGCTCGATTACCACTTAAATTCCAATTGTTCACTTTTGCTAGTAGTTATGTAAATTATTAATGTAACATTTAATATCTTAAGTATATATGAATTAAAATGAATTTATATTAATCTACTTACTTACTTACTTTGGTCCTCGGACCTATTACGTCCGTGATGTTTCCCTTACGGGACATAGGGCCTCCACTACACCTACGCGCCATCGTGTACGATTTCTTGAAATATATTTCAGCTCTCTCCAACTTTTCCCCAGTCGTGCCGATTCCTGTTCAACCGTTCTTCGCCATGTACTTCTAGGCCGGCCCACTTGTCTTCCCTCCTGTGTGAGCGGGTTCCACTGCATTGCTTGAGATGCAATGCACCGATCGCCTTTTCGAAGCGTATGGCCAATCCACTGCCACTCTCTTCTTCATATAATAGAGTCTATGGGCTCCTGACACGTTCTCGCATGAAGTTCGGCATTGGAGATACAAGTGCTGCAGCCGTAAAGCAGAACGGATTCAACATTGGAGCGGAACAGTCGTAACTTGGTCTTTAAGCTAAAAGAGTTGTTTCTCCATATTTTGGACAGCATTCCGAACGCAGCCTTTGCTTTTCTGATTCGGCTGTTTACGTCCAGTTCAGTTCCGCCACCCGTAGAGACAATACTCCCAAGATATTGGAAATCCTCTACCATCTCTACCGGTTGTCCAGAAATATTTACTTGGATTGATGAGGAAGTTCCAAGGCTGATCCTTTTAGTTTTTGCCGAGTTGATCTTAAGCCCTACGATTTCTGCTTCTCTCTCCACCCTTGTTGCCATTTGATGGAGATCCATGATCCTATGATAGAGTAAGCATACGTCGTCCACGTAGTCCAGATGTTTGAGGTGAGATTGCAGAGTCCACTGAATTCCTCCATTTCCACTTGACAAAGCTGCGTGCAGTACGTCACTTATCACCAACAGGAACAGTATTGGTGACAGTATACAGCCTTGCCTAACTCCACTTTGGATTTCAAACTCCTCTGACAGCCTACCTTTGTGCAAAACGTGACACTTGGATCCATCATATGAAGCCTTGATAATAGCAATCAATTTATCTGGGATGCCCCTCCTGCGCAAAGCAAGCCAAATAAATTCTCTATTGACGCTGTCGAACGCCTTTTCAAAATCGATGAACAGCAGGTGAAGTGGTGATCGATATTCAACGCACTGTTCGATGATGATCCGCAAGGTGTTGATGTTATCCACACAGGAAGATCCAGTGCGGAAACCTGCTTGTTCGGTCGAGTGTGTCTTCGAGGTGGTCTTTAATTCGGTCCAAAACTATCCTTGTTATTATCTTGGCTACTGCAGGCAGAACGCATATTCCTCTCCAGTTTTCGCACTGTGTGAGATCTCCTTTCTTTGGGAGCTTGACAATCATTCCTTTTTCCCACTCTTCAGGAAAGCTCTCTGTTTCCCAAGCTGGTCCTCAGCCGAAGTTAGCAGGGATCTGTTTGTGTCTTTAACCAGGTGTTGTTTAGAGCTCTGTCACACCTACTAGCGGCTTCTTCTACTTCTGTAGCCAATGCGTTGATGTAGTTACGCTTATCTCGTCGCACACTACGGTGAACTTCCCTCATCTTCATGCGGTACGTAGACTCAAGCTCGTTTCTCCCTGCTGCTGGGGTAGCTGCGATGCGAGTTCTAAGGTGTTTCCTTTCTTCGATCCTTGCCCAAGTTTCGTCGGAAAGCCAAGCACTATTTCTCCCTTGCGCCCGGCCGACTATACTTTCAGCACCGGATATGAACACATTTTTCACAGCACACCAATGATTTTCGATGGATGTGGTTTCCGTGCTGCTGATTGCGTTCAATCCTTGTGAAAGGTGGTCCCCTAGTTGTTGGCGCACTGCGGGATCCTTTAGTCTATCTGTATTAAACTGGGGCATTCGAGTGTTTGCTTGGGATCTCCGAACTGCAGCTGTACGCAATCTAACGGTAGCAACCATCAGATGGTGGTCCCGGGCCATTCCCATGTCAGCACCTCTTCTGTTACGGACGTCCTGGAGACTGCTTCTAAAACGCCGGCTGATCGCGAAGTGGTCAATTTGGTTGGAAGTTGTTTGTCTGTCAGTCGACACCCAACTGACTTTGTGGCACGTCTTATGCTCGAACATGGTCCCTCCAATAACAAGGCCGTTGGCGTTGCAGAAATCGACAAATCGTTCGCCATTGTCGTTTCGGTTACAAACACCATGTTTTCCCATGACATGCCTTAGCGCAGTGTAGTCATTGCCAACCTTGGCATTTAAGTCTCCCATCACCATAATTATATCACCTCGTGGAACGCTATCATAAGCAGCACTCAGCCGGTTATAAAAGGCCTCCTTCTCCTCGTCAGAAGAGAGCAAAGTTGGGGCGTAACACTGTATGATGGTGACGCGACGTACTCTAGTCCGGAACCTGGCTTTCAGGATCCTGTAACCTAAAGGCTCCCAGGAAATTAAGCTTTTGAGAGCTGTTTTGGAAAGCAGCAATCCAACGCCAGATTCCCGAGCGCTTCCAGGTGTTTTTCCGGAATAGAATAGTACAGTGTTACGGGTTGGTGACTTAAACTTCCCCGAGCCCAGCCATCTAACTTCACTTATCCCTAAGATTTCCATCCTATACCTCATGAACTCCTTCTCTAGTTGCAGGAATCTGGCATTCTGAGGACCTTCTTTTCCATTGTCAAGAAGCGTCTTCACATTCCAGAAACCAATCTTTTTCCGGGTACAATAGCCAAAAGTCGTCAACGAGTTATCATTAATTATCCGAGGCGTAGTGTTGGTTTCGGTAGCGGGTTGATTTAAGTTACGGAGAATGCTAAACTCCGTAACCTATCCTAGAAAGCTAGGCCTTTTCGCACTTGTAATTTTGGCCTATTTATGTATATTGCGATACACAAATAGTTGCCCGGGGACCACCACGAGGAGGTAAAACAAGCACTTCATCGTGACTGATTGTTGCGCTACTGGCCCAGACTAAGTTCTGAGCAATCAATAGTTTCCCGATCAGGCACGATGCAGGTCGCTTATTCCAGTTTTTTCGCTGTGTTTTCGTAAGCATTTAGTTGTCTTTTTCGAGGAAAATTTCGTTTCGCATCAGCAGCATACTAGGCTTAAATTGAAACTAGTAGAGTCAAGGGTTGAAAAAGAAATGGTACATTTCGCTGATTTGGGGTCACTGGTAAGGCCTAGTACGCTGCTGATGCGAAACGAAATTTTCCTGTGGTCTCCAAAAAGAAAACGAAATGCTGACGGTAACACAGGGAAAAAATCTTCATGGAGAGTTTCACAAATTGCAAATAAATAAAACAAATTTTAACGAAAAAATCAAACAAAAGCCATGCTGTAATGAAAGTAACAACAAATAATAACACAAACAAACCCAAGTGTCATTTTTCCGCACACAATTAATGGTCCGGGCAATTAATTCTATGCGAAAAGAGAGTGGAGAGTTGTCAAAACAACTTGGTATAATCACCAATTTTGCTGGTCGAACAGCGTACCACAGAGCGAAAAGCATAACGAAATTTTTCGGTTATGATTTCGTCATGTAATTTTTGTATGGGATTTTTCGTTTCACATCAGCAACGTACTAGGCTTAAGCGCAGTTGAATTTTTTGAAGAAGATAGTGTTATGATTTTTAGATTTAGATTACATTAGATTATTTATTCAAAATAAAAATTGTATTCATAAGTCATTGAGAAAAAAAAGAATAATATAAGGCATTACATTTATCTCGTCTGCCTGAGAAACATCTTTTCGATATTCTTTACAATAAGTTTTAATTATCACATGAATTGGAATGATTGAGTGTTTTCAAATAAAGGCAATAGCATTGATTTTAAAAACTTTTAGTTTAGCCAAAGCAAAAATTAATATGAAGGTTAATATGTATGTATATAAAAATGGTACTTTTAGTTTAGTTTAAACGAAAATAATGATTTTAAAAGCAATTTCTATTATTTTTATGAAATTTAATTAAAAAAATGTTTTAATATTGGATATCAGAAGTTTTCGGTAATTATTCTCGTTCTGTGATTTGGCTACGATAAAGTACTCATATACATAGATGAATCCAGTTTAACCCGTTCAGATAGTCCTTAACTTCTTCAAACTCAAGTAAATTTTTTCCAAAATAGAAACGCCTTAACTCTTTTAGCATCGGACACACGCCAACGAAGTGTAGCACATCTTCCCTTACATGCAAATTGTGCAGTTACCAGATCCTTCGCTTCGATGTGGTACAAAGCTTAATTTTAACATTTCTCCTCGAATTTTGAATATTGTTCCAATCATAGCACAGGAATCGCTGCTATTGAAATAATAGTGTTGGTTAAGATTGTAGTTAACTTTCGAATAGTACTGCCTCTCTGTTGACACTCTAGCTCTTTCTATGAAGCCATACCTTTTGTTTTCATCTGCTAGTCTTATAATCTCGTAAAATCTCCTTTTCCACTGTTCTGCGTTACTTTCAGTTAAGCTTAACGTAACCCCGCAGTCCGCTGCTAATTTTGTCGAGTCTTTTATAAAAAGAGTTTTTTTTCTGCAATGCGTAGGTACTACAAAATCATCTTAGGTAGTCTTGCGTTACTCATTTTTACTACTCTAATTATATAGTCGGCATTTAGCTTCAGAGTTGATATGAACATTCCAAGTAGTACATATACTTAGGTGTATTTATGGGCAAATAAATAATTTTGCGGAGAAAGAACCTAAGCAAGTAGTCAACAATTTCAAACTTCTGGTCACCCCAAACCTGTGCACCATACAGGAGCATCGAATTTGCTATTGCACTGAACACACTGAATTTTGAGCTTGTAGCAATAAGTTTGTTGCTAAAAATCGTATTCCAGCTCGAACATATTGCTGTTTTTGCCTTATTGCATTTGCCTTTTAAATGTTTCTCTATTTTTAAGTTAAATGTCAACTCCATTCCTAGGTAAGTATATTTTTTTATCACTTCTAAAACTTGATATCCATATTTTCAATTTTCATTCCTGGCTAATCTGCCAGACCCTTTTTGAAATATCATAACTTTAGATTTATCCACGTTAACTTCCAAGGTCCATAATCTGCAGTACTCAAAAAGCCTGTTTATCATCATCTGGAGGGAACAGGGTGATTCAGCAATTAAGCCTATGTCATCTGCGTACATGATAACTTTAATTTTGGAGCTACCAATCTTTATACCACATGTAAGCCATCCCACTATATCATCCAAAAACAGAGCAAACAGCAGCTTTTGACGTAGTTTCCTGATACAACTTTTCTAATGCTCGTATAAACTTTGAAGAAATTCCTAGGTTGTACAGTTTATAGAAAAACGCATTCCGATTGATCGTATCAAACGCTGCTTTAAAGTCAACAAAAAACGTGAATAACTTCTTATTTTGGTCCAACTTCATTTGAGCTATTGATGTTAGTACAAAGATGTTGTCAACTATCGAGTAACCACTTCTAAAGCCTGCCAGAAACTCGCTGAGTTTGTTATTTATATTTACCCATGTATTTAGTCGTTTGTACAGCAACGAGGTGTACGTCTTCAATGCGGAATTCAAAACAAAAATCCCCTATAATTGACTGGATCCCCTGGATCTCCTTTTTCAAAGATAGGTAGAATTAGAGTTTCGTAGAAATGATCAGGAAGAGTGCCAAAATTAAAAATTATGTTGAATGCCATTGAAAGCTGCTGTATTATATTTTAAAAATTCTACCGGTATTCCATTTGAACCTGCTGCTTTTCCATATTTCATTGATTCATTGTTCCGTCGAGTTCAGTAATGATATATAGTGAATCCGTAAACTGTCCACTGATACAGCTGCAACTTGTTTAGAATTTGCGCTCCCGTTCAACTTTTTTGTCAGAAACCAAAATTGGGATGCATCTCTACTTTGACTCAATAAAAAAGCCAATTTTGAATCGATTTTCCGAAAAAGGTTGAGGAGAGCTAGGGACTTTTTTCTTAGTTTTTCACAAAACATAGATGAGCTGTTAGAACTGTGGTAGATGAGTTTTATCTCAAGTCGAGTGTTAAGGCGAAGCCTACCGATTACTCAATGAAGATTAGGTTAACGAAAGATATACTTATATACTGTGCGCCCCGTCGCCTTTCTTTTTATATAATGATAAGGATAAGTATGTCATTAGGCCGAGTAGTTCTCCTTACGCATCGGCGTTGGTACTGGTAAGGAAAAAGAATAATGAGATTCGTATGTGTGTGGACTATCGTGCCCTTAATAAGCCTACGGTAAGAGATAATTTCCCTTTGCCGCTGATTGAGGTTTGCTTGGAATATTTCGCTTACAAACGTATTGTGTTGAATATGCCCATTTATGCAAACAACGACATCTTTTATTCTTCTATAACAGAATAAATAAGTAATGAGTTCCGCGCCATCTGTGAACAAAAGATTAACTAATATTATCCCATACCTAAACCACTCGCATCGTTATCCATTACCTAAACCAATGGAACTGGTATATATAATTGGTCGAAAGCTTTTGAGCTACTTGTGGAGACTTGTGGAGGAGAAGCACATTCCAGAACCCCTAGAAGATTCTAGTAGCTTTTTCTCAGATATAAATATACGGCCACCGGTCCGAAAAGCTCAGTTTGACTTTAAACGTGAACGAATAAGCGTCCGTGTAAAATAGTGAATTAAGAGTTGTGCTTGTTTATAATAAAAGTATTCGAAGTGAAATAAAGGTGTTTTATTTTTGGAAAGTAATTGTTGTTCAGTTTGTGTAAATAAGTAAAAAAAAAAGTGAAGTGTAAACAAGTAAGTAAAGGTGCTTGTGAAAAGTGACATACAAAAATATAAGAATAAAAATAGTAACAAAATAGGTAAAATTGTGAATGCATTGAATTGTGTTGAACTTAAGTCAGAACTGAACAGACGAGGTCGTCCTACTGCTGGAACTAAGAATGACCTCATTATTCGTCTTCAGGAAGATTTAAGGCAACACGGTGAAAATCAAGACACGTTTCTATTTGAAATAGAAATGCTGGAAGAGCAAGTAAGTACAACCAGAGACATGACCAATATGATGGCTCAGCTGCTTGCTCAGTTTGAAGAACTTCGGACTGGTGGCCGTGTATTTAGATCCGAAAAAAAGCTACTAGAATCTTCTAGGGCTTCTGGAATATGCTGGAATTTGCTTCTCCTCCACAAGTCTCCACAAGTAGCTCAAAAGCTCTCAAAAGCTTTCGTTCAATTCATTAAAGCAGTTTCAGTGGTAAATCTTTCGTTCAAATTATTATAGCAGTTTCAGTGGTTTAGGTATTGGATAACATAAGAGTGGTTTAGGTATTGTTAATCTTTAGGTTAGTTAATCTTTTGTCCAAAGATGGCGCTACTAATTTATTCTGTTATAGAAGAATAAAAGATGTCGTTGCTTCCATAAATGGGCATACTCACCACATTGCCCCCTTCTTAGGTTTGATCGTCCCGATTAAATCCAATATAAATCCAATACTCCCGTCACCACCGTTACAGCGATGTAAACGGTCACAGTGAATTACCTTGAGCTTGCCTCTTAGCCCTCTCTGAATGCGGTAAACCACATCATTTAATCGCTTCACAACGGTGTATGGGCCTTCCCAGTTTTGTTGAAGTTTTGGTGACAGTCCTTTTTGTCGATGGGGATTGTAAAAGCACACCGGGTCTCCTTTTTGGAATCCAATCGTTGTTGCACGAGCGTCGTACCGTGTTTTCATCCGTTGATGGATGTCAATGAGTCATTCTTTGAGGTTATAAACATATTCATCTGGCTTTTCCGGTTCCATAGTACGGCATCCAAGATTTACTTCACTAGGCAGCCGTATTGTTGTGCCGAACAGGATCTCCGATGGTGTATGTCCCGTTGAACTATGAACCGCACTTCGATAGGCCATCAAAAACAATGGAATATGCCGGTCCCAGCCTCGTTGGTAGTCACCTACAACCTTGGACAGATGTTCCTTAAGCGTCCTGTTGAATCGTTCGACCATTCCGTTAGATTGTGGATGGAGAGAGCAAACCTCCTGGAAAATGTTAGATTCGACGTTCCTTTCTTGGTCAGAATGCAATTCCAAAGGAACACCGAAGCTGCTCACCCAATTGAATACAATCTGATCAACCACTGTTTTGGCTTCTTCGTTTGGGATGGCAAATGCCTCAGGCCACTTGCTGAAGTAATCCATGACTACAAGGATGTGTCGGTTTCTGCTGTTGGTCTCCGGCAACGGGCTTGCAACATCTACTGCTATTCTCTCGAAAGGTGTGTCAACATTGTACTGCTGCATTTTACTTTGAAGCTTTCTACCTGGTCCCTTGTTAGAAGCACTAGTATCACATTTTCTGCACCACTTTTCGACATCCTCTCTTGCATGTAGCCAGTAGAACCGTTGTCGTATCTTCTCCAGCGTTTTATTGACTTCCAAACGACCTCTCGATGCTCCATCATGCATCTCTTGAAGAACGTCATTAACCTTTGACCTAGGTACCATCAACTGCATCACATAAGATTTGTCATCTGCGGACTCCCATTTGCGCCTTAGTACTCCTTTTTGCACATTAAGTGAGTCCCACTGTGCCCAATATAATTTGAGAGCTGGACTTCTAACGGAGATGTCACCCCATTCTGTTTTCTCTTCGTGTTCCTTCCTTGCAAGAATGGGCTCTATATCTGTGTCTTCTTGTTGGGCAGTTCTCAGTTCTTCATTGCTCCATGGGATCGGCTCTTATTCGCTGGATGGCAACTGTTTCCTTTTCTTCTTGACGTGTGCAATGCTTACAGTCCTGTTAACACGGTCGCCGAGACAATGCACCTGCGTTATGGTGGATTTACATGTATCTGGTTTCTGCACAAAAAAAGGGAAGCCAAATACAAGATGTATATTTGTTAGATAGAGATAAAAGATCAGAATGGAGAAGAACTTCGTTTCTGCATTATAGGAAAGTGCCATAATACAGAAATGAAGACGAACATGTTCATCTTCTGGATGGTTCTCTTTCACTCGCTCATATTTTTTGTATACATCTGTTCTGCTCTACTTTTCTGCATTATGCAGATGAAGATACATGTAAATCCACCATTAGAGTGCAACTTTCCTTTCCGATTTTGAATTTGGTAGTCGTATGTAACAAGTCTCCCGATCCACCTAGCTACTTGAACTTCGGGATTTTTGAAGTTCAGAAGCCAATTAAGCGCACCATGATGTTCATCTTCTTGGTAATTCTCTTTCACACGCTCAGAGTTTTGGCATACATTTTTCCCGCTCTACTTTTCTTCTTACATGTAAATCCATCATAATGCTGGTTATATGTATCCGAGTATATGAAAGACAACCATCATGCTGGACTTACATGTATCTTCGTCTGCAAATATGAAGAAAAGTAGAGCGGGAAAAATGTATGTCAAAACTCTGGGCGTGTGAAAGAGCATCACCAAGAAGATGAACATGTTCATCTTCATATCTGCATTATGATACTTCCTATAATCTGCATGTACGAAGATCTTCTGCATTTTGATGTTCCCTCTCTATCCAACAAATGTAAATTTTAATTTTGCATTTCCTTTTCTTTGCAGAAGTCAGCCGAAGATACATGACATGGTGGATTTACATGTATCTTCGTCCGACTTCTGCAAAAAAATGGGATGCAAAATTAAACTGTACATTTTTTGGATAGAGAGGGAACACCAAGATGCAGATTTTCGTGCGTGAAGATAATAGGAAGTGCCATAATGCAGATGTGAAGACGAACGTGTTCATCTTCTTGATGGTTTTCTTTCACACGCTCGGAGTTTTAGCATACATCTGTCGCTCTCTACTTTTCTTCATATTTGCATACGAAGATTCATGAAATGCTTAATTTACGTGTATCTTCGTCTGCAAATGTGAAGAAAATTAGAGCGGGACAAATGTATGCCAAAACTCTGAGCGTGTAAAAAAGAATCACCAAGAAGATGAACATGTTCGTCTGAATATCTGCATTATGGCACTTCCTATAATCTGCATGTGCGAAGATCTTCTGCATTTTGGTGTTCCCTCTCTATCCAACAAATGTAAATTTTAATTTTGCATCCCCTTTTTTTTGCCGAAGTCGAAAAAGATACATGTAAATCCACCATAAATCCAGCATAAATACACCATCAAGAAGATGAACATGTTCGTCCGCATATCTGCATTATGGCACTTCCTATAATCTGCATGTACGAAGATCTTCTGCATTTTGTTGGTCTCTCCCTACCCAGCAAATGTAAATTGTAATTTTGCATCCCCTTTTTTTGCAGAAGTCAATTGAAGATACATGTAAATCCACCATAACTTACTTACTTTTGATGGCGCTCACAGCCCAGGATGGGCTTCGGCCTCAACTAACAAGCTCCTCCAGCCAGCTCTGTCCCTAGCCACCCGCTTTCAGTTGCGCACACCGAGTGCTTTGATGTCGTCATTCACTTGATTGCGCCACCTGTTACGGGTTCTTCCTCTGCTGCGTACCCCATCGGGGTTGGATTCGAAGACTCATCGGGCAGGTGCGTTGCTGTCCATACGCTCCACGTGCCCCAGCCATCTCAGCCGCTGTATTTTCAGCTTTTTGACCAGGTCAACGTCGCTGTACAGCCCGTATAGCTCGTCGTTGAATCTTCTCCTCCATACTCCTTCGATACACACCGGACCGAAAATCGCACGAAGAATCTTCCTCTCAAAGCACCCTAGCAGATTTTTATCCGAATCTTTCAGTGTCCATGCTTCTGACCCATAAAGCAGGACCGGGATGATTAGGGTTTTGTATAAAGTCTCCTTGGTTCTCTGAGAGAGGGCCTTACTACTTAAATGCCTTCTTAGACCGAAGAAACAGCGGTTGGCAAGAGTAATTTTTCGCTTGATCTCTACACTGATGTCATTCTGCGATGTAATAGTGGAGCCCAGGTAGACAAAGTCCTTGACAACTTCGAAGTTATATCTGTCCATCGTGATAATTTGCCCGAGTAGACGATGTTGAGATTCCTCTCTCGATGACAGCATATACTTCGTCTTGTCCTCATTAACCGCCAATCCCATTCTAGCCGCCTCCGATTCAATGCTCGCAAATGCCCCTGCCACAGCTCGCTTCGTTCTGCCGACAATGTCTATGTCATCCGCATATGCAAGCAATTGAACGAACTTTTGATAGATTGTACCGCTGGTGTTGACATGTGTGTTGCGTACAATGGCTTCAAGAACGATGTTGAATAGGTCGCATGATAACGCGTCGCCTCGCCTCAATCCTTTCTCAACACCAATGGAATCGGTGGTGTTCTTACCAATTTTGACGGAGCAGCGAGATTTCTCCATCGTCATCCTGCACAAGCGGACGAGTTTGGCAGGGATGCCGAGACTCGACATGGCTCTGTATAATTCGTCCCTTTTCACGCTATCATACGCGACTTTAAAATCGATAAAAAGGTGGTGTGTATCGATCTGGAATTCCCGGGATTTTTCTAAAATCTGTCGGAGTGTGAACATTTGATCGACGGTTGACTTGCCTGGCCTAAAACCGCACTGATAAGGGCCGATCAGATCGTTGACAAAAGGTTTTAAGCGGTCACACAGGATGGCCGACAAGATTTTATAAGCGACGTTTAGGAGACTAATTCCTCTGTAGTTGGTACATTTCAGAACATCTCCCTTTTTATGGATGGGGCACACTATACCGAGGTTCCATTCATGGGGCATACTTTCCTCCGACCAAATTTTGCAGATGAGCTGGTGTATGCTCCAAGCCAATTCATCTCCCGCTGATTTAAATAGTTCAGCTTGTAAGCCATCCGCACCAGCAGCCTTGTACGACTTAAGTTTGGATATCGCCATTCGCACTTCGGTTAGGTCGGGTGGACGGAACTCTTGGCCATCATCGTCCATGTTGAATTCTACTTTTTATTATTATTAAGCTTAATACAAGCCACTTAAAAAACTAAGTCTTAAATCTAGACTTTATATAATACAAATTATGTACATTTAAATATCTTAATTCTAAACAGAGTATAATACAACTAAAAGAAAAACAGTCTTGAATCTATATTATAAGGATGGGTATAAGGAAGTTAGGAGGGCATGCTTTAAAGAGGGTTTACTAAGGTTTAGGTCAAATACGTTGGAATTATTAACTATACCCAACATTCTGGTTAAGGGTTCATTTTGGCCGTATTCGGTGCGGTGGTATTGGAGACGAAAAAGGGTAACAGATCTAAAACGGCGGGATTAGTATGAATATAGATCTTTTGGAGAAGACAAGGACAGTCGATAGAACCATTTAAAAGTTGATGAATAAACAAAATGTCAGCATTATTACGGCGGGTAAATAAAGTTTGCAAGCCTAAAAGTTTAAGACGTTCTGAATATGGAGGAAGGTTAAAAGGATCATCCCAACCCAGACCACGTAAGGCAAAAAGTATGAACCTTCGCTGGATGGCTTCAATTCGTTTGATGTGGACTTGATAATAAGGAGACCAGACCTGAGACGAATATTCGAGGAGTGGCCTAACAAAAGTTATATAAAGGGATTTGGTCACATAAGGATCGGCAAATTCTTTAGACCAGCGCTTGATAAATCCAAGAGTTGAGTTAGCTTTGTTAATGATACTATCAATGTGGGCACGGAAAATAAGTTGGGAGTCACATATAAGACCTAAATCACGGATTGAAGTGACTATAGTAATGGGTTCATTATTCAAAAAATATATTCTCTGGAAGGAGGATGTGCGCTTACGGGAATAAGTAATGGCTTGGCATTTCTTAATGTTGTGTTCCAGAAGGTTTTTTTGGCACCAAAAAAAAAAAATTGTCCAAGTCGATTTGCAGTGATTGGGCATCTGCGGATTTGGAGATTTGTTTATAAATTCTCATGTCGTCTGCATATATAAGAAGATCAGAATGAGAAAAAATTTTGTCAACATCATTTGTAGTTAGAACAAAAATAACAGGTCCAAGGTGACTTCCTTGAGGAACACCAGACGTTGCACAAATTGAGTTCGATACACACGATCTGAATATAACCCTATACTGTCGATTGGATAAATAAGAATTAATCCATGAAACTATCACAGGTGGGAAGCCGAGCTTTTTAAGCTTGAATAAAATAATATTATGGGATATTTTGTCGAAAGCTTTGCTAAAGTCGGTATCATCGACTTCTTTACCTTCTTCTAAAGTACAAAGTGTACTAGACACAAACTCAGTTAGGTTAGTGGTTGTGGACCTACCTTCAAAAATCCATGTTGCTTAGGCGAGAAAATTGGTTTACAAAATAAGAAAATGGTATCGTAGATAATACTTTCAAAAAGTTTTGGGATGCATGACAGTTTTGCTATAGGTCTATAGTTAGTTATATCATTTTTAGTTCCCTTTTTATGAATCGGTATAATAAAAGAATCTTTCCAAAGCATGGGGAAAACTCCAGTTGCAGTAGACAGTTGGAAAAGGGCAGTGAGGGGCTGGGTTAAGTTGTCAATACAATTCTTTAATACAATAGAAGGAATTCCATCAGGACCCGCAGAATAATCATCTTTAAGCATATTTATCTTTTTGATGACTGAGGGTGTATCAATTATGATTGAAGTTAATGAAGTTTGAGTACAGCCATTCATGTAGCTTAAATAATTAAAATCTGCCTCAGTAATGTCACAAGAAAAGGCTGTACCAAAAAATTCGGCATAAGGATTGGATATAGTTGAAGGATCAGCAGACGAAGTATCACCCAATTTTAATACTGATGGGTAACCATCGAGCTTTCTTTTGCTATTTATAAATTGGAAAAACAATTTCGGGTTACATATCAGATCAGTTTGCATTTAAGAAATGTAATTTGAGTATGAAGATTCACATAAACAGGAGAAATTTTCATAAGATAAGGTGTAGTTAGAGAAATCAAAGCTAGATTTTGATTTGAGAAATTTTTGCCAAAGTTTGTTTCGATTTTTGCGAAGAGAACGAAGTTCTTTGGTGTACCAGGGAGGGGAGGATGAAGTATTTTTTTGTAACAACATTGGTATAGAATGAGAAAAGCACTCGAAAATGAGTGAATAAAAACGAGTGATTATTATGTTGATATGGGTACTGTGATCAGAAATGAAATCGAAATTTATCCTACCAATAAGATCATTTAGTTTTTCAAAGTTACATTTACGGAAGTTGAAATTATGCTGTGTTAAAAATTCAGGGTTGGAATTATTGCTCATATAAGAGAAGATTATTGAGATAGGAGGGTGGTAAGAATCGAGTTTAGTGAGAAGATGACTGCTTTTCATGACAACGGTGTTATCGGCATCTGATGTATAAATTAGATCAAGCTGTCTAGCTAAGTTATTTTTAACGTCACTCATTTGAACAAGACCGGAAGCTTGAAGACGGTCAGTGAAAAGAATTTCCTTTTCTGAGATAGCGTTGATTGAAATGGATCTCATCATCAGAATTGGTCCAAATAAGACGAGGAAGATTGAAGTCGCCAACAATAACAACATCGTCCTCAGATTCAACTATGAAGTCAACAGCATTAGCAAAAACCTCATATTCTCTAGTGGTTTGAGATGGAGGAATGTAGCAACACAAAATATAAAGACTTCGTTTGGTCAAGTTTATCTTAACACATACTAGATCCAAATTAAATGTATCAGGTATAGCAATTAAAGATGCATCAAAATCGGAATGAAGTGCCATAAGAACACCACGCCCTATAGGGTTGTTTGCATTAGAGCTAGAACAATCGGGAACTAAAATATCCTTACGATAAACCGTCAATTCAGAAGTAAAAAGTTCACTACTGGCAATGTTTTGGGAAAGGTTAGTTTCGGTTAGGGCAAATAAGTTATAAGGCAGTTTTTGGGAGTTTAAATATACTTCATTGGTTTTAGTGCGAAGACCACGTACGTTTTGATAGTAAATAGATAAGTATGAGAGGTTGTTTATTTTGTGAGACATCGCTATGGGTTGAGAGGGGATGGAGTTAGTAACGAAAAAACTTTTGAGGAGCATGTGAATTCAGCCTAGAGCTCAAATAAGTGCCATAAGCAGAGAGTTCATTGGGTTCATTTAGGGGCGAAAAATTAAAAAACTCGTGATATTGAAAGAAGATTTTTTTTAGAGCTGATAACTGGATAGGAAGGCCTTCCTTTAATATGGAAAGTTCAAGCTTTGTCTTAGTTTTTCCATTAATGCAAATATGATCGGGTTTCTCGTAAAAAAAACCAAGGTAGTTTCTGACATTGGCAAATGTTGTCGAATCTCGCAAACGTGACAAGACAAAACGGCCGTCGTCACAGGAGTCTGTAAACTTTTTAGTTAATTTAACCATAGGAGGAAGTATTGGATCTAAAAAGGAAGGAGTTAAAGATGAAGAAGAAGAGAAAGAAGGCAAAGTTTGGGATTGATCGAGAGTTTGAGATGCATTCACTGAAGGGTTAGACCAAATGTGGCAATTTATGTTGTCGTTAGGGGAAATTGTTGATTTGTTTTGCTGAAAGGGATTGATTGGTACTGGATGAGCTGAGTTTTGATTGACTGAGGGAACAGATGGATTAAGTACGTGGGAGAGAAGGAAATTTGGATATTTAGTATTAGAATTAGAAGTAGATATTTTAGGAGGGGGTACGTTATTTGGTAAGTTGTGGGAAACGGGAGAGTTATAATTAGGCTTAGCCTTAAAATAAGATCTTTGATTCTTAATTAAAGGTTCACCCAGCCAAGGGGCAATCTTCATCATACTATTTTTTAAAATTCGAAGGCTGGATGAAAACAGCCATTCGTAGCTACGTGGAATTGAGACTTTGAAAGATCTAAAACCAAGGCGATGACAGTCTGAAGGAAAAAATCTATAATTGTTCTTAAAAAATTGTAGAATCCACGATTCGTTAGCGAGCCGAGGTGCACCCTTAACAATGAAAATTGAATTACTTGTGTCAGTAGATTGATTAGCACACATTTTTTTTAGGCGATTGTGCTATTCTGAGGGGGTCCATGTTGTACCAAATTTGTAGATAGTACGAGGTGACTGAGGGGTGGATACTGGCGGTGTGTTGTTGTTGTTGCTATTGTTGTTGTTGTTATTTTTGTTGTTGTTGTTGTTTGTGTTGTTGTTGTTGTTGTTGTTGTTGTTATTGATGACCAAAGTTTCATTGTAGTTGTTATTGTTTGGTATTGTTGATGGTAATGGCATTGGAACAGGAATTGAAAGAGAGAGAGAAAGATTTTGCGAAGACTCGATCATCTCAGAAAAAATAGATGTGTTGTAGTTAGACGAGCTAGGTTGAACATGAATTTCATCGATTTTGCAGGACGCGATTTTTATTTCATCGATTACATCATTAAACGAGGTACGCGTAAAAGTAATTTCATTGTTCATGTCGGAAATCTTAGATACGAGATCATGTAGAATTGAAGTAATTTTGCAGGAGACTGAAGACATGGAGCTTGAAGTTGACTGTATGAAAAGATCTAAATCGGACCGAATAACTTGAATTTGTTCGTTAATGTTTTCAATGGGATATGAGTTTAGAGTAGATTCAAGCGTAGAGCGTATGACACGGTTAATATTATTGAAACTACAATGGGTATGGTCATTACTTGATTTAAATAGTTGCACAAAAGACGATAGTTTTTTTTTCAATTGAAGATTCGTTAGAGAAACAACAATTGCTAAGAGTTTCGATTGTATTATTCAGAACTTCTATGCTCTTAGAGAAGTCATCGAAATTTTGAAATTGGGCAAGTACACTCTTATGAAAACGATTATTGTCAACTATGATGGAGTTAGTAGATTCACTAACACATTTGACCGCGAGAAGAATATGAGAGAGGGAGATATTTTTACACTCTTCGCAAAGATATACAAAGTAAGATAGATATTCTTTTAAATAACCACATGATCTTTTGCTAAGACCGAGACATAGAGGGTGGTAAGATTTACCGCAGAGACCACGGCACGACACTCGTTCGATATATTTACTGTCGAGATTACAATTTAGGGAGTCACACGGGTTATTTTCCATTGCTTGATTCGTTAGAATTGATATTTTGAAATTACGTAATAATGTCGTTAAGTTTAATTTTTTAGGTAAAAATAAAATAAATATGATAAATTGAAAATTAAAAAAGTTCAATACTTTTGGTTTTAAGTGTATTATTATGTACGCGAACCGATGAGAGTGACATTAGTCGGAATATGATAATTAGGTTTAGATATTAGCTAATGCAAGATTCAATCCATTTGCCGAAATTTGGAGTTATGTTGACAGTTGGAGTTGTGCTGATGCTTGATTATGACGTTGGAGATAGCAGATGACAGTATGTAAATAAAAAATACAAAAAATCCAAGAGAATTTATGCAGTAGTACCAAAATAGTAGAGCTGCTTGGCAGAACACTACTAAAAGAGAACTCACCCAGAAGGCAAGATTGAAGGCAATTATAATTATATAATTGTTGTTTGTTGACGGTGTAGCTCACTGATAACTATCGAGTGGGTAGATAAAATCCATTCACAAGCTGATAGGAAGTGTTGAATCAGGGTAAAGATGATGTTCGGTGTCTCAGTTGTCAGTCGATAATGTTAGGATAGCAACATGAAAATCGAGACAAGAGATAAATATAGCGTCGAATTTGCTTCATAGGCAGAACATATACAAAGTAAAAGTTTCACTCACCGGGAAAGAGGAAAACAGCAAGCTTTGGTGTATTGATTATCCGAAAGTTTATGAAGAGCAAACAAATCAGCACAGGCACTTGAAATTTGTTGAGGCATGCAATGAAAACAATACAGGTTATTGTGTAGGCACGAGTAGAGGCAGAACATATAAGAAACAAAAAGAAACTTTAACGGGAGCGATGATGGATGAGATTAGAAATTAAAATCACTTTTTACTCAAAGAAATTATACAAAATTTTAAAATTAATTAAGAAAAGGAAATTATTCACTTGAAAAAATTACAAGGACTATTGCAAAAAGTTAGAATGGTTAGAAGATGCAAAAATATGAAATTTATCACTGGTTTTAGGGGTAAAAAAATAAAAAAAAACTCAGGAGCTAGTTTAAACACGGGCAGACGAAAAAGATTCAGAGTTGCCGTTGAAATGGAAGCGTTCTGCCTATTAGCGGCATCTTGGCTGTCTTCGCCATTAAGCAGTTTAGAGAAGTGTTCTTTCCAGATCCTCAGCACTGACTGTGTGTCTACTACCATATTCCCACTCTCATCTCGGCAAGCTTCCGTTCTAGCCTTGAATCCTTGGGTGGATTGCTTCACCCTCTGATAAAATTTTCGAACATCTCCCCTACCACTACAACCCTCAATAGACTCTACCGCCCGCTTCTCGTGCTCTCTCTATTTTCTCTTGAGAAGTCAGCGTTTTTCGTTTCAGCCCGTAGAGCTCCCGGGTCACTCTCTCAGCAGCTCTTGTTCGAGTCTGCAACATTGCCTGGTAGGCCTCGTCCTTAGCGCTAGCCGGCACTCTTCATCGAACCAGGGGTTTCGTTGTATTCGCCTAGTGAAACCCAGCACATCACAGGCGACACTTCTGATGGCTTGTTGACAGTGTTCCCACTGGTCCTCTGCACTTGATGCTGGTGGCGAACCTCTTGAGAGATTAAGAGTTACGTGGTCTGCAAAAGCTCTGGCAGTCTCTTGCGATTTAAGCTTCTCGACATCGAATCTTTTCACAACATCTGCTCTGCGTTGTCGCGTCATGGATATCCGCATACGTAGTCTAGCTACCACCAGGTAGTGATCCGAGTCAATGTTGGCCCCTCGGAACGTTCGGACGTCCAAGATACTGGAAGCATGTCTCGCGTTTATCGCAAAGTGGTCGATTTGGTTGACGGTTACTTGATCACGCGACCGCCAAGTCCCCTTGTGTATATTGAGGTGTGGGAAGTAGGTGCTTGAGATGATGACATTTCGCCCCGCCGCAAAGTCTGCCAGCCTGTGTCCGTTGCCGGAAGTTTCGTCGTGTAGGCTGTGTCCTCCGACTATCGAACCAAAGATGCCCTCCTTTCCGAATCTTGCGTTGAAGTCACCAAGAATGATCTTCACGTCGTACTTCGGGCACATATCATACGTTGTCTCCAGGATATCGTAGAATGCTTCTTTGGTTGAGTCCTCTCTCCTTTCATGGGGGGCAAGAACACAGATCAGCGAAATGTTCTTAAATTTGCCCTTGATGCGGATTGTGACCAGGCGCTCGCTTACACTTCGGAAGCCCAAGACTTCTTGCCTAAGTCTTCCCCTTATCACAAAACCACAACCAAAGAGCCGCCGACCCTGTTCCTTCAAGCACCCGCCGTAGTAGATGTCACACGTTTTCAGTCTCCGTATGCCCTCTCCATCCCATCGCACTTCCTGGATGGCTGTTACGTCAGCCTTTAGCCTGTCCAGGTTCTCCACTAATTGTTCGGCTGGACGTGTTCTGTATAAGGACAGGACGTTCCACGTGCAGATCTGAAATTCATTGTGCTTGTTTCGTTTGCTGGGATCGTCAACTTTAAAATCATCCATATCCGAGGCTTGTTGTTGTTTGGGAACAACTTTTTTTTACGTGGTAGGGAAGTTACCCCGACGCACAACCCCCGACCCGGAGGACCAGACCCTATGTATAACTCCAAGGGTAGGGAGCCGGATAAATCGCACCTTATAGGCCTGAGCTACAAATATGTCGTAGTAGCCCATATAAGGTGTTCACTAAGTAGTTCAACCTAACTGGAACTGTAGACGCCACCGTTGATTCCATATAGAGAATTCGTCCGCTGCCGCCTCGATGAAAGGAGAAGTGCCTTAGTGGGAACACTACTCCCCCCCTCTCTCATTGGCTGTGCCCAACAGCTTTCCACGGGGATTTAAACCCCGTCTCCATCTGAGGAATTAGACACCCGATGTTCACCACTAGGAGGTGAGAGTAGGAGTTGGTAGACAGACCACCATAAACGGTCTGGAAAAAACGTTCGAGTTTTATGCTACAAAGGTTTTGATCCCTACCCCTCACTTTTCACTCCCTTCACCAACGAACAAAAGATCGGCTCTGGAAAAATAGTTCAATGTAGTCCGGGGCTTACTTCTTGCCCTTCTCGCCTATAAACTCCCACTTGCCGGCAACTCAGTTTCGTTGTATGAAAACAGTCCTAGTGTCTGGAAACTTATGTCGTTTTCCGTTGGAGGTTCGGAGTTACTCCTTTTTGACTCCACTTACTCCAAAATAATTCGATTGGCTGTTCCGAGTAATGTTTTCGGGGTTATTTTCTGTTCCGGATTTTATAAAGGAGTAGACCTAGAACACACATATACATTATAAACTCTTTCATCCGATTACTTGTCAAATTGATCTTACTCGACTGAAAATGCAAAATATACATAAATATCAGACAATTTACTGACACACACATAATTTTTCGCAAATTAGTTTTGAAACAACAGAAAATAATTCGATTGGAATCAAAAAGGAGTAGTACTGTTCCGAAATCTAATCGAAAACGACATTAGTTTCCTTGGACTGTTTTCACACAAGGAAACTGCGTTGCCACAAACTATCTTGTTTGTTGGCGAGAAGGGGAGATTTGTTGTCCTCCTTTTACGCCCTTCTCGCCAACAAACTAAAAATCGCTGGCAACTCAGTTTCCTTGGGTGAAAGGGGTCTTGGGTGAAAGCAGTCTTCGTTTTTTTGTTCGTTTCGTCTTTCGTGTTTTTGACAGGCACGAACGTTCATGATTACATGGACACCTTTCACACAAGGAAACTGAGTTGCCGGCAAGTAGGAGTTTGTTTGCGAGAAGGACAAGAAGTAAGGGTATTGAAAAAAATCTCCCCAGTCAACGTTTGAGGAGATATTTATCACATTCTTTCTCACACTGTCCGTAATGTGACTTCAGCCAATGGAGCTCTTTGCGAATATGTCAAACTCAAAAGTGACAGCTAGCACTTTGTGGGGAATATCAAATAAAAGGAAATTGAAAAAAAAAAAAAACGAAAACTTGACATTAAATTGTAATGAAGTTCTGTATTGTTAAAGGAAAGTTTTATAGTGGATACAAATAAAAAAATGAGTTGGGGTCGACCCACACTAGTAACTTCCCATTTGTGCACTTGAAAACCATATGCATATTTATCTAAGTGGTGGGTGATAGAGTATATATTATATAGTGTCATAACTTTAGGTTTTTGGATAATCAGTATATAGGTAGGTTTAGATATAGAGATACAGGGCAAAATGTGACATTGCCTATATTTTTTTTCCTAACTCTTTTTTTTCCTAACTCTTCTAAGCCAATTATTTCTAAACAGACCAATGGCTTAAAAAATATGAAAATCAGGGGAGTGTACTTAAAAAAAACATGGTTTTAAAGAATATAAAAAGGCAAATTAAGTGTCATATATGCAAAATTTCGATTTTGTAGCGATTTTGAGTGTAAGAAGTTTTCGAATTAAAACATTTTTGAAAAGTTGTTCCTTGCAACATTAAGATTTATAGCTTTTTTAAGGGTGGTTTTAAAAATCTCAAAATTACACAACATTTAGGTGGTATAGGTATATATTTTTGGTAGAATTTTGAAACCGATATTCTTGTTTGTTTTTCAAAATATTTGAGTTTAAACAAATTTGTTAAGAAATTTTTAATAGTTTTTGTTCAAGTTTTTTTGCTCTAAAAAAAAACTGTTTATTAAATTGTTTTTTTTTTTTTTTCAAATTATCAGTTGTTGACTACTTCATTATATGTAGTATATGTTTCAACTGTTTTTCTTAGTTAAAAAAAAAAGTCTGTTGAATTTTTTTTTTAATATTTACCAATTTGGTATTGTGTAATTATGTGTAAATTAAAATTAGTCTGAAGTGAATATCTTATTCCGTTCTGGAGATATTCCAGATAAATGACATTTTACAGCTCCTTTTTAAATTGCTGTAGTAAAAAACGGTTTATTGAATTTGTTAGAAAACCTTTACGGCACGTTATAACAATATTATCTGTAAAATAAAATTTATCCGAGGTCGATATCTTTATTCATTCTCGAGATATGGTAAACGAAAAAAGTACCCCGAACGTACATACATACACACATACAGACATCTTGCTAAAAACGACGAATTCTGATTCTAGAGACATCAAAACGTGAAGATATGTCAAAATTTTCAATTCGACAAATCGCACCAATTACAATAACTTCCAATGGTAAGTCAATAAATAAATTGACAGAACGAGGTGTTGCCATATAGAATCTAACCTGGCCGGAAGTAAAGAAGTTCACATTTACTGATTTACTAAGATATATTTCAATAAAATTAAGCTGTTACAGTTTCAGAAGACAGTATAATGGCTTACTTACTGTCATATTCTTAAATTATCACGTACATGAACACCGCTTAATATTTAATAATTACAATGTATATTTGTCTCATTCATTTATATATATATATCTCTTTCAAATGTTTCTACTTTGACATATACAGAAGTCTTGCCTGTATTGACATGCTCGATTATCACTTAAATTCCAATTGTTCACTTTTGCTAATAGTTATGTAAATTATCAATGTAACATTTAATATATCAAGTATATATGAATTAAAATCAATTTATATTAATCTGGTGTGTATCAATTATTTTCAACAGTACGATCGACACAACAATATTGGCAACGAGGTGAAGTACCTAAGGAAAAAAAAAAATTAATGAAAAAAAAAAATTATTGAACCGAAAATCAAAGTGGATGCCAATCAACTTGCTTACCTAATTGAAGCCATGACCAGCATGACGACAGCCTTGCAAAATCAACCAGCAGATCAAAGAAGAACCAATAGTATTAATATAATCTCAAATTTCGACCCATTAGACTCGAAGATTGAACAATTCAAGAACTACAAGGAACGACTAGAAATACATTTCCAAATAAAAAATATTTTCTAAGACAAAGTAATGTGCGCTAGACTACTCCTACAATTTATTGGTTCATCTAACTATGCTTTATTAACATCGTTGGCAGCTCCAAATATATAAATGAGCTAAAAAACGAACAATTTATTGAATTGTTGGAAAAACATTTTTGTCCAAAAAAAAATTCTTTAGTCGAACAACATTATTTCTTGTCGGAGTACCATAGCCAACATTTTTCTTCGTGCCCAACTTATTCGAGTTCTGCGAGATAATTCTGTACGCGAAAAGCTTCTCCAAGAAGAAACCCTAGAATTCGACAAGATAGTTGAAAAAGCAATTAAGCTTGAAGCATCGAAAGTTGATTGCAAATCAATTTCAAAGAAAAATAACTCATCAAACGTTGAAATCAACAAAATTAAAAATTCAAATTATCGACAACAAAATAAAAATCAATTCCAAAGTACAAATAGACAATCACACCAGCGTTCAAAATTAAAAAAATCGAAATTATTTATCGATTATAAAAGTCTCGGAATCGAAGGATTATGCCTCAGATGTGGTAGAGATAATCATCTGGCTAATGACTGCAAAACCAATAGAAATCAACTTAATTGTGAGCACTGCATCAAACACGGCCACGTCTAACGGGTGTGTATACAAAATTTATTAAGTAAAGAAATTCAAAAATCCAACGCAATTACAAGTTATTCTACAGATAATGAAGATTACAACAACTATTCCGACAACATTCATCACTTAAATAAAATTATCGATGTTTACGGAACAGATTCAATTCATAACAAGAAATTCTTCATAGATGTTTTAATCAACGGGAAGCATCAGGAATTTGAAGTTGCTGCCTGAAAAGGATTTCTACAACTTGAATTTAAAAGTTCCCATAAACAAGGTTGATGTTGGTTTTCGATCATATACGGGGGAGGTATTCACTCTAATAGGAATTAACTACAGGTAACATACCGAAATATGACATCGAAAGAGGAGATGTATATTGTTCCTTCGAGATACGCACCACTCCTAGCCAGAGTTTGGCATCTAAACGTAAATTTACAGCAGATCGATCAACCGACACAAAATCTCAGCAACGAAGTCTTCACAATCGATTCAATCACAGAAATAATGACAATGTTTGCCACAATTTTTGAACAAAGAGTGGGGGCTATTCCAAACGTTGTTTGTTCATTAAAACTAAAAAAAGCGAATCCAGTTTTTGTAAAACATCGAGAAGTCCCTTCCGCACTACGAGATAAAGTTGAACGGGAACTTGACGATTTAGAAAAAGATGGAATAATAACAAAAGTAAATACGAGGGACTGGGGTTCACCTCTTGTGGTAATTCAAAAACCCGATGGAAAGGTGAGGCTTTGCGTCGATTACAAAGTGGGGGTTAATTCTCAACTAGAAACGGCTTATTACTCAATCAAACGTATCGATGAACTTCTAAATAATTTGCGACATTCTAAATTTTTTTGTCGACTGGATTTCTATAAGGCATATCTTCATGTACGAGTGGATGTTGAGAGCAAGTAGATCCAGACAATATCAACACACTGAGGCACGTATCGAATGAATTGACTTTCTTTTGGTATCAAAACTGCTCCCAGCGAGTTCAACCGAATCTTAGACCAAATATTCCAAGGATTAGAAGATACGTTATCTTATTTTTATGATATTATTATTCATGGTGCAACAGTTGGTGAGTGTGAAGAACGGTTAATTAGTTGTTTTAAAAAAATTACATGAGTACGATTTACATATTAACAAAGATAAATGCGAATATTTTAAAGAAGAAATCCGTTATTTAGGCTACGTTATACCTAAAAATCTAATTTTAAAGTCACCAGATAAAATTTAAGTCATAAAAGATATGCCACGACCAAAAAATTCAGATGAGGTGCGAACATTTTTGGGAATGACAACGTATTATTCCAAGTTCATCCCAGGTCTGTCTTCAATAACTTTTCTTTTACGGCAATTACTTGAAAAAATAATAAATTTAAATGGTCAACAACCTGTGAAGCAGCGTTTATTAAACTCAAAGATGAAATCATGAGCGATCAAATATTAACACCGTATGATCCAAAATTACAGTTAAGTTTAGCGTGGGACGCAAGTCCATTTGGAATAGTAGCGGTGTTGTCACATATTGACAAAGAGTCGGAAAGACCAATTGCTTTTATATCTCGGGCTTTAACATCGGCAGAGCAGAATTACAGCCAACTCGACCGGGAAGCACTAGCGATAGTTTTTGCTGCTGACAAATTTTACATGTGTCTATATGGAAGAAAATTTATCCTAGTTACAGATAATAAGCCACTTACAAGAATATTTCACGAGCATTCAAAAATCCCAGCGATGACATCAGCAAAACTTCTTAGATATGCTTCGTTTTTACAAGGTTTCAACTACAAAATTCAACACAAAAAAGTGGAAGAACATCTTCATGTAGATTGTTTGTCAAGAAGTCCAACCACTGGTTAATTTCAAAAATTCAAATTCTTTTTAGATGATGAAATCAAAGTACTTCAAGATCAAATCATAAATCAAATTTCAACCGTATCCATTACAGCCAAATCATTAGCAAACGAAATAGAAAAAGATCTAAAAAGACGAATTGGTTAAAGGCAAAATAGAAAACCCGGATTATACACTACAAGATGGAGTTGTCTTCAAAGTTAATCGTGTGCTTATTCCAGAAAATCTTCAAGACGAAATCCTTAAGGAATTACATCATACCCACATCGGCATTGTAAGAATGAAACAACTTGCACGGAAATATTTTTATTGGAATGGAATAGATTCTAGTATAGAAAAAATCGTTAGAGCTATCGAAAAATGTGCTCTCTTTAAAAATAGTCCTCCTAAGATCACTACTCATCATTGAGATGAACCAAATGAAAACTTCGATAGGGTACATATGGATTACGCTGGTCCATTCCAAGGGTATAACTTTTTTGTTTTAATCGATGCTAAACCAAAGTGGCCGGAAATAAAAGTTGTACAATCAGCTCCTACATCAGAGATAACGATAAAATTTCTTCAAGATATTGCCGCAATACATGGTTTACCAAAAGTAATCTTCTAAGATAACGCCTAAATTTTTCAAAGCACCGAATTCAAGAGATATTGCCAAGAAAATGGTATAGTACAAAAGCTTATAGCACCAGGACATCCTGCCACTAACGGATTGGCCGAACGACATGTGAAAACATTTAAATCTCAATTAAACGCCATGTCAGAAGAAGAAGGTTCAATACATGATAATGTACGTGACATTTTATATCGTTATAGAGCTACACCTTTATCAAATGGAAAAAGCCCAGCAGAGAAATACCTTGGAAGAGAGATGAGAATAAGACTTGATGCAATACGTCCTTCGAAACATGAGAAACCCAGAAATGAAAAGGTAACATCGTGGGAGATAGAGTTCAGTCAAGATTCTACTCAAGCGGAAAGCCAGGATGGAAATTTGGATTCATCAAGAAAAAGTTTGGTCAGTTGCACTATGAGGTCGAGCTTGACAACGGCTATGTAATAAAACGTCACATCAATCAATTATATAAATCAAATGTAGCTGTTCCAAGCAAAACTAAGGTAACGTTTCAAGAAGATCAACCGAAAAGAAGTGAGCCAAGGCTAGATGAAATACAAATTCAATATGATGAAGATCCTGTGATTCCAAGAAACACTGACGTTCAAACACAACCTGTGGCAGTATCAAGAAATATACCGGCAGCCCGCAGAATTGAAAGAAATCTTCGGCAATCAGCGTATCTTCAAGATTATGAGCAATATTAGTGTGGGGGATTGTCATATCCTTAAATTATCATGTAAATGAACAACGCTTAATATTTAATAATTACAATGTATATTTCTCTCATTAATTTATATATATATATATATATCTCTTTCACATTTTTCTACTTTGACATATACAGAAGTCTTGTCTGTCTTCATATGCTCGATTATCACTTAAATTCCAATTGTTCACTTTTGCTAATAGTTATGTTAATTATGAATGTAACATTTAACATCTTAAGTATATATGAATTAAAATGAATTTATATTAATCTGGTGTGTATCAATTATTTTCAACAGTACGATCGACACACTCGTACCAAGGAGAAAAATTATTGATGCACTAACCGCAGCCAACATTGATTTCGACGAGAGAGCAACAGTGGCTGAGCTACGCCCACTTTATGAGAAAATAAAGGGCAGCGAAGATGAGCCCCACGACGAGGAAACCTGAAGCCAAGGTGCCGCAGATGATGAGTTTTATCATGCTGCGGATTTTGATGCAGAGACCGAAGCAGAATTGGCCCGCCTGGATAAGATGTTGGTGTTAAGAAAACGCAGCGAACTGCAGGAGCTGAAGAAAGAATTGGCTATAGCCGATGTCAGGAGAGTTGACTTTGCTACGTTTGAGGCGATGGTGAGTCCTTTGATTGGAGACGACACTTACGACGTCCGAAAATGGTTCTCTGATGTTGAAGATGCGTTTTAGGTTTTTGGCTGTGGCGAAAGGGACAAATTTGTCAGCACCCTTCATTTTCTGATCGGCACAGGTAAGGTGTTTTTGAGGAAGATTGCTATACACACCTACGCTGGTTTCAAAGGAGTACTCATCGAGGGGTTTGGTCGCATATTCTCAACAAGCGAAATCTTCAACATATAAAAGTGCGAACACTGAAGGCGACTGAGTCGGTGAGGAGGTATATCATCGAAATGCAAGAAATCGCATCACATGCGAATATACCCGAAGATGACGTCATTGAATTCATTATCGAAGGCCTGAATGACCATAATAACAATGCTGTTATATTGATGGGAGCAACTTCTATGAAGCAACTTAAGTCCCTAGTGGATGGGTACGAGAAGAGACGTATCCGAAGTGCACCGCCAACAAGAGTTATAAAGCACGCTGTTAAACCAAGGATGAATACCGCTGCCACTGCTGCCACCGCTGTTACCGCTGTCCGAAATTCTGATGTTGTTATGTCACAAATACGCTGCTACAACTTTTCCCAGTTTAAACTACGTTTTCATTAGACCCAAAATGAGGTAATTTTGAAATAAGCTCATTTGGACCGTCATTTCCTATACAAATTTGACGATCCAAATGAGCTAATTTCGAAATTACATAATTCCGGCTCTAATGAAAACGTAGTATTAGGCACTTCCAGAGCCAGTGTTCGAAGCCAAAGCGACCTATATATTCGTGTTTTACCTGCCATTAGGTGGGACACCATCATCAAGAGCGCCCGAAGAAAATTATTCTTCCAGATAATGAAACATTAGTCTCTCTTCTTTTGGGTTGCGATATATTAGAGAAATTAAATGTACACCTTGTTTTTTTTTAAGAATATGTATACTCGACAAATGTTAATTAAAATTAAAAATAAAATGAATCAAACCGAATTTTTAAATTGTTCCGATGAATTAATCAGTGCACTTGGGTCCTTGAATTTGTTAAGAAGTTCGAACACAGTAGATATGATAAGTAATAAGATTGTACCCGAGTTAACCATAAGTAGGGTGAACATGAACATAAATAAAAATGGTGTTGTAGAGAAAGTTCCGACTGAAGTTGTGCCACATGAAAAAGAAAGTCCCTACACCCCGACTCCACAGGCCATGAACGATGGCCAGACTATGGAACATGTCTAAAAAAAACCCATGGAGTCACAAAAATCCATGACCAATCAGTGACATATCCATACAAATCAGATTGTGGATTGGATTGTAGATTGGATTATGGACATCGTTCATGGCCTGTGGAGTCGGGGTGTTAAGCCTAGTACGCTGCTGATGTGAAACGAAAAATCCCATACAAAAATGACATGACGAAATCATAAACAAAAAATTTCATTGTGCTTTTCGTTCTGTGGTACGCTGTTCGACCAGCGAAATTGATGATTATACCAGATCGCTTTAAGAAGTCTCCACTCTTTTTCGCACAGAATTAATTGACCGGACAGTTAATTTATGCGGAAAAATGATATTTGGGTTTGTTCGTGTTTACATTGTTGCTACTTTTATTACAGTATGTTGTTTGATTTTTTCATTAAATTTTGTATATGTAATTTGTGAATCTCTCCATGAATATTTTTTCGCTGTGTTTTCGTAAGCATATGGTTGTCTTTTTCGAGACCACAGGAAAATTTCGTTTCGCATCAGCAGCATACTAGGCTTAAATTGAAACTAGTAGAGTCAAGGGTTGAAAAAGAAATGGTACATTTCGCTGATTTGGGGTCACTGGTAAGGCCTAGTACGCTGCTGATGCGAAACGAAATTTTCCTGTGGTCTCCAAAAAGAAAACGAAATGCTCACGATAACACAGCGGAAAAATCTTCACGGAGAGTTTCACAAATTGCAAATAAATAAAACAAATTTTAACGAAAAAATCAAACAAAAGCCATGCTGTAATGAAAGTAACAACAAATAATAACACAAACAAACCCAAGGGTCATTTTTCCGCACACAATTAATGGTCCGGGCAATTAATTCTATGTGAAAAGAGAGTGAAGACTTGTCAAATCAAACTGGTATAATCATCAATTTTGCTGGTCGAACAGCGTACCACAGAGCGAAAAGCATAACGAAATTTTTCGGTTATGATTTCGTCATGTAATTTTTGTATGGGATTTTTCGTTTCACATCAGCAACGTACTAGGCTTAAGCGCGGTTGAATTTTTTGAAGAAGATAGAATTATGAATTTTAGATTTAGATTAGATTAGATTATTTATTCAAAATAAAAATTGTATACATAAGTCATTGAGAAAAAAAAGAATATCTCGTCTGCCTGAGTAACAACTTTTCGGTATTCTTTACAATAAGTTTTAATTATCACATGAATTGGAATGATTGAGTGTTTTCAAATAAAGACAATAGCATTGATTTTAAAAATTTTAGTTTAGCCAAAACAAAAATTAATATGTAGGTAAATATGTATGTATATAAAAATGGAACTTTTAGTTTAGTTTAAACGAAAATAATGATTTTAAAAGCAATTTCTATTATTTTTATGAAATTTAATTAAAAAAAAAATGTTTTAATATTGGATATCAGAAGTTTTCGGTAATTATTCTCGTTCTGTGATTTGGCTACGATAAAGTACTCATATACATAGATGAATCCAGTTTAACCCGTTCAGATAGTCCTTAACTTCTTCAAACTCAAGTAAATTTTTTCCAAAATAGAAACGCCTTAACTCTTTTAGTATTGGACACACGCCAACGAAGTTAACAGATCCTTCGCTTCGATGTGGTACAAAGCTTAATTTTAATATTTCTCCTCGAATTTTGAATATTGTTCCAATCATAGCATAGCATAATTGTGTTGGTTAAGATTGAAGTTAACCTTCGAATAGTACTGCCTCTCTGTTGACTCTCTAGCTCTTTCTATTAAGGCATACCTTTCGTTTTCATCTGCTAATCTAATAATATCGTAAAATCTGTTTTCACTGTTCTGCGTTACTTTCAGTTAAGCTTAACGTAACCCCGCAGTCCGCTGCTAATTTTGTCGAGTCTTTTATAAAAAGAGTTTTTTTCTGCAATGCGTAGGTACTACAAAATCATCTTAGGTAGTCTTGCGTTACTCATTTTTACTACTCTAATTATATAGTCGGCATTTAGCTTCAGAGTTGATATGAACATTCCAAGTAGTACATATACTTAGGTATATTTATGGGCAAACAAATTATTTTGCGGAGAAAGAACCTGAGCAGGTATTCAACAATTTCAAACTTCTGGTCACCCCAAACCTGTGCACCATTAAAGGAGGATAGAATTTGCTGTTGCACTGAACACACTGAATTTTGAGCTTGTAGCAATAAGTTTGTTGCTATTAATTCTATTCCAGCTCGAACATATTGCTGTTTTTGACTTATTGCATTTGCCTTTTAAATATTTCTCCGTTTTTAAGTTAAATGTCAACTCCATTCTTAGGTAAGTATATTTCTTTACCACTTCTAAAACTTAATCTCCATATTTCCAATTTTCATTCCTGGCTAATCTGCCAGACCCTTTTTGAAATATCATAACTTTAGATTTGTCCACGCTAACTTCCAAGCTCCATAATCTGCAGTACTCAAAAAGCCTGTTTATCATCATCTGGAGGGAACAGGGTGATTCAGCAATTAAGCCTATGTCGTCTGCGTACATGATAACTTTAATTTTGGAGCTACCAATCTTTATACCACATGTAAGCCATCCCACTATATCATCCAAAAACAGAGCAAACAGCAGCTTTTCAGATTGTTCCTTGCCATTGAATATGTTTGACGTAGTTTCCTGATACAACTTTTCTAATGCTCGTATAAACTTTGAAGAAATTCCTAGGTTGTACAGTTTATAGAACAACGCATTCCGATTGATCATATCAAACGCTGCTTTAAAGTCAACAAAAAACGTGAATAACTTCTTATTTTGGTCCAACTACATTTGAGCTATTGATGTTAGTACAAAGATGTTGTCAACTGTCGAGTAACCACTTCTAAAGCCTGCCAGAAACTCGCTGAGTTTGTTATTTATATTTACCCATGTATTAAGTCGTTTGTACAGCAACGAGGTGTACGTCTTCAATGCCGAATTTAAAACAAAAATCCCCTATAATTGACAGGTAGAATTAGAGTTTCGTAGAAATGATCGGGAAGAGTGCCAAAATTAAAAATTATGTTGAATGCCATAGTTAAATTTTCCTTGAAATCTGCTGTATTATATTTTATAAATTCTACCGGTATTACATTTGAACCTGCTGCTTTTCCATCTTTCATTGATTCAAGTACTCTTTCAACTTCTTCAAAAACTATTTCTGCATCTAAGAGATCATCTTTCAACCCAGTGAATCCGTAAACTGTCCAATGATACAGCTGCAACTTGTTTAGAATTTGCGCTGCCGTTCAACATTCTTATCAGAAACCAAAATTGGGATGCATCTCTACTTTGACTCAATAAAAAAGCCAATTTTTCTTCATGTGCCCTCTTCTTTTCTTTACAGATTTGTTTGTATTGCCTACTAGCTTCAATATATTCTAGTTTGATGCTCATTGAATCGTATTTCCGAAAAAGGTTGAGGAGAGCTAGGGACTTTTCTTAGTTTTTCACAATTGTAGTGTTATGTTATTTTTTAAATTTATCAAAATTTCTTAACTTTTGAAAGTATTTTTTTTTAAAGGTAAAATAGATTTTTTTAATTTGTTTTCAATTTTTTTTATCTTAAGTATTTTTTAAAAGTAAAAAGATTTAATTTTTTATAATTAAATACTTTTTTTTAATTTTTTCCATTTTTATTTATTAATGTATCTTTTAAATTTCTCTACACTTAAAAATATTTTTTTTAGGTAAAATTGTTTTTTTTTTAATTTTTATCTTAAGTAGGTATTTTTTATAGGTAAAAAAATATTTATTTTTTTAAATTTTCCCAAAATTTTTATATAAATTGTTTTTTGTTGTTTAATATTTTCGAATTTTGTTTACCTTAAGGTTAGACCGCACTAGGCGGAACTGCACTGCAGCGGAACTGCGATTCAGAATAATTTGTATGAAATTTTTTGAAGTTCAGTTGCCGCTTAGTGCGATAAAGCTAATACAATTTCATATAAATAATATTTTGCCTCGTCGTGAAGTGTAGTAAGTTAAACCTATTTTTTCTCAAAATTTATCAAGAGTTTCTTAAATGTTAAATACTTTTTTTTTAATTTTATCAAAATTTGTTTTCCTGTAAAAGTATTTTTTTAGCAGTAAAATATTTTTTTTTTATTTAATCAAAACTTTTTTACCTCTAAATGCATTTTTTAACGGTAATTTTTCTTATAGGTATATAAAAAAGTTTACTTTTTTAAATTTTATAAAAGTGTTCTAGTTTTTTTTTTTCAATTTTATTAAAATGTATTTATCTCTAAAAGTACCTACCTATTTTGTTAAACGTTAGAGAAATAGTTGATTTTTTAATGTATCAAAATGTCTTAACTGTTAAAAGTATTTTTTTTAAAGGTAGCTAAAACAAATTCTTTGTTTTTATCAGCTTTTTACATTTAAAGTAAGCAAACTTTTGATAAATTTACCTGTAAAAAAATTACTTTTAAAGTATTTTTTTTTTCCAAAAAAATAAACCTCAAAAAAATGTTTCTTGATTTTTTTTTTCGAAAAAAATGTTTGTTCTTGAAAGCCCCATAAAGAAATATAGCATCGTTGTAAGACTATGTTTGCCTAGGAATTGTGAAAATTAGCAACGGTGTAGTCTTGATAATATGATTTTCAGCTGAAATTGAAAATTTTCAACAAATTCGAAGCAAATGTATGTATATTGTGTACTGTCATAGAATTTGATAGAAAACAACAAAAAAAATCTGTTCGCAAATTCAAATTCAAACAAAAAACCATACCGTTGTACAATGCACCATGACAACGAGAACATTTTTTCATTTTGTGCGAATGATCCCCTTCGTTGCCATGACGAAAAACTATCTCATTCACACCAGTGAACGAATAAGCGTCCGTCGGTGTAAAATAGTGAATTAAGAGTTGTGCCTGTTTATAATAAAAGTATTAGAAGTGAAATAAAGGTATTTTATTTTTGGAAAGTAATTGTTGTTCAGTTGGTGTAAATAAGTGAAAAAAAGTAAAGTGTAAACAAGTAAGTAAAGGTGCTTGTGAAAAGTGACATACAAACATATAATAATAAAAATAGTAACAAAATAGGTAAAATTGTGAATGCATTGAATTGTGTTGAACTTAAGGTAGAACTGAACAGACGAGGTCGTCCTACTGCTGGAACTAAGAATGACCTCATTATTCGTCTCCAGGAAGATTTAAGACAACAAGGTGAAAATCCAGACACGTTTCTATTTGATATAGAAATGACGGAAGAGCAAGTAAGTACAACCTTAGATATGACCAATATGATGGCTCAGCTCAGATATAGAGATATATACAAGATACTTACAATAAATTAAGACAAGAAGGTAAAATTAGTTAGTTCAAAATTTGTTTATAATATTGTAATATTTTAGACAAGGGTTCGCGAATAAAACTTATTTATTTTATTCAAACTGAACAACAATTACTTTACAAAATAAAACACCTTTATTTCACTTCAAATACAGGGTGGCTGATGAATATTGCTACATTAAAAAACTCAAATAACTTTTTTTTTCAGTGTATGGAATTCATTTTTCTTTTATTCATGTTAAAGATCATTCAATTTTATTAAATATAGCTTAATTAGTTTTAAAAATAATAGATTTTAAATGCCCCCCCTGCTGGTTGATGCATGTGCGGCATCTTACCAAAAAGTTGTTCATTACTGCTTGGAGAGTTGAGACAGGAATAGCCGCAATTGTTTCTCGAATGGATTGCTTTAATTCATTCAAATTTGTTGGTTTTGCTTTGTAGACTTCCTGCTTGCAATACCCCCACATGAAAAAGTCAGGTGCAGTAAGGTCAGGCGACCTGGGGGGCCAACGGAATGTGGAGTTTCTGGATATCAGCTTATTGGGAAATTTTCGTCGCAGTTCTGTCATAACAGGCCGGGCTATGTGAGGAGTTGCACCATCTTGCTGAAACCACACAGAGTTGAAAGAAATTCTCATTCGGCGTTATTCTGGATAGAAAAATTCTCTCAACATGCTCAAGTAACGGTTTCCATTAACCGTAACAGTGTGACCGTTTTCTTCAAAGAAATAGGGCCCGATAATGCAGCGTGATGAGACTGCACACCACACTGTGACACGAAGTGGATGCAATTCCGTCTCATGGAGTATCTGTGGGTTGGAAGCACTCCATATTCGACAATTTTGTTTGTTTATGTTACCGTTTAAGTCGAAATGGGCCTCGTCAGACATAAACAGACAGTTCAACATGTTTCCGTCCTCTTCCACCATTTGAAGCATCTTCTGGCAAAATTCCAAGCGAATCGGCAAGTCTGCTGCGTTCAGTTGGTTGGCCATTTGAATTTTATATGGGAATAAGTCCAAATCATCGTGCAAAATTGACTGCAATGACTGTCTGCTTATACCCATTTGAGCAGATAAGCTTCTTGTCGAAACTCTTGGATTTTCTTGTATGGCAGCAGCTACAGCAGCGATTGTTTCCTGCGTCCGAACTGAAGGGTTTCGATGGTAAGGTCTTCTTTCGACTGTCCCATGCTCGGAAAAATTGTTTACGAGTCTCATTATGGTCCATCTGCTTGGAGGATTGCCGCCAAACGTGCGCCTAAACTCTCTTTGAACCAAAACTATGGACTCCAGTGCGTGATAGCGGCGGACAATCCAAATTCTTGTTTCTGTGTCCCAGTTATCCATTTTTATTAAATCTAAGAATCAATCTGCAAAATAAAAAAAAAAATATCCAGATTCATTAAAAAGAAAAAAAGTTATTTAGTTTTTTTTTGGTAGCGGCTTTCATCAGCTTTACTTACTTTACTTTAATTCCAATTGTTGCACTTTTTCTTATGTCGCGAGGGGGGATATTTATTGTTAATTTAGTTATTAAGTTACTCGAATTATCGCGAATCAAATTTTAATTATTAAATAAATACAAAAAAAAGTAAGCACACGATGTGACTTTTTTTAATATATTTTGAGTACTTAAATGCTCTATATCCAATCTCCCGTGGTTGTGGGGCAATTAAGCATTAAGTGTTTGTATTTCAAACTTTCCTACAAAAATTGTCCCACCTAGTACAAATTTTGGATAAACGGCAAATAAGCATCAAAATAACCCAAACATTTGTGGTTTATAGAGCAAAAGTGCTGTCTGTAACTTCTTTAATAATTGAGATAGAGCAACGGGGATAACGCCAAACGAAAGAGAATATTCGAATTAGTATAACTGCATCTTTAACTCAGTTTCCCGAAAAAGTGGTCTATGGGGCACTTAAGTATTCGGCCGGCGTTATCTTTTTTTTTTTTTTGGCTATTCCTCCTCTATCTCCTCGAACCTTTTCCAGTTGTTTTCCTCACTCCTCGAATCACTTTCCTCTCCTTTTTTTTATACAAAAATTTTCCCCGACTTTTCCTTTTTTTTTTGTTTTATAATCACACTTTTCCTCGATTTTCTTTTTCCTTTCAAATTTTCTCGTCTCCTCAAAAATAAACTTTTCGCTTGGTTAGCTCTCTCAAGAGTGGCTTTCCAAGCTAAAAACAAACCTATTCTTCCCTCGACCATTCCAGTCACCCACACATTCACATTATTTCGTGATCATCGGTCACGGCACACCGGCTTCCTGGAAACCTTTTTCGCTCCACAGGAAGCCACCGTAGTTGAATCTCAACGAAACTTTACTCTCACGCTCACAGACAAGGATTCAGCAAAGTTGTTGGATGTCTTTCCAAAACTTGCCGAATCTTAATGGCCGAGTTCAGACCTATCGGAAAACTAAATTTTTCGAGAAAAACCAAAAAGAAATAAAATTGAGAAAAAGCCTATCTGAGCATTTTCTCAGTTACAACAAAAACTATTCGCGTGTGACTCGAAGCGCGATTGAAACCATTATACATTTTGTTCGAGTTAAAATAGAGGAAGGCATATTTTCAAAATTAGGACCCTACTCTATAAAGTCAATTCCGATAGCTCTTCTATAACCAATTTACTATTTAAGAATTAAATTGAAAATTAAGGACGTTACGAAGTAAGCGTTAATGACCCATATTAAAATACATGATTAAGTTAAGTTAAATTTAGTTAAGTTAAGATAAGTTCCTTTAAGTCAAGTTAAGCCAATTTAAATTAAGTTAAGATAAGTTAATTTTAGTTAAATAAAGATGTATTAAGGATGTTGTGTTGTTGATTTTAGAGTAGGTAAGAGTCCCCCTGACTCGTTACCTCATCAACTCATCCGCCGGCATTTTCCTCGTTGCATGAGACAACTCGTCTACATGATAACTTGGCACAAATGGAATTCGAAACCCTTGTTCCAATCGTAAACTCCAAATATCTCGTACACCTGCTTTTGTTACTTTTGCAGAACACTGGCTAAGTACACCACTGGTTGATTGTTCCATGGTTGCCCTCAACTTTGCCAGTATTTTGCAGCCGTAACGAAATGTAAAGACTGGAAAGGAATCGAAGGATGACTTTTGTTGCGGTAAATTTTACCGTAACAAATCCCACCCTTACCTCCCAAGAAATGTGTTTACTTTTCAAGAAAAGCAAACCATTTCTTAAGGATCAACTAGGAAAGGTTTAAAAAGGTAAACAACACAACATCGGATGTTTTCATCATTGGTAATAAAAAAGAATCTATAATAAATAAAAAAATGGCACGGTTTATAATAAGTTAAAAAGTATTTAAGAAAACAAGATCAGAATCAAACTGTTAAAAAAAATATAAATTAAGAGAAGAGATTAAGGGACTTTTGACTCAACCATCTATGTAAGGTTTCAAATCCTTAACGTGCCATGTCCCCTGATCTATACCCTTGTCATCGATTAGCAAATATGTCCAAGGTGACACCCGTTTGTTAATCTTGAATGGTCCAACAAATTTGGTAGCCAATTTTGCTGCATAATAATTTGCTGCATCTGACAGCGAAAAATTTCTCCTCCAAACGAGATCACCAGGTTGGAACTGCGTGTCTCTTCTCCGTAAATTATACGTTTTATCAGACTTTTTACCAGCCGCTTCTAACTTTCTAGCTATATCCTCTCTCAACTTTCTAAACTGCCTATCAATTTCCCCACGATTTTGTTCCCTATCTCTATCGCTAATCCCTACAATATGGCCGCTAGTTACCATGTTCCTACCAAAATTCGCGAAATATGGCGAAACACCTAATACTTCATGTTGCGAAGTTCAGATTGCACAGGCTACTTTTGCCAGTTGCGAATCCCAACTCCGATGATTCTCAGAGACATAAGCTCTGAGAGTCGTCTTAATAATTTAATTAATGCGCTCCGCAGGATTCGCCTGCGGATGATAGTGCGCTGTATAACGAAGTTGTGACCCGTACGCTTCGCTAAGCGTTTTCAGTTCTTTACTACGGAACTGGGGACCGTTGTCACAGACGATCCACTTAGGAACACCGAAGAGAAGGAAAACATTTTCCTCCAATTCCCTACAAACCGCTTTCGCTGTTGCCGAACGCAACGCGAACAAAAGTGGAAACTTCGTGAAATAGTCCACCACCGTCAAAATATAAATAAAACCCCTGGAAGATTTTGGCAATGGACCAACCAAGTCCACGCAAATCATCTCCCATGGTTTTGAATTCCCTACTCTTTCTGTCATAAGACCAGCTGGTTTCTCGTTGACTGGTTTCACTTGTTGGCAAATCTTACAATTTTTCAAATACTTTGTGATATCCCCTCTCATTTTAGGCCAATAATATTTTTCTGCTACCCTAGCAAAAGTTTTCTTGACACCCATGTGTCCTGCTATTGGACTATCATGGCATTCACTCAAAACTTTTGGCCTATCACCTTTTCCTAACACTAACTTCCACCCCTCACCTTCCTCATGAACAACTACATGGTTCACCCTAACATGTTTATAGAGCCGCCCATCTTCTATTCTACAAGACGGGTATGCTTAAGGGCTCTTTTCTACTAAGGATTTCATTTTAATCAACCAAGGGTCCGAATCCGCATCTGAGATTCCAGCTAACTTTGGAATTCCTCGCGATAACATGTCTGAAACAACATGTTCTTTGCCCTTTCTGTGGATGATTTTGAAATCGAATTGTTGGAGCCGAATGGCCCAACGAGCTAATCTACCCTGCGGATCCTTAAGGTTACTAAGCCAGACCAATGAGTGATGATCAGTCACGACAGTAAATCGAATACCTTCGAGATACGGCCGCAACTTTTCGATCGCCCAAAGAACCACTAAGCATTCTTTTTCGGTCGTAGAGTAGTTCCTTTCATTCCTATTCAATGACCGACTAATATAGCAAATTGCTTTTTCCCCATCGTCAAACTCCTGAGAAAGTACGGCGCCGATACCATAATCTGACGCGTCTGTCTGAACGACAAACGGTAGAGAAAAATCCGGACATGTCAATATCGGTGCCGTAACCAAACATTCTTTGGCTTTCCTAAAACACTCCTCACACTCTTTTGTCCACTCAAATTTCTTACCTTTCTTTAAGAGATCGGTAAGAGGCCTAACCAAAATTGCAAAATTTGGTACGAATCTACGGTACCATGAAATTGTCCCTTCAAAACTCCTAATTTCCTTCACGTTTTTCGGTCCAGGAATTTTTAACATGCTCTCCACTTTTTTAGGGTCAATGTGAAGTCCGTTCCTATCTACGACGTAACCAAGAAATTTCAAAGAAGGCCTACAAAAATTTTCCACCCATCTCCTATGGCCTACTGTCCCTACCATTTGCCGCTAAAGTGAAACTCAGCTCTACCCGATCTTCCAGTTGGTCGCCAGCAGACGACCTAACTAACACCGACGGGTCTCCTGTCCTGCTGTCACAAGAGCCCGTTCCCATTTCCCGAACACTGTCTACAATCCCTACGATAAATGCCTGAAGCACCACACCCGAAACAACGCTTTTCAACTGAACAGGTATGGGCGAAATGCCCTTCCCTGTTGCAGTTGTAACACCTAACAACCTGACGGAATGGGTTATTCGGAGCCGAACTCACAACCGCCACTCGGTTTTGTGCCGACGTACTTGGCCGGTAACCGCATTCCGGTTCTAATAAATTTTTACCTCTAGAAGGCGGAGAAAACGACTCTACGTTTACTTTCAAGGTATCTAACTCCCTACCTAATATTGCTAATTCCTTAACTGTCTGTGGTTTGGCACACGCAATCTGAAGTTGGAAAAATGGATCCACATTTTTCCTTAAAATGGAAACCATTCTTCCCTCTGACAAAGGTTCCGACAATCTTCGGAACAATGTCCTCATGGTGGTCAAATACGCACCGAAAGTCTCATCCTTTCCCTGCGAACGACGATTGATCTCTTCTAACAAAAGATCATCGTAATTCACAGTTAGAAACTCCGCTTTGAGTTCCTTCACAAGGTCCTGCCAATTTAAAATATCATTCCTAACTGTCCTAAACCACATAAGTGCCCAGAAAAAAGCTCAGAAGCTGATTTAAAAAGTTGGGTTTCTGGAACATCGTTCGACAACCGAAGTTCCTTCACCCTCTCCAAGAAAGAATTCACTGATGCTCCGCCCGAGTCACCAGTAAACTTTTCCACTAATTTTCCTATCCGTTCAGGCCACCTTTGCTGAACCACCAATCTCTCAGGGTATGCCTCAACCCTCTCTGACCTACGCTCTAGTACCCTAGCAGCTAACTGTCCTGCTATAGAAGTACTGTCACCACGACCTGGTTTAGCTACAGTATCTAGAGCAAGCCCTAACGAAACCCTATTCGCAGAAGAACCTGACGTAGACCGCGGACTAACCGATTCTGTCCGACCAACTGGTACCTTCAGTTGGGTTTCTGCCCTAACAGGAGCCTTTTGTTTCGGTGGCTCTTCTTCCCTATCACTGATCTTAGTATCACCGGTGACATCACCTAATAAAAACAAAGCATCGTTCCTAATCGAGCTAATCTCCTCTACCTTATCTTCAGCCTCACAAGGTGTCCTAGCTAACCTACCCATGCACCATTCTATTTTGGTCATGATTTTAATGTATTCCGATGACTTCGGATTTCTAGGTGGATCCTTAAGAAGAGTCCTAATCTCTTCAATTTTTGCTTTAACAGCATCCCTATCCTCCTCAAAACAAAAAGGGTAAGCAATAGTACCCTCGATCGAGTTCCTCTTAAGGAGTAATCTCGAAGACCTCAATGCTTTACGCATTTCCTCAACTGTCCCTACTTTCAAACCCCTGACCTTCATCTCATAGGCCAGTTCGTCCTGCGCTAAGCGTCCTATATTCATATTTAAAATATCAAAAAAAAATATTAATAATAAAAAAAAACTTGTTAAAAAAATTATACGGTAACCCTACACAATTTTCAAAACCTGTTCCCTAAAACCCGGGCAAATAACAAATCTTAAAACAAGTGTTGTTAAGAAATTGAATTTACAATAAAAAAAATATGTGCCTAACTTCCTTCTGTTAACCAGAAACCAAACAAGCTACCTATATAAAAATTAAAAATTAAAATTCAGTTTTGTATTTTAATCTAAAAATTTTATCAACTTATTCTGTTAACCAGAATAAGGAATCTACTTTTCAAAATATTTAAATTCGCAAACTCGTAAGGAAAGGTTAACAAAAATATTGGTAACCCTTAAACTCAATGTAAGTATAACTTAACTAAAATGAAATTTTAATTAATTTTTCTTTGAAAACCTACACTCAAAACCAAAAAAATCGAGTTGGCAATCCTAAAACTCACTGAAAATAACTTGAAATTCAAATGAAATTTAATTTACTTTATTTACTTTTTAAACCTAAACTTAAAACCGAAAAATAATCTTTGCAAAAATAAATCGAGTTGGCAACTCTTAAATCTGATAAAATAATCAATTAATTAAAATTTAATTAACCGATTCTTTTATTGTTCTCGAAACAAAAATCCTAAAACAATTTTTCGTAAAAAAAATAAACAGGTAATCTGTCGGTACTCCCATAAGTCAACTAATGCAATTTTCACTCGATTCTCATACAGAGTAAAATCACTCGAACTCAATTTGCACGATCAAAACAAAAAAAAATGTCGCGATAGAAAAACTACTTCTCTCAAGCGGGAAAACTAAAACAAAATTTCTTCGCGCCAAAAGCAAAAAATTAAAATAAATTAATGAATTGATTAACCCACGAATATAAAACGAGTATAAGAAATTAACAATGAAATTTTGAATAAATGAAATATAAAAAAAAACAATCACAACAATAAAACAAAATACTTGCGAACTGTCTGACGTATGTAGGTACACTCCTGTCTCCACTGCACTGTATACAACTCGAATTGTTTCACCTAAAATTTTCCTATGTAGCCTCTATTTTTCCACTTATTTAGTTTACCTAGTAAAAAAATGAAAAGCAGTTAATTCTTTTTAATAAACAAAGATAATTTAATCACTTTCCACACCGATAATAATTCACAATAATTCTTCACAAATAATTTCTGCAAATCAAAAACAAATTATTCCGTAGGTAAAGGTGGGCCACAACCGTTGGGCGACAATTGTTGCACTTTTTCTTATGTCGCGAGGGGGGATATTTATTGTTAATTTAGTTATTAAGTTACTCGAATTATCGCGAATCAAATTTTAATTATTAAATAAATACAAAAATACAAAAAAAGTAAGTAAGTGTGCACCGAATAATTGTTTGTCTTTAATTTGACAGCTCGACTCAAGAACAACGAAAGGAGAGAATGGAAGAGACGCGAAAGAAAAAAATGCAAACTGTAGCACGATAAAAAAAGCTACCACCACGACTGCTCAGCTGGGCTGGGTTCTGTTGTGGAAGAATTTTGTTATAAAAAAAAATTGATTCGTTTTAATCAAAGTGATAAAACGATCGAAGGGTTTTATTACAAGTACAGTGGGGTACTTGTAATAAAAGGTGGGCGCAAGGAATTTTAAATAGGCTAATTAGTAAAATTCCAAATCTAATATTTTAAGCGAATGAATATGAAATAAAACACCAAGTTTAATTATATGCCCAGAAGGGGTCTTAAAATTATTTTTATTTGGGAAACCTTGGACGAACCAGGATAAAAACCCAAAAATTTTTCAAATATAAAAGAAGTTATAAGTTAAGAAATTTGAAATGGCTTATGGTTAGCCGTTAAAATGAAACAAGCAAACAAAGAAAATAAATAATTAAAAAAATGGGCCGTTAACGCGCGGTTAAGAAAATTCCCGTGTCCCACAATTAATTGGGTTTTAAATGAAATTAAACGAACTCGAACTATATATGAATACAAAAGAAAAGAACTATCTGAACTGTAAATTATCACAAAAAAAAGATTTTAACCACTTAGACAAAATGTCCACTCTACTTATCTTTTTTTTTTTGGCTATTCCTCCTCTATCTCCTCGAACCTTTTCCAATTGTTTTCCTCACTCCTCGAATCACTTTCCTCTCCTTTTTTTTATACCAAAATTTTCCCCGACTTTTCCTTTTTTTTTTTGTTTTATAATCACATTTTTCCTCAAAAATAAACTTTTTGCTTGGTTAGCTCTCTCAAGAGTGGCTTTCCCAGCTAAAAACAAACCTATTCTTCCCTCGACCATTCCAGTCACCCACACATTCACATTATTTCGTGATCATCGGTCACGGCACACCGGCTTCCTGGAAACCTTTTTCGCTCCACAGGAAGCCACCGTAGTTGAATCTCAACGAAACTTTACTCTCACGCTCACAGACAGAAAGTTGTTGGATGTCTTTCCAAAACTTGCCGAATCTTAATGGCCGAGTTCAGACCTATCGCAAAACTAAATTTTTCGAGAAAAACCAAAAAGAAATAAAATTGAGAAAAAGCCTATCTGAGCATTTGCTCAGTTACAACAAAAACTATTCGCGTGTGACTCGAAGCGCGATTGAAACCATTATACATTTTGTTCGAGTTAAAATAGAGGAAGGCATATTTTCAAAATTAGGACCCTACTCTTTAAAGTCAATTCCGATAGCTCTTCTATAACCAATTTACTATTTAAGAATTAGAATTGAAAATTAAGGACGTTACGAAGTAAGCGTTAATGACCCATATTAAAATACATGATTAAGTTAAGTTAAATTTAGTTAAGTTAAGATAAGTTCCTTTAAGTCAAGTTAAGCCAATTTAAATTAAGTTAGGATAAGTTAATTTTAGTTAAATAAAGATGTATTAAGGATGTTGTGTTGTTGATTTTAGAGTAGGTAAGAGTCCGCCTGACTCGTTACCTCATCAGCTCATCCGCCGGCATTTTTCTCGTTGCATGAGACAACTCGTCTACATGATAACTTGGCACAAATGGAATTCGAAACGCCTGTTCCAATCGTAAACTCCAAATATCTCGTACACCTGCTTTTGTTACTTTTGCAGAACACTGGCTAAGTACACCATTGGTTGATGGTCCCATGGTTGCCCTCAACTTTGCCAGTATTTTGCAGCCGTAACGAAATGTAAAGACTAGAAAGGAAGGAATCGAAGGATGACTTTTGTTGCGGTAAATTTTACCGTAACACAATACTTTTATTATAACAAGCACAACTCTTAATTCACTATTCTACACCGATGTTTATTCGTTCACTTCCAAAATTAAACTGTAGTCTTCGGACTGGTGGCCGTGTCCCGTGTATTTATATCCGAGAAAAAGCTACTGGCTTCTGGAATATGCTGGAATTTGCTTCTCCTCCACAAGTCTCCACAAGTAGCTCAAAAGCTTTCAAAAGCTTTCGTTCAATTAATTATAGCAGTTTCAGAGGTAAAGTTTTCGTACAATTAATTATAGCAGTTTCAGTGGTTTATGTATTGGATAACATGAGAGTGGTTTATGTATTGGATAACATTAGTCAATCTTTTGTCCAAAGATGGCGCTAGTAATTTATTCTGTTAAAGAAGAATAAAAGATGTCGTTGCTTGCAAAAATGGGCATATTCACCACATTGCCCCCTCTTAGGTTTGATCGTCCCGATTAAATCTATTACTCCCGTCACCACCGTTATAGCAATGGAAACGGTCACAGTGAACAACCTTGAGCTTGCCTCTTAACCCTCTCCGAATGCGGTAAACCACATCATTTAATCGCTTCACAACGGTGTATGGGCCTTCCCAGTTTTGTTGAAGTTTTGGTGACAGTGCTTTTTGTCGATGGGGATTGTAAAAGCACACCGGGTCTCTTTTTTGGAATCCAATCGTTGTTGCACGAGCGTCGTACCGTGTTTTCATCCTATCACTAGTTATTTTTATGGTATTCCTTGTCCGTTGATGGATGTCAATGAGTCTTTCTTTGACTCATAGTACGGCATCCAAATTTTACTTCACTAGGCAGCCGTATTGTTGTGCCGAACAGGATCTTCGATGGTGTATGTCCCGTTGAACTATGAACCGCACTTCGATAGGCCATCAAAAAGAATGGAATATGCCGGTCCCAGTCTTGTTGGTAGTCACCTACAACCTTGGACAGATGTTCCTTAAGCGTCCTGTTGAATCGTTCGACCATTCCGTCAGATTGTGGATGGAGAGAGCAAACCTCCTGGAAAATGTTAGATTCGAAGTTCCTTCCTTGGTCAGAATGCAATTCCAAAGGAACACCGAAGCTGCTCACCCAATTGAATACAATCTGATCAACCGATGTTTTGGCTTCTTCGTTTGGGATGGCAAATGCCTCAGGCCACTTGCTGAAGTAATCCATGACTACAAGGATGTGTCGGTTTCCGCTGTTGGTCTCCGGGAACAGGTTTGCAACATCTACTGCTATTCTCTCGAAAGGTGTGTCAACATTGTACTGCTGCATTTTACTTTGAAGCATTCTACCTGGTCCCTTGTTAGAAGCACAAGTATCACATTTTCTGCACCACTTTTCGACATCCTCTCTTGCATGTAGCCAGTAGAACCGTTGTCGTATCTTCTCCAGCATTTTATTGACTCCCAAATGACCTCCAGATGCTCCATCATGCATCTCTCGAAGAACGTCATTAACCTTTGACCTAGGTACCATCAACTGCATCACATAAGATTTGTCATCTGCGGACTCCCATTTGCGCCTTAGTACTCCTTTTTGCACATTAAGTGAGTCCCACTGTGCCCAATATAATTTGAGAGCTGGACTTCTATCGGAGATGTCACCCCATTCTGTTTTTTCTTCGTGTTCCTTTCTTGCAAGAATGGGCTCTATATCTGCATCTTCCTGTCGGGCAGTCCTCAGTTCTTCATTGCTCCAACCGTAAATGGGATCGGCTCTTATTCGCTGGATGGCAACTGTTTCCTTTTCTTCTTGACGTGTGCAATGCTTACAGTCCTGTTAACACGGTCGCCGAGACAATGCACCTGCGTTATGGTGGATTTACATGTATCTGCATTTGGTTTCTGCACAAAAAAAGGGAAGCCAAATACAAAATGTATATTTGTTAGATAGAGATAAAAGATCAGAATGGAGAAGAACTTCGTTTCTGCATTATAGGAAAGTGCCATAATACAGAAATGAAGACGAACATGTTCATCTTCTGGATGGTTCTCTTTCACTCGCTCATATTTTTTGTATACATCTGTTCTGCTCTACTTTTCTGCATTATGCAGATGAAGATACATGTAAATCCACCATTAGAGTGCAACTTTCCTTTCCGATGTTGAATTTGGTAGTCGTATGTATGAAGTCTCTCTATCCACCTAGCTACTTGACCTTCGGGATTTTTGAAGTTCAGAAGCCAATTATGCGCACCGTGATGTTCATCTTCTTGGTAATTCTCTTTCACACGCTCAGAGTTTTGGCATACATTTTTCCCGCTCTACTTTTCTTCATATTTGCAGACGAAGATACATGTAAATTCATCATAATGCTGGTTATATGTATCCGAGTATATGAAAGACAACCATCATGCTGGACTTACATGTATCTTCGTCTGCAAATATGAAGAAAAGTAGAGCGGGAAAAATGTATGTCAAAACTCTGAGCGTGTGAAAGAGCATCACCAAGAAGATGAACATGTTCATCTTCATATCTGCATTATGACACTTCCTATAATCTGCATGTACGAAGATCTTCTGCATTTTGATGTTCCCTCTCTATCCAACAAATGTAAATTTTAATTTTGCATTTCCTTTTCTTTGCAGAAGTCAGCCGAAGATACATGACATGGTGGATTTACATGTATCTTCGTCCGACTTCTGCAAAAAAATGGGATGCAAAATTAAACTGTACATTTTTTGGATAGAGAGGGAACACCAAAATGCAGATCTTCGTGCATGAAGATTATAGGAAGTACCATAATGCAGATGTGAAGACGAACGTGTTCATCTTCTTGATGGTTTTCTTTCACACGCTCGGAGTTTTAGCATATATCTGTCGCTCTCTACTTTACTTCATATTTGCATACGAAGATTCATGCAATGCTTAATTTACGTGTATCTTCGGCTGCAAATGTGAAGAAAATTAAAGCGGGACAAATGTATGCCAAAACTCTGAGCGTGTAAAAAAGAATCACCAAGAAGATGAACATGTTCGTCTGAATATCTGCATTATGGCACTTCCTATAATCTGCATGTGCGAAGATCTTCTGCATTTTGGTGTTCCCTCTCTATCCAACAAATGTAAATTTTAATTTTGCATCCCCTTTTTTTTGCCGAAGTCGAAAAAGATACATGTAAATCCACCATAAATCCAGCATAAATCCACCATCAAGAAGATGAACATGTTCGTCCGCATATCTGCATTATGGCACTTCCTATAATCTGCGTGTACGAAGATCTTCTGCATTTTGTTGGTCTCTCCCTACCCAGCAAATGTAAATTGTAATTTTGCATCCCCTTTTTTTTGCAGAAGTCAATTGAAGATACATGTAAATCCACCATAACTTACTTACTTTTGATGGCGCTCACAGCCCAGGATGGGCTTCGGCCTCAACTAACAAGCTCCTCCAGCCAGCTCTGTCCCTAGCCACCCGCTTCCAGTTGCGCACACCGAGTGCTTTGATGTCGTCATTCACTTGATTGCGCCACCTGTTACGGGTTCTTCCTCTGCTGCGTACCCCATCGGGGTTGGATTCGAAGACTCATCGGGCAGGTGCGTTGCTGTCCATACGCTCCACGTGCCCCAGCCATCTCAGCCGCTGTGTTTTCAGCTTTTTGACCAGGTCAACGTCGCTGTACAGCCCGTATAGCTCGTCGTTGAATCTTCTCCTCCATACTCCTTCGATACACACCGGACCGAAAATCGCACGAAGAATCTTCCTCTCAAAGCACCCTAGCAGATTTTTATCCGAATCTTTCAGTGTCCATGCTTCTGACCCATAAAGCAGGACCGGGATGATTAGGGTTTTGTATAAAGTGTCCTTGGTTCTCTGAGAGAGGGCCTTACTACTTAAATGCCTTCTTAGACCGAAGAAACAGCGGTTGGCAAGAGTAATTTTTCGCTTGATCTCTGCACTGATGTCATTCTGCGATGTAATAGTGGAGCCCAGGTAGACAAAGTCCTTGACAACTTCGAAGTTATATCTGTCCATCGTGATAATTTGCCCGAGTAGACGATGTTGAGATTCCTCTCTCGATGACAACATAAACTTCGTCTTGTCCTCATTAACCGCCAATCGCATTCTAGCCGCCTCCGATTCAATGCTCGCAAATGCCCCTGCCACAGCTCGCTTCGTTCTGCCGACAATGTCTATGTCATCCGCATATGCAAGCAATTGAACGGACTTTTGATAGATTGTACCGCTGGTGTTGACATGTGTGTTGCGTACAATTGCTTCAAGAACGTTGCATGATAACGCGTCGCCTCGCCTCAATCCTTTCTCAACACCAAAGGAATCGGTGGTGTTCTTACCAATTTTGACGGAGCAGCGAGATTTCTCCATCGTCATCCTGCAAAAGCGGGCGAGTTTGGCAGGGATGCCGAGACTCGACATGGCTCTGTATAATTCGTCCCTTTTCACGCTATCATACGCGACTTTAAAATCGATAAAAAGGTGGTGTGTATCGATCTGGAATTCCCGGGATTTTTCTAAAATCTGTCGGAGTGTGAACATTTGATCGACGGTTGACTTGCCTGGCCTAAAACCGCACTGATAAGGGCCGATCAGATCGTTGACAAAAGGTTTTAAGCGGTCACACAGGATGGCCGACAAGATTTTATAAGCGACGTTTAGGAGACTAATTCCTCTGTAGTTGGTACATTTCAGAACATCTCCCTTTTTATGGATGGGGCACACTATACCGAGGTTCCATTCATCGGGCATACTTTCCTCCGACCAAATTTTGCAGATGAGCTGGTGTATGCTCCAAGCCAATTCATCTCCCGCTGATTTAAATAGTTCGGCTTGTAAGCCATCCGCACCAGCAGCCTTGTACGACATAAGTTTGGATATTGCCATTCGCACTTCGGTTAGGTCGGGTGGACGGAACTCTTGGCCATCATCGTCCATGTTGAATTCTACTTTTTATTATTATTAAGCTTAATACAAGCCACTTAAAAAAACTAAGTCTTAAATCTAGACTTTATATAATACAAATTATGTACATTTAAATTTCTTGATTCTAAACAGAGTATAATACAACTAAAAGAAAAACAGTCTTGAATCTATATTATAAGGATGGGTATAAGGAAGTTAGGAGGGCATGCTTTAAAGAGGGTTTACTAAGCTTTAGGTCAAATATGTTGGAATTATTAACTATACCCAACATTCTAGTTAAGGGTTCATTTTGGCCGTATTCGGTGCGGTGGTATTGGAGACGAAAAAGGGTAACAGATCTAAAACGGCGGGGATTAGTATGAATATAGATCTTTTGGAGAAGACAAGGACAGTCGATAGAACCATTTAAAAGTTGATGAATAAACAAAATGTCAGCATTATTACGGCGGGTAAATAAAGTTTGCAAGCCTAAAAGTTTAAGACGTTCTGAATATGGAGGAAGGTTAAAAGGATCATCCCAACCCAGACCACGTAAGGCAAAAAGTATGAACCTTCGCTGGACGGCTTCAATTCGTTTGATGTGGACTTGATAATAAGGAGACCAGACCTGAGACGAATATTCGAGGAGTGGCCTAACAAAAGTTATATAAAGGGATTTGGTCACATAAGGATCGGCAAATTCTTTAGACCAGCGCTTGATAAATCCAAGAGTTGAGTTAGCTTTGTTAATGATACTATCAATGTGGGCACGGAAATTAAGTTGGGAGTCACATATAAGACCTAAATCACGGATTGAAGTGACTATAGTAATGGGTTCATTATTCAAAAAATATATTCTCTGGAAGGAGGATGTGCGCTTACGGGAATAAGTTATGGCTTGGCATTTCTTAATGTTGAGTTCCAGAAGGTTTTTTTGGCACCAACAAAAGAATTTGTCCAAGTCGATTTGCAGTGACTGGGCATCTGCGGATTTGGAGATTTGTTTATAAATTCTCATGTCGTCTGCATATATAAGAAGATCAGAATTAGAAAAAATTTTGCCAACATCATTTGTAGTTAGAACAAAAATAACAGGTCCAAGGTGACTTCCTTGAGGAACACCAGACGTTGCACAAATTCAGTTCGATACACAAGATCTGAATATAACCCTATACTATCGATTGGATAAATAAGAATTAATCCATGAAACTATCACAGGTGGGAAGCCGAGCTTTTTAAACTTGAATAAAATAATATTATGGGATATTTTGTCGAAAGCTTTGCTAAAATCGGTAGCGATATCATCGACTTCTTTACCTTCTTCTAAAGTACAAAGTGTACTAGACACAAACTCAGTTAGGTTAGTGGTTGTGGACCAACCCTTCAAAAATCCATGTTGCTTAGGCGAGAAAATTGGTTTACAAAAAAAGAAAATGGTATCGTAGATAATACTTTCAAAAAGTTTTGGGATGCATGACAGTTTTGCTATAGGTCTATAGTTAGTTATATCATTTTTAGTTCCCTTTTTATGAATCGGTATAATAAAAGAATCTTTCCAAAGCGTGGGGAAAACTCCAGTTGCAGTAGACAGTTGGTAAAGGGCTGGGTTAAGTTGTCAATACAATTCTTTAATACAATAGAAGGAATTCCATCAGGACCCGCAGAATAATCATCTTTAAGCATATTTATCTTTTTTATGACTGAGGGTGTATCAATTAGGATTGAAGTTAATGAAGTTTGAGTACAGCCATTCATGTAGCTTAAATAACTGAAATCTGCCTTAGTAATGTCACAAGAAAAGGCTGTACCAAAAAATTCGGCAAAAAGATTGGATATAGTTGAAGGATCAGCAGACGAAGTATCACCCAATTTTAATACTGATGGGTAACCATCGAGCTTTCTTTTGCTATTTATAAATTGGAAAAACAATTTCGGGTATACATAGCAGATCAGTTTGCAATTTAGAAATGTAATTTGAGTATGAAGATTCACATAAACAGGAGAAATTTTCATAAGATAAGGTGTAGTTAGAGAAATCAAAGCTAGATTTTGAGTTGAGAAATGTTTGCCAAAGTTTGTTTCGTTTGTTGCGAAGAGAACGAAGTTCTTTGGTGTACCAGGGAGGGGAGGATGAAGTATTTTTTGTAACAACATTGGTATAGAATGAGAAAAGCACTCGAAAATGAGTAAATAAAAACGAGTGATTATTATGTTGATATGGGTACTGTGATCAGAAATGAAATCGAAATTTATCCTACCAATAAGATCTTTTAGTTTTCAAAGTTACATTTACGGAATTTGAAATTATGCTGTGTTAAAAATTCAGGGTTGGAATTATTGCTCATATAAGAGAAGATTATTGAGATAGGAGGGTGGTAAGAATCGAGTTTAGTGAGAAGATGACTGCTTTTCATGACAACGGTGTTATCGGCATCTGATGTATAAATTAGATCAAGCTGTCTACCTAAGTTATTTTTAACGTCACTCATTTGAACAAGATCGGAAGCTTGAAGACGGTCAGTGAAAATAATTTCCTTTTCTGAGATAGCGTTGATTGAAATGAAATGGATCTCATCATCAGAATTGTTCCAAATAAGACGAGGAAGATTGAAGTCGCCAACAATAACAACATCGTCCTCAGGGTTAGCAGATTCAACTATGAAGTCAATAGCATTAGCAAAAACCTCATATTCTCTAGTGGTTTGAAATGGAGGAATGTAGCAACACAAAATATAAAGACTTCATTTGGTCAAGTTTATCTTAACACATACTAGTTCCAAATTAAATGTATCAGGTATAGCAAATAAAGATGCAACAAAATCGGAATGAAGTGCCAAAAGAACACCACGCCCTATAGGGTTGTTTGCATTAGAGCTACAACAATCGGGAACTAAAATATCCTTACGATAAACCGTCAATTCAGAAGTAAAAAGTTCACTACTGGCAATGTTTTGGGAAAGGTTAGTTTCGGTTAGGGCAAATAAGTTATAAGGCAGTTTTTGGGAGTTTAAATATACTTCATTGGTTTTAGTCCGAAGACCACGTACGTTTTGAAAGTAAATAGATAAGTATGAGAGGTTGTTTATTTTGTGAGACATCGCTATGGGTTGAGAGGGGATGGAGTTAGTAACGAAAAAAACTTTTGAGGAGCATGTGAATTCAGCCTAGAGCTCAAATAAGTGCATTAAGCAGAGAGTTCATTGGCTTCATGGAGGGGCGAAAAATTAAAAAACTCGTGATATTGAAAGAAGATTTTTTTAGAGCTGATAACTGGATAGGAAGGCCTTCCTTTAATATGGAAAGTTCAAGGTTTGTCTTAGTTTTTCCATTAATGCAAATATGATCGGGTTTCTCGTAAAAAAAACCAAGGTAGTTTCTGACATTGGCAAATGTTGTCGAATCTCGCAAACGTGACAAGACAAAACGGCCGTCGTCACAGGAGTCTGTAAACGTTTTAGTTAATTTAACCATAGGAGGAAGTATTGGATCTAAAAAGGAAGTAGTTAAAGACGAAGAAGAAGAGAAAGAAGGCAAAGTTTGGGATTGATCGAGAGTTTGAGATGCATTCACTGAAGGGTTAGAACAAATGTGGCAATTTATGTTGTCGTTAGGGGAAATTGTTGATTTGTTTTGCTTAAAGGGATTGATTGGTACTGGATGAGCTGAGTTTTGATTGACTGAGGGAACAGATGGATTAAGTACGTGGGAGAGAAGGAAATTTGGATATTTAGTATTAGAATTAGAAGTAGATATTTTAGGAGGGGGTAAGTTATTTGGTAAGTTGTTGGAAACGGGAGAGTTATAATTAGGCTTAGCCTTAAAATAAGATCTTTGATTCACCCAGCCAAGGGGCAATCTTCATCATACTATTTTTTAAAATTCGAAGGCTGGAGGAAAACAGCCATTCGTAGCTACGTGGAATTGAGACTTTGAAAGATCTAAAACCAAGGCGATGACAGTCTGAAGGAAAAAATCTATAATTGTTCTTAAAAAATTGTAGAATCCAGGATTCGTTAGCGAGCCGAGGTGCACCCTTAACAATGAAAATTGAATTACTTGTGTCAGTAGATTGATTAGCACACATTTTTTTTAAGCTATTTTTGTTGTTGTTGTTGTTCGTGTTGTTGTTGTTGTTGTTGTTATTGTTGTTGTTGTTATTGATGACCAAAGTTTCATTGTAGTTGTTGTTGTTTGGTATTGTTGATGGTAATGGCATTGGAACAGGAATTGAAAGAGAGAGAGAAAGATTTTGCGAAGACTCGATCATCTCAGAAAAAATAGATGTGTTGTAGTTAGACGAGCTAGGTTGAACATGAATTTCATCGATTTTGCAGGACGCGATTTTTATTTCATCGATTACATCAATAAACGAGGTACGCGTAAAAGTAATTTCATTGTTCATGTCGGAAATCTTGGATACGAGATCATGTAGAATTGAAGTAATTTTGCAGGAGGCTGAAGACATGGAGCTTGAAGTCGACTGTATAAAAAGATCTAAATCGGACCGAATAACTTGAATTTGTTCGTTAATGTTTTCAATGGGATATGAGTTTAGAGTAGATTCGAGCGTAGAGCGTATGACACGGTTAATATTATTGAAACTACAATGGGTATGGTCATTACTTGATTTAAATAGGTGCACAAAAGACGATAGTTTTTTTTCAATTGAAGATTGGTTAGAGAAACAACGATTGCTAAGAGTTTCGATTGTATTATTCAGAACTTCTATGCTCTTAGAGAAGTCATCGAAATTTTGAAATTGGGCAATTACACTCTTATGAAAACGATTATTGTCAACTATGATGGAGTTAGTAGATTCACTAACACATTTGACCGCGAGAAGAATATGAGAGAGGGAGATATTTTTACACTCTTCGCAAAGATATACAAAGTAAGATAGATATTCTTTTAAATAACCACATGATCTTTTGCTAAGACCGAGACATAGAGGGTGGTAAGATTTACCGCAGAGACCACGGCACGACACTCGTTCGGTATATTTACAATTTAGGGAGTCACACGTGTTATTTTCCATTGCTTGATTCGTTAGAATTGATATTTTGAAATTACGTAATAATGTCGTTAAGTTTAATTTTTTAGGTAAAAATAAAAACTAAATTTTGATAAATTGAAAATTAAAAAAGTTCAATACTTTTGGTTTTAAGTGTATTATTATGTACGCGAACCGATGAGAGTGACATTAGTCGGAATATGATAATTAGGTTTAGATATTAGCTAATGCAAGATTCAATCCATTAGCCGAAATTTGGAGTTATGTTGACAGTTGGAGTTGTGCTGATGCTTGATTATGACGTTGGAGATAGCAGATGACAGTATGTAAATAAAAAATACAAAAAATCCAAGAGAATTTATGCAGTAGTACCAAAATAGTAGAGCTGCTTGGCAGAACACTACTAAAAGAGAACTCACCCAGAAGGCAAGATTGAAGGCAATTATAATTATATAATTGTTGTTTGTTGACGGTGTAGCTCACTGATAACTATCGAGTGGGTAGATAAAATCCATTCACAAGCTGATAGGAAGTGTTGAATCAGGGTAAAGATGATGTTCGGTGTCTCAGTTGTCAGTCGATAATGTTAGGATAGCAACATGAAAATCGAGACAAGAGATAAATATAGCGTCGAATTTTCGAAATTAGGCAGAACATATACAAAGTAAAAGTTTCACTCACCGGGAAAGAGGAAAACAGCAAGCTTTGGTGTATTGATTATCCGAAAGTTTATGAAGAGCAAACAAATCAGCACAGGCACTTGAAATTTGTTGAGGCATGCAATGAAAACAATACAGGTTATTGTGTAGGCACGAGTAGAGGCAGAACATATAAGAAACAAAAAGAAACTTTAACGGGAGCGATGATGAATGAGATTAGAAATTAAAATCACTTTTCACTCAAAGAAATTATACAAAATTTTAAAATTAATTAAGAAAAGGAAATTATTCACTTGAAAAAATTACAAGGACTATTGCAAAAAGTTAGAATGGTTAGCAGATGCAAAAATATGAAATTTATCACTGGTTTTAGGGGTAAAAAAATAAAAAAAACTCAGGAGCTAGTTTAAACACGGGCAGACGAAAAAGATTCAGAGTTGCCGTTGAAATGGAAGCGTTCTGCCTATTAGCGGCATCTTGGCTGTCTTCGCCATTAAGCAGTTTAGAGAAGTGTTCTTTCCAGATCCTCAGCACTGACTGTGAGTCTACTACCATATTCCCACTCTCATCTCGGCAAGCTTCCGTTCTAGCCTTGAATCCTTGGGTGGATCGCTTCACCCTCTGATAAAATTTTCGAACATCTCCCCTACCACTACAACCCTCAATAGACTCTACCGCCCGCTTCTCGTGCTCTCTCTTTTTTCTCCAGAGAAGTCAGCGTTTTTCGTTTCAGCCCGTAGAGCTCCCGGGCCACTCTCTCAGCAGCTCTTGTTCGAGTCTGCAGCATTGCCTGGTAGGCCTCGTCCTTAGCTGCATGCGCTAGCCGGCACTCTTCATCGAACCAGGGGTTTCGTTGTATTCGCCTAGTGAAACCCAGCACATCAGAGGCGACACTTCTGATGGCTTGTTGACAGTGTTCCCACTGGTCCTCTGCACTTGATGCTGGTGGCGAACCTCCTGAGAGATTAAGAGTTACGTGGTCTGCAAAAGTTCTGGCAGTCTCTTGCGATTTATGCTTCTCGACATCGAATCTTTTCACAACATCTGCTCTGCGTTGTCGCGTCATGGATATCCGCATACGTAGTCTAGCTACCACCAGGTAGTGATCCGAGTCAATGTTGGCCCCTCGGAACGTTCGGACGTCCAAGATACTGGAAGCATGTCTCGCGTTTATCGCAACGTGGTCGATTTGGTTGACGGTTACTTGATCACGCGACCGCCAAGTCCCCTTGTGTATATTGAGGTGTGGGAAGTAGGTGCTTGAGATGATGACATTTCGCCCCGCCGCAAAGTCTGCCAGCCTGTGTCCGTTGCCGGAAATTTCGTCGTGTAGGCTGTGTCCTCCGACTATCGAACTAAAGATGCCCTCCTTTCCGAATCTTGCGTTGAAGTCACCAAGAATGATCTTCACGTCGTACTTCGGGCACATATCATACGTTGTCTCCAGAAGATCGTAGAATGCTTCTTTGGTTGAGTCCTCTCTCCTTTCATGGGGGGCAAGAACACAGATCAGCGAAATATTCTTAAATTTGCCCTTGATGCGGATTGTGACCAGGCGCTCACTTACACTTCGGAAGCCCAAGACTTCTTGCCTAAGTCTTCCCCTTATCACAAAACCACAACCAAAGAGCCGCCGACCCTGTTCCTTCAAGCAACCGCCGTAGTAGATGTCACACGTTTTCAGTCTCCGTATGCCCTCTCCATCCCATCGCACTTCCTGGATGGCTGTTACGTCAGCCTTTAGCCTGTCCAGGTTCTCCACTAATTTTTCGGCTGGACGTGTTCTGTATAAGACGTGCACATCCGAAATTCATTGTCCTTGTTTCGTTTGCTGGGGTCGTCAACTTTAAAATCATCCATATCCGAGGCTTGTTGTTGTTTCGGAACAACTTTTTTTTACGTGGTAGGGAAGTTACCCCGACGCACAACCCCCGACCCGGAACACCAGACCCTATGTATAACTCCAAGGGTAGGGAGCCGGATAAACCGCTCCTTATAGGCCTGAGCTACAAATATGTCGTAGAAGCCCATATAAGGTGTTCACTAAGTAGTTCAACCTAACTGGAACTGTAGACGCCACCGTTGATTCCATATAGAGAATTCGTCCGCTGCCGCCTCGATGAAAGGAGAAGTGCCTTAGTGGGAACACTCCTCCCCTCCCCCTCTCTCATTGGCTGTCCCCAACAGCTTTCCACGGGGATTTAAACCCCGTCTCCAGCTGAAGTACTAGAAACCCGATGTTCACCACTATGAGGTGAGAGTAGGAGTTGGTAGACAGACCACCATAAACGGTCTGGAAAAAACGTTCGAGTTTTATGCTACAAAGGTTTTGATCCCTACCCCTCACTTTTCACTCCCTTCACCAACGAACAAAAGATCGGCTCTGGAAAAATAGTTCAATGTAGTCCGGGGCTTACTTCTTGCCCTTCTCGCCTATAAGCTCCCACTTGCCGGCAACTCAGTTTCGTTGTATGAAAACAGTCCTAGTGTCTGGAAACTTATGTCGTTTTCCGTTGGAGGTTCGGAGTTACTCCTTTTTGACTCCACTTACTCCAAAATAATTCGATTGGCTGTTCCGAGTAATGTTTTCGGAGTTATTTTCTGTGCCGGATTTTATAAAGGAGTAGACCTAGAACACACATATACATTATAAACTCTTTCATCCGATAACTTGTCAAATTGATCTTACTCGACTGAAAATGCAAAATATACATAAATATCAGACAATTTACTGACACACACATAATTTTTCGCAAATTAGTTTTGGAACAACAGAAAATAATTCGATTGGAATCAAAAAGGAGTAGTACTGTTCCGAAATCCAATCGAAAACGACATTAGTTTCCTTGGACTGTTTTCACACAAGGAAACTGCGTTGCCACAAACTATCTAGTTTGTTGGCGAGAAGGGGAGATTTGTTGTCTTCCTTTTACGCCCTTCTCGCCAACAAACTAAAAATCGCTGGCAACTCAGTTTCCTTGGGTGAAAGGGGTCTTGGGTGAAAGCAGTCTTCGTTTTTCTGTTCGTTTCGTCTTTCGTGTTTTTGACAGGCACGAACGTTCATGATTACATGGACACCTTTCACACAAGGAAACTGAGTTGCCGGCAACTAGGAGTTTGTTTGCGAGAAGGGCAAGAAGTAAGGGGAATGAAAAAAATCTCCCCGGTCAACGTTTGAGGAGATATTTATCACATTCCTTCTCACACTGTCCGTAATGTGACTTCAGCCAATGGAGCTCTTTGCGAATATGTCAAACTCAAAAGTGACAGCTAGCATTTTGTGGGGAATATCAAATAAAAGGAAATTGAAAAAAAAACAAAAACTTGACATTAAATTTTAATGAAGTTCTGTATTGTTAAAGGAAAGTTTTAAAGTGGATACAAATAAAAAAATGAGTCTGGGGTCGACCTACACTAGTAACTTCCCATTTGTGCACTTGAAAACCATATGCATATTTATCTAAGTGGTGGGTGATAGAGTATATATTATATAGTGTCATAACTTTAGGTTTTTGGATACTCAGTATATAGGTAGGTTTAGATATAGAGATACAGGGCAAAATGTGACATTGGCTATATTTTGTACTTTTTTTTTCCTAACTCTTCTAAGCCAATTATTTCTAAACAGACCAATGGCTAAAAAAAAATATGAAAATCAGGGGAGTGTACTTAAAAAAAAACATGGTTTTAAAGAAAAATTAAGTGTCAAATTAAGTGTCATATATGCAAAATTTCGATTTTGTAGCGATTTTGAGTGTAAGAAGTTTTCGAATTAAAACATTTTTGAAAAGTTGTTTCTTGCAACATTAAGATTTATAGCTTTTTTAAGGGTGGTTTAAAAATCTCAAAATTACACAACATTTAGGTGGTATAGGTATATATTTTTGGTAGAATTTTGAAACCGATATCCTTGTTTGTTTTTCAAAATATTTGAGATTAAAAAAATTTGTTAAGAAATTTTTAATAGTTTTTGTTCAAGTTTTTTTGCTCTAAAAAAAAACTGTTTATTAAATTGTTTTTTTTTTTTTCAAATTATCAGTTGTTGACTACTTCATTATATGTAGTATATGTTTCAACTGTTTTTCTTAGTTAAAAAAAAAAGTCTTGAATTTTTTTTTTTAATATTTACCAATTTGGTATTGTGTAATTATGTGTAAATTAAAATTAGTCTGAAGTGAATATCTTATTCCGTTTTGGAGATATTCCAGATAAATGACATTTTAAATTGCTGTAGTAAAAAACGGTTTATTGAATTTGTTAGAAAACCTTTTCAGCACGTTATAACAATATTATCTGTAAAAGGAAATCTATCCGAGGTCGATATCTTTATTCATTCTCGAGATATGGTGGATGAAAAAAGTACCCCGAACGTACGTACATACACACATACAGACATCTTGCTAAAAACGACGAATTTTGATTCTAGAGACCTCAAAACGTTAAGATATGTCAAAATTTTCAATTCGACAAATCGTAACAATTACAATAACTTCCAATGGGAAGTTAAAAATCAGGGGAGTGAACTTTAAAAAAGTGTGGTTTAAAAGAATATAAAAAGTCAAATTAAGTTTCATATGCGAAATTTCGATTTTGAGTGTAAGAATTTTTCGAATTAAAACATTTTTGCAAAGTTTTTCTTGCAACATTTTGATTTTAATCCTTTTAAAGGGAAGTTTTAAAAATCTCAAAAATAAAAAAAAACACAAAGATGATATTGTTTTATGTTTATGGTAAAAAATTTGGTTACGATATCATTGTTTATTCTCAAGAAATAAAACGTACGAACATACACACATAATATACATCTAAAAACGATATCCCCTTATTTACCTTCTGGAAAATAATAAAGAATCATAGAACATGTTTCTTAGTGGGCAGAGCTTTTTTATGTAAGAATTTCGATGTTTTATTCTTGTTTTCGCTGCCCCAGCTTTATGATAAAAGTCCTTTTTAACCATATCATTACCCCTGAAATTCGAACAAAAATCCACCCGCCAAAATCAAGAAAGACAAACAAGACAAGAAAGAATAACAAAACAAATTCTTCTATACGAAAGAAGAAGAAAAACAAAAAGCCTGCATGTTTCTTAATAGTCCTTTTTTTAACGTGCATACTTCCTATGAGGTGTTCTTTCTGGTTTGTACAGCATAAAATGTCCTTTTTTTTGCCTTCTCTTTAGGTCTCTTAGGCGTAATCAAAATCCACCCGTAAAACTTCTGTTTAGCTCTCTTCTTAAATATGGAATCAGAAACCCTCCAAAATCAAGAACTGTATAGAAAAATAAAACAAATTAACAAATACATGCGCAAAGAGTGAACGAAAAATCAAAAAAGCAATAATGGAAATGGTGTCAATTATTCTTAAAGCCATTTAAGAATAGCCCACAAATGTTAATGCATACAATTGCTTTAAGAATCCTTTTTTGTCTGTAGGTAGTATTCTGATTTTTTTTTTGTAAAAAATGTCAAGGTTGAATTTTAGCCATGAATCTGACATTATCGTTTGCCTAAGTGGTGGGTGGTAGAGTATATATATTTTATAATTATATATTTTATAGAGTAATAACTTTGGCTTTTTGGGTAATCAGATAGAGATACAGGGCAAAATGTGACATTACCATTATTTTGTACTTTAGCTGTTTATAATAGTAAAATTTTTATAATTTTTTTGTAAATAGCTTACAAAATTCTAACAGTGTTATTTATAAACACAGGTGAACGCTTGCATAGAGCTATGCACGCTTTAAAATGCCTTTGAACGCAAAAAGGTGATTTATAAAACTTGTGCAACGTTGTATAGAGGCAAAATAAGCTAAACGCGTTTGTAGGTTGTTTAGAGCATACACAAAGGCTGTTTAGTATCGAAATGTCACTTTGACTTACACACAACATCAATAATGTAGATAGATATTAGGGCAGTGCTTATTTGTGCAATGTTTGTGTTGAAATCTCACTTATATAATTTTAATATAAATCAATATAACAATAGATAAATATGAGTGTTTTTTATAATACAAATTCTATATACTACTAAAATACATCAGCCAAGTAGAAGACTTAGCATTATTTAATTGGATTTGTTGAATAATTGATTCAATATAGCTTTTAACGGCTATTAACAATTCTTGATTAGAAATTCTAATTGGGTTGGATATAGTTCAAAATTGTTTTTCGCTGTAAAATTGATGTAAGCTGGACTGAACTTAATAAAAATTGCGTCTTGACAAGGCCCTCACTGTCAACTGAAGAGTCCAAGTGAGAACGCCGGGACGAAACGCCAATTTGTATGGACTAAAGGCCGTTAAAAGCTATATTGAATCAATAATTCAACAAGTCCAATTAAATAATGCGAAGTCTTCTACTTAGCTGATGTATTTCAGTAGTATATAGAATTTGTATTATAAAAAACACTCATATGTAAACAATGCCAGCCCACGGGTAACAAAATTTCCAACAATTCTTGATTAGAAATTCTAATTGGGTTGGATATAGTTCACAATTGATTTTCGCTGTAAAATTGATGTAAGCTGGACTGAACTTAATAAAAATTGCATCTTGACAAGGCCCTCACTGTCAACTGAAGAGTCCAAGTGAGAACGCCGAGACGAAACGCCAATTTTTATGGACTAAAGGCCGTTAAAAGCTATATTGAATCAATAATTCAACAAATAAAATAAATAAATCGGGTGGCATAACGGCTCATGAAGAACCAGGGCCTAGTGACTAACAACTCGCAACCATTCCTGTGTGCGCCTTTTGACAGGGATGGAAGAGACTTACAATTTTATGTCGAATCCGAACGGCTAGACGAGAAGCACTTATTCGTGACAAGTGAACTCTTGGAGGATTTGTCAATTCCTCGCAAGAGGCAGTAGCCCTGAAAAAAAAACTTTTTAGTTTTTAGGTGGACGAGGCTGGGAAGCAATCAACAAGTCCAATTAAATAATGCTAAGTCTTCTACTTGGCTGATGTATTTAAGTAGTATATAGAATTTGTATTATAAAATACAATTTTGTTTAATAAATTTTTAAAATCCTTTTTTAGGAGCTTTGGTCATCGAACTTAAAATTAGGATGGGATGACCCACTTCCTCCGGAGCTGGCTGATCGGTGGTTTAAGTATAGACAAGAACTCACATGGTTCGAACAGGTTAGGATTCCAAGAATCTTGTTTGCATCGTCAGAAGGAGTCGAACTTCATGGATTCTCCGATGCATCTGCACTCGCATATGCTGCTGTTGTGTATACCCGCTGTAAGGTTTCTGATGGAAAATACAAGGTAACGATAATTGCATCCAAAACTAAAGTTGCACCATTATAATCACTTTCGATTCCGCGTTTGGAGTTATGTAGAGCTTTACTCTTATCTCGCCTACTGACTCTACTGAAACTGTCTTGCACTGGCTTTCTTCACCTCCTCGTCACCGCTGAACCGGTAGAACCGCTGCTATTCTCGAGACTACTCCTAGACATTTTTGGCGTCACATTTCCTCAGAGTGCAACCCAGCAGATTGTGCGTTGCGTGGTATTCTTCCATCTGATTTGCCAAATCATCATCTCTGGTGGACAGGACCGTCATGGCTATCGCTAGAAGAAACCAAATGGCCAAAACCTAAACTTATGACCTTTAAACCTGAAAATAACGAAATTTTAATCGAACAAAAACCGTACCCGCGTCAAGTGTTTTTAACATCATCGAACAATTTTAATGTAATCGACCATATTATCAATAGAACCTCGTCGTGGTTTCGTATGCAAAGAATACTCGCTTATGTCATTCGGTTTATCTTCAATTTATCTAAGTGAAAAATCTAAACTTCGTACCTCACACGCGCACTAAAAAACAAAAATCAGTTGTCCCTTAAATCAAAATTGTTAAAATATTCTCCGTTCCTTGATAGTAAGGGTCTTCTGAGGGTTGAGGGAAGAATAAAAAATGCTAACATATCATTTAACATAAAACATCCTTATATTCTTCCAAATAATCGCTTTTCTTCTCTTATTATAGAAGACATTCACAATGGTTACCTGCATCCAGGAGTTTCGTCAACATTCGTCATCGTAAGACAACAATATTGGATTTTGGAATGTCGGAATATTATTCGCAACAAGATATTCAGACGCAACAAATGTTTCAAGCTGCGAAAAGATACCACTTCGCAGCTAATCGGTGACTTACCATCTATAAGAATATCACAAAGCCGTCCTTTCTCAGCATAAAACTCTCACAAGGTCGCAATCCAAAGTATGTTTGGCTTCTAAGGCCATCCTCCTGGAGCTAGTGAGTGATCTCACGTCGGAAGCTTTCTTGGCTGCCTTGCGTCGATTTGTGTCTCGTCGTGGACTTTGTTCCAATATATATTCGGACAATGGTACTTATTTTAAAGGAGCACGTCGGTGTCTTAACGAGATGCATAGGTTGGTCCTTTCTGAAGCGTATAATGAAGGAGTTGCCACATCACTGGCTAAGGACAATATTGCATGGCATTTTATCCCCCCATCGTCACCTCATTTTGGCGGACTTAGGGAGGCTGGCGCAAAATCCGTCAAATTTCACTTACGACGTGTAATTGGAAACAAAATCCTTACTTTTGAAGAACTTTACACAGTTCTAACGCAAATAGAAGCTATTTTAAATTCCCGTCCTCTTTTTCCCATATCCGAGATTGATTTAAATCCTCTGACCCCAGCTCATTTTCTTATAGGTGAGCCGTTAACTGCTGTACCAGAACCAACAACTCTAACCACACCTATCAACCGCCTCTCACACTGGAACCATCTCCAAAACATGGTACAAGGATTTTGGAAAAGATGGCATTCGGAGTACATAACAACCCTGCAAGAGCGACCAAATTGGCAGAAGATTACAAGTAACTTAAAACCAGGCGATATTGTTGTTATAAAGGAACCCAACCTTCCACCAACAAAGTGGCTCCTCGAGACAACGAATGAAGGAACAGATGGTCCAGTACGAGTTGCTACAGTGAAGACGCCCAATCACCAAGCTCGCACTATTGCCTATGTTCTGAAACCCGTTCCAGGCGGGTCGGGATGTTCGAGATTCAATCGTTAGTTATATTATCTAAACAATCAATTCAATACTTGCTATAATTTAATTGCAATATTATATTTATTATAATTACTTGCCAACAATGTTGTGGTGAATATGTCCAGTTGTGTAAACAACGACACCTTAGTACAACATTGCGCGCCACCTATGAATGAAATAAATAATTAAATCCATCACGGTTGGTGTCCAGCCTCGTTCGTACTGGAATAATTGACGGCACCTTTTTGGAAAGCACCATCTAGCAGATCCTAGAAAATTCTAGAATCTTTATTTCGGATATAAATACAGGGCCACCAGTCCGAAAGTGGCAGTTTGATTTTGAAAGGGAACGAATAAATGTCAGTCTGAATAAAGAGTTGCATACTTGTGCTTGGTAATAATAAAAGTATTAGAAGTAAAAGTATTTGAAATAAAAGTGTTTTATTTTGTGAAGTAATTGTAATTTCAGTTTGAATAAAGGAAATTAGTTTTATTTGCGAACCCGTAGTAAAATATTACATTGGTGTCAGAAAAAGTGGAATAAAACTTATTTAATCTGTGAATTCAGATAATTATTGATGGTGAAAAATTGATAAAGTGTGTGGATAAGTGAACAAATAAGAAAGGTGTTTTATGAAAAGTGACACATAAAAAAAAAAAAAAAAAAAATATAAGAACAAAATAGAAAAAAAAAAATGGGTAAAATTGTGAATGCATTGAATTGTGTTGAACTTAAAGCAGAACTAAACGACGAGGTCTTCCTACTGCTGGAACGAAAAATGACCTCATTATCCGTCTGCAGGAAGATTTAAGGCAACACGATGAAAATCCAGACTCGTTTCTATTTGAGATTGAGATGCAAGAAGAACAAGTAAGTACAAGCTTAGACATTACCAATATGATGGTAATGCTGCTCGCCCAGTTTGAAGACCAACGAAAGGAGCAAAAGAATCTGCTTGTACGATTGGAAGAACAACGCAACGAGCGAAAGAGCCTTCTAGACGATCAGAAAAACTTAATCGAAAGTAAGCTAAATTCATTTGGACATAAATTCATGGCTATTGATGAACGCGTTGAAAACGCGTTCTAGAGAACACCGAAATGACCAAAACAATCTGCTTGTACGATTGGAAGAACAACGCAACGAGCGAAAGAGCCTTCTAGACGATCAGAAAAACTTAATCGAAAGTAAGCTAAATTCATTTGGAAATAAATTCATGGCTATTGATGAACGCGTTGAAAACGTTGAAAAACAGTTCGAGAAATTTGAACACAAAATGCAGAACTTTGCCAATGAATTAAATAAGGTTAGGAAAATGAAGGTGAGAGAGGGCAGTTGCGATTTTCCTAAGAAGAAAGAAATGCATCCACCAACCTTTTATGGACAAACTTCTTGGTCAATCTACAAGAATCAGTTTGAGGCAGCCGCAACAACAATTGGCTGGGATGACGAAGACAAATTTATTGCCCTGACGCTTGCGCATAGAGGTTCTGCTGCTGAACTATTGCAAACCTTACCAGCAGACAAGAACGGCAACTTCAGTGCCCTTGTTCAGGCCATTGACAAACGCTTTGGTGATGGCCATATGCAAGAAGTCTTCCGCGTCCAACTCAATACCAGAGTCTAGAAAAGAGGTGAAAGTCTGCAACAACTACAAGCGGACATTGAGCGGTTGGCGCATTTAGCATACCCGACTCCAGGAGATGAAATTACGAACCAGCTAGTAACGGACGCTTTTGTCCGTGCAGTTTCCGACATCACCCTCCAGCCAGCAATTCGAACTGCTGGTAAACGCACGCTTTCTGAAGCATTAGCATTCGCTCTGACTATGGAAGCATCAGAACAGGCTTCCTTAGGAGTTCATCGGGTAAGAGAACTTGAAGTTGAGGAATGTTCTTATCAGAGAGCTGAATTCCGTAGAAGTCAGCGAGAAGGACCTGCTCGATGCTGGAATTGCAACAAAACCGGACATCTTCAGCGCCAGTACAGATTGCCACCAAGAAGAGTCGCCTGTCAATATTGTGGAAACAGGAATAATACCCGCGATCAGGTAAGCAATAACATCATCGCTCCTGCTCGCCCTGGTATCGATGGGCCCAGAACCACCATCCAAGTCTCGCAGACTAAACGAAACAATAAAAATCTGACAGTGGATGCAACATTAAATGGCAAGAAACAGTTGGCTACAATTGACACCGGTGCCACAGCCTCCATTGTAAGAAAAGACTTGGTCAAGATGAAATGGCTACATAACACCAATAGCTACCGTCTGACAACTGCGACAGGTGAGGCGGCAAGAGTATATGGTCAAGTTCGTCTGAAGATCTGTTTGGCAGAACTAGAGTTTTCGCACCTAGTTTTGGTAGCAGACATATGTGATGAGTGCATAATTGGAATCGACTTTATGAAAGAGCACGGAGTAATTGTGGATATCGGTAAGCAAGTGCTGAAGTACCAAAATGTAGAGATTCCTATGGCTTATGGCAAGGAAAACTCATCAATTCTAAGAACCGTCATCAAAGAAGACATGTGCTTGCCTCCATCTTCAGAAGTGTTTGTTTTGACGAAAATAGAGGGTGATTAAAGTAGCCATCGATACCTCATGGTGGAACCAGAGTATGAGAAATCTTCCCAAAACATCATCTTAGGGAAGACTCTTGTGGAACCAAAGAACAACATGGTACCCGCACGGATTCTGAACATCAAACCGTACGAGGTCAAGCTCAAGAAAGGAGAAATAATTGGAAAATGCGAATCTGTGACCGCAATAACAATAAATAATCACAGAAATGAACGCAGAAGAACCTATGGACCCCGGAAAATTCAGCTCCATGAAAGCCAAAATTTTTAAGCCATCTAATCCAAGTCAACATCAGCTAAGTGTTGCTGGAAGCCTTCTTCATGAATACGCTGATATATTTTCTTCACCGAGTGGGCAGTATGGTCAAACACAACTGGTTCAGCATCAAATCGACACAGGTGATGCGAGACCGATTCGACAACCAGCAAGACGTCTTCCATTAGCCAAACAAGTCGAAGTTGAAGAGATGATATCGAGAATGAAGACAGATGGGCTAATCGAAAATCCCAAAAGCCCTTGGGCGTCACCAGTGGTTCTTATCAAAAAGAAAGATGGAAGCACCCGATTTTGTGTGGACTATCGTAGGCTGAACGATGTGACAAAGAAAGACAGCTACCCTCTGCCCAGAATTAGCGAAACATTGGATGCAATGGAAGGAGCTCAATGGTTCTCGACGTTAGACTTGAAGAGTGGCTACTGGCAGGCAGAAATCCATCCAGAAGATCGAGAGAAGACAGCTTTCTCAACCGGAAATGGTCTGTGGCAGTTTAAAGTGATGCCATTCGGACTGTGCAACGCTCCAGCAACATTTGAGCGTCTGATGGAGAGTGTTCTTCAAGGCCTTACTTGGAAATCATGCCTTGTATATTTGGACGATGTCATCGTTTATGGAAAAAATTTTGACGAGCATTGTGAAAACATTAAGGCTGTATTTCAGAGGCTTCGAGAAGCACACTTAAAATTAAATCCAGTTAAATGTGCACTTTTCAAGACCGAAGTTAAATACCTGGGACATATCATCTCATCCCAAGGAGTAAAGACTGATCCTGAGAAAGTTGACACTGTGAAGAATTGGCCAATACCACAGGATAAACATCAGCTCCGTAGCTTTTCTTGGTCTAGCCACATATTATCGGCGCTTTGTGAAGGATTATGCTGGAATCGCTAAGAGCTTGCATAATCTTATTGAAAAAGGGAAGCCGTTCAAATGGTCAGGTGAGTGCGAGAAAAGTTTTCAGGAACTCAAGCTACGTTTGTGTTATGCTCCTGTGCTGACCTATCCGACTCCTGGAAAACCTTTCATCATCGATGCCGATGCCAGCAACGTCGGAATTAGAGCTGTACTGTCGCAAGTCCATGAAGGAGAAGAAAAAGTCTTCGCTTACCACAGTAAGGTGCTCTCGAGGCCAGAGCGCAATTATTGCGTGACCAGAAGGGAACTTCTAGCTTTGATTTTGGCAACAAAGCACATCCATAAGTACATCTATGGACAGAAGTTCCTCCTTCGAACAGATCATGGTGCGCTTAATTCTCTTCTGAACTTCAAAAATCCAGAAGGTCAAGTAGCAAGATGGATCGAGAGACTGCAGACATACGACTATGAAATTCAACATCGCACAGGAAAGCTGCACTTAAACGCAGATGCATTGTCTCGACGACCGTGTAAACAGGACTGTTAGCATTGCACGCATCAAGAAGAAAAGGAAGCGGTTGCCATCTAACAAATAAGAGGCGATCCCATTTACGGTTGGAGCAATGAAGAACTGAGGACTGCCCAACAAGAAGACTCGGATATAGAACCCATTCTTGCATGGAAGGAACACGAAGAAAAATCAGAATGGGGTGACATCTGCGATAATATATAGCATATTGGGCACAGTGGGACTCACTTCATGTGCAAGAAGGAGTACTAAGGCGCAAATGGGAATCTGCAGATGGCAAGTCTTATCTGATGCAGTTGATAGTGCCTAGGTCAAAGGTTAATGATATTCTTCGAGAGATGCATGATGGAGCATCTGGAGGTCATTTGGGAGTAAATAAAACGCTGGAGAAGATACGACAACGGTTCTACTGGCTACATGCAAGAGATAGAACATCTGTCCAAGGTTGTAGGTGACTACCAACGAGACTGGGACCGCCATATTCCATTGTTCTTGATGGCCTATCGAAGTGCGGTTCATAGTTCAACAGGACATACACCATCGGATATCCTGTTTGGCACAACAATACGGCTGCCCAGTGAAGTTAAATTTGGATGCCATACCATGGAACCGGAAAGGTCAAAAGAATATGACAAGGAAAAACATAAAAACCGCTAGTGATAGGATGAAAACACGGTACGGCGCCCGTGCAACAATGATGGGATTCCAAGAAGGAGACCTGGTGTGGTTTTACAATCATCATCGAAAAAAGGGACTGTCAGCAAAACATCAACAAAACTGGGAAGGCCCAGAAGGACCGTTGTGAAGCGAATCAATGATGTGGTTTACCGCATTCAGAGAAGAGTAAGGGGTAAGCTTAAAGTAGTACACTGCGACCTTTTACACCGTTATAACGGTGGGAATAATGGATTAAATCGGGACGATCAATCCTAAGAGGGGGCAATGTGGTGAATATACCCAGTTATGTAAACAACGACACGCGCCATCTATGAATGAAATAAATATGTAAATCCATCACGGTTGGTCTCCAGCCTCGTTCGTACTGGAATAATTGACGAAACCTTTTTGGAAAGCACCATCTAGGAGACCCTAGAAAATTCTAGAACCCTTTATTTCGGATATAAATACAGGGCCACCAGTCCGAAAGCGGCAGTTTGATTTTGAAAGTGAACGAATAAATGCCAGTGTGAATAAAGAGTTGCATACTTGTGCTTGGTTATACTAAAAGTATTAGAAGTAAAAGTATTTGAAAAAAAAGTGTTTTATTTTGTGAAGTAATTGTAATTTCAGTTTGAATAAAGGAAATAAGATTTATTTGCGAACCCGTAGTAAAATATTACAATATGTTAAATTACCCTATGATTATCTCTCTGTAAAATAATTACATTTGCCACTCAATTGTTATCAAATTTATCATTATCAACTGATTCGTAATGCTACACACTTGCTCTGCAAACGAGACAATTGAAATCTATCGGTCTCTTGGAATTCAACCGGCAAGCTGACAACATTTCCTGATGGTAAATTGTATCAAGCATCTCGAATTATTAAAACTTTAAAATTGAACAGCACATTAACCATTTAATTTTTTTTTATTTATTAAACAAAATTAGGCTTAATTAGAATTCAACAATTCGTTCGTTTAATACAAAACAGTTATATAAAACCTAAGTATGAACATAACCTAGAACTTAATTATATGGATACGGACTCTTTTATTCATTCAAAAATAACTGAAGATTTTTACAACGACATAATGAATGATATAGAATTGTATTTTGATACTTCTGAATACTCAATAGATAATCCCTATAATATGCCGTTGAAAAATAAAAAGTCTTGGGTCTGGTAAAGGATGAAAATGCAGGTAAGATTATGAAGGAATTTATCGGGCTTAGATCGAAAATGTACTCCTGTTCAGTGGAAGAAACGGAAGTAAGAAAAGCTAAAGGCGTCAAAAAGATAGCTCCAGGATAATAAAAGATTTATAGGAGAAGATGGCATAATTATGAAGTGGTGATGGTAACAATCACGCATAATAGCTATTTCTTTAACTATAAACTTATCATTAGGTCCTCTAAAACCTTGAATATATATATATAGTTCCTTAGCTGTTTTAATTTTCAAACGAATATCAACTTGTCCAGTTTTCATTATTTCATTCTGATGTCTACAATCAATCACAAAAATAGGTGCTTGCGACTTGAAGAGATTTCTTGTCGGCAATGGCTCTGCAACAAAGCAATTATAATAATTTCTTATAAACTCACTGTACATATGATAAAGAATACTAAAGATATTTTTTCAAATGATATATTTTGGTCTTCATAGGGATAAACGTCAGAATTTAAATATACCTTGATGTTGGTGACATCATAATAATGAAAATAGGTAGGATTCTCTTTCAGTTAATTTATTTTGTTAGTTTGTAAGGCAACAATAATGTACCTAGGCTTCTCACTTTGGGAAGTTGCCCTTACATTCCAAATATGATGGTCACTAGTAGGTAAAGCTGGATATTCATATAAATCCCAAATACGATAAGCGATTTTCATGGTGTCATTATCATTTATGAATTTGAATAGTTTTAATTTTAAAGAATCAGTTAGATGAACATGTGGCTCTTTCCACTAAACTTTGAGTAATGTTATCTTCGCTTGCTCTTGAGTTGATGAAGTATTGATTATAGGCTTAGGTGAATCCTTACTTACTTTACTTTTGATGGCGCTCACAGCTCAGGATGGGCTTCGGCCTCAACAACAAGCCCCTCCAGCCAGCTCTGTCCCTAGCTAGCCGCTTCCAGCTGCGCACACGGAGTGCTTTGATGTCGTCATCCTCTTGTTTGCGCCACCTGCTACGGGCTCTTCCTCTGCTGCGTACCCCATCGGGGTTAGATTCGAAGACTCGTGCGTTGCTGTCCATACGCTCCACGTGCCCCAGCCATCTCAGCCGCTGTATTTTCAGCTTTTTGAGAGTAATTCTTCGCTTGATCCCTGCACTGATGTCATTCTGCGATGTAATAGTGGAGCCCAGGTAGACAAAGTCCTTGACAACTTCGAAGTTATATCTGTCCATCGTGATATTTTTCCCGAGTCGACGATGTTGAGATTCCTCTCTCGATGACAGCATATACTTCGTCTTGTCCTCATTAACCGTCAATCCCATTCTAGCCGCCTCCGATTCAATGCTCGCAAATGCCGCTGCCACAGCTCGCTTCGTTCTGCCGACAATGTCTATGTCATCCGCATACGCAAGTAATTGAACGGACTTTTGATAGATTGTACCGCTGGTGTTGACATGTGTGTTGCGTGCAATGGCTTCAAGAACAATGTTGAATAGGTTGCATGATAACGCGTCGCCTTGCCTCAATCCTTTCTCAACATCAAAGGAATCGGTGGTGTTCTTACCAATTTTGACGAAGCAGCGAGATTTCTCCATCGTCATCCTGCACAGGGATGCCGAGATTTGACATGGCTTTGTATAATTGATCCCTATTCACGCTATCATACGCGACTTTAAAATCGATAAAAAGGTGGTGTGTATCGATCTGGAATTCCCGGGATTTTTCTAAAATCTGTCGGAGTGTGAACATTTGATCGACGCTTGACTTGCCGGCCTTAAACCGCACTGATAAGGGCCGATCAGATCGTTGACAAAAGGTTTTAAGCGGTCACACAGGATGGCCGACAAGATTTTATAAGCGACGTTTAGGAGACTAATTCCTCTGTAGTTGGTACATTTCAGAACATCTCCCTTTTTATGGATGGGGCACACTATACCGAGGTTCCATTCATCGGGCATACTTTCCTCCGACCAAATTTTGCAGATGAGCTGGTGTATGCTCTTAGCCAATTCATCTCCCGCTGATTTAAATAGTTCGGCTTGTAAGCCATCCGCACCAGCAGCCTTGTACGGCTTAAGTTTGGATATCGCCTGCCGCACTTTGGTTAGGTCGGGTGGACGGAACTCTTGACCATCATCGTCCAAGTTGAATGGAGCGTTCTGCCTATTAGCGGCATCTTGGCTGTCTTCGCCTTTAAGCAGTCTAGAGAAGTGGTCTTTCCAGATCCTCAGCACTGACTGTGTGTCTGCTACCATATTCCCACTCTCATCTCGGCAGGCTTCCGTTCTAGCCTTGAATCCTTGGGTGGATCGCTTCACCCTCTGATAAAATTTTCGAACATCTCCCCTACCGCTACAACCCTCAATAGACTCTATCGGCCGCTTCTCATGCTCTCTCTTTTTCCTCCTGAGAAGTCGGCGTTCCTCTTTTCGTTTCAGCCCGTAGAGCTCCCGGTCCACTCTCTCAGCATCTCTTGTTTGAGTCTGCAGCATTGCCTGGTAGGCCTCGTCCTAAGCTGCATGCGCTAGCCGGCACTCTTCATCGAACCAGGGGTTTCGTTGTATTCGCCTAGTGAAACCCAGTACATCAGAGGCGGCTCTTCTGATGGCTTGTTGACAGTGTTCCCACTGGTCCTCTGCACTTGATGCTGGTGGCGGACCTCCTGAGAGATTAAGAGTTACGTGGTCTGCAAAAGTTCTGGCAGTCTCTTGCGATTTAAGCTTCTCGACATCGAATCTTTTCACAGCATCTGCTCTGCGTTGTCGCTTCATGGATATCCGCAAACGTAGTCTAGCTACCACCAGGTAGTGATCCGAGTCAATGTTGGCCCCTCGGAACGTTCGGAGGTCCAAGATACTGGAAGCATGTCTCGCGTCTATCGCAACGTGGTCGATTTGGTTGACGGTTAGTTGATCACGCGACCGCCAAGTCCCCTTGTGAACATTGAGGTGTGGGATGTAGGTGCTTGAGGTAGGTGTCCTCCTACTATCGAACTAAAGATGCCCTCCTTTCCGAATCTTGCGTTGAAGTCACCAAGAATGATCTTCACGTCGTACTTCGGGCACATATCATACGTTGTCCCCAGGAGATCGTAGAATGCTTCTTTGGTTGAGTCTTCTCTCTTTTCATGGGAGGGCGTGAACACAGATCAGCGTAATGTTCTTAAATTTGTCTTTGATGCGGATTGTGACCAGGCGCTCACTTACACTTCGGAAGCCCAAGACTTCTTGCCTAAGTCTTCCCCTTATCACAAATCCACAACCAAAGAGCCGCTGATCCTGTTCCTTCAACCACCCGCCGTAGTAGATGTCACACGATTTCAGTCTCCGTATGCCCTCTTCATCCCATCGCACTTCCTGGATGGCTGTTACGTCAGCCTTTAGCCTTTAAGATCAACTTTAAGATCATCCATATCCGAGGTAAGGAAGTTACCCCGACGCACAACCCCCGGCCCGGAGGACCAGACCCTTCGTTTAACTCCAAGGGTAGGGAGCCGGATAAACCGCTCCTTATAGCCCTGAGCTACAAATATGTCGTAGTAGCCCATATAAGGTGTTCACTAAGTAGTTCAACCTAACTGGAACTGTAGACGCCACCATTGATTCCATCTGGAGAATTCGTCCGATGCCGCCTCGGTGAAAGGAGAAGTGCCTTAGTGGGAACACTCCTCCCCCCCTCTCTCGTTGGCTGTCCCCAACAGCTTTCCACGGGGATTTAAACCCCGTCTCCAGCTGAGATACTAGACACCCGATGTTCACCACTAGGAGGTGAGAGTAGGAGTTGGTAGACAGAGGTGGGTTTTAAGAATAACCTGTGCACGCTTGTGTCCTCTTGAATGCACCTACCTACCCTTTTGAACATCTTAGGTGAATCCAGTCTTTTATAGAAATTAGTAGCATCGGGGATAGTATTATTAATTTACATTTTTGATGATTAAGATGTAATCGTATCGTTATTAATTTACCTAAAAAGTTAATAAGGTTTCCGTCTTGATCTAACAAATTAATTGTTATTGAACTTATCTTCTTCACGTTCACAGGTAAATAAATAACATTTTTAGGGACCTCAATTATGTATTTTATACCTCGGGCTGATTTTAATTGAAAATTGATGTAGTATATGAGCAGGGGTGGCTAAGGTGATAGTTGATTATCAATTGTGGTGATCGTCGTTTTGAAGATAACTGTCTCTATCACATTTTAAAGCAAAAATAGAGACAGCAATCGTCAAAACGATGATCACCACAATTGATTATCAACTATCACCTTAGCCGATTCCAACCCAGGTTGACTGTTCATAAATGTTCCATCAATTAAGTTACACTCAACTCTCACTGTATTAACACGATTAATATCAACGAAAATATCTGATACGTGCATTTGTTGTGCAAGCAGTTTTTTTCTTACTGAATGCTAAAAGTGAGCCAATCGAAAAAGGATGTGCAAAATCTATATCTTCAGTGGAATATATTTCACATTTTAAAGTGTTGTTATTTGCTCTAATCTTTATACTTGCTGTACTATTTTTTTCTTTAAGCTCTTCTTGAACATAATTATTTATATCTTCAATTTCGTAAGAGCCAACAGGAAGCACCATTACATCATTACCTACATGAAATAAGCTATGCATTACATCTACGTTAGGTATGGAGTTGTATGTTTGAAAATCCACTTATCCACACACAAAATTTGAGTCTAATACTATTGGTGGGAAGTACTCTGTTGTGCGAGTACACTTGTTTCCGCTCAGCGTAAGTGTTATCTGTTGGAATAACAAACAAGTTCTTTAACTTCAACTGAACAGATCTATCTTAAAATTAATACTATCTCTTTCATGTTTATATTCAGTCATCTCTTTCTTATTGCATTCACTTTAAATTTTCATATCCAACGGATACAAACTTTTTCATACTGTTGTCAACCATTATAGAGTTTACTTGTGCTAATTAAAATACATTTTTCAAACTTATTTATTTCATCTTTTATTTATCTGGAATACGCTATTAAAGATTCTTAGAGTTCAACAGGTTATGGACCCAGTTTCCAATAAATAAAAGAAAAGGGTATTGACTCTGAAAAGAATATTTTATGCACGATGGCGGAGAATCGCTCTTCAATAAAAAAGCTTGGACCAGACAACTATTTTGTGTGGAAGTACAAAATTTAAATGTTATTGATCAAGGAAGGGTTGTTGGTCTACGTGTCGGGACTCAAGCAAGAGCCAGTACCAGTGACTCCGGAATGGAGTGCAAAAGATGACGAGGGACGAGCACTGATCGCTTTATCTGTGGAGGATAGCCAGCTGCATATCAGAAAAGCTACAACATCAAAGCAAGCGTGAGACAGTCTCAAAAATTACCACGAAAGGAGTAACAAAGTGCAGTTAATGCGGAAAATTTGCGCACATTCAAGAGATGGTTGATCTTTTTAACGTTTGGCAGCGATAGGCGAAGAAAAATTGTCTGAGACGTGGAATGTGAATATGTTTTGAAGCAGTCTTCCGAGAAGCTATGACACTCTCATCACTGCTTTGGAAACCCGAACAAACGAAGGAAAAGAGTTGACGTTGTCCAGTCGAAGCTTCTAGAAGAGTACAGGTGACGTCAGAATCCCAGTGTTGAACCACATGAAAATACAATGAAGATCACGAATTTTAATCCACAAACAACCAACTCAACTTCAGTGGAATGTTTTTTCTGTCACAAAAAGGGACACCTGAAAAGAATTGCATTATATACAAGCAATGGAAAAATAAGAAACAATATGCAAATTATATCACCAAGTCCTTCGATCACTTCAGTCTTCTGACATCATCAGGAAATCTTTTGGGATGGATTTTAGATTCTGGGGCTACATGCCATATAAAAAATGTGAAAGATTTTTTCGTTAGCTTCGATCCTCTCATCAAAGAAAAAGTTTTCATTGGCGATGAAAGTGCAATCATTTCTGAAGGAAAAGGTGTTGTTATGTACCTTGGTTTCAAAGGCTGAGGTATACTCTTCGGAGTCCAGGGTCTAACTAAAGGAGGTACACTAAAACTTTAGTTTTCAAAGCTCTTCCTTTATTAATCATTTATTAGTCAATAAAAGGTATATATAAGAGATATTGTTGTTAGAGTTTCTATGATACAGAATTCATCCTTGCTTGCCATCGTCGTTCTTTTAATCAGTTGATGCTGAGCTATGGTGGTAGGAGGTTCGCTTCGCGAGTGGGACGTGGGTATGCGGGTGGCCTCTGGGGGTATTTATTGTTTTTACATTTTATATGTAAAAACATAGTGGTGTCGGTCGGTGGTTTTTTTTATTGTTTTTTTTTTCTAATTCCTTTTTGTTGTTGTAGTCGTTGTTGTTGTTCTAATTCCTTTTTGTTTTTGTGGCTAGTTGTGGTAGAAGTGTAATGCTTCATTACAACCCACTCCTTCTTCGGAGACGAGAACCTTCTCGTCTTAAATTTCTCTTTCTCAGGCAAAAATTTGGAATTTCAAGTTACAACAAAAAAAGAAATAAAAATTTAATAATCGTAAAATACAAGATTTATTTCATTCATTATTTAACCCAATGATGGTCGGTACTTCATTTCGTTTTTAAATTCTATTTTATTTTATATAATTCTCTTTTAATTTTTTTTTGTTTTTTTTTTTTAATTTTATTTAATTCATTTACATTTTTTTGTGTTTTTTTTTTTTTAATTTCATTTAGTTTTCAATTTCATTTAATTATTTTTTTTTTTTTTTTTATTTAATTTTATTCATTTACAATTTTTTTAAGTGCTTTTCTTTTCAATTATTGCGGTATTGCGGGGGGGTCGTTTGAAACGAGACCAGGCGATACTGATTTTCGAAGAAGAGCTCGGCTTCTGCAGGTCTTTTAATTCGGGCCTGATTACCTGTCCCCAGCGCCTGCGAAAAATCAATCTCTGACGACGGTACCTGGGGTTGTAGTGCCTATGTTGGGTGATAAAGATGTCAGCGAATGGGTGTTCCTATCACTTCGCTGCTGCACTGGGCCAGGAGCAGCTGGCATGGTTACCAAATATAATTGTGTTGGCGGTGGTGGGTGGGCAGCGGGCTGTTGAATTGATGTTGGTGGTGGTGGATAGGGTGCGGGATATTGTATTGCAGTTGGTGGTGGTAGATGGTGTGCGGGCTGTTGTCTGGGAGTTGGTGGTGGTGGATGGGGTGCGGGCTGTGCCATGACACTCTGGGGATCATTGTTTATGCGGAGTGCAACTCTGTCTGGCGTTGTATATGTGGGTGCGTGGGTTGGCGGTGTGGGGTACTGGCTGGTTGTGAGGTCGATAAAATCGAGACCTCCATCTTCCGTTGCGGTCACGGGGGGATATATTGGCCATTTCGGACGCTTCTGGGACTTGTCCCTTTGGTTTCCGTCGCGGCTTTCACATCGGTCGGGTTTTCCAGAGCTGGCAAAACGGCTGGGGGCTTGATGCTTTCCTTCTTGGCCATCGAAGATTTTATTTTCACTGTCCGGGTGGTGTCGGCTGTGTTGTGTGTTGGTTTAGGAATCACCACCACGGACTCTATGTGGAAGGCTTTGGCGGCTTGCGCATCTTCTGGTCTTGCCTTCTTTGTGCCGGTCACTGGGCATTGCGGTAACGTGTTCTTCCTTTCGAAGGGTGTCGACATTTGGACGAGTTCAATCGCGTTTATTTCTGAACTGGAAGTTTCGTTTTTCGTGGCTTCCCTTTTATACCCTTTTAAATCTCGTACATGTGCCCTAAAAACAGGCACCCTCTTCCCCCCTTCTTTTCCTATTTTACGGAGTACCACTATAACAGGGGATTCCAATTTTACTACCTCGAAAGGTCCATCATAACGTGGTGCCATCTTTTCTGTAAATTGATTGCGTGCTGAGGAAAGTACTCTCAATTTTTTATACACATGTTCACCAATGTTTGGTTTCCAAGCCCTTCGCCGTAGGTTGTAATATTTGCCCTTGCTGTCAGCAGCTCTTTTAAGATTATCCGTTACTAGCTGATATAATGCTTCCATTCTTTCCTTTCGGATGGACAAGGGTTCGGGGTCGGCGCTGTCGCAGGTTTTTGGAAAGGTTGGTTCTCGTGGTAATCGTAACTCTCTACCAAAATTAAGGAAGGCTGGGGTAAAACCGGTCGAAGTGTGTTTACTAGTATTTATTGCAAAAGTGAGTTCGGGTATGTGTTCGTCCCATGTTCTATGGTTCTCTTGTACGTATTGTGCTATCATGGCTTTCATCACGCGGTTGACTCTTTCTGTTGGGTTTTTTTGCGGTGTGTATGGTGCTGTAAGCATATGCCGGATACCTAATTCGTTTAGGTAGTTTTTGAACTGATTACTCGTGAATTGTGCCCCATTGTCGGTTAGAAAAGTTTTTGGCACCCCAAATTGCGATATCACCTTTTTGCGGATCGCTTTTATTAAGCCTGCGGAAGTAGCGGCTCTTAAGGGTATGGCCATTACCCATTTCGTATATTTATCCACCATGACCAGCATCATCGTGTTACCTTTGGGAGATCGGGGTAAAGGTCGCACAAAGTCAGCACATACGGTGTCCCATAGGCTATCGGTTATATAAGAGTGCATTAGTCCGGTCGGTTTCTGTTGGGCTACCTTATATTTATTACATGACGGACATCGGCTCAAGTACTTTGTTATGTCTCTAAACATACCCGGCCAATAGTACAACCGCATAATCCGGGCGGCGGTTTTCGCAATCCCTAAGTGACCGGCCGTAACCACATGATGGTTTTCTTCCAGGGTTTTTGCTCGGTCCTTTGAAGGAACGCACACTTTCCATTCATGACTGCGATCGGCTAGTAGGTGGGCTGCAAATTTTCGGTATAGGGTTTCTCCTTCTATCTGGTAGTCAGGGTATTTTTGGGGATTTTTGGCTACTTGCTGTAGTTGTCTTTGGGTCCAATCGCCTAGGTCTTCCGTGATTATTAATAGTTCACTTTCGGTTATGGGCAGTGGGTCGCGAGATAAAGTATATGCAACTACGTTCATGCAACCCTTGCGATATTGGATATCGAAGTCGAATTGTTGTAATTCTATAGCCCAGCGGGCCAGTCTGCAGGATGGGTTCTCTAGAGTGTGTAACCATTTGAGAGATTGATGGTCCGTGACTGCTGTAAAGTGGTATCCTTCTAAATATGGTCTCATTTTCCTAATTCCCCACAAAATGGCAAGTCATTCCTTTTCCGTTACTGAATATTTCTTTTCTAAATCGGTAAGGGTTCGGCTAGCGTATGCGATAGTATTTGCCAGTATCCTTGCTTTAAATCAATCGTGGAAATGTAGTTCGCCTGTCTGAGTTTATCGAGTATCGCGAGAATCTGTGGTAGTGGGTATGCGTCTATTATCGAGAGCTCGTTTAGTTGCCTATAGTCTACACATACTCTCCACGTACCGTTTTTCTTTTTTACTAGTACTATCGGTGAACTGTATGGGCTATTAGATGGCTCTGTCTTTCCATCTCGTAGAAGTTCGTTTACCTCTTCGTCAATAATCTTTTGCATTGCCGGGTTACAGGGGTGGTACCCTTGTTTAAAAGGTTTATCGGTTTTTAGACTGATGTGGTGTACCGCAGCATTGGTGGTACTCGGGAGTTGTTCAAATTTTGGTAGTTCTCGTTCAAGTAACTCATTAAGTCGGCTTTGTTGGTCCGCCAACAGGGGTGTGCCTCCAAGTGCACATAACTGCTGTTGTATCCTTTTGATCAGCGATTCTTGGTTCAAAACTATTTCTTGGCCATCTAACATTATAGAGAAATTCATCTTACGAAGGGCGTCCATGCCAATGATTTCATCTTGCGTCAATTACTTCAGGTACTTTACTTTGCCCTGTATTGAATGCTGCCCCAATTGGAGTGTTACAGTGTAGTGTTCTCTGCTAATGACGGGGCTCCCGTTGGCTAACTGCACCGTATGCCTTTGATATCTTACCGGCGTTTTGAATCTCCGGAGTAATTGTCGGGCCTTTGTACCGGTGAACGACTGCGTCGCTCCGGTGTCTAGTAAAGCATTGATCGTTTGGTTATTTAGTTTTATTGACAAAGAACAACGGGGGTCTGTACATAATTCGGGGTCGTTGTTCGTGTTTGTTTGTGCATTTGAGCTTTCTAGCTCTTCTATCTGGATCGTCCTTCCTGGGTCCCCGTTTGACTGGGTAGCCACCGGCTTATGTACAGAATTGTGGGTGTATTCTAAGCTCCTTTCGTCTTCATCAGTTACTTCAAGTGTAGATAGTTTTTGGCAGGAGCAATCTTTCGTTAGGCGCCCATCTTCGCCGCAAAATGAACAGAATAGACGGAAAGGGCGTCTGCAATTGACTTTCGAGTGGCCCCTTTGTTTGCAGTTCCAACAGTACGTTGTGCGATCGTATCGGTCTGACGGCGAAGCATATTGGTACCCGCGCTCTTCTCGTGCGGGTGGCTGGTAGTTTCTAGGGGTCCTACCTGCAACCGAGTTTGTTTTACGGCTCTAGTTCTGGATGCACTCGTATTCGGTGGCTAAAGTTATCAACTTTTCCAGCGTCTTAAAATCCTTTCGTCGAATATATAAGTCATACTCGGGTCGCAGTCGCTCGTAAATTTTATCGATGTAATCGTTAATAAGCATCGAAGGATGTTGATGTATTAGGTACTGTGTGGACCTTATGAAATCCCTGGCTTTTTCATGGGGACCTTGCCTTTTCTTCGAGATTTCGTCTTCTAGTTTATAAACAAAACGGGGGGTGAGGTAATATCCTAAAAAGGCTTTATGAAAATCGGACCAAGTTTTAAATGACTCTCGGTTGATGCGATGCCATTCCAAAGCGGGGCCTTCAAAAATTTCCGAGAATGTGCGAAGCATTTCGTTCATTTGGATCTTGTAGCATTCGGTTAGTTCTTCAATGCGTTTGATAAACTCTAGTGCGCTACCCGACGAGTCGAATTTGAGCCCCCATTGCCTCACTTTATTCATAACTTCAGCCTCTCTGCTCAGTGGAAGTCTTCCCACAGGCTGGGCTACGGGGAGGTTGGCGGTCGGCTCATTTGTGTACTGGTTCGCTGGCGGCATCTGGGGCATAGCCGACCTGGTCGTCGTCGTGGGGTCCTGGGTTTGAGTGTCGGGTGTCGGGTAGTACCATTCTCTGTATTCAGGCTGTTTGGTCATTCTATCATATTCCTCCAGTGCATTAGCACGAAAGGGGGATATACAGGTGGGGTTTGGTATGTGTTACTGCTGTCGTAACCATCGGGGGTGGCACGGGCTTACTCTGGACTTGGCTAATAGGCACAGGGTAATAAATATTGGTATACGCGTTTTGTTGGCTCGTCTTTTCTACATCTGGTGCGGGCGTACTCCCTGAGGCGCCTTCAGGATAAGCCTGATTGAGGAGTTCATGCTTGCTGGGATACACCCTTTCAACCTCGCATTTCTCTAATTTTTCGCAAAGATTTGGCATAGACTTTCGTGCCCTGGATTCCTTTATATAGGCACTAAAGCGAACCCGCAGGTCAGAAATGGTACCTTCGATATCCAGTTTACAATGCACCATGCGGTCCTTTAGCTCGAGGAGGTATATACCACCTATGCTTACAAATATGTAAAAACCTTCTTCGGTGTCAGACATTTTCCTTAATCTGCAAGTCTTGTTTCGGTAAAGATATTTCAATCTTCGGCTAAGACTATTATTGGTCTAATGTTTCGTTTCTTTTGAGTAAAGATCGTATCCTAGAACTTCAGGTTTCGGTTCGGCCTGGCTATGGATCTACAAGTTTCGGATAAGATTTTTGTCTTATGGTTTTCGGTTCGGCTAAGATTTTTCGATCTTCTGGATAAGATTTTTGTAGTAGTCTTATGTTTCGGCTTAAGATATTACAATCTTCTGGGTTCGGATAAGATTTTTAATGATCTTATGGTTTCGGTTCGGTCAAGATATTTCAATCTTCTGGATTCGGATAAGATTTTTATTGATCTTATAGTTTCGGTTCGATCAAGATATTTCAATCTTCTGGATTCGGATAAGATTTTTATTGATCTTATGGTTTCGGTTTGGTCAAGATATTTCGATCTTCTGGGTTCGGATAAGATTTTTATTGATCTTATGGTTTCGGTTCGGTAAAGATATTTCAATCTTCTGGGTTCGGAAAAGATTTTTATTGATTTAATCTTATGGTTTCGGTTCGGTCAAGATATTTCAATCTTCTGGGTTCGGATAAGATTTTTATTGATCTTTGGTTTGCGTATTTGTCTGCGCAAAAATTTCGGTATTGTTTCTTTCGGTAATTTGGTTTTGGATTATTCGGAATAGACCTTGAAAGGTCCCTGCTCGGGCGCCAATTTGTTATGTACCATGGTTTCAAAGGCTGAGGTATACTCGTCGGAGTCCAGGGTCTAACTAAAGGAGGTACACTTAAACTTTAGTTTTCAAAGCTCTTCCTTTATTAATCATTTATTAGTTCATATAAGGTTTATTTTAGGTTATGTATTGAATTAAAGTGGTTAATTTTGATTCTATGATTTACAGTTTCTTGATTAGATCCTCAATGGTTGGTTTAATTCTGCTGCTTCGACAAAAGGGGTTTCGTCTCCACTGTGAAATCTGCGGTCCAATCTGGTTTCTCGATACTTCAGGGTAGTTTTGGCTTGCGGTTCTATCACTTGATGGTTTTTAGGCTTCCATGCGGAGCTCCTTATGTTCTGGATCGGTCGTACTTTTTTGCAAGGCAATTAGCACCTTTTACCACGGCTTTTAACCGGCTTATCACGGCTCTTAACCGGCTTATCAAAAAAGTGTTTCCACTGGCTATCACGGCTCTTAACCGGCTTATCACAGCTTTTAACCGGCTTATCAACAGTGTTTTCACTGGCTATCACGGCTGTTTACCGGCTTATCACGGCTTTTAACCGGCTTATCACGGCTCTCAACTGGGTTATCACGGCTCTTAACCGGTTTATCACGGCTTTTAACCGGCTTATCACGGCTTTTAACCGGCTTATCACGGCTCTTAACCGGCTTATCACGGCTTTTAACCAGCTTATCACTGCTCTTAACCGGCTTATCACGGCTCTTAAACGGCTTATCAAACAGTGTTTCCACTGGCTATCACGGCTCTTAACCAGCTTATCACGGCTTTTAACCGGCCTATCATGGCTCTTAGCCGGCTTATCACTTTAATCTCCAAGTGAAATATTGATTCTGGCTAGGACCCCTTACCTCTGGTGGGGGGAAGTCGCTAGGTAGTCTCAGTACATTTGTTTACTTTTACTTATTAGTGGTATTTCCCACTTTTACCTCTTACCGTTAATACCCTTATTCCCTTTCCGGACTCTAAGTGACTTTCACGTTTTTCTTCGTGTCCTTTTGCTTATTTAACGGCTTCCCCTCATTAAGAAAGTTGTTAAGATTTAAAGTGTAAATTTTCATACAAATACCCATTTATGATCTGCGTCCGACTCTCCCCTACTCTTGTTCTTGTTATTCATGACATTGCGCGAGTGAGGGTTAAAGTGTAAATTTGCATACAAATACCCATTAATGTTCTGCGTCCGACTCTCCCCTACTCTTGTTCTATAATTTAAGGTACCGCTGTGCGGGGGGGGGGTATGGGTAGGAGAGTGCATGCAGTTAATTTTTCTATAGGCAATACCTAGTTGCCTTTAACTAACCATTGCTCTAGTTATGAATCTACCATAGCTGTACTTTGATCATGCCATTCGAGTGCTCCTCTGCTTAGCTTATAACCTGTTTGGTTGTTGATCACCACAGTAGCATTGTTGTTGTATCGATTTTCTATGCATCGATATGCTGTGTATGCATTGTTGATTGGTAATTCACCACGGTCAATAGAGATATTGTTGTTGGAGTTTCTATGATACAGAATTCATCCTTGCTTGCCATCGTCGTTCTTTTAATCAGTTGATGCTGAGCTATGGTGGTAGGAGGTTCGCTTCGCGAGTGGGACGTAGGTATGGGGGTGGCATCTGGGGGTATTTATTGTTTTTACATTTTATATGTAAGAACACAGTGGTGTTGGTTGGTGTTTTTTTAATTGTTTTTTTTTTTTTTAATTCGTTTTTGTGGGTAGTTGTTGTTGTAGTTCTAATTTCTCTTTTTTTTTGTGGCTAGTTGTGGTAGAAGTGTAATGCTTCATTACAGTATATGTAAAGTAAATTTTCTTAATAATAAAAATTGTCTTGCTTGGTAGAGAAGGGTTGCAGAGTTGTGTTTGCTGATAAGGTGTGTCAGATTTGGAAGGGTGATGTCCAGGTCCAGATTGCAGTAGGTGATTTGATTTCTTCTATGTATGTGTTGCGTCAGCCAAAAAGAGTTCTTGCAGCGGTTCACAAAGAAGATTGTATCTACCAGTGGCATCGAAAGCTTGGACATAGGGATGAGGATGCAATTAAATCCATTAAGTCGAATGAATTGGGTTCAGGTTTGTCAATTAAGGATTGTGGTCTCAAAGAAACCTGCGAAGTTTGTATCCAGGGAAAGTCTGCCAGATTGCCATTTCCAAAAGTATCCAAAAGTGATTCGCAGAGTGTACTCGACTTAGTACACACAGATGTTTGCGGTCTTATGGAGGTGGTCAGTCCAAGTAGTAATCGGTAAATAGTCACGTTCCTCGACGACTATAGTAGATTTACAGCAACGTTCTTGATGCGGCAAAAGTCAAAAGTATTAAGGTCTGACCGTGGTGGCGAGTATACGGGACATAAAGTGCAGCAACATCTAAGGGAACAAGGAGTTAAATCCGAGTTCACAGCAGCGTACTCTCCACAGCAGAACGGCGTTGCCAAAAGACGCAACAGGTCACTTGTTGAAATGTCCAGATGTATGCTGATTGGTTCGAATATAAGTAAGGAGTTCTGGGCAGAAGTAATATTGACGGCAACATACACACATAACAGATTACCAACAAGAGCAACTGCAACAACACCTTTAGAGCTCTGGTATGGATCCAAACCGGATTTTAAACACTTTTCTACGTTTGGTGAAGGCTGTTTTGCACATATTCCCAAAGAAAAGAGGAAAGAGTGGGACAACAAGTCAAAATGTTTAATTTTTGTTGGTAACGATGCGAATTTAAAAGCGTACAGACTTCTAGACACCGGTTCGAAAAAGATAAAAATCAGCAGAGATGTTCATTTTTGAAGTATTGCACCAAAGTGGAGGTGAGTCCAACCAAACGGCAGAGCGTTCCAGAATCCAACAACAAGAACAAAGACGAGATTCCTCAAAGTAACAGCGATGATGATTATTTCGAAGTTGGAATCAAAAGCAGACGCAATAAAGAAAAGGAGGATGAACATTTGGAAACAGATTCGAGTTCTGAAAGCACATTTTACGGTTTCGATGAGTCATTGGATGCATCCCAGAATGAATATGAAAATGAAGTGCCACAGCAAAGAACATAAGCCAGAACAACAAAAGGAAAACCACCAAACAGACTTATCAATGAGGTAAACGTACTTAAGACTATTAAAGAATTCGATCCGACCAGTTTTGAGGAGGCAATATCTTACGACAGAGGTGAATTGTGGAATCGCGCAATGAAGGATGAAATGGATTCCTTATCCGAGAACAGTACTTGGGAGCTGGTGGACCTGCCTGCTGATAAGAAGGCAATCGGTTGTAAGTGGGTGTTCAAGTCCAAACTTAAAAAAAAAAAAAGATTCAAGAGGAGAACTAATTTCATCAGAGTATTGTAGCAGCGAAGATATGTTGGCTGATCTTTTAACCAAACCGTTAACATCAAATAGTGTCTTGGACTTAAGAACAAAATGTGGATTAGTATAACCAGTTTGAAGAGGAGTGTTGGAATAACAAACAAGTTCTATAACTTCAACTGAACATATCTATCTTAAAATTAATATTATCCCTTTCATGTGTATATCGAGTCATCTCTTTCTTATTGCATTCACTTTAATGGTGGATTTTCATGTATCTGCATTTGGTTTCTGCAGTAAAAAAGGGACGCCAAATACAAAATGTATATTTGTTAGATAGAGAGAAAAGATCGAAATGCAGAAGAACTTCATTTCTGCACTATAGGAAAGAGCCATAATGCTGAAATGAAGACGAACATGTTCATATTCTTGATGGTTCTCTTTCACTCACTCAAATTTTTTGTATACATCTGTCCTGCTCTACTTTTCTGCATTTTGCAGATGAAGATACATGTAAATCCACCATAAATTTTCATATCCAACGGATACAAACTTTTCATTCTGTTGTCAACCATTATAGAGTTTACTTGTGCTAATTAAAATACATTTTTCAAACTTATTTGTTTTATCTTTTATTTATCTGGAATACGCTATTAAAGATTCTTAAAGTTCAACATTATCAACATTATCGGTGTGAAAGAAATGAAACAAAAGTTATATTTTATAGCTTATTTATTTTGATTTACAAGAAACTCTGAACATGACTGTCCGCAATTAAAGGTATTAAAGCGCTGTAAGCATTTATGATTGTAGATAATATTATATGCATGTAAGTATCTTACTATTTCTTTTGGGGGTCTTAAATTACCAAAGCTATCAAAATAATTAACATTATAATGGTTTTTGATATAAGCTACCCAATGTGTACCGACTCCACTATTGTTATCTAAATTTACAACTCCACTTTCCATTTTAAATGGTTTGGTTGCCAATGTTTCCCTCATGAAAACACTTCCAAAATTTGGTATATAGTTTTTACCAAAATTAAATATATCAATGTTAGTGAGATGACGGTTGGGTAGCGTTTTTAATAGTTTTTTGATTCTTGTGGTCTTAAAAATACCCCCAAGCCACTTTTATATGGCTTTAGATAAAGACCCTTTCCCTGTTTGAGTTTTATTGTTTCCATAGCTTTATTAGGTATGTCGTTTATTTTCTTCCAACTGTTTTCTACCAATCTTTGAATCCCTTACAGCTTTTACCAATCCTGCAACACCACCCGTTAGAGAACCTACAGCTGATAATCCTGCCAAGATAGGAAGCAATGGTAAAAGTCCTCCAACTTTTGGAATTGGTATTACTCTGGGTAATGTAATACTACTTCGCTTATTCTTAATAATTTTTCTAGCTAAATGTAAAGCAGTCGTGGCTAGTTTATTTGTGTCTTCTATGTTCAAGTTTTTGATTGCTGCTTTAGCTTTTTTCACCCCATTTTTGAATAAATTAGTTTTCTGAATCCGAGAACACTGATGGCTTTTTTGTCTTTGTTTTTAATTGTATACCCATTTCAAGAGAAGATTTAACCTTCATAATGTTCGTAACCAAAAGACTATTTAGTTTTTCTGATAACGATGAATCCTTAGCTTTGAACCTCTGCCAGGATTTTTCTGATAAAATTTTATCAGTTGTATGTCTTTAATTTAAATTATTACTTTTATTGTTTGCCATATCGTGTTCCCGACAAACTTCATCTAGTTGATTGATTCCCCGATGCCTTCTAGCAAGACGCTCCTTAAGTTTAGTCCCGGGGCCATAAAACATTATAAGAGGGCAGATGTAATTCAAATGTAAGCTTGTTTATTAATGAATTAACCAATCCGTTTCCCTGAACTGAATTATTAGAACTGAATGATGTTGTTCCAAAATAAGCATTAATATAACTGTTGTATAAGACGCAAGAAACGATTATGAAATAATGTTTATAATACATGTAGATTTATATTAAAAGCTTCATTCAACAAAATGAAGTTTGTAAGGCAGCAACAATCTATTTGTATACAAAATTTTGATGGGGATGCAAAACAAAAAAAGAATCATGGTCAATTATTTCCTAATAGTATTCGAGGAATAATTGTGCAAAAACTAACGTTATGTTAAGCATTCTTTTAGATGCCAATGGTTTAAAGTTGGAAAACATTTACATATATTCGAATACATTACATCAACCAAAATATGCATAGGTGTCTAAAAAAAACTTATAAAATCAATAAAAGGAATGCATTATTAAGAATTTTCAAATAATTGTGAAATTATGCTGCCATCTAAGACTAAACCAAATTCAGTTTTTATATTTGATGATGTGGCTTGTGAAAAACAAAATACTATAAGAGAATATTTCTGTATGGGGCGTCATAGCGGAGTAGAAAGCTTCTACTTATGTGTAAATCATATACATACATTCCAAAACAATTGATTCGAGATAACGCTAATTGTATAATTCTCTTCAAGCAAGATGATCTTAATTTGAAACATATTTATAGTCATCACATAAATTCAGATATGTCATTTAAACAATTTAAAGAGCTAAGTTCCGAGTGCTGGAAAGAGTTGTATGGGTTTCTAGTTATTGATAAAGATAGTTGCGTTAAAAATGGTGGGTATAAAAATCATTTAAAGAAACAGTAATCTTATAAATCGAAACAGTCATTATACTACGTTTTCACCTACCACTTAATCCGGATTTAAGTGGATTTTACCATAATGTTCTTTGAAATCTTCCATTTCCCATACAAAGTATAATCTCCTCAAACAAAGATTAGAAATTAATCTCATCGAAATCTTCTTGGAAGCAGGAGAATGTCAAAACAAACAAACCTTATTTCGTGGAAACTATAAATTGCATGTTAAATACTACCTATAACTAATAAAATAAATAACTTACAGATGATGGAACCAAATCAAATAAAAAAAAAAACAGGAAAACGTGGGCACCATTAGACCAGTCTCCCGCAGCGTTGAGATGCTCGAGAAATTGATGGCAACCGGCTCACTGTGGCGCCTTTTTGCAAAAGTGCTTGCAAAATTCAATTTTCGTGTATGCTTTAAATCCAAAACTAATTTGTTTACTGGATTTTAGAAAATATTGGAAGCTTCTAAATCCGAAAAAAATTTTAAAATCGGTCGAAGGATTCGAATGTTACAGGTAGTCAAAGTTTCGTTATTTTTAAAATCAAAGAAAAAACATTTGTTTTATGAAAAGTTTCAGAGTTTCGAGGCTAAAATCAAAAAACTTGTTTAAAAATTATATTTTTTTTTATTTGAGCTTGTAAAAAGGACCATTTGTATTGCAATTATGGTCCATTTTTTTTTTTTTTTTTTTATTTCAAAGTTTTAAGATTTTTGAAAGGCAGTTTTTGGCTCAATTGTTTGACTTTGAGTTGAGTTATAAAAAATCCTTTAAGAGCCTTTGGCCTAAACTCAACGGAAATGTAATCTTTGACTATTTCTGAAACATTTACTAAGAAAATCAGCTGCCCGTTTTTGCCCATTTGCGTTTTAGAGAGATTTTATTAAAGAAGGTTATTTTTACTCATTTATGACTTTTTTTTTATATATCTCTTATTATATCCTTAAAAATGCAAGTGGTCATAAAAACATTATTTTTACATGTAAAAATGTATTCTTAACTACATATAATAAATATTTTATGGTCCTATGGTCATTTTTTGAATACCTCAAATTTAAAGAATTAGGACATGGGTATGGCCAGGTAATATTTTTGTATGATAAATCAGGTAGCTTTCGTGATTTGTAAAAATCTATTAATTTTTATGGCAGATCAAGTAATCCTTTTTAATTAATGCAATAAGAATGTTAGGTACCTACACATATTATCATCTCAAAATAAGTAGGTATATAAATATAATTTTTTTTTTTAAATGATTAGTTATAAAGTAAACACGTCATTGATAAGTCATAGACACTACTTATATTTTAACAAACAAATTATTTTAAAAGAACTTAAAAATGGAAATTTCCTATAGTGATCTAGTTGACATTTTTTTCGATAAAAAGCATACAGAAGAAGAATTCATCACAGGTGTAAAAAATAAATATAACCTTATAGCTGACAATTGGTCACTTACAGGAATAGCTAACTTCGATAAAAAGTTTTCATCATTTTATATAAACGCTAAGTCAAAATGGAATGCAGCCAATAGAACAAAACTCAATTTTTTAAAGAAAAATGTTTGTTGGCTGTCAAATGTTCTGTGCATTGATTTTGAAATGACAGATGAAACGGATAGTTTACCAAGTACATCAAATAATTCTAGAGGAAGGCCAAGGAAATCTATAACGGAGTGCTCGTCATTTACCAAGAATCAGAAATTGATCAATGCTACTGAAGACATCACCACTGAAAATCTTTCAACAGCCTTAGTTATAAAGTATAATAAGGATCATGAGAAGCGTAAGGCCGATATAACCAAGGCAGTATCAGTAGCAAGTCCACTACGACTTAAAAGGATAGAAGAAAGCATTCGCACTCCTCAAAAAGATCATATCATGTATGATAGTGCAAACGCCTTAGCCTTGTTTATGGATCTGGGACTAACAAAAGAAAAGTATGGAATTTTAAGAAGTTCCTTAATGAGACACAACGTAAATGTTCTCCCATCTTATAAGACCATAACACTCACGAAAAAAGCATCAGTTCCAGATAATTGTGAAGTAACAGAAACATCTGCTAGAGTCAGCCTTCAAGACACCTTAGATCACACAACAAGAAGAATTTTGGAAACCAAGAGTGAACCGGAATTAATTGGACTTCCAAGAAGGCTGACGTTACAAAGCAAGTGGGGCTGTGATGGATCATCTGGGCAAAGTGCCTATAAACAAAAAATAGTAACACATGATGGTGAAACAATAACGGATGCAAACATGTTTATGGCCTCAATAGTTCCCCTGAGACTTAAGTGTTCCAATAGTGAATATTGGAAAAACCCTCGCCCATCATCAGTTCATTTTTGCCGACCAATAATGTTCCAGTATGCAAAGGAAACTGCAGATCTTATAAGGAGCACAGTGAATGAAATCAAAACCCAAATCGCTGATCTTCAACCTTTTGAATATAAGGTTAATGACGAAGTAACTATTCTTGTTAACCACGAACTATTTTTAACGATGATTGACGGAAAAGTGTTGAATGAAATCACTGAAACAAAGTCGACACGGTCATGTCCCATTTGCAAAAGAACGCAAAAAAACTTCAACAATGAAGAAGAGTCAAGAAATGATGAAATGATGAAATGATGTAATTATACGAATATGGAATATCTCCATTACATGCCAGAATCAGATCCATGGAGTTCATTTTAAAACTTGCGTATACGCTCAAACAAGATGGAGAAAATATTGATGAAAGTATTGGAGCTAAGGAGGCAGTAAAAATAACGAAGCAGGATATCCAAAGGAAATTTCGCGAGGAAATGGGACTCGATGTGGATAAACCAAAACAAGGATTTGGAAATACTAACGATGGAAATACATCGAGAAGATTTTTCGCAGAACCAGATGTAACAGCTCGTATAACTGGAGTCAATATGGAGTTGATAAGAAGGCTTCAAGTAATACTTAACGTTCTAAACTGCAGAGAAAATGTTGACGGCTCGAAGTTTGGAGTTTATGCAATGGAAACAACAAATTTATTAAAAGAAAAGTATCCCGAAAAGCACCTTACACCTACTCTTCATAAAATGTTGATCACCCTGTAAAGCATTTTCCTTAAATTGTATTATTTTATAGCACCTTGCACACTATCTCTATACCTTGACTAAAAATATACCACTGAAGTAGTATATTTTCAGTCTTATGTTGAGTAAAATAATAAAAAAAAGGCTTTTGGTATACATACAGAAATATTAAAATTTTTTTGTTTGTTTACTTTTAAACACCACTGTGACTTTTTTTGACTTTAAGGCACCCTGTTCTTACTTCAGGCATTTACTATTGACATTTTTTGAGGTAAAATATTATGTGCATTTTCTATTGGGAGAAAGTCGTATTTCAGCAGAAAATTCTGAAACACCCAGTAAATATTTTTTCTTAAAATTCACAAAATTTATAGCTTTGGAATTTTCCTTCAAGCTGAAAAAAAAATGATCTCGATATCTTTATTTGTTTACGAGCTATGATTTTTGCAACCAAAAAAGTCAATATGCGCCACTGTGGCTGTTGCGAGACAAGAGGATGTAGGGTGAGGAAGAAGTGTAAAAATGTCAGACTTTATTTTCAGGATGTCGAGCACTGTCTAGGAATTAATTTTGTGTGTATATATATATATATATATATATATATATATATATGTTTATTGAACAAAATAATATTTATAATTTGACTTATAACTAGTTAGATACGATGATATTATACATTTATTGGAACATAGGGGGCCTAATCTTATACTTCGTCTTAAATTTAAAGGATTATAAAATATAAAATACATGTCAAAAAATTAAATCTAAAAATCGGCTGACTTTATGGTCCTCGGGGTGTTCCGTCCCGGTTGTCAAGTTGTGGTTTTGGTGGGGGGATGGGTTGGCATTTAGCCGCGGTGATATGCTGACACTGTGTCAGCGTAGAACGAAACTGCTGGCTCGTTGCACGTGATGATGTTGTCAACCAGGATTTCCATCGTACTGAGGTATCTCGGCTCGAAGTGTCGCTGATGAGTGGCCATCCTTCTCATCAGTTGATTTGGGTGACTGTAAGTGAGTCCTACAAGCTTCTTTGCTTGAAGCAGTAGGTACCTGTCCAGAGGGATGATGCTCACCTCTGTGTAAAGACGCTCGTTGCTGTGATGTCTCATTCGCTGCCGATCAAAATGTAGTCCGGTACAAATCCTTAGTAACTTTCTTTCGAACATTTGAAGTTCCTTCATGGCCGTCTTCGAGATGGAGAACCAGGCTGGGAAGGAATAGCTGATTATAGGCCGCAGGAGTTGCTTGTACATAAGTATTTTCGTCTTCTGGCTTAGTCCGTTTCTGCGTCTCATCAATGGGTGGAGTCGGTGGAAGGCCCAGTTGGCTTTTTTGAGGACGTTTCGTGAGTTTGGGTTGAACCTTAAAAACTCGTTGAAGTGGATGCCTAGGTACTTCACGTTCTTTTTAGCTGCTATTGTAGATCCCTCCGGAAGTTTCAAAATCAGACTTTTGTACTTGGCTGCGCTGCAACTACCTCTACTGGGTCTCCTGAAACACACAAGCTCCGATTTGGAGGTGTTTATCCGGATGCCCCATTTCTTGTAGAAGGCGTAGAGTCTATTGACGTGGTGCTCAACTTTTCGTAACGCTACCAGAGGAGACATCGAGGCGGCATACGTAAGGGAGTCATCAGCATACAGGAGATATTCGCATCCAGATGGCAATGGTTGGTCAGATGTCATCAGGCTGTAGAGGAAGGGTCCTAGCTTCGAACCTTGGGCAACTCCGGCTTTGATGTTCTTCACTTGTGATTTGCAGTTGTCCATTTGTACGTAGAATTTTCTGGAAGAAAGAAAAGAAAAAAGAATTTTTATTAGTGACGGGGGTAAATGTAATACGCGAAGCTTATGGATAAGGGCGTCAGTCCATACGCTGTCGAATGCTTTCTCGACATCCAGAAAGCATCCAACGGTGACACGATGGTTGTTGAGCGCTACGGTGATGTCATGCTGGAACTTCAGGAGCGGATGCAAAGTGAAGTGCTTTTCCCTAAAGCCAAACTGCATGTCCGGGATGATGGCGTTTTCGCTGCAAAACCTCTTTAGTCTACGAAGTAATAATTCTTCCAGTATTTTACTTATGTTGTTCAGAAGCGAGATCGGCCTGTAATTGGACACACGATTGTTAGTGCCTTTCTTCGGGATGGCCACGATCTTAGCTGTTTTCCACCTTTGGGGGAAGAAGCAGTTATTGATGCAGTTGTTCATGATGATAGTTAAAAGGATTATCACTGCATGTGGCAGCCTCTTCAGGATGTAGTTTGAGACTCCGTCTGGTCCGGCTGACTTTTTTGGCTTTGAATTCCCGATGATGTCTGCTACCTCCTCCATATTGCAGAGATGTGTGCTATCCGTTGGTTCACTTGCCGGGTTGGAGTCACTAAACACGACGCTTTCCGGATTTTGCCGCAGGGTTTGCTAAATGGATGCTTCGACTTCGTTCAGAAACGCTGGATCATCAGGTGGGTTCGGTGTGAAGTTTCCCTCGAAATATTTGGCGAACATTTCCACTTTGTCCTGTGTTGATGATACTTCAATATTGTTGTGAATAAGAATTTCCGGAATTGGAGCCTGTTTTCCAACGATTTTATTAATGTTCTTGAAAGCTTCTGGTCCTGGCTTGATTGCTTGTAGCCGCTTCTGGAACTGGATGTTGTTATGCTGCTGCACAGAGTTTCGGAACATGACGTTGACACATTGCAACTCGCTCCAAACCGTCCGGTAGTTGCTGTTGGTGGTGTTCAGCTCTCTCTCTGATGTATCCTTTGGAGCCGTTTCCTCAGCCGCTGTCCGTATGCGTACATATTCTGTATGTACACGGGAAGATGTTGGTACTTATCCCTTGACGTCCTAGGCCGCTTTTGGACTTCCAATGCATCGCAGACAGCTTGCTCTAGACCATCTACAGCAGCGTCTATTTCACTGTCTAGCAGGTTCCGGTTTGAAGGTTGAAGCGTTATATTTTCTTCAATGTCCCGTGGGAGTTGTTCAGCATCCAGTCGTCTATAATTAATAAAGTTCTCTGTTGGCTCTATTGCTAGGCAGATGGGTTGGTGGAGCTTTGATGCTAAGCTGAACAGCTTCATGATCCGAGTCGCTGTTCACAAGTTTTCAGGTGTAGTTGCTGATTTCTGGAAGTAAATAAACAAAATTAGAAGTTGAAATAAAAAAATCTAATGTAGATGGTGTTCGGGGAAAAGTTGGTTTAGGTTGGGAAACAACCACCAATGAATGCTGGTCCTGGTAAGCGTCCAACCAGTCTGCAATCGCTTTTCCCTCGGGTGAAACTGTGGTATCCAGCCAAAGGTGATGTCTTGTAATTTTGTGTAAGTATTAATAAAAAAAAACTATAAATTGCATGTTAAATACTACCTATAACTTATAAAATAAATAACTTACAGATAATGGAACCAAATCAAACAAAAAAAAAACTGTGGAAAACGTGGGGACGATTGGACCAGTCTCCCGCAGCGTTGAGAGGCTCGGGAAATTGATGGCCACCGGCTATTGCGAGACAAGAGGATGTTGGAAGTGTAATGGAAGAGGAAGGCTAAAAGGAAATGGACCGGGAAGGAATGGAATGCCAAGTTCCAAAGGACGCAGCCTGCTCGCGAGGCTCGGCAGTTAGCTCCCCGGAATGGGGGGGGGGATCTTGCCCCCGAAACTTGGCCTCACCTCCCAATAAAACACTTATCAGGCCTAAAAAAAAAACAAACTGGAAAGACCGCGGACGGATTTCACCACACTAGGGACCTGCTGATGTCAGTGCAGCATGGCCTAATCCCACCCAACCTGGAAGCTTGTGAACCTTATTTTAAACTTCCCCAAACGACCTAAGCATACCGTTAAAGAGTCACTACATTATCACCGTAACGATGCGCCATCCATCCGCACCCCTGAAAATTTTCTCTTTAAAAAAGCATGCTTTGCTTTAGCAAAACAATCACAACACCAAATTTCTCAAAAATAAGAATTTACAAAAAATATTTATTGTTAAAACGATCGATCATTAACATTCACATTAAATCAAAAAAAGGAATAAGTACTTCCTCAACTTGTGTACCATAATTATCTTATTAAATTTAACGTGCTTTTTTGCACCTTCGATATAGTCGCGATTTTGGTACCCCCTGCCTAAAAAACTCGTTTAAAGTTTGAGGATTCGACACCAACTAATAACACCATATAGGCATATATGCATGTATATATATATTTTATATTTTTTTCTTGTATACGAAAACGGAGTTGAAATTTCTTTACAGAGGCACACAAAAAGGGATGTTTACATAAAAATTTAAATCTAAAAATATTAAGGTTTAAAATCCTCGACAGAAAAATATTACAAAAAGAATAAAGTACCAGAAGGTTTTTTTTTACAACGAAATGAAAATGTTTGATTCTTCTTACAATATCGAACTATAGTCAAAGTGAAAATAGGACAAGTATTCTTGAGCATGAATATCTTTCTTTTTCTTTTCTTTTATTTTAGCAACTTTGCGTACTCAGGAGAGTTCGAAACAATGATTGGAATTACTGTTAATTGGTCGAAACACAGTTTTGGAGTATTTGGTTTGATTTGAAAAAGTTTATAAAAGGATGTTTTCAAAATAAATTAAGGTGAATTATTCTATACTTGCATAAATTGAACGTAACTCTTAAACGTTTGTTAATTGCATGGGTAATTTTAAATTGTATCTTTTTGTTAATAGTAAGTAATTTTACTTTTATGAAAGGATAAGTTATTATAAGTTTTAACTAGTTTTAGGTAATTTTAAAAGAAATTTATTTCAAATTTTTAGTTTGAAGTTTTAACTTTTATGTAGAGGTAGGTAGTATTTTTTTTTTGATAGTTTTAGTTTTTCAACAGTTGTAGGTAATTCTTAAGAACTTTAAATTGTAACTTTAGATTTTCAGTTTTAACTTTTATATAGAGGTAAGTATTTTTTTTTGGGTAGTTTTAATTTTTCAACCATTGTAAATTATGTTATTTTTAACTCTTGTTGTTTTTTTTTCTCTATAATTGATATTGTAGAAGGTAGTTAAAAGTGTGTATCTTTGTACTAGATTTAAGTTAGAATTTTATAAAAAAAAATGTTGATTTTTCACTTTTTTTTTCTGGTTTGACTCACGTGACCTGTTATTTTTCTCTGGGTTGGTAGATTTTTCTTGACTTTTATTTTCTACTCCTGCAGCTGGGACCTTAGTTAAGTTGGTCGAGGGTGTTACCCTTGTTGAACTGGTTAGGTTAGAAAGGCAGGGCTAAAGAGCGGGAAACCATCTAAAAAAAGTCCCAGGAAGGCACTCCAGCAAGGAAAATGTAGGGGCGGCCCAAGCTTTCTTCTGCCTTTGACCGCCAAACGAACCCTGACAAAACAAAGTTGGAAGTTCTTTTTTTTTATATAGCATTCACAATTTCTTCGCTCTCAAACTCACCTTCAGGTATCTAAATTTTCTTCCTGCCACCTAAATGTTGTTAGGTTTAAAGGTTGTTCGTGCCTCAGCGACGGTAACGGGGACCAAAAAGGAAAAACACTTGGGTATTGTACCTTACAGGTGCACTAAAGACACAAAAAAAAGGTTGAGGCATTATCTCTAAGGAACCTTTATCACCACTTTGGATTTTTGTCTTTTTGTTATAGACTTACACTTTCAATAATTTAAACAAAAAACAAAATTTAATAATTTTTTTTTTCTTTACACTTCAAATTTTCACCGATTGACACTTGTAGGTTAGAGAGTGGATCTTTCCATACCGGCTGACGACACAAAATTATCTGACTCAATTCTAGTTTCTATCAGTAGAGGGAGAGCGAGAGGTTTCGGGAAGTGAACATTCCCCTTCTTTTCCAATAACCACTAGCACGGTACAATCATCCGATCTCATGTCCATATCCAATCCCCCCGTTATTCCGTGCCTGTGTTGTGTCGAACACATAATTCCAATATCGGTTTTGGTTGAAAACCTAGATCGAAAACACAAGTTTTCTCATACATTTATGCTAAACCACAAGTTTTGATAAAACACAAGTTTTAAATAAAACCTGTCCAAAACATGTTGGATTTGCAGGACGAACTAAACAAACACACCTTGTGAAACATTCAGCGCTCAATAAATGCAGAAAAATATTTTTTCTGCTGGAACACAAGAGAGCGCGACGCAGTGTCGCGCATCCTTACTACTACGTGAAATTGATCGGTTAAGAAATAAATTAATTATAACGAATCAGGATGGATTGTACTTCCATTATTAAATTCCAATATTAATAAATTGTCTTTTAATTGCACATAAAACATTTGATTTTCCTTTTTCTGTGGCACTGACAATTTTCAAAGCGGCGCGGCCCTTCCTCGCAACCATTGTGTTTAAGCAAAACAAATGAAATGTCAAATGAAAACTTGTAAATTTTCGGTGTGAACGCATTTCAAGTTTTCGTAAACCAATTGCCGAAAACCTGGTTTTGGGTTTGGTGCGAAAAGGCGATAAGTATTTTACTTGATGCAATTATTATAGCGTTAACTAAATATAATTTTATTTTTATATCAGGTTCGATAGGCGCCAACTACAACTCAACACTCCACAACACCAATGGCTCAGGATCCACCAGAACCCCCCGGGCAGTCGGTCTATACCGGAGAGGAATTCCTCCAAGAATCAACTAGCGTTCCACATGATGGGAATATTTTGAGGGTGCTACTCGCGGTAACACCAGGAACATCCAAGCATTGCTCCATCGTCGGGTTATCGTAAAGACGCCAAATAATCCCTCTAATGAGCGCGAACTCACCGGAGTTGTCATCCATATGGATGCACAGAACTATCAAACAGCGCAACATCTTCAATGGGTAATTCCATCATACGACATATGGAAATGAACCAAACTATGTGGATCGCCCTATTGCCGGAGACCCTCGCACCCATTCCACATGGAATCAAAGACACCCTGCTCTCCGTCATCTTGGCTTCACCCACGAAGTGATTCAACGTGAGGCTTTAGGGCCTTTAGTGTTTCGGTTGGTGTTTTCGTGGGGAAAATACCACCCTATCAAGCCGGGCATACATACCACTATCGCCTGAGTTATTTACTCAAAAAAAATGTGTGGATAGGAAAAGTATGATTAAATAATTTTAATGGTTAAATAACTAAATCTGAAGCTAGACTACTATCACAGTTTAGGCTGATGGTGAATAAATAAATCTAAAGCTAGGGTAATATAATTAAAAACTATCAGAAAATTGATATCACAGATGAGTATTTTTATCACAGGTATGTATATATGAACATATATGGTCGGAGATCGTTTGACCTTTGGAATTTATCAATGGAATTTGGCATGCATCAAATAATATTATCCAGTATCGAGTAATTGGGTGGTAATTTACTACATGATAGGAGAGTTTCAGGTAGGCACTACGATAGCAACTTATTGTTTTGATTAACACCTATAACCGTGGAGTATCAGTTACTATGCGCAAAAACTAAAATCTAACAAATACAGTGTGTAAAGGTCATGTGCAACAATTTAATAAATAAACAAATAAAATCTTCAAAGATCAGGTACTAAGTGTAAATAAAAAACATCCTAAAGCTAACAGGTATGGTGTGCGAAGTGCAGGTGTAATGAAATAACAAGTCATTAATCGAAAGCAACTCTCAGGTGACCTTGAATTTTAAAAACATGGTTGTTCCTTATTTATCAGGTACGTTGTGGGGAGTTATACCGTAGGTTTTGAAATTCTTTTAAAATGTACGTCCGTATTGCGGTTGAGATCGTACGGGTTACTTGAAGAACCGTAAAAAAATCTATTTTTAATTGGAAGGATTTGTGTAAGGCACCGTATAGGTGTTTATAAATAAACAAGGTAATATATAAATGAGTAAATAAATAAATAAGTAATAAAGTATAAATAAAAGAGGAAAAAAAAACTATCACAGAAGTTGTATCATAATTGAATAAAGTTTTATCACAGATGGAAAGTATCGCAGTTCACTATGGCGAAGGTGAATAAATTGGAGTCTTAGGAACGCCTTCCGTTAAGGATAAACAATTTCACATACGTACATTTAACTTCTTTCTGGAACAAAGGAGGATAAATTGATTCAATAATTTTACAGTCTTATATCTCTGGTACTGTAGGTCAATTAAACGGTCTTACAACTTATACTATATAGGAGCTAAGTCTAAAATAAATAAATAAAGGTTTGCAATAAAGTTCAGGTACTATGTGACGAATAAATAGGTAAAATAAATTATTTTCAGATTGCTCTATTCGGTACTTAGGTAAAAGTTAATGATTTGTAATTGGCTATCAGGTCCAGTCGTGAATGAACTTAATGGAGTTCTAGATTTGGTTTTGTTTTATACAGTTATCGTTATAGGAGTTATCGCTTCTGACTATTATAGACCCTGGGTAAGATTACTGCTTGAGGTCTTTGGCGTGGAATATGCCAATATTTTGTTGTCCAGATAGATTCTCTACTTCATACATTTGGTTGCCGACTTGTCTCACTATGCGGTATTTTATGTATTTAGGCGAAAGCTTGGCTGACAAGTACTTGGACGAATCACTTAGTATAAAGTTCTTCCGGTATACTTCCTGACCGGGTATAAATTTAACATTTCTAGTGCGGGTGTTATACGTTTTGGCTGATCTATCATTGGCTTTTAAGATATTTTCGCGTATCTGATCCCTTATGCACTGCAATCGACTTTGTCGGGGAAGAGTCAACAGCTCGTTGTCGTCCACTGCGTTCAGTTTCCGGGCCAGTTCATAGCCGCTTCCGTGCGTAACCATATTAGTGGCAAATAAAGCATAGTATGGTGACACACCGATGGAGCTATGAACTGAACTCCTCAAGGCACATGCGATATCGCAGAGGTGAAGATCCCATTCACGTTGGTCAGTTTTTAAGTATGAGCGGATGGCCGCTAACAACGTGCGGTTAACCCTCTCCGACGCATTCGACTGCGGAGCATAGTTGGCTGTTTTAAAGTGTCTGATAGCATAGTTAGACAAAAACTTTTGAAAATCATTGGCCAAAAATTGCTTTCGATTATCAAGGTGTATGATGTTTGGAACACCAAACATACTGAAAATATCTTCTCGCAAAAATTTAACGATACTTGAGGTGTTCGCTTCCTCAAGGCTTTTAAAAATACAAATTTAGACAAATGGTCTAAGACGATGAACACATAGGCGTTTCCTGATTTGGATCTCGGGTAAGGACCTAAAAAATCAACATACAATTTTTCAAACGGACGATTGGAACAGTAAGAAGTGACAATAGGTGGTCGAGAAACTTGATTTGTTGCCTTACATTCTTTGCACACTGAACAATTAGATACATATTGGCGAATTTGAACCGTCATATTTGGCCAATGAAAATCTTGACGAATTCTATGGAGCGTTTTTGAAATTCTCTCGTGAGCAACTTTTGGAGGGTTATGGGCCTTGGAGATTATTTCTTCAGTAAGCCCGGATGGTATCCACAATAACCACGAATGTTCGAGCATTACTCCATCGCTTTCGCATCTTAACGCACGCTTATAAACAAAACCTACTACTTTCAAATCCGGCAATTCTTCGGGATGTGATTTAATTGTCTCAATAAGACTAGTATACTCTTCTGAGTGAAATTCCTCGGATTCCAGATCTACTAGAGGCACTACTTCTTCAAGCACCAGAGAATCCACATGTACCCGAGAAAGAGTATCTGGTACAACATTTAACGTCCCTTTTCGGTGTTGTATGTCGAAGACATAGGACTGCAACAAAAGACTCCACCTGGCGAGTTTTCCGCTCAGGTCTTTCATACTCATCAACCATTTAAGGCTGGAATGATCAGTTATTACCGTGACGTCCATGCCCTCGACATACGGCCTAAACTTTTTCACGGCCATCACCGCAGCCATACACTCTCTCTCGGTCACACTGTAATTTCTCTGGCACTTGTTAAGTTAAAGAAGTACGTGATCGGAGTTTCTTCGTCGTTATCCTTCTTCTGAAACAGAACTGCTCCTATCCCCGTATCCGACGCATCACACTGGATGTAAAATTTTCTAGTAAAGTCGGGATGGGACAATACAGGTGCCGTAGCAAGAGCTGTTTTAAGTTTTCAAATGCTTCCAGCGCCTCTCCCGTCATTTGGAATTTTCCGTTTTTTCTTCAGCAGGTCCGTCAAGGGGGCAGTCAGGCTCGAAAAATCTGGAATAAACTTGCGATACCACCCTGCTAGACCAAGCAGCCTCCGAACCTGACGAGAGGTTTTGGGAACAGGAACATCTACTATTGCCTCCACCTTCGCCGGATCGGTTTTGAGTTTCCCATCACCAACAATGAAGCCCAAATACTTGAAGCAGAACTTGGATTTGTTCATGTTGATGGTGAGATTGGCTTTTCGTAAACACTCAGCTACTTCATCTATCAAGGCAATATGGGTTTGAAAATCTAGTGCCATGACAAGCAAGTCGTATAGATACACAAAAACGTGATCCCTAAGTCGTGCAGGAATTACCTTGTCCATTAACTGGCATAACCTTTGGGCAGCATTGCACAACCCAAAAGGCATGACAGTAAATTGGTACAAGGGTCTTCCCGGTACCGCAAAGGCAGTCTTTTCCATACTCTGTTTCTCCAGCGGTATTTGCCAAAATGCTTCCTTGAGGTCGATACTACTAATGTAGAAAGTGTCTGGTAGCCGGCTGAGAAGCCCCTCGATATGGGGGAGAGGATTAGCGTTTTTCTTCGTCAGTGAATTCATCTTGCGAGAATCCAGACAAAGTCGATTCTTGCCTGGTTTTCGCAAGAGAACCACTGGCGAACACCACGGACTCTCGCTCTCCTCGATAACGCCGAGGCTCAACACCGGTCTAGCACTTCATACAAGATGGTTTGTACCGCTGGCGAGACAGGTTAGTGACGCTGTTTCACAGGGGCTGCGTCCCCTGTATCTATCACATGTTCCATTAGTGTTGTTTTACCGAGACCATCGCGGTCAAAACACAGACATTTCTGCCTGACTGCATCCAATCTGGCCTGCTGTTCCGGAGACAACTGGTGAGCGTTTGAAAGACTGGCTTCCTCTGTCATCGAAATCGAACTTATTATGTTGGGGGCGAGCTTGAAAGTACGCCAAAAGTCGACTCCCAAATACAAGTCTTGGTCCAAGGTAGGAACCAGGAAAAACGTTGTTTGTTTTTCTTCTTCTTTGTATTTCACCGAAGCCATTATTTTTCCTACTATATTTTGACTTTTTCCGTCCGCCGTTTTAATTCCTGATTTAAGTGGTATTACTGGAACCTTAAGATCGTGGACCATTTGTAAACAATTTTTGCCCAGAATGCTTATACTGGCTCCACTGTCTAATAAACCTAACAGTTTTTTTCCACCGATAATAATACTAGCGTAAAGTCTAGGGTCAGAATTCACTTCTAATATAGTGGACAATATCTTCGCTCTTTGCTCTTTCCTAACTCGATACCTTTCTATTGTCATTAAAATACTAGCGGACACTATACCTTGATGGCTATTAAAAATTCTATCTCGGGCCTGTTTATATTCTAATATTCTTTGATGTAGGGGTTTTAAATGAGGGGGGTCGGGCTTACAATAATTTTGTTTTCTTTTTCCTTATTTGGTCGCTTTAAAATTTGTATTTTGTTATTTTCTCTTTCAGGTTGATTGTCATGTAAAGTTTCGTTGGATTGGCGGTGCTTTTCTGAAAATTTTACTATTGGGGATTTTGGACTTGAGTCGAACGCGACTCCTCAGAAGACTTCGCATTCTTCGACCGGTTTTCCGGGCTATATTTTGGGCAGAAAGGAGTTTTCACCCCCTCATTACCACACTTGTAACAAAATACGCTGAGAACCTCAGAACCACATTCAAAATAGGTGTGACCGGGAGCTTTGCAGTTCCAGCAGATCAACTTAGTGGCATCCGCATATTTCCGTGGAGGAATTTTTGGACGGGCTCCGCCCACTTGAAAAGCTGCCACTTGCTCATCTGCTGGAAACTGCTCTTCCTCATCGTATTCAAGTTCATTGGCCGTAAACTTTCCCGCCGGCTTGAATGATTTTTGATAAGTCGGATCCCTCCTCGGAAAATAAACCTCCGCATCTTTGCACGCATGCCTCAACTGATCCATGGTAAATAGAGCCATTGGAAACACTAACGTTCTGAGCTTTTCGTGTAGATTTTTTTACCACATCCACTTCGGGTATCTGGATCCTCAACTGCGACTTCATCTTGTTTATGGCCGCGAAATAGTCGTCGATGCTCTCACCATAAGCTTGCTTCCGCTCCATAATGTCACGCATAATTTCATAATCCGAATTAAGATTTCGGAATTGGCGCATTAAGGCGTCCTACAACATTGGCCAATCTGGATTATAATTATTTCTCAGGAACTGCCAGAACCATTCGTAGGCTTCTCCTTTCAGCATCAGATGAAAATCACGTAGAATTATGGACCAATGACATCTATGGTGGACTTGAAGCCTTTCCACCTGCAAGATATAGTCTTCTACCGTTTGATGTTCAGGCTTTCCGTTAAACGTGATGTTCCATTTATCAATCCTAACGGGTTCCTTACTAGGACGATAATCGGTGTTGAAATGCGGTGGAGGTTGACTAAATACCGGATTGGGTGGGTCTCTGGGTGTTTGGAAGAAGTAATTATCAGGGCTCGTTTTGCCTATAATCTGCCGGCGCTACAAAAGCTCTATACCTCGGATCATATTGAGGTTGCGGTTGAATTGGTGGCTGAACCGGATGCTGAGACTCCGAGGAGGGAACCTCTGATCTTGGTGGCTGGTGGACTGACAGACCTGCTCGACTCAGGCTTAATTCCCTTATCAGCACTCCGATTTGTGTTTGAATCTCGCCTTTTAGCGTATTGGTAATTTCAGACCTTACCGAGGTTTGATAAGACGATAACGCATTTACAATGGCGAGGTTAATGTTTGCCTTAAGATCTTCAGGGACTATGACCCTATCCCTACCACTACCCCTAGGCCTATTTGTCGCGGTTTCGAAAAGTTTTTTCGACGTACCAGTATCGTTCGAGGTAGCGTAATGGTTAGTGCGTTCGACTGTCACGCTGGAGGTCTGGGATCGCTTCCCAGCCTCGTCCACCTAAAAACTAAAAAGTTTTTTTTCAGGGCTACTGCCTCTTGCGAGGAATTGACAACTCCTCCAAGAGTATCACTTGTCACGAATAAGTGCTTCTCGTTTAGCCGTTCGGATTCGGCATAAAATTGTAGGTCCCTTCCATTCCTGTCGAGAGGCGCACACAGGAATGGTTGCGAGTTGTTAGTCACTAGGCCCTGGTTCTTCATGAGCCGTTGTGCCACCCGATTTATTTATTTTTTATTTTAGTATCGTTCGAGGCGAACCTAGGATCGTTGGTTCTAGGAACCCTAGGCGCTAGTCGTTTGACAGTGGCTCCCTGATCGCTTAAACTACTGTAAGAGGGTGGTGTGATTGAATCAATGGAGGTGTTAGGTAAATTCGGTGGTAACTGAGCCGCTGCCCTGGCAGAACCGAATGGCGGAGGAGGTGGATACTGCATACTCGGTGCTGAAGGAGAACGTTGAACCAGTGGCACTTCTCTATGTCATAAGCCAACTCTTGATTTCTATTGACTGGTTCTATTTCCGCATCTCATATCAATCTTCGTAATCTTTCCTCTTCGTCACTATTGTGTACCGCCATTTTAAAAAAACGAGTGAACTAAACTTCTTTTCAAAAAAAAAAAAAAAAAAAACCCTAAAATAGGTGAGTTTTGAGAAGCCAAAAGAAACGGTGACGTGTCTTTACAAAAATAATAAAAAAACGATTTTCAAAAACTTTCAAAAAATCAAAGAATTTTTCAAAACTTGTAGAAAGTTCTTTGAAACGAAGGAACAAGAACACTAAATGAACAATGAAAGTATTTATAAACTTGACTTTAAATAAGGTTCTTACAAATAGGAAAACGTCTATTAAAGAATGTATTCTTTAAACAATTGAAATATTAACGAAGTCTTATAACAAAACAAAACGATAAATAATTTGGAAAATTACTCTAAAAAAAAAAAACGACGAAACTATCTCCAATTTAACGGTAAATATTATTGTAGGATAGAAACTAAAATTATACTTAATCAAAAAGTATAATATAGTTTAATACCTACTAACTATAAACTTAATTTTAATCTTTTTTAAAAGTTTTTCGGTTACCCAATAACGTGAATAGGAATATTTTGAAAATCTAATGAAAAAAAAATATTACACGAAGAACAACAATTGTATTAAACAAAAAAATTAGTTTTTTGGAAACTTAAAAACTTAAGTTTAGAAAAACTTGAACAAATAATTTTATGAAAATCTTAACGATAATAAATTTTAAGTTTGGAAACCCAAACGAAAATATTTCAAGAGAACTAAAAAAAAAAACAAAACTAAATATGAACTATACGATGAACAAAAGTTTAAGTACCAATTGGTAACAAACGAAAAATTAATATGGAAAACGAGGTTTGTAAAAACCACTAGGAAACATGAACTCCAAAAAAGTAGACAAAAAAAATTTATTTAAGTATGAAAACAAAAATAAATATAGACAAAGTTCGAAAACCGAACCCAAAACAAATAAACAACCAAAAATTGAAAAAAAAATATCTGTAATTCTATAAAGTGTTTTCAAAGAAAAATGTATAACTTTTCTTTTGAAACAAAAATATTTTGTTAAAAAATTTGGATTTGTTTAAAAGAGAAATGTGAAAAAAAATTACTTGAATAAATTTTGTTTCAAACACTTAACAACTAACGAATGATTATGAAAAACTTGCAATATCTGAATCAAAAATGAAAATTTTTGAATTTGAAAAAAAAAAACTGGTAAATTGAAGAAAAACTTGTAAAGGTAAATGTATTTTAATAGGTATTTAAGACTCACCTTTATTAAACTTTTTCTTCTTAAAGATGTTCTTTAAAACGAAATAAATAAATAATTCTTCTTCTTCCTAAAGGAAATATAACCTTTTTTTATATAAGTTTTTTCTATAAGCATACAGGGTGCTTCAGGAGGATCCTTGGTGACGGTTTATTTGGTTTTGACGATACGGACTGACCTTAAAAAAGTATAATTCAAACAAAAAAATATAAAACACTTCGGACGGACATGAAAATAGATCCCTTGGTGTGGTGAAATAGGATTGGAAATTAAACACATTTAACAAAAGTACATAACTAGGTTTTCTTCTTCAAACCCGCAATTCAATTCGGTCTCTAGGACTTTCTTTGAAGACATGGTATTGAAGAGAAAACCTACAAAAAAGAGAAAATAAAAGATTATCAGTTTGGAAACGTTGCTACAATGTTCGGCAACCTGCCGAACACGGTCACGATCCCAAAAAAAAAACATAACCTAAACTGGACTAAAAGGATAAGAAAATAAAATTTTTAAAGAAAAGTAAAATTAAGTCAGTATAGGAATAAGGAAAAACAATACTGGGAAGGGAACTGTCCTCACTGCAAATTTCCAATAATCCGTCGCAATTCACCTAAGTGCGTCTATGACCTTCTTGATGAAGACTTACGGGAATTGAAAACTTACAGCAAGTTCAGAAACATGCATTAACCGCAGTCGCTATGAACTTCCAAGGAATCGTCGCAATACTTTTAAGTACGTCAAAGACCTTCTTGAAGCAGACTTACGATCCTTGAAAGTTAATAGCGAGTTTGGTTAGGAACTATTATAACAAAAAAAAAAACAGAAACGAGAACTACAAAAATCTAAGAAAAATGCCTTAGACGTTGGGCGCCATTTATTGCGAGGCAAGAGGATGTAGAATGAGGAAGAAGTGTAATGGTGGTGTAGGAAAAGGAAGAGGTAGGCTAAAAGGCAATGGACCGGAAAGGAAAGGAATGGAATGCCAAAATTTGGCCTCACCTCCCAACAAATCACTTATCAGGCCTAAAAAAAACCAACTGGAAAGACCGCGGACGGATTTCACCACACTAGGGAGCTGCTGATGTCAGTGCAGCATGGCCTAATCCCACCCAACCTGGAAGCTTGTCGATCTTATTTTAAACTTCCCCAAACGACCTAAACATACCGTTAATGAGTCACTCCATTATCACCGTAACGATGCGGCATCCATCCGCACCCCTGAAAATTTTCTATATAAAAAAGCATGCTTTGCTTTAGCAAAACAATCACAACACCAAATTTCTCAAACATAAGAATTTACAAAAAATATTTATTGTTAAAACGATCGATCATAAACATTGACATTTAATCAAAAAAAAGAATAAGTACTTCCTCAACTTGTGTACCATAATTATCTTATTAAATTTAACGTGCTTTTTTGCACCTTCGATATAGTCGCGATTTTGGTACCCCCTTCCTAAAAAAGCTAATGTTTGAGGATTCGACACCAACTAATAACACCATATAGGCATATATGCATGTATATATTTTTTTCTTGTATACGAAAACGGAGTTGAAATTTCTTTACAGAGGCACACAAAAAGGGATGTTTACATTAAAATTAAAATCTACAAATATTAAGGTTTAAAATCCTCGACAGAAAAATATTACAAAAAGTATAAAGTACCAGAAGGTTTTTTTTTACAACGAAATGAAAATTTTTGATTCTTTTAAATTCTTTTATTTTTTTTATTTTTTTTACTATATCAAACTATAGTCAAAGTGAAAATAGGACAAGTTATTCTTGAGCATGAATATCTTTCTTTTTCTTTTCTTTTATTAAAGCAACTTTGCGTACTCAGGAGAGTTCGAACAATGATTGGAATTACTGTTAATTGGTCGAAACACAGTTTTGGAGTATATGGTTTGATTTGAAAAAGTTTATAAAAGGAAGTTTTCAAAATAAATTTAGGTGAATTATTCTATACTTGCATAAATTGAACGTAACTCTTAAACGTTTGTTAATTGCTTGAGTAATTTTAAATTGTATCTTTTTGTTAATAGCAAGGTTACTTTTATGAAAGGATAAGTTATTTTAAGTTTTAACTAGTTTTAGGTAATTTAAAAAGCAATTTATTTCAAATTTTAAGTTTGAAGTTTTAACTTTTATGTAGAGGTATGTAGTATTAACTTTTATGTAGAGGTAGGTAGTATTTTTTTTTTTTTTTTTTTTTTTTTTGTAGTTTTACTTTTTCAACAGTTGTAGGTAATTTTTAAGAACTTTAAATTGTATATTTAGATTTTCAGTTTTAACTTTTATAAAGAGGTAAGTATTGTTTTTTTTTTTGGGTAGTTTTAATTTTTCAACCATAGTAATTTAGGTTATTTTTAACTCTTCCTGTTTTTTTTTTTCTTTATAATTGATATTATATAAGGTAGTTAAAAGTGTGTATCCTTGTACTAGATTTAAGTCAGATTTTTATAAAAAAATGTTGATTTTTCACTTTCTTTTTTTGGTTTGACTCACGTGACCTGTTATTTTTCTCTGGGTTGGTAGATTTTTCTTGACTTTTATTTTCTACTCCTGCAGCTGGGACCTTGGTTGAGTTGGTCGAGGGTGTTACCCTTGTTGAACTGGTTAGGTTAGAAAGGCAGGGCTAAAGAGCGGGAAACCATCAAAAAAAAAGTCCCAGGAAGGCACTCCAGCAAGGAAATTGTAGGGGCGGCCCAGGCTTTCTTCTGCCTTTGACCGCTAAACGAACCCTGACAAAACAAAATTGGAAGTTTTTTTTTTTTTATATAGCATTCACAATTTCTTCGCTCTCAAACTCACCTTCAGGTATCTAAATTTTCTTCCTGCCACCTAAATGTTGTTAGGTTTAAAGGTTGTTCGTGCCTCAGCGACGGTAACGGGGACCAAAAAGGAAAAACACTTGGGTATTGTACCTTACAGGTGCACTAAAGATACAAAAAAAAGGTTGAGGCATTATCTCTAAGGAACCTTTATCACCACTTTGGATTTTTTTCTTTTTGTAATAGACTTACACTTTCAATAATTTAAACAAAAAACAAAATTTAATAATTTTTTTTTTCTTTACACTTCAAATTTTCACCGATTGACACTTGTAGGTTAAAGAGTGGATCTTTCCATACCGGCTGACGACACAAAATTATCTGACTCAATTCTAGTTTCTATCAGTAGAGGGAGAGCGAGAGGTTTCGGGAAGTGAACATTCCCCTTCTTTTCCAATAACCACTAGCACGGTACAATCATCCGATCTCATGTCCATATCCAATCCCCCCGTTATTCCGTGCCTGTGTTGTGTTGAACACATATTCCCAATTCCCCTCCCGAGTTATGACCCCATCGTCGTTTCGCTCGGCACTCCGAATTAAATTGGAAAGAAACCTTTCCAACCGACCGAATCGGTCCAGTGCGAATTTACACGAGACGACCTCAGGGGTAGGGTATCTATGCTCGACCAAAACAACACAGAACACGCCAGTGGGTATCTAGGTAACTTTCACTGCCGTCCCACTTATTTCACAACAATAACCCACCAACTTATCCACCAACCGATTTTACAGCTCCAGACACCACTCTGAAACTCACCCCAGTCCTACCTGCCACTATTGACATTCACCCATTCACCCATCGGAACCTCATTCCAATACGTCTAACTTCCAGAATGGACTTCCAGTTTCTTGGAAGTTTGTTTGTTTGTTCATTTATTTTTTTTCTTCCTTTTCCCCAGTTTGGCTAATGACCATTGTATGGCAAGGCAAACAGCCACACAAAATGGACGACGAACCACGGAGTCGGAGGTAGCTATGTACCTAATAGCCTTTTCACACCAAACGCAAAACCCGGTTTTCGCAAAAATATCGGTTTTGGTTGAAAACCTAGATCGAAAACACAAGTTTTCTCATACATTTATGCTAAACCACAAGTTTTGATAAAACACAAGTTTTAAATAAAACCTGTCCAAAACATGTTGGATTTGCAGGATGAACTAAACAAACACACCTTGTGAAACATTCAGCGCTCAATAAATGCAGAAAAATATTTTTTCTGCTGGAACACAAGAGAGCGCGACGCAGTGTCGCGCATCCTTACTACTACGTGAAATTGATCGGTTAAGAAATAAATTAATTATAACGAATCAGGATGGATTGTACTTCCATTATTAAATTCCAATATTAATAAATTGTCTTTTAATTGCACATAAAACATTTGATTTTCCTTTTTCTGTGGCACTGACAATTTTCAAAGCGGCGCGGCCCTTCCTCGAAACCATTGTGTTTAAGCAAAACAAATGAAATGTCAAATGAAAACTTGTAAATTTTCGGTGTGAACGCATTTCAAGTTTTCGTAAACCAATTGCCGAAAACCTGGTTTTGGGTTTGGTGCGAAAAGGCTATAAGTATTTTACTTGATGCAATTATTATAGCGTTAACTAAATATAATTTTATTTTTATATCAGGTTCGATAGGCGCCAACTACAACTCAACACTCCACAACACCAATGGCTCAGGATCTACCAGAACCCCCCGGGCAGTCGGTCTATACCGGAGAGGAATTCCTCCAAGAATCAACTAGCGTTCCACATGATGGGAATATTTTGAGGGTGCTACTCGCGGTAACACCAGGAACATCCAAGCATTGCTCCATCGTCGGGTTATCGTAGAGACGCCAAATAATCCCTCTAATGAGCGCGAACTCACCGGAGTTGTCATCCATATGGATGCACAGAACTATCAAACAGCGCAACATCGTCAATGGGTAATTCCATCATACGACATATGGAAATGAACCAAACTATGTGGATCGCCCTATTGCCGGAGACCCTCGCAACCATTCCACATGGAATCAAAGACACCCTGCTCTCCGTCATCTTGGCTTCACCCTCGAAGTGATTCAACGTGAGGCTTTAGGGCCTTTAGTGTTTCGGTTGGTGTTTTCGTGGGGAAAATACCACCCTATCAAGCCGGGCATACATACCACTATCGCCTGAGTTATTTACTCAAAAAAAATGTGTGGATAGGAAATGTATGATTAAATAATTTTAATGGTTAAATAACTAAATCTGAAGCTAGACTACTATCACAGTTTAGGCTGATGGTGAATAAATAAATCTAAAGCTAGGGTAATATAATTAAAAACTATCAGAAAATTGATATCACAGATGAGTATTTTTATCACAGATATGTATATATGAACATATATGGTCGGAGATCGTTTGACCTTTGGAATTTATCAATGGAATTTGGCATGCATCAAATAATATTATCCAGTATCGAGTAATTGGGTGGTAATTTACTACATGATAGGAGAGTTTCAGGTAGGCACTACGATAGCAACTTATTGTTTTGATTAACACCTATAACCGCGGAGTATCAGTTACTATGCGCAAAAACTAAAATCTAACAAATACAGTGTGTAAAGGCCATGTGCAACAATTTAATAAATAAACAAATAAAATCTTCAAAGATCAGGTACTAAGTGTAAATAAAAAAACATCCTAAAGCTAACAGGTATGGTGTGCGAAGTGCAGGTGTAATGAAATAACAAGTCATTAATCGAAAGCAACTCTCAGGTGACCTTGAATTTTAAAAACATGGTTGTTCCTTATTTATCAGGTACGTTGTGGGGAGTTATACCGTAGGTTTTGAAATTCTTTTAAAATGTACGTCCGTATTGCGGTTGAGATCGTACGGGTTACTTGAAGAACCGTAAAAAAAATCTATTTTTAATTGGAAGGGTCTGTGTAAGGCACCGTATAGGTGTTTATAAATAAACAAGGTAATAAATAAATGAGTAAATAAATAAGTAGTAATAAAGTATAAATAAAAGAGGAAAAAAAACTATCACAGAAGTTGTATCATAATTGAATAAAGTTTTATCACAGATGGAAAGTATCGCAGTTCACTATGGCGAAGGTGAATAAATTGGAGTCTTAGGAACGCCTTCCGTTAAGGATAAACAATTTCACATACGTACATTTAACTTCTTTCTGGAACAAAGGAGGATAAATTGATTCAATAATTTTACAGTCTTATATCTCTGGTACTGTAGGTCAATTAAACGGTCTTACAACTTATACTATATAGGAGCTAAGTCTAAAATAAATAAATAAAGGTTTGCAATAAAGTTCAGGTACTATGTGACGAATAAATAGGTAAAATAAATTATTTTCAGATTGCTCTATTCGGTACTTAGGTAAAAGTTAATGATTTGTAATTGGCTATCAGGTCCAGTCGTGAATGAACTTAATGGAGTTCTAGATTTGGTTTTGTTTTATACAGTTATCGTTATAGGAGTTATCGCTTCTGACTATTATAGACCCTGGGTAAGATTACTGCTTGAGGTCTTTGGCGTGGAATATGCCAATATTTTTTTGTCCAGATAGATTCTCTACTTCATACATTTGGTTGCCGACTTGTCTCACTATGCGGTATTTTATGTATTTAGGCGAAAGCTTGGCTGACAAGTACTTGGACGAATTACTTAGTATAAAGTTCTTCCGGTATACTTCCTGACCGGGTATAAATTTTACATTTCTAGTGCGGGTGTTATACGTTTTGGCCGATCTATCATTGGCTTTTAAGATATTTTCGCGTATCTGATCCCTTATGCACTGCAATCGACTTTGTCGGGGAAGAGTCAACAGCTCGTTGTCGTCCACTGCGTTCAGTTTCCGGGCCAGTTCATAGCCGCTTCCGTGCGTAACCATATTAGTGGCAAATAAAGCATAGTATGGTGACACACCGATGGAGCTATGAACTGAACTCCTCAAGGCACATGCGATATCGCAGAGGTGAAGATCCCATTCACGTTGGTCAGTTTTTAAGTATGAGCGGATGGCCGCTAACAACGTGCGGTTAACCCTCTTCGACGCATTCGACTGCGGAGCATAGTTGGCTGTTTTAAAGTGTCTGATAGCATAGTTAGACAAAAACTTTTGAAAATCATTGGCCAAAAATTGCTTTCGATTATCGGAGTGTATGATGTTTGGAACACCAAACATACTGAAAATATCTTCTCGCAAAAATTTAACGATACTTGAGGTGTTCGCTTCCTCAAGGCTTTTAAAAATACAAATTTAGACAAATGGTCTAAGACGATGAACACATAGGCGTTTCCTGATTTGGATCTCGGGTAAGGACCTAAAAAATCAACATACAATTTTTCAAACGGACGATTAGAACAGTAAGAAGTGACAATAGGTGGTCGAGAAACTTGATTTGTTGCCTTACATTCTTTGCACACTGAACAATTAGATACATATTGGCGAATTTGAACCGTCATATTTGGCCAATGAAAATCTTGACGAATTCTATGGAGCGTTTTTGAAATTCTCCCGTGAGCAACTTTAGGAGGGTTATGGGCCTTTGAGATTATTTCTTCAGTAAGCCCGGATGGTATCCACAATAACCACGAATGTTCGAGCATTACTCCATCGCCTTCGCATCTTAACGCACGCTTATAAACAAAACCATCTACTACTTTCAAATCCGGCAATTCTTCGGGATGTGATTTAATTGTCTCAATAAGACTAGTATACTCTTCTGAGTGAAATTCCTCGGATTCCAGATCTACTAGAGGCACTACTTCTTCAAGCACCAGAGAATCCACATGTACCCGAGAAAGAGTATCCGGTACAACATTTAACGTCCCGTTTCTTGGGTGTTGTATGTCGAAGACATAGGACTGCAACAAAAGATTCCACCTGGCGAGTTTTCCGCTCAGGTCTTTCATACTCATCAACCATTTAAGGCTGGAATGATCAGTTATTACCGTGACGTCCATGCCCTCGACATACGGCCTAAACTTTTTCACGGCCATCACCGCAGCCATACACTCTCTCTCGGTCACACTGTAATTTCTCTGGCACTTGTTAAGTTAAAGAAGTACGTGATCGGAGTTTCTTCGTCGTTATCCTTCTTCTGAAACAGAACTGCTTCTATCCCCGTATCCGACGCATCACACTGGATGTAAAATTTTCTAGTAAAGTCCGGATGGGACAATACAGGTGCCGTTGCAAGAGCTGTTTTAAGTTTTCAAATGCTTCCAGCGCCTCTCCCGTCATTTGGAATTTTCCGTTTTTTCTTCAGCAGGTCCGTCAAGGGGGCAGTCAGGCTCGAAAAATCTCGAATAAACTTGCGATACCACCCTGCTAGACCAAGCAGCCTCCAAACTTGACGAGAGGGTTTGGGAACAGGAACATCTACTATTGCCTCCACCTTCGCCGGATCGGTTTTGAGTTTCCCATCACCAACAATGAAGCCCAAATACTGCAGTTCCTTGAAGCAAAACTTGGATTTGTTCATGTTGATGGTGAGATTGGCTTTTCGTAAACACTCAGCTTCTTCATCTATCAAGGCAATATGGGTTTGAAAATCTGGTGCCATGATAAGCAAGTCGTATAGATACACAAAAACGTGGTCCCTAAGTCGTGCAGGAATTACCTTGTCCATTAACTGGCATAACCTTTGGGCAGCATTGCACAACCCAAAAGGCATGACAGTAAATTGGTACAAGGGTCTTCCCGGTACCGCAAATGCAGTCTTTTCCCTACTCTGTTTCTCCAGCGGTATTTGCCAAAATGCTTCCTTGAGGTCGATACTACTAATGTAGAAAGTGTCTGGTAGCCGGCTGAGAAGCCCCTCGATATGGGGGAGAGGATTACCGTTTTTCTTCGTCAGTGAATTCACCTTGCGAGAATCCAGACAAAATCGATTCTTGCCTGGTTTTCGCAAGAGAACCACTGGCGAACACCACGGACTCTCGCTCTCCTCGATAACGCCGAGGCTCAACACCGGTCTAGCTCTTCATACAAGATGGTTTGTACCGCTGGCGAGACAGGTTAGTGACGCTGTTTCACAGGGGCTGCGTCCCCTGTATCTATCACATGTTCCATTAGTGTTGTTTTACCGAGACCATCGCGGTCAAAACACAGACATTTCTGCCTGACTGCATCCAATCTGGCCTGCTGTTCCGGAGACAACTGGTGAGCGTTTGAAAGACTGGCTTCCTCTGTCATCGAAATCGAACTTATTATGTTGGGGGCGAGCTTGAAAGTACGCCAAAAGTCGACTCCCAAATACAAGTCTTGGTCCAAGTTAGGAACCAGGAAAAACGTTGTTTGTTTTTCTTCTTCTTTGTATTTCACCGAAGCCATTATTTTTCCTACTATATTTTGACTTTTTCCGTCCGCCGTTTTAATTCCTGATTTAAGTGGTATTACTGGAACCTTAAGATCGTGGACCATTTGTAAACAATTTTTGCCCAGAATGCTTATACTGGCTCCACTGTCTAATAAACCTAACAGTTTTTTTCCACCGATAATAATACTAGCGTAAAGTCTAGGGTCAGAATTCACTTCTAATATAGTGGACAATATCTTCGCTCTTTGCTCTTTTCTAACTCGATACCTTTCTATTGTCATTAAAATACTAGCAGACACTATACCTTGATGGCTATTAAAAATTCTATCTCGGGCCTGTTTATATTCTAATATTCTTTGATGTAGGGGTTTTAAATGAGGGGGGTCGGGCTTACAATAATTTTGTTTTCTTTTTCCTTATTTGGTCGCTTTAAAATTTGTATTTTGTTATTTTCTCTTTCAGGTTGATTGTCATGTAAAGTTTCGTTGGATTGGCGGTGCTTTTCTGAAAATTTTACTATTGGGGATTTTGGACTTGAGTCGAACGCGACTCCCCAGAAGACTTCGCATTCTTCGACCGGTTTTCCGGGCTATATTTTGGGCAGAAAGGAGTTTTCACCCCCTCATTACCACACTTGTAACAAAATACGCTGAGAACCTCAGAACCACATTCAAAATAGGTGTGACCGGGAGCTTTGCAGTTCCAGCAGATCAACTTAGTGGCATCCGCATATTTCCGTGGAGGAATTTTTGGACGGGCTCCGCCCACTTGAAAAGCTGCCACTTGCTCATCTGCTGGAAACTGCTCTTCCTCATCGTATTCAAGTTCATTGGCCGTAAACTTTCCCGCCGGCTTGAATGGTTTTTGATAAGTCGGATCCCTCCTCGGAAAATAAACCTCCGCATCTTTGCACGCATGCCTCAACTGATCCATGGTAAATAGAGCCATTGGAAACACTAACGTTCTGAGCTTTTCGTGTAGATTTTTTTACCACATCCACTTCGGGTATCTGGATCCTCAACTGCGACTTCATCTTGTTTATGGCCGCGAAATAGTCGTCGATGCTCTCACCATAAGCTTGCTTCCGCTCCATAATGTCACGCATAATTTCATAATCCGAATTAAGATTTCGGAATTGGCGCATTAAGGCGTCCTACAACATTGGCCAATCTGGATTATAATTATTTCTCAGGAACTGCCAGAACCATTCGTAGGCTTCTCCTTTCAGCATCAGATGAAAATCACGTAGAATTATGGACCAATGACATCTATGGTGGACTTGAAGCCTTTCCACCTGCAAGATATAGTCTTCTACCGTTTGATGTTCAGGCTTTCCGTTAAACGTGATGTTCCACCTATCAATCCTAACGGGTTCCTTACTAGGACGATAATCAGTGTTGAAATGCGGTGGAGGTTGACTACATACCGGATTGGGTGGGTCTCTGGGTGTTTGGAAGAAGTAATTATCAGGGCTCGTTTTGCCTATAATCTGCCGGCCCTACAAAAGCTCTATACCTCGGATCATATTGAGGTTGCGGTTGAATTGGTGGCTGAACCGGATGCTGAGACTCCGAGGAGGGAACCTCTGATCTTGGTGGCTGGTGGACTGACAGACCTGCTCGACTCAGGCTTAATTCCCTCATCAGCACTCCGATTTGTGTTTGAATCTCGCCTTTTAACGTATTGGTAATTTCAGACCTTACCGAGGTTTGATAAGACGATAACGCATTTACAATGGCGAGGTTAATGTTTGCCTTAAGATCTTCAAGGACTATGACCCTATCCCTACCACTACCCCTAGGCCTATTTGTCGCGGTTTCGAAAAGTTTTTTCGACGTACCAGTATCGTTCGAGGTAGCGTAATGGTTAGTGCGTTCGACTGTCACGCTGGAGGTCTGGGATCGCTTCCCAGCCTCGTCCACCTAAAAACTAAAAAGTTTTTTTTCAGGGCTACTGCCTCTTGCAAGGAATTGACAACTCCTCCAAGAGTATCACTTGTCACGAATAAGTGCTTCTCGTTTAGCCGTTCGGATCGCATAAAATTGTAGGTCCCTTCCATTCCTGTCGAAAGGCGCACACAGGAATGGTTGCGAGTTGTTAGTCACTAGGCCCTGGTTCTTCATGAGCCGTTGTGCCACCCGATTTATTTATTTTTTATTTTAGTATCGTTCGAGGCGAACCTAGGATCGTTGGTTCTAGGAACCCTAGGCGCTAGTCGTTTGACAGTGGCTCCCTGATCGCTTAAACTACTGTAAGAGGGTGGTGTGATTGAATCAATGGAGGTGTTAGGTAAATTCGGTGGTAACTGAGCCGCTGCCCTGGCAGAACCGAATGGCGGAGGAGGTGGATACTGCATACTCGGTGCTGAAGGAGAACGTTGAACCAGTGGCACTTCTCTATGTCATAAGCCAACTCTTGATTTCTATTGACTGGTTCCATTTCCGCATCTCATATCAATCTTCGTAATCTTTCCTCTTCGTCACTATTGTGTACCGCCATTTTAAAAAAACGAGTGAACTAAACTTCTTTTCAAACAAAAAAAAAAATAACCCTAAAATAGGTGAGTTTTGAGGAGCCAAAAGAAACGGTGACGTGTCTTTACAAAAATAATAAAAAAACGATTTTCAAAAACTTTCGAAAAGTCAAAGAATTTTTCAAAACTTGTAGAAAGTTCTTTGAAACGAAGGAACAAGAACACTAAATGAACAATGAAAGTATTTATAAACTTGACTCTAAATAAGGTTCTTACAAATAGGAAAACGTCTATTAAAGAATGTATTCTTTAAACAATTGAAATATTAACGAAGTCTTATAACAACACAAAACGATAAGTAACTTGGAAAATTACTCTAAAAAAAACGACGAAACTATCTCCAATTTAACGGTAAATATTATTGTAGGATAGAAACTAAAATTATACTTAATCAAAAAGTATAATATAGTTTAATACCTACCAACTATAAACTTAATTTTAATCTTTTTTAAAAGTTTTTCGGTTACCCAATAACGTGAATAGGTATATTTTGAAAATCTAATGAAAAAAAAATATTACACGAAGAACAACAATTGTATTAAACAAAAAAATTAGTTTTTTGAAAACTTAAAAACTTAAGTTTAGAAAAACTTGAACAAATAATTTTATGAAAATCTTAACGATAATAAATTTTAAGTTTGGAAACCCAAACGAAAATATTTCAAGAGAACTAAAAAAAAAAATAAAACTAACTATGAACTATACGATGAACAAAAGTTTAAGTACCAATTGGTAAGAAACGAAAAATTAATATGGAAAACGAGGTTTGTAAAAACCACTAGGAAACATGAACTCCAAAAAAGAAGACAAAAAAAATTTATTTAAGTATGAAAACAAAAATAAATATAGACAAAGTTCCAAAACCGAACCCAAAACAAATAAACAACCAAAAATTGAAAAAAATATCTGTAATTTTATAAAGTGTTTTCAAAGAAAAATGTATAACTTTTCTTTTGAAACAAAAATATTTTGTTAAAAAATTTGGATTTGTTTAAAAGAGAAATGTGAAAAAAAATTACTTGAATAAATTTTGTTTCAAACACTTAACAACTAACGAATGATTATGAAAAACTTGCAATAACTGAATCAAAAACGAAAATTTTTGAATTTGAAAAAAAAAATTGGTAAATTGAAGAAAAACTTGTAAAGGTAAATGTATTTTAATAGGTATTTAAGACTCACCTTTATTAAACTTTTTCTTCTAAAAGATGTTCTTTAAAACGAAATAAATAAATAATTCTTCTTCTTCCTAAAGGAAATATAACCTTTTTTATATAAGTTTTTTCTATAAGCATACAGGGTGCTTCAGGAGGATCCTTGGTGACGGTTTATTTGGTTTTGACGATACGGACTGACCTTAAAAAAGTATAATTCAAAAAAAAAAATATAAAACACTTCGGACGGACATGAAAATAGATCCCTTGGTGTGGTGAAATAGGATTGGAAATTAAACACATTTGACAAAAGTACATAACTATGTTTTCTTCTTCAAACCCGCAATTCAAGTCGGTCTCTAGGACTTTCTTTGAAGACATGGTATTGAAGAGAAAACCTACAAAAAAGAGAAAAAAAAAGATTCTCAAAAACTAAAGTTTGGAAACGTTGCTACAATGTTCGGCAACCTGCCGAACACGGTCACGATCCCAAAAAAAACATAACCTAAACTGGACTAAAAGGATAAGAAAATAAAATTTTGAAAGAAAAGTAAAATTAAGTCAGGATAGGAATAAGGAAAAACAATACTGGGAAGGGAACTGTCCTCACTTCAAATTTCCAATAATCCGTCGCAATTCACCTAAGTGCGTCTCTGACCTTCTTGATGAAGACTTACGGGAATTGAAAACTTACAGCAAGTTCAGAAACATGCATTAACCGCAGTCGCTATGAACTTCCAAGGAATCGTCGCAATACTTTTAAGTACGTCAAAGACCTTCTTTAAGCAGACTTACGATCCTTGAAAGTTAATAGCGAGTTTGGTTAGGAACTATTACAACAAAAAAAAAACAGAAACGAGAACTACAAATATCTAAGAAAAATGCCTTAGACGTTGGGCGCCATTTATTGCGAGGCAAGAGGATGTAGAATGAGGAAGAAGTGTAATGGTGGTGTAGGAAAAGGAAGAGGTAGGCTAAAAGGAAATGGACCGGAAAGGAAAGGAATGGAATGCCAAAACTTGGCCTCACCTCCCAACAAATCACTTATCAGGCCTAAAAAAAACCAACTGGAAAGACCGCGGACGGATTTCACCACACTAGGGAGCTGCTGATGTCAGTGCAGCATGGCCTAATCCCACCCAACCTGGAAGCTTGTCGATCTTATTTTAAACTTCCACAAAGGACCTAAACATACCGTTAATGAGTCACTCCATTATCACCGTAACGATGCGGCATCCATCCGCACCCCTGAAAATTTTCTCTATAAAAAAGCATGCTTTGCTTTAGCAAAACAATCACAACACCAAATTTCTCAAACATAAGAATTTACAAAAAATATTTATTGTTAAAACGATCGATCATAAACATTCACATTTAATCAAAAAAAGGAATAAGTACTTCCTCAACTTGTGTACCATAATTATCTTATTAAATTTAACGTGCTTTTTTGCACCTTCGATATAGTCGCGATTTTGGTACCCCCTTCCTAAAAAAGCTAATGTTTGAGGATTCGACACCAACTAATAACACCATATAGGCATATATGCATGTATATATTTTTTTCTTGTATACGAAAACGGAGTTGAAATTTCTTTACAGAGGCACACAAAAAGGGATGCTTACATTAAAATCTACAAATATTAAGGTTTAAAATCCTCGACAGAAAAATATTACAAAAGGTATAAAGTACCAGAAGGTTTTTTTTTTACAACGAAATGAAAATTTTTGATTCTTTTAAATTCTTTTATTTTTTTTATTTTTTTTACTATATCGAACTATAGTCAAAGTGAAAATAGGACAAGTTATTCTTGAGCATGAATATCTTTCTTTTTTTTTTCTTTTATTAAAGCAACTTTGCGTACTCAGGAGAGTTCGAACAATGATTGGAATTACTGTTAATTGGTCGAAACACAGTTTTGGAGTATATGGTTTGATTTGAAAAAGTTTATAAAAGGAAGTTTTCAAAATAAATTAAGGTGAATTATTCTATACTTGCATAAATTGAACGTAACTCTTAAACGTTTGTTAATTGCTTGAGTAATTTTAAATTTTATCTTTTTGTTAATAGCAAGGTTACTTTTATGAAAGGATAAGTTATTTTAAGTTTTAACTAGTTTTAGGTAATTTAAAAAGCAATTTATTTCAAATTTTAAGTTTGAAGTTTTAACTTTTATGTAGAGGTAGCTAGTATTTTTTTTTTTTTTTTTTGTAGTTTCACTTTTTCAACAGTTGTAGGTAATTTTTAAGAACTTTAAATTGTAACTTTAGATTTTCAGTTTTAACTTTTATAAAGAGGTAAGTATTGTTTTTTTTTGGGTAGTTTTAATTTTTCAACCATTGTAATTTAGGTTATTTTTAACTCTTCCTGTTTTTTTTTTTCTTTATAATTGATATTATGTAAGGTAGTTAAAAGTGTGTATCTTTGTACTAGATTTAAGTTAGATTTTTATAAAAAAAATGTTGATTTTTCACTTTCTGTTTTTGGTTTGACTCACGTGACCTGTTGTTTTTCTCTGGGTTGGTAGATTTTTCTTGACTTTTATTTTCTACTCCTGCAGCTGGGACCTTGGTTGAGTTGGTCGAGGGTGTTACCCTTGTTGAACTGGTAAGGTTAGAAAGGCAGGGCTAAAGAGCGGGAAACCATCAAAAAAAAGTCCCAGGAAGGCACTCCAGCAAGGAAAATGTAGGGGCGGCCCAGGCTTTCTTCTGCCTTTGACCGCCAAACGAACCCTGACAAAACAAAATTGGAAGTTTTTTTTTTTTTATATAGCATTCACAATTTCTTCGCTCTCAAACTCACCTTCAGGTATCTAAATTTTCTTCCTGCCACCTAAATGTTGTTAGGTTTAAAGGTTGTTCGTGCCTCAGCGACGGTAACGGGGACCAAAAAGGAAAAACACTTGGGTATTGTACCTTACAGGTGCACTAAAGACACAAAAAAAAGGTTGAGGCATTATCTCTAAGGAACCTTTATCACCACTTTGGATTTTTTTCTTTTTGTTATAGACTTCCACTTTCAATAATTTAACACAAAATTTAATAATTTTTTTTTCTTTACACTTCAAATTTTCACCGATTGACACTTGTAGGTTAGAGAGTGGATCTTTCCATACCGGCTGACAACACAAAATTATCTGACTCAATTCTAGTTTCTATCAGTAGAGGGAGAGCGAGAGGTTTCGGGAAGTGAACATTCCCCTTCTTTTCCAATAACCACTAGCACGATACAATCATCCGATCTCATGTCCATATCCAATCCCCCCGTTATTCCGTTTCTGTGTTGTGTCGAACACATATTCCCAATTCCCCTCCCGCGTTATGACCCCATCGTCGTCTCGCTCGGCACTCCGAATTAAATTGGAAAGAAACCTTTCCAACCGACCGAATCGATCCAGTGCGAATTTACACGAGACGACCTCAGGGGTAGGGACCCGTAAGGAATCTATGCTCGACCAAAACAACACAGAACACGCCAGTGGGTATCCAGGCAATTTTCACTGCCGTCCCACTTATTTCACCACAATAACCCACAAACTTATCCACCAACCGATTTTACAGCTCCAGACCCCACTGTGAAACTCACCCCAGTCCTACCTTACACTATCGACATTCACCCATTCACCCATCGGAACCTCATTCCAATACGTCTAACTTCCAGAATAGACTTCCAGTTTCTTGGAAGTTTGTTTATTTATTTTTTTTCTTCCTTTTCCCCAGTTTGGCTAATGACCATTGTATGGCAAGGCAAACAGCCACACAAAATGGACGACGAACCACGGAGCCGGAGTTAGCTATGTAATAGCCTTTTCACACCAAACCCAAAACCCGGTTTTCGCGAAAATATCGGTTTTGGTTGAAAACCTAGATCGAAAACACAAGTTTTCCCATACATTTATGCTAAACCACAAGTTTTGATAAAACATAAGTTTTAAATAAAACCGGTCCAAAACATGTTGGATTTGCAGGATGAACTAAACAAACACACCTTGTGAAACATTCAGCGCTCAATTAAATGTCATATAAATAGCTGACGGTTGGCTGCCAATGAAAAAATATTTTTTTCTGCTGGAACACAAGAGAGCGCGACCCAGTGTCGCGCATCCTAACTACTACGTGAAATTGATCGGTTAAGAAATAAATTAATTATAACGAATCAGGATGGATTGTACTTCCATTATTAAATTCCAATATTAATAAATTGTCTTTTAATTGCACATAAAACATTTGATTTTTCCCTTTTCTGTGGCACTGACAATTTTCAAAGCGGCGCGGCCCTTTCTCGAAACCATTGTGTTTAAGCGAAACAAATGAAATGTCAAATGAAAACTTGTAAATTTTCGGTGTGAACGCATTTCAAGTTTTCGTAAACCAATTGCCGAAAACCTGGTTTTGGGTTTGGTATGAAAAGGCTATAAGTATTTTACTTGATGCAATTATTATAGCGTTAACTAAATATAATTTTATTTTTATATCAGGTTCGATAGGCGCCAACCACCACTCAACACTCCACAACACCAATGGCTCAGGATCCACCAGAACTCCCCGGGCAGTCGGTCTATACCGGAGAGGAAATCCTCCAAGAATCAACTAGCGTTCCACATGATGGGAATATTTTGAGGGTGCTACTCGCGATAACACCAGGAACATCCAAGCATTGCTCCATCGTCGGGTTATCGTAGAGACGCCAAATGATCCCTCTAATGAGCGCGAACTCCATATGGATGCACAGAACTACCAAACAGCGCAACACCGTCAATGGGTAATTCAATCATACGACATATGGAAATGAACCAAACTATGTGGATCGCCCTATTGCCGGAGACCCTCGCAACCATTCCACATGGAATCAAAGACACCCTGCTCTCCGTCATCTTGGCTTCACCCTCGAAGTGATTCAACGTAATTTGCAATACACCATGAATCACATTCGAGTGGTGGAAAACAATGAGAGTGCTCGGAACCTCCTAGGTGGCCCATTTAGGCAAAGCGATGCCGCTCTGGATCGACATTCCGATGATGTTGATTTCATTGTCGAATTTATGGAGATGGCTCGAGATCTCCGTACTTGGGGGCGTTTCTTATTGGAATATGTAGAGAAATGCAATCATATGTCCAGGATGAAAAAAAATTAAGAATACGCAAGGAAAGTCCGTCCAATGAACATAATGTGATTCATCATCATTCAACGTACTGGCAATACTTAGCCAAGGGATTGCACGCCAAATTGGAAGGACGGGCGCCTTAAATTTGTTTGTCGTTTATCGACTTAATTTTTCTTTCCATTTTGGATATTATCTATGGATAGTTAATAATACTTATACCCAGTTATTTCTTCAGGTTTACTTTTTTTTTTTTTACAAATAAATAAAAAAAAATATATGGAGAAAATAAAAATTGGTTTGTGCTTTAATTTTCGAACGTATTGTTTGATTCTAGGGTGATTCGTCGGAAGGGTTTATTGGTTTGTTTGGGCGGTTACTAGGCTTATTTAAGAAGATAAAATTCATGGCCCACAACAAATTTTCGGGGTATGATCGATTGCCTGCCAGGTCGGAAAACAAAGGGCCTTTTATCATCCATCAGACCCGGTGTTTGTAAATAGGTACGAGGTATTGCCTTGGCTTTGGGGCCTTTAGTGTTTCGGTTGGTGTTTTCGTGGGGAAAAACCCACCCTATCAAGCCGGGCATACATACCACTATCGCCTGAGTTATTTACTCAAAAAAAATGTGGGGATAGGAAAAGTATGATTAAATAATTTTAATGGTTAAATAACTAAATCTGAAGCTAGACTACTATCACAGTTTAGGCTGATGCTGAATAAATAAATCTAAAGCTAGGGTAATATAATTAAAAACTATCAGAAAATTGATATCACAGATGAGTATTTTTATCACAGGTATGTATATATGTACATATATGGTCGGAGATCGTTTGACCTTTGGAATTTATCAATGGAATTTGGCATGCATCAAATAATATTATCCAGTATCGAGTAATTGGGTGGTAATTTACTACATGATAGGAGAGTTTCAGGTAGGCACTACGATAGCAACTTATTGTTTTGATTAACACCTATAACCGTGGAGTATCAGTTACTATGCGCAAAAACTCAAATCTAACAAATACAGTGTGTAAAGCCCATGTGCAACAATTTAATAAATAAACAAATAAAATCTTCAAAGATCAGGTACTAAGTGTAAATAAAAAAACATCCTAAAGCTAACAGGTATGGTGTGCGAAGTGCAGGTGTAATGAAATAACAAGTCATTAATCGAAAGCAACTCTCAGGTGACCTTGAATTTTAAAAACATGGTTGTTCCTTATTTATCAGGTACGTTGTGGGGAGTTATACCGTAGGTTTTGAAATTCTTTTAAAATGTACGTCCGTATCGCGGTTGAGATCGTACGGGTTACTTGAAGAACCGTAAAAAAAATCTATTTTTAATTGGAAGGATTTGTGTAAGGCACCGTATAGGTGTTTATAAATAAACAAGTTAATAAATAAATGAGTAAATAAATAAATAAGTAATAAAGTATAAATAAAAGAGAAAAAAAAAGCTATCACAGAAGTTGTATCACAGTTGAATAAAGTTTTATCACAGATGGAAAGTATCGCAGTTCACTATGGCGAAGGTTAATAAATTGGAGTCTAAGGAACGCCTTCCGTTAAGGATAAACAATTTCACATACGTACATTTAACTTCTTTCTGGAACAAAGGAGGATAAATTGATTCAATAATTTTACAGTCTTATATCTCTGGTACTTTAGGTCAATTAAACGGTCTTACAACTTATACTATATAGGAGCTAAATCTAAAATAAATAAATAAAGGTTTGCAATAAAGTTCAGGTACTATGTGACGAATAAATAGGTAAAATAAATTATTTTGAGATTGCTCTATTCGGTACTTAGGTAAAAGTTAATGATTTGTAATTGGCTATCAGGTCCAGTCGTGAATGAACTTAATGGAGTTCTAGATTTGGTTTTGTTTTATACAGTTATCGTTATAGGAGTTATCGCTTCTGACTATTATAGACCCTGGGTAAGATTACTGCTTGAGGTCTTTGGCGTGGAATATGCCAATATTTGTTTGTCCAGATAGATTCTCTACTTCATACATTTGGTTGCCGACTTGTCTCACTATGCGGTATTTTATGTATTTAGGCGAAAGCTTGGCTGACAAGTACTTGGACGAATCACTTAGTATAAAGTTCTTCCGGTAAACTTCCTGACCGGGTATAAATTTAACATTTCTGGTGCGGGTGTTATACGTTTTGACCGATCTATCATTGGCTTTTAAGATATTTTCGCGTATCTGATCCCTTATGCAATGCAATTGACTTTGTCGGGGAAGAGTCAACAGCTCGTTGTCGTCCACTGCCTTCAGTTTCCGGGCCAGTTCATAGCCGCTTCCGTGCGTAACCATATTAGTGCCAAATAAAGCATAGTATGGTGACACACCGATGGAGCTATGAACTGAACTCCTCAAGGCACATGCGATATCGCAGAGGTGAAGATCCCATTCACGTTGGTCAGTTTTTAAGTATGAGCGGATGGCCGCTAACAACGTGCGGTTAACCCTCTCCGACGCATTCGACTGCGGAGCATAGTTGGCTGTTTTAAAGTGTCTGATAGCATAGTTAGACAAAAACTTTTGAAAATCATTGGCCAAAAATTGCTTTCGATTATCGGAGTGTATGATGTTTGGAACACCAAACATACTGAAAATATCTTCTCGCAAAAATTTAACGATACTTGAGGTGTTCGCTTCCTCAAGGCTTTTAAAAATACAAATTTAGACAAATGGTCTAAGACGATGAACACATAGGCGTTTCCTGATTTGGATCTCGGGTAAGGACCTAAAAAATCAACATACAATTTTTCAAACGGACGATTAGAACAGTAAGAAGTGACAATAGGTGGTCGAGAAACTTGATTTGTTGCCTTACATTCATTGCACACTGAACAATTAGATACATATTGGCGAATTTGAACCGTCATATTTGGCCAATGAAAATGTTGACGAATTCTATGGAGCGTTTTTGAACTTTTGGAGGGTTATGGGCCTTGGAGATTATTTCTTCAGTAAGCCCGGATGGTATCCACAATAACCACGAATGTTCGAGCATTACTCCATCGCTTTCGCATCTTAACGCACGCTTATAAACAAAACCATCTACTACTTTCAAATCCGGCTATTCTTCGGGATGTGATTTAATTGTCTCAATAAGACTAGTATACTCTTCTGAGTGAAATTCCTCGGATTCCAGATCTACTAGAGGCACTACTTCTTCAAGCACCAGAGAATCCACATGTGCCCGAGAAAGAGTATCCGGTACAACATTTAACGTCCCTTTTCGGTGCTGTATGTCGAAGACATAGGACTGCAACAAAAGACTCCAACTGGCGAGTTTTCCGCTCAGGTCTTTCATACTCATCAACAATTTAAGGCTGGAATGATCAGTTACCGTGACGGCCATGCCCTCGACATACGGCCTAAACTTTTTCACGGCCATCACCGCAGCCATACACTCTCTCGGTCACACTGTAATTTCTCTGGCACTTGTTAAGTTAAAGAAGTACGTGATCGGAGTTTCTTCGTCGTTATCCTTCTTCTGAAACAGAACTGCTCCTATCCCCGTATCCGACGCATCACACTGGATGTAAAATTTTCTAGTAAAGTCGGGATGGGACAATACAGGTGCCGTAGCAAGAGCTGTTTTAAGTTTTTCAAATGCTTCTTCAGCAGGTCCGTCAAGGGGGCAGTCAGGCTCGAAAAATCTCGAATAAACTTGCGATACCACCCTGCTAGACCAAGCAGCCTCCGAACCTGACGAAAGGTTTTGGGAACAGGGAAATCCACTATTGCCTCCACCTTCGCCGGATCGGTTTTGAGTTTCCCATCACCAACAATGAACCCCAAATACTTCAGTTCCTTGAAGCAGAACTTGGATTTGTTCATGTTGATGGTGAGATTGGCTTTTCGTAAACACTCAGCTACTTCATCTATTAAGGCAATATGGGTTTCAAAATCTATAGATACACAAAAACGTGGTCCCTAAGTCGTGCAGGAATTACCTTGTCCATTAACTGGCATAACCGTTGGGCAGCATTGCACAACCCAAAAGGCATGACAGTAAATTGGTACGAGGGTCTTCCCGGTACCGCAAAGGCAGTCTTTTCCCTACTCTGTTTCTCCAGCGGTATTTGCCAAAATGCTTCCTTGAGGTCGATACTACTAATGTAGAAAGTGTCTGGTAGCCGGCTGAGAAGCCCCTCGATATGGGGGAGAGGATTAGCGTTTTTCTTCGTCAGTGAATTCACCTTGCGAGAATCCAAACAAAGTCGATTCTTGCCTGGTTTTCGCAAGAGAACCACTGGCGAACACCACGGACTCTCGCTCTCCTCGATAACGCCGAGGCTCAACATCCGGTCTAGCTCTCCATGCAAGATGGTTTGTACCGCTGGCGAGACAGGTTAGTGACGCTGTTTCACAGGGGCTGCGTCCCCTGTATCTATCACATGTTCCATTAGTGTTGTTTTATCGAGACCATCGCGGTCAAAACACAGACATTTCTGCCTGACTGCATCCAATCTGGCCTGCTGTTCCGGAGACAACTGGTGAGCATTTGAAAGACTGGCTTCCTCTGTCATCGAAATCGAACTTATTATGTTGGGGGCGAGCTTGAAAGTACGCCAAAAGTCGACTCCCAAATACAAGTCTTGGTCCAAGTTAGGAACCAGGAAAAACGTTGTTTGTTTTTCTTCTTCTTTGTATTTCACCGAAGCCATTATTTTTCCCACTATATTTTGACTTTTTCCGTCCGCCGTTTTAATTCCTGATTTAATTGGTATTACTGGAACCTTAACATCGTGGACCAGTTGTAAACAATTTTTGCCCAGAATGCTTATACTGGCTCCACTGTCTAATAAACCTACAAGTTTTTTTCCACCGATAATAATACTAGCGTAAAGTCTAGGGTCAGAATTCACTTCTAATATAGTGGACAATATGTTCGCTCTTTGCTCTTTTCTAACTCGATACCTTTCTTACTTACTTTACTTTAAAATACTCTTAAAAATACTAGCGGACACTATACCTTGATGGCTATTAAAAATTCTATCTCGGGCCTGTTTATATTCTAATATTCTTTGATGTAGGGGTTTTAAATGAGGGGGGGTCGGGCTTACAATAATTTTGTTTTCTTTTTCCTCATTTGGTCGCTTTAAAATTTGTATTTTGTTATTTTCTCTTTCAGGTTGATTGTCATGTAAAGTTTCGTTGGATTGGCGGTGCTTTTCTGAAAATTTTACTATTGGGGGTTTTGGACTTGAGTCGAACGCGACTCCCCCGAAGACTTCGCGTTCTTCGACCGGTTTTCCGGGCTATATTTTGGGCAGAAAGGAGTTTTCACCCCCTCATTACCGCACTTGTAACAAAATACGCTGAGAACCTCAGAACCACATTCAAAATAGGTGTGACCGGGAGCTTTGCAGTTCCAACAGATCAACTTAGTGGCATCCGCATATTTCCGTGGAGGAATTTTTGGACGGGCTCCGCCCACTTGAAAAGCTGCCACTTGCTCATCTGCTGGAAACTGCTCTTCCTCATCGTATTCAAGTTCATTGGCCGTAAACTTTCCCGCCGGCTTGAATGGTTTTTGATAAGTCGGATCCCTCCTCGGAAAATAAACCTCCGCATCTTTGCACGCATGCCTCAACTGATCCATGGTAAATAGAGCCATTGGAAACACTAACGTTCTGAGCTTTTCGTGTAGATTTTTTTACCACATCCACTTCGGGTATCTGGATCCTCAACTGCGACTTCATCTTGTTTATGGCCGCGAAATAGTCGTCGATGCTCTCACCATAAGCTTGCTTCCGCTCCATAATGTCACGCATAATTTCATAATCCGAATTAAGATTTCGGAATTGGCGCATTAAGGCGTCCTACAACATTGGCCAATCTGGATTATAATTATTTCTCAGGAACTGCCAGAACCATTCGTAGGCTTCTCCTTTCAGCATCAGATGAAAATCACGTAGAATTATGGACCAATGACATCTATGGTGGACTTGAAGCCTTTCCACCTGCAAGATATAGTCTTCTACCGTTTGATGTTCAGGCTTTCCGTTAAACGTGATGTTCCACCTATCAATCCTAACGGGTTCCTTACTAGGACGATAATCAGTGTTGAAATGCGGTGGAGGTTGACTACATACCGGATTGGGTGGGTCTCTGGGTGTTTGGAAGAAGTAATTATCAGGGCTCGTTTTGCCTATAATCTGCCGGCCCTACAAAAGCTCTATACCTCGGATCATATTGAGGTTGCGGTTGAATTGGTGGCTGAACCGGATGCTGAGACTCCGAGGAGGGAACCTCTGATCTTGGTGGCTGGTGGACTGACAGACCTGCTCGACTCAGGCTTAATTCCCTCATCAGCACTCCGATTTGTGTTTGAATCTCGCCTTTTAACGTATTGGTAATTTCAGACCTTACCGAGGTTTGATAAGACGATAACGCATTTACAATGGCGAGGTTAATGTTTGCCTTAAGATCTTCAAGGACTATGACCCTATCCCTACCACTACCCCTAGGCCTATTTGTCGCGGTTTCGAAAAGTTTTTTCGACGTACCAGTATCGTTCGAGGTAGCGTAATGGTTAGTGCGTTCGACTGTCACGCTGGAGGTCTGGGATCGCTTCCCAGCCTCGTCCACCTAAAAACTAAAAAGTTTTTTTTCAGGGCTACTGCCTCTTGCAAGGAATTGACAACTCCTCCAAGAGTATCACTTGTCACGAATAAGTGCTTCTCGTTTAGCCGTTCGGATCGCATAAAATTGTAGGTCCCTTCCATTCCTGTCGAAAGGCGCACACAGGAATGGTTGCGAGTTGTTAGTCACTAGGCCCTGGTTCTTCATGAGCCGTTGTGCCACCCGATTTATTTATTTTTTATTTTAGTATCGTTCGAGGCGAACCTAGGATCGTTGGTTCTAGGAACCCTAGGCGCTAGTCGTTTGACAGTGGCTCCCTGATCGCTTAAACTACTGTAAGAGGGTGGTGTGATTGAATCAATGGAGGTGTTAGGTAAATTCGGTGGTAACTGAGCCGCTGCCCTGGCAGAACCGAATGGCGGAGGAGGTGGATACTGCATACTCGGTGCTGAAGGAGAACGTTGAACCAGTGGCACTTCTCTATGTCATAAGCCAACTCTTGATTTCTATTGACTGGTTCCATTTCCGCATCTCATATCAATCTTCGTAATCTTTCCTCTTCGTCACTATTGTGTACCGCCATTTTAAAAAAACGAGTGAACTAAACTTCTTTTCAAACAAAAAAAAAAAATAACCCTAAAATAGGTGAGTTTTGAGGAGCTAAAAGAAACGGTGACGTGTCTTTACAAAAATAATAAAAAAACGATTTTCAAAAACTTTCGAAAAGTCAAAGAATTTTTCAAAACTTGTAGAAAGTTCTTTGAAACGAAGGAACAAGAACACTAAATGAACAATGAAAGTATTTATAAACTTGACTCTAAATAAGGTTCTTACAAATAGGAAAACGTCTATTAAAGAATGTATTCTTTAAACAATTGAAATATTAACGAAGTCTTATAACAACACAAAACGATAAGTAACTTGGAAAATTACTCTAAAAAAAACGACGAAACTATCTCCAATTTAACGGTAAATATTATTGTAGGATAGAAACTAAAATTATACTTAATCAAAAAGTATAATATAGTTTAATACCTACCAACTATAAACTTAATTTTAATCTTTTTTAAAAGTTTTTCGGTTACCCAATAACGTGAATAGGTATATTTTGAAAATCTAATGAAAAAAAAATATTACACGAAGAACAACAATTGTATTAAACAAAAAAATTAGTTTTTTGAAAACTTAAAAACTTAAGTTTAGAAAAACTTGAACAAATAATTTTATGAAAATCTTAACGATAATAAATTTTAAGTTTGGAAACCCAAACGAAAATATTTCAAGAGAACTAAAAAAAAAACAAAACTAACTATGAACTATACGATGAACAAAAGTTTCAGTACCAATTGGTAAGAAACGAAAAATTAATATATAAAACGAGGTTTGTAAGAACCACTAGGAAACATGAACTCCAAAAAAGTAGACAAAAAAAATTTATTTAAGTATGAAATACTTGAAACAACAAATATTGAAAAAAAAATTAAACAAAAATAAGTATAGACAAAGTTCGAAAACCGAACCCAAAACAAATAAACAACCAAAAATTGAAAAAAAATATCTGTAATTTTATAAAGTGTTTTCAAAGAAAAATGTATAACTTTTCTTTTGAAACAAAAATATTTTGTTAAAAAATTTGGATTTGTTTAAAAGAGAAATGTGAAAGAAAAATTACTTGAATAAATTTTGTTTCAAACACTTAACAACTAACGAATGATTATGAAAAACTTGCAATAACTGAATCAAAAACGAACATTTTTGAATTTGAAAAAAAAAAACTGGTAGATTGAAGAAAAACTTGTAAAGGTAAATGTATTTTAATAGGTATTTAAGACTCACCTTTATTAAACTTTTTCTTCTTAAAGATGTTCTTTAAAAGTAATTTATAAATTCTTTAAAACGAAATAAATAAATAAATAAAGAAATGAAACAAAAAAAAATTTTTTCTTCTTCTTCCTAAAGGAAATATAACCTTTTTTTATATAAGTTTTTTCTATAAGCATACAGGGTACTTCAGGAGGATCCTTGGTGACGGTTTATTTGGTTTTGACGATACGGACTGACCTTAAAAAAGTATAATTCAAAAAAAAAAATATAAAACACTTCGGACGGACATGAAAATAGATCCCTTGGTGTGGTGAAATAGGATTGGAAATTAAACACATTTGACAAAAGTACATAACTATGTTTTCTTCTTCAAACCCGCAATTCAAGTCGGTCTCTAGGACTTTCTTTGAAGACATGGTATTGAAGAGAAAACCTACAAAAAAGAGAAAAAAAAAAGATTCTCAAAAACTAAAGTTTGGAAACGTTGCTACAATGTTCGGCAACCTGCCGAACACGGTCACGATCCCAAAAAAAACATAACCTAAACTGGACTAAAAGGATAAGAAAATAAAATTTTGAAAGAAAAGTAAAATTAAGTCAGGATAGGAATAAGGAAAAACAATACTGGGAAGGGAACTGTCCTCACTTCAAATTTCCAATAATCCGTCGCAATTCACCTAAGTGCGTCTCTGACCTTCTTGATGAAGACTTACGGGAATTGAAAACTTACAGCAAGTTCAGAAACATGCATTAACCGCAGTCGCTATGAACTTCCAAGGAATCGTCGCAATACTTTTAAGTACGTCAAAGACCTTCTTGAAGCAGACTTACGATCCTTGAAAGTTAATAGCGAGTTTGGTTAGGAACTATTACAACAAAAAAAAAAACAGAAACGAGAACTACAAATATCTAAGAAAAATGCCTTAGACGTTGGGCGCCATTTATTGCGAGGCAAGAGGATGTAGAATGAGGAAGAAGTGTAATGGTGGTGTAGGAAAAGGAAGAGGTAGGCTAAAAGGAAATGGACCGGAAAGGAAAGGAATGGAATGCCAAAACTTGGCCTCACCTCCCAACAAATCACTTATCAGGCCTAAAAAAAACCAACTGGAAAGACCGCGGACGGATTTCACCACACTAGGGAGCTGCTGATGTCAGTGCAGCATGGCCTAATCCCACCCAACCTGGAAGCTTGTCGATCTTATTTTAAACTTCCCCAAACGACCTAAACATACCGTTAATGAGTCACTCCATTATCACCGTAACGATGCGGCATCCATCCGCACCCCTGAAAATTTTCTATATAAAAAAGCATGCTTTGCTTTAGCAAAACAATCACAACACCAAATTTCTCAAACATAAGAATTTACAAAAAATATTTATTGTTAAAACGATCGATCATAAACATTGACATTTAATCAAAAAAAAGAATAAGTACTTCCTCAACTTGTGTACCATAATTATCTTATTAAATTTAACGTGCTTTTTTGCACCTTCGATATAGTCGCGATTTTGGTACCCCCTTCCTAAAAAAGCTAATGTTTGAGGATTCGACACCAACTAATAACACCATATAGGCATATATGCATGTATATATTTTTTTCTTGTATACGAAAACGGAGTTGAAATTTCTTTACAGAGGCACACAAAAAGGGATGTTTACATTAAAATTAAAATCTACAAATATTAAGGTTTAAAATCCTCGACAGAAAAATATTACAAAAAGTATAAAGTACCAGAAGGTTTTTTTTTACAACGAAATGAAAATTTTTGATTCTTTTAAATTCTTTTATTTTTTTTATTTTTTTTACTATATCAAACTATAGTCAAAGTGAAAATAGGACAAGTTATTCTTGAGCATGAATATCTTTCTTTTTCTTTTCTTTTATTAAAGCAACTTTGCGTACTCAGGAGAGTTCGAACAATGATTGGAATTACTGTTAATTGGTCGAAACACAGTTTTGGAGTATATGGTTTGATTTGAAAAAGTTTATAAAAGGAAGTTTTCAAAATAAATTTAGGTGAATTATTCTATACTTGCATAAATTGAACGTAACTCTTAAACGTTTGTTAATTGCTTGAGTAATTTTAAATTGTATCTTTTTGTTAATAGCAAGGTTACTTTTATGAAAGGATAAGTTATTTTAAGTTTTAACTAGTTTTAGGTAATTTAAAAAGCAATTTATTTCAAATTTTAAGTTTGAAGTTTTAACTTTTATGTAGAGGTATGTAGTATTAACTTTTATGTAGAGGTAGGTAGTATTTTTTTTTTTTTTTTTTTTTTTTTTTGTAGTTTTACTTTTTCAACAGTTGTAGGTAATTTTTAAGAACTTTAAATTGTATATTTAGATTTTCAGTTTTAACTTTTATAAAGAGGTAAGTATTGTTTTTTTTTTTGGGTAGTTTTAATTTTTCAACCATAGTAATTTAGGTTATTTTTAACTCTTCCTGTTTTTTTTTTTCTTTATAATTGATATTATATAAGGTAGTTAAAAGTGTGTATCTTTGTACTAGATTTAAGTCAGATTTTTATAAAAAAATGTTGATTTTTCACTTTCTTTTTTTGGTTTGACTCACGTGACCTGTTATTTTTCTCTGGGTTGGTAGATTTTTCTTGACTTTTATTTTCTACTCCTGCAGCTGGGACCTTGGTTGAGTTGGTCGAGGGTGTTACCCTTGTTGAACTGGTTAGGTTAGAAAGGCAGGGCTAAAGAGCGGGAAACCATCAAAAAAAAAGTCCCAGGAAGGCACTCCAGCAAGGAAATTGTAGGGGCGGCCCAGGCTTTCTTCTGCCTTTGACCGCTAAACGAACCCTGACAAAACAAAATTGGAAGTTTTTTTTTTTTTATATAGCATTCACAATTTCTTCGCTCTCAAACTCACCTTCAGGTATCTAAATTTTCTTCCTGCCACCTAAATGTTGTTAGGTTTAAAGGTTGTTCGTGCCTCAGCGACGGTAACGGGGACCAAAAAGGAAAAACACTTGGGTATTGTACCTTACAGGTGCACTAAAGATACAAAAAAAAGGTTGAGGCATTATCTCTAAGGAACCTTTATCACCACTTTGGATTTTTTTCTTTTTGTAATAGACTTACACTTTCAATAATTTAAACAAAAAACAAAATTTAATAATTTTTTTTTTCTTTACACTTCAAATTTTCACCGATTGACACTTGTAGGTTAAAGAGTGGATCTTTCCATACCGGCTGACGACACAAAATTATCTGACTCAATTCTAGTTTCTATCAGTAGAGGGAGAGCGAGAGGTTTCGGGAAGTGAACATTCCCCTTCTTTTCCAATAACCACTAGCACGGTACAATCATCCGATCTCATGTCCATATCCAATCCCCCCGTTATTCCGTGCCTGTGTTGTGTTGAACACATATTCCCAATTCCCCTCCCGAGTTATGACCCCATCGTCGTTTCGCTCGGCACTCCGAATTAAATTGGAAAGAAACCTTTCCAACCGACCGAATCGGTCCAGTGCGAATTTACACGAGACGACCTCAGGGGTAGGGTATCTATGCTCGACCAAAACAACACAGAACACGCCAGTGGGTATCTAGGTAACTTTCACTGCCGTCCCACTTATTTCACAACAATAACCCACCAACTTATCCACCAACCGATTTTACAGCTCCAGACACCACTCTGAAACTCACCCCAGTCCTACCTGCCACTATTGACATTCACCCATTCACCCATCGGAACCTCATTCCAATACGTCTAACTTCCAGAATGGACTTCCAGTTTCTTGGAAGTTTGTTTGTTTGTTCATTTATTTTTTTTCTTCCTTTTCCCCAGTTTGGCTAATGACCATTGTATGGCAAGGCAAACAGCCACACAAAATGGACGACGAACCACGGAGTCGGAGGTAGCTATGTACCTAATAGCCTTTTCACACCAAACGCAAAACCCGGTTTTCGCAAAAATATCGGTTTTGGTTGAAAACCTAGATCGAAAACACAAGTTTTCTCATACATTTATGCTAAACCACAAGTTTTGATAAAACACAAGTTTTAAATAAAACCTGTCCAAAACATGTTGGATTTGCAGGATGAACTAAACAAACACACCTTGTGAAACATTCAGCGCTCAATAAATGCAGAAAAATATTTTTTCTGCTGGAACACAAGAGAGCGCGACGCAGTGTCGCGCATCCTTACTACTACGTGAAATTGATCGGTTAAGAAATAAATTAATTATAACGAATCAGGATGGATTGTACTTCCATTATTAAATTCCAATATTAATAAATTGTCTTTTAATTGCACATAAAACATTTGATTTTCCTTTTTCTGTGGCACTGACAATTTTCAAAGCGGCGCGGCCCTTCCTCGAAACCATTGTGTTTAAGCAAAACAAATGAAATGTCAAATGAAAACTTGTAAATTTTCGGTGTGAACGCATTTCAAGTTTTCGTAAACCAATTGCCGAAAACCTGGTTTTGGGTTTGGTGCGAAAAGGCTATAAGTATTTTACTTGATGCAATTATTATAGCGTTAACTAAATATAATTTTATTTTTATATCAGGTTCGATAGGCGCCAACTACAACTCAACACTCCACAACACCAATGGCTCAGGATCTACCAGAACCCCCCGGGCAGTCGGTCTATACCGGAGAGGAATTCCTCCAAGAATCAACTAGCGTTCCACATGATGGGAATATTTTGAGGGTGCTACTCGCGGTAACACCAGGAACATCCAAGCATTGCTCCATCGTCGGGTTATCGTAGAGACGCCAAATAATCCCTCTAATGAGCGCGAACTCACCGGAGTTGTCATCCATATGGATGCACAGAACTATCAAACAGCGCAACATCGTCAATGGGTAATTCCATCATACGACATATGGAAATGAACCAAACTATGTGGATCGCCCTATTGCCGGAGACCCTCGCAACCATTCCACATGGAATCAAAGACACCCTGCTCTCCGTCATCTTGGCTTCACCCTCGAAGTGATTCAACGTCAATGGAAATGAACCAAACTATGTGGATCGCCCTATTGCCGGAGACCCTCGCAACCATTCCACATGGAATCAAAGACACCCTGCTCTCCGTCATCTTGGCTTCACCCTCGAAGTGATTCAACGTGAGGCTTTAGGGCCTTTAGTGTTTCGGTTGGTGTTTTCGTGGGGAAAATACCACCCTATCAAGCCGGGCATACATACCACTATCGCCTGAGTTATTTACTCAAAAAAAATGTGTGGATAGGAAATGTATGATTAAATAATTTTAATGGTTAAATAACTAAATCTGAAGCTAGACTACTATCACAGTTTAGGCTGATGGTGAATAAATAAATCTAAAGCTAGGGTAATATAATTAAAAACTATCAGAAAATTGATATCACAGATGAGTATTTTTATCACAGATATGTATATATGAACATATATGGTCGGAGATCGTTTGACCTTTGGAATTTATCAATGGAATTTGGCATGCATCAAATAATATTATCCAGTATCGAGTAATTGGGTGGTAATTTACTACATGATAGGAGAGTTTCAGGTAGGCACTACGATAGCAACTTATTGTTTTGATTAACACCTATAACCGCGGAGTATCAGTTACTATGCGCAAAAACTAAAATCTAACAAATACAGTGTGTAAAGGCCATGTGCAACAATTTAATAAATAAACAAATAAAATCTTCAAAGATCAGGTACTAAGTGTAAATAAAAAAACATCCTAAAGCTAACAGGTATGGTGTGCGAAGTGCAGGTGTAATGAAATAACAAGTCATTAATCGAAAGCAACTCTCAGGTGACCTTGAATTTTAAAAACATGGTTGTTCCTTATTTATCAGGTACGTTGTGGGGAGTTATACCGTAGGTTTTGAAATTCTTTTAAAATGTACGTCCGTATTGCGGTTGAGATCGTACGGGTTACTTGAAGAACCGTAAAAAAAATCTATTTTTAATTGGAAGGGTCTGTGTAAGGCACCGTATAGGTGTTTATAAATAAACAAGGTAATAAATAAATGAGTAAATAAATAAGTAGTAATAAAGTATAAATAAAAGAGGAAAAAAAACTATCACAGAAGTTGTATCATAATTGAATAAAGTTTTATCGCAGATGGAAAGTATCGCAGTTCACTATGGCGAAGGTGAATAAATTGGAGTCTTAGGAACGCCTTCCGTTAAGGATAAACAATTTCACATACGTACATTTAACTTCTTTCTGGAACAAAGGAGGATAAATTGATTCAATAATTTTACAGTCTTATATCTCTGGTACTGTAGGTCAATTAAACGGTCTTACAACTTATACTATATAGGAGCTAAGTCTAAAATAAATAAATAAAGGTTTGCAATAAAGTTCAGGTACTATGTGACGAATAAATAGGTAAAATAAATTATTTTCAGATTGCTCTATTCGGTACTTAGGTAAAAGTTAATGATTTGTAATTGGCTATCAGGTCCAGTCGTGAATGAACTTAATGGAGTTCTAGATTTGGTTTTGTTTTATACAGTTATCGTTATAGGAGTTATCGCTTCTGACTATTATAGACCCTGGGTAAGATTACTGCTTGAGGTCTTTGGCGTGGAATATGCCAATATTTTTTTGTCCAGATAGATTCTCTACTTCATACATTTGGTTGCCGACTTGTCTCACTATGCGGTATTTTATGTATTTAGGCGAAAGCTTGGCTGACAAGTACTTGGACGAATTACTTAGTATAAAGTTCTTCCGGTATACTTCCTGACCGGGTATAAATTTTACATTTCTAGTGCGGGTGTTATACGTTTTGGCCGATCTATCATTGGCTTTTAAGATATTTTCGCGTATCTGATCCCTTATGCACTGCAATCGACTTTGTCGGGGAAGAGTCAACAGCTCGTTGTCGTCCACTGCGTTCAGTTTCCGGGCCAGTTCATAGCCGCTTCCGTGCGTAACCATATTAGTGGCAAATAAAGCATAGTATGGTGACACACCGATGGAGCTATGAACTGAACTCCTCAAGGCACATGCGATATCGCAGAGGTGAAGATCCCATTCACGTTGGTCAGTTTTTAAGTATGAGCGGATGGCCGCTAACAACGTGCGGTTAACCCTCTTCGACGCATTCGACTGCGGAGCATAGTTGGCTGTTTTAAAGTGTCTGATAGCATAGTTAGACAAAAACTTTTGAAAATCATTGGCCAAAAATTGCTTTCGATTATCGGAGTGTATGATGTTTGGAACACCAAACATACTGAAAATATCTTCTCGCAAAAATTTAACGATACTTGAGGTGTTCGCTTCCTCAAGGCTTTTAAAAATACAAATTTAGACAAATGGTCTAAGACGATGAACACATAGGCGTTTCCTGATTTGGATCTCGGGTAAGGACCTAAAAAATCAACATACAATTTTTCAAACGGACGATTAGAACAGTAAGAAGTGACAATAGGTGGTCGAGAAACTTGATTTGTTGCCTTACATTCTTTGCACACTGAACAATTAGATACATATTGGCGAATTTGAACCGTCATATTTGGCCAATGAAAATCTTGACGAATTCTATGGAGCGTTTTTGAAATTCTCCCGTGAGCAACTTTAGGAGGGTTATGGGCCTTTGAGATTATTTCTTCAGTAAGCCCGGATGGTATCCACAATAACCACGAATGTTCGAGCATTACTCCATCGCCTTCGCATCTTAACGCACGCTTATAAACAAAACCATCTACTACTTTCAAATCCGGCAATTCTTCGGGATGTGATTTAATTGTCTCAATAAGACTAGTATACTCTTCTGAGTGAAATTCCTCGGATTCCAGATCTACTAGAGGCACTACTTCTTCAAGCACCAGAGAATCCACATGTACCCGAGAAAGAGTATCCGGTACAACATTTAACGTCCCTTTTCGGTGTTGTATGTCGAAGACATAGGACTGCAACAAAAGATTCCACCTGGCGAGTTTTCCGCTCAGGTCTTTCATACTCATCAACCATTTAAGGCTGGAATGATCAGTTATTACCGTGACGTCCATGCCCTCGACATACGGCCTAAACTTTTTCACGGCCATCACCGCAGCCATACACTCTCTCTCGGTCACACTGTAATTTCTCTGGCACTTGTTAAGTTAAAGAAGTACGTGATCGGAGTTTCTTCGTCGTTATCCTTCTTCTGAAACAGAACTGCTTCTATCCCCGTATCCGACGCATCACACTGGATGTAAAATTTTCTAGTAAAGTCCGGATGGGACAATACAGGTGCCGTTGCAAGAGCTGTTTTAAGTTTTCAAATGCTTCCAGCGCCTCTCCCGTCATTTGGAATTTTCCGTTTTTTCTTCAGCAGGTCCGTCAAGGGGGCAGTCAGGCTCGAAAAATCTCGAATAAACTTGCGATACCACCCTGCTAGACCAAGCAGCCTCCAAACTTGACGAGAGGGTTTGGGAACAGGAACATCTACTATTGCCTCCACCTTCGCCGGATCGGTTTTGAGTTTCCCATCACCAACAATGAAGCCCAAATACTGCAGTTCCTTGAAGCAAAACTTGGATTTGTTCATGTTGATGGTGAGATTGGCTTTTCGTAAACACTCAGCTTCTTCATCTATCAAGGCAATATGGGTTTGAAAATCTGGTGCCATGATAAGCAAGTCGTATAGATACACAAAAACGTGGTCCCTAAGTCGTGCAGGAATTACCTTGTCCATTAACTGGCATAACCTTTGGGCAGCATTGCACAACCCAAAAGGCATGACAGTAAATTGGTACAAGGGTCTTCCCGGTACCGCAAATGCAGTCTTTTCCCTACTCTGTTTCTCCAGCGGTATTTGCCAAAATGCTTCCTTGAGGTCGATACTACTAATGTAGAAAGTGTCTGGTAGCCGGCTGAGAAGCCCCTCGATATGGGGGAGAGGATTACCGTTTTTCTTCGTCAGTGAATTCACCTTGCGAGAATCCAGACAAAATCGATTCTTGCCTGGTTTTCGCAAGAGAACCACTGGCGAACACCACGGACTCTCGCTCTCCTCGATAACGCCGAGGCTCAACACCGGTCTAGCTCTTCATACAAGATGGTTTGTACCGCTGGCGAGACAGGTTAGTGACGCTGTTTCACAGGGGCTGCGTCCCCTGTATCTATCACATGTTCCATTAGTGTTGTTTTACCGAGACCATCGCGGTCAAAACACAGACATTTCTGCCTGACTGCATCCAATCTGGCCTGCTGTTCCGGAGACAACTGGTGAGCGTTTGAAAGACTGGCTTCCTCTGTCATCGAAATCGAACTTATTATGTTGGGGGCGAGCTTGAAAGTACGCCAAAAGTCGACTCCCAAATACAAGTCTTGGTCCAAGTTAGGAACCAGGAAAAACGTTGTTTGTTTTTCTTCTTCTTTGTATTTCACCGAAGCCATTATTTTTCCTACTATATTTTGACTTTTTCCGTCCGCCGTTTTAATTCCTGATTTAAGTGGTATTACTGGAACCTTAAGATCGTGGACCATTTGTAAACAATTTTTGCCCAGAATGCTTATACTGGCTCCACTGTCTAATAAACCTAACAGTTTTTTTCCACCGATAATAATACTAGCGTAAAGTCTAGGGTCAGAATTCACTTCTAATATAGTGGACAATATCTTCGCTCTTTGCTCTTTTCTAACTCGATACCTTTCTATTGTCATTAAAATACTAGCAGACACTATACCTTGATGGCTATTAAAAATTCTATCTCGGGCCTGTTTATATTCTAATATTCTTTGATGTATAGGTTTTAAATGAGGGGGGTCGGGCTTACAATAATTTTGTTTTCTTTTTCCTTATTTGGTCGCTTTAAAATTTGTATTTTGTTATTTTCTCTTTCAGGTTGATTGTCATGTAAAGTTTCGTTGGATTGGCGGTGCTTTTCTGAAAATTTTTCTATTGGGGATTTTGGACTTGAGTCGAACGCGACTCCCCAGAAGACTTCGCATTCTTCGACCGGTTTTCCGGGCTATATTTTGGGCAGAAAGGAGTTTTCACCCCCTCATTACCACACTTGTAACAAAATACGCTGAGAACCTCAGAACCACATTCAAAATAGGTGTGACCGGGAGCTTTGCAGTTCCAGCAGATCAACTTAGTGGCATCCGCATATTTCCGTGGAGGAATTTTTGGACGGGCTCCGCCCACTTGAAAAGCTGCCACTTGCTCATCTGCTGGAAACTGCTCTTCCTCATCGTATTCAAGTTCATTGGCCGTAAACTTTCCCGCCGGCTTGAATGATTTTTGATAAGTCGGATCCCTCCTCGGAAAATAAACCTCCGCATCTTTGCACGCATGCCTCAACTGATCCATGGTAAATAGAGCCATTGGAAACACTAACGTTCTGAGCTTTTCGTGTAGATTTTTTTACCACATCCACTTCGGGTATCTGGATCCTCAACTGCGACTTCATCTTGTTTATGGCCGCGAAATAGTCGTCGATGCTCTCACCATAAGCTTGCTTCCGCTCCATAATGTCACGCATAATTTCATAATCCGAATTAAGATTTCGGAATTGGCGCATTAAGGCGTCCTACAACATTGGCCAATCTGGATTATAATTATTTCTCAGGAACTGCCAGAACCATTCGTAGGCTTCTCCTTTCAGCATCAGATGAAAATCACGTAGAATTATGGACCAATGACATCTATGGTGGACTTGAAGCCTTTCCACCTGCAAGATATAGTCTTCTACCGTTTGATGTTCAGGCTTTCCGTTAAACGTGATGTTCCACCTATCAATCCTAACGGGTTCCTTACTAGGACGATAATCAGTGTTGAAATGCGGTGGAGGTTGACTACATACCGGATTGGGTGGGTCTCTGGGTGTTTGGAAGAAGTAATTATCAGGGCTCGTTTTGCCTATAATCTGCCGGCCCTACAAAAGCTCTATACCTCGGATCATATTGAGGTTGCGGTTGAATTGGTGGCTGAACCGGATGCTGAGACTCCGAGGAGGGAACCTCTGATCTTGGTGGCTGGTGGACTGACAGACCTGCTCGACTCAGGCTTAATTCCCTCATCAGCACTCCGATTTGTGTTTGAATCTCGCCTTTTAACGTATTGGTAATTTCAGACCTTACCGAGGTTTGATAAGACGATAACGCATTTACAATGGCGAGGTTAATGTTTGCCTTAAGATCTTCAAGGACTATGACCCTATCCCTACCACTACCCCTAGGCCTATTTGTCGCGGTTTCGAAAAGTTTTTTCGACGTACCAGTATCGTTCGAGGTAGCGTAATGGTTAGTGCGTTCGACTGTCACGCTGGAGGTCTGGGATCGCTTCCCAGCCTCGTCCACCTAAAAACTAAAAAGTTTTTTTTCAGGGCTACTGCCTCTTGCAAGGAATTGACAACTCCTCCAAGAGTATCACTTGTCACGAATAAGTGCTTCTCGTTTAGCCGTTCGGATCGCATAAAATTGTAGGTCCCTTCCATTCCTGTCGAAAGGCGCACACAGGAATGGTTGCGAGTTGTTAGTCACTAGGCCCTGGTTCTTCATGAGCCGTTGTGCCACCCGATTTATTTATTTTTTATTTTAGTATCGTTCGAGGCGAACCTAGGATCGTTGGTTCTAGGAACCCTAGGCGCTAGTCGTTTGACAGTGGCTCCCTGATCGCTTAAACTACTGTAAGAGGGTGGTGTGATTGAATCAATGGAGGTGTTAGGTAAATTCGGTGGTAACTGAGCCGCTGCCCTGGCAGAACCGAATGGCGGAGGAGGTGGATACTGCATACTCGGTGCTGAAGGAGAACGTTGAACCAGTGGCACTTCTCTATGTCATAAGCCAACTCTTGATTTCTATTGACTGGTTCCATTTCCGCATCTCATATCAATCTTCGTAATCTTTCCTCTTCGTCACTATTGTGTACCGCCATTTTAAAAAAACGAGTGAACTAAACTTCTTTTCAAACAAAAAAAAAAATAACCCTAAAATAGGTGAGTTTTGAGGAGCCAAAAGAAACGGTGACGTGTCTTTACAAAAATAATAAAAAAACGATTTTCAAAAACTTTCGAAAAGTCAAAGAATTTTTCAAAACTTGTAGAAAGTTCTTTGAAACGAAGGAACAAGAACACTAAATGAACAATGAAAGTATTTATAAACTTGACTCTAAATAAGGTTCTTACAAATAGGAAAACGTCTATTAAAGAATGTATTCTTTAAACAATTGAAATATTAACGAAGTCTTATAACAACACAAAACGATAAGTAACTTGGAAAATTACTCTAAAAAAAACGACGAAACTATCTCCAATTTAACGGTAAATATTATTGTAGGATAGAAACTAAAATTATACTTAATCAAAAAGTATAATATAGTTTAATACCTACCAACTATAAACTTAATTTTAATCTTTTTTAAAAGTTTTTCGGTTACCCAATAACGTGAATAGGTATATTTTGAAAATCTAATGAAAAAAAAATATTACACGAAGAACAACAATTGTATTAAACAAAAAAATTAGTTTTTTGAAAACTTAAAAACTTAAGTTTAGAAAAACTTGAACAAATAATTTTATGAAAATCTTAACGATAATAAATTTTAAGTTTGGAAACCCAAACGAAAATATTTCAAGAGAACTAAAAAAAAAAATAAAACTAACTATGAACTATACGATGAACAAAAGTTTAAGTACCAATTGGTAAGAAACGAAAAATTAATATGGAAAACGAGGTTTGTAAAAACCACTAGGAAACATGAACTCCAAAAAAGAAGACAAAAAAAATTTATTTAAGTATGAAAACAAAAATAAATATAGACAAAGTTCCAAAACCGAACCCAAAACAAATAAACAACCAAAAATTGAAAAAAATATCTGTAATTTTATAAAGTGTTTTCAAAGAAAAATGTATAACTTTTCTTTTGAAACAAAAATATTTTGTTAAAAAATTTGGATTTGTTTAAAAGAGAAATGTGAAAAAAAATTACTTGAATAAATTTTGTTTCAAACACTTAACAACTAACGAATGATTATGAAAAACTTGCAATAACTGAATCAAAAACGAAAATTTTTGAATTTGAAAAAAAAAACTGGTAAATTGAAGAAAAACTTGTAAAGGTAAATGTATTTTAATAGGTATTTAAGACTCACCTTTATTAAACTTTTTCTTCTAAAAGATGTTCTTTAAAACGAAATAAATAAATAATTCTTCTTCTTCCTAAAGGAAATATAACCTTTTTTATATAAGTTTTTTCTATAAGCATACAGGGTGCTTCAGGAGGATCCTTGGTGACGGTTTATTTGGTTTTGACGATACGGACTGACCTTAAAAAAGTATAATTCAAAAAAAAAAATATAAAACACTTCGGACGGACATGAAAATAGATCCCTTGGTGTGGTGAAATAGGATTGGAAATTAAACACATTTGACAAAAGTACATAACTATGTTTTCTTCTTCAAACCCGCAATTCAAGTCGGTCTCTAGGACTTTCTTTGAAGACATGGTATTGAAGAGAAAACCTACAAAAAAGAGAAAAAAAAAGATTCTCAAAAACTAAAGTTTGGAAACGTTGCTACAATGTTCGGCAACCTGCCGAACACGGTCACGATCCCAAAAAAAACATAACCTAAACTGGACTAAAAGGATAAGAAAATAAAATTTTGAAAGAAAAGTAAAATTAAGTCAGGATAGGAATAAGGAAAAACAATACTGGGAAGGGAACTGTCCTCACTTCAAATTTCCAATAATCCGTCGCAATTCACCTAAGTGCGTCTCTGACCTTCTTGATGAAGACTTACGGGAATTGAAAACTTACAGCAAGTTCAGAAACATGCATTAACCGCAGTCGCTATGAACTTCCAAGGAATCGTCGCAATACTTTTTAGTACGTCAAAGACCTTCTTGAAGCAGACTTACGATCCTTGAAAGTTAATAGCGAGTTTGGTTAGGAACTATTACAACAAAAAAAAAACAGAAACGAGAACTACAAATATCTAAGAAAAATGCCTTAGACGTTGGGCGCCATTTATTGCGAGGCAAGAGGATGTAGAATGAGGAAGAAGTGTAATGGTGGTGTAGGAAAAGGAAGAGGTAGGCTAAAAGGAAATGGACCGGAAAGGAAAGGAATGGAATGCCAAAACTTGGCCTCACCTCCCAACAAATCACTTATCAGGCCTAAAAAAAACCAACTGGAAAGACCGCGGACGGATTTCACCACACTAGGGAGCTGCTGATGTCAGTGCAGCATGGCCTAATCCCACCCAACCTGGAAGCTTGTCGATCTTATTTTAAACTTCCACAAACGACCTAAACATACCGTTAATGAGTCACTCCATTATCACCGTAACGATGCGGCATCCATCCGCACCCCTGAAAATTTTCTCTATAAAAAAGCATGCTTTGCTTTAGCAAAACAATCACAACACCAAATTTCTCAAACATAAGAATTTACAAAAAATATTTATTGTTAAAACGATCGATCATAAACATTCACATTTAATCAAAAAAAGGAATAAGTACTTCCTCAACTTGTGTACCATAATTATCTTATTAAATTTAACGTGCTTTTTTGCACCTTCGATATAGTCGCGATTTTGGTACCCCCTTCCTAAAAAAGCTAATGTTTGAGGATTCGACACCAACTAATAACACCATATAGGCATATATGCATGTATATATTTGTTTCTTGTATACGAAAACGGAGTTGAAATTTCTTTACAGAGGCACACAAAAAGGGATGTTTACATTAAAATTAAAATCTACAAATATTAAGGTTTAAAATCCTCGACAGAAAAATATTACAAAAGGTATAAAGTACCAGAAGGTTTTTTTTTTACAACGAAATGAAAATTTTTGATTCTTTTAAATTCTTTTATTTTTTTTATTTTTTTTACTATATCGAACTATAGTCAAAGTGAAAATAGGACAAGTTATTCTTGAGCATGAATATCTTTCTTTTTTTTTTCTTTTATTAAAGCAACTTTGCGTACTCAGGAGAGTTCGAACAATGATTGGAATTACTGTTAATTGGTCGAAACACAGTTTTGGAGTATATGGTTTGATTTGAAAAAGTTTATAAAAGGAAGTTTTCAAAATAAATTAAGGTGAATTATTCTATACTTGCATAAATTGAACGTAACTCTTAAACGTTTGTTAATTGCTTGAGTAATTTTAAATTTTATCTTTTTGTTAATAGCAAGGTTACTTTTATGAAAGGATAAGTTATTTTAAGTTTTAACTAGTTTTAGGTAATTTAAAAAGCAATTTATTTCAAATTTTAAGTTTGAAGTTTTAACTTTTATGTAGAGGTAGCTAGTATTTTTTTTTTTTTTTTTTTGTAGTTTCACTTTTTCAACAGTTGTAGGTAATTTTTAAGAACTTTAAATTGTATATTTAGATTTTCAGTTTTAACTTTTATAAAGAGGTAAGTATTGTTTTTTTTTGGGTAGTTTTAATTTTTCAACCATTGTAATTTAGGTTATTTTTAACTCTTCCTGTTTTTTTTTTCTTTATAATTGATATTATGTAAGGTAGTTAAAAGTGTGTATCTTTGTACTAGATTTAAGTTAGATTTTTATAAAAAAAATGTTGATTTTTCACTTTCTGTTTTTGGTTTGACTCACGTGACCTGTTGTTTTTCTCTGGGTTGGTAGATTTTTCTTGACTTTTATTTTCTACTCCTGCAGCTGGGACCTTGGTTGAGTTGGTCGAGGGTGTTACCCTTGTTGAACTGGTAAGGTTAGAAAGGCAGGGCTAAAGAGCGGGAAACCATCAAAAAAAAGTCCCAGGAAGGCACTCCAGCAAGGAAAATGTAGGGGCGGCCCAGGCTTTCTTCTGCCTTTGACCGCCAAACGAACCCTGACAAAACAAAATTGGAAGTTTTTTTTTTTTATATAGCATTCACAATTTCTTCGCTCTCAAACTCACCTTCAGGTATCTAAATTTTCTTCCTGCCACCTAAATGTTGTTAGGTTTAAAGGTTGTTCGTGCCTCAGCGACGGTAACGGGGACCAAAAAGGAAAAACACTTGGGTATTGTACCTTACAGGTGCACTAAAGACACAAAAAAAAGGTTGAGGCATTATCTCTAAGGAACCTTTATCACCACTTTGGATTTTTTTCTTTTTGTTATAGACTTCCACTTTCAATAATTTAACACAAAATTTAATAATTTTTTTTTCTTTACACTTCAAATTTTCACCGATTGACACTTGTAGGTTAGAGAGTGGATCTTTCCATACCGGCTGACAACACAAAATTATCTGACTCAATTCTAGTTTCTATCAGTAGAGGGAGAGCGAGAGGTTTCGGGAAGTGAACATTCCCCTTCTTTTCCAATAACCACTAGCACGATACAATCATCCGATCTCATGTCCATATCCAATCCCCCCGTTATTCCGTTTCTGTGTTGTGTCGAACACATATTCCCAATTCCCCTCCCGCGTTATGACCCCATCGTCGTCTCGCTCGGCACTCCGAATTAAATTGGAAAGAAACCTTTCCAACCGACCGAATCGATCCAGTGCGAATTTACACGAGACGACCTCAGGGGTAGGGACCCGTAAGGAATCTATGCTCGACCAAAACAACACAGAACACGCCAGTGGGTATCCAGGCAATTTTCACTGCCGTCCCACTTATTTCACCACAATAACCCACAAACTTATCCACCAACCGATTTTACAGCTCCAGACCCCACTGTGAAACTCACCCCAGTCCTACCTTACACTATCGACATTCACCCATTCACCCATCGGAACCTCATTCCAATACGTCTAACTTCCAGAATAGACTTCCAGTTTCTTGGAAGTTTGTTTATTTATTTTTTTTCTTCCTTTTCCCCAGTTTGGCTAATGACCATTGTATGGCAAGGCAAACAGCCACACAAAATGGACGACGAACCACGGAGCCGGAGTTAGCTATGTAATAGCCTTTTCACACCAAACCCAAAACCCGGTTTTCGCGAAAATATCGGTTTTGGTTGAAAACCTAGATCGAAAACACAAGTTTTCCCATACATTTATGCTAAACCACAAGTTTTGATAAAACATAAGTTTTAAATAAAACCGGTCCAAAACATGTTGGATTTGCAGGATGAACTAAACAAACACACCTTGTGAAACATTCAGCGCTCAATTAAATGTCATATAAATAGCTGACGGTTGGCTGCCAATGAAAAAATATTTTTTTCTGCTGGAACACAAGAGAGCGCGACCCAGTGTCGCGCATCCTAACTACTACGTGAAATTGATCGGTTAAGAAATAAATTAATTATAACGAATCAGGATGGATTGTACTTCCATTATTAAATTCCAATATTAATAAATTGTCTTTTAATTGCACATAAAACATTTGATTTTTCCCTTTTCTGTGGCACTGACAATTTTCAAAGCGGCGCGGCCCTTTCTCGAAACCATTGTGTTTAAGCGAAACAAATGAAATGTCAAATGAAAACTTGTAAATTTTCGGTGTGAACGCATTTCAAGTTTTCGTAAACCAATTGCCGAAAACCTGGTTTTGGGTTTGGTATGAAAAGGCTATAAGTATTTTACTTGATGCAATTATTATAGCGTTAACTAAATATAATTTTATTTTTATATCAGGTTCGATAGGCGCCAACCACCACTCAACACTCCACAACACCAATGGCTCAGGATCCACCAGAACTCCCCGGGCAGTCGGTCTATACCGGAGAGGAAATCCTCCAAGAATCAACTAGCGTTCCACATGATGGGAATATTTTGAGGGTGCTACTCGCGATAACACCAGGAACATCCAAGCATTGCTCCATCGTCGGGTTATCGTAGAGACGCCAAATGATCCCTCTAATGAGCGCGAACTCCATATGGATGCACAGAACTACCAAACAGCGCAACACCGTCAATGGGTAATTCAATCATACGACATATGGAAATGAACCAAACTATGTGGATCGCCCTATTGCCGGAGACCCTCGCAACCATTCCACATGGAATCAAAGACACCCTGCTCTCCGTCATCTTGGCTTCACCCTCGAAGTGATTCAACGTAATTTGCAATACACCATGAATCACATTCGAGTGGTGGAAAACAATGAGAGTGCTCGGAACCTCCTAGGTGGCCCATTTAGGCAAAGCGATGCCGCTCTGGATCGACATTCCGATGATGTTGATTTCATTGTCGAATTTATGGAGATGGCTCGAGATCTCCGTACTTGGGGGCGTTTCTTATTGGAATATGTAGAGAAATGCAATCATATGTCCAGGATGAAAAAAAATTAAGAATACGCAAGGAAAGTCCGTCCAATGAACATAATGTGATTCATCATCATTCAACGTACTGGCAATACTTAGCCAAGGGATTGCACGCCAAATTGGAAGGACGGGCGCCTTAAATTTGTTTGTCGTTTATCGACTTAATTTTTCTTTCCATTTTGGATATTATCTATGGATAGTTAATAATACTTATACCCAGTTATTTCTTCAGGTTTACTTTTTTTTTTTTTACAAATAAATAAAAAAAAATATATGGAGAAAATAAAAATTGGTTTGTGCTTTAATTTTCGAACGTATTGTTTGATTCTAGGGTGATTCGTCGGAAGGGTTTATTGGTTTGTTTGGGCGGTTACTAGGCTTATTTAAGAAGATAAAATTCATGGCCCACAACAAATTTTCGGGGTATGATCGATTGCCTGCCAGGTCGGAAAACAAAGGGCCTTTTATCATCCATCAGACCCGGTGTTTGTAAATAGGTACGAGGTATTGCCTTGGCTTTGGGGCCTTTAGTGTTTCGGTTGGTGTTTTCGTGGGGAAAAACCCACCCTATCAAGCCGGGCATACATACCACTATCGCCTGAGTTATTTACTCAAAAAAAATGTGGGGATAGGAAAAGTATGATTAAATAATTTTAATGGTTAAATAACTAAATCTGAAGCTAGACTACTATCACAGTTTAGGCTGATGCTGAATAAATAAATCTAAAGCTAGGGTAATATAATTAAAAACTATCAGAAAATTGATATCACAGATGAGTATTTTTATCACAGGTATGTATATATGTACATATATGGTCGGAGATCGTTTGACCTTTGGAATTTATCAATGGAATTTGGCATGCATCAAATAATATTATCCAGTATCGAGTAATTGGGTGGTAATTTACTACATGATAGGAGAGTTTCAGGTAGGCACTACGATAGCAACTTATTGTTTTGATTAACACCTATAACCGTGGAGTATCAGTTACTATGCGCAAAAACTCAAATCTAACAAATACAGTGTGTAAAGGCCATGTGCAACAATTTAATAAATAAACAAATAAAATCTTCAAAGATCAGGTACTAAGTGTAAATAAAAAAACATCCTAAAGCTAATAGGTATGGTGTGCGAAGTGCAGGTGTAATGAAATAACAAGTCATTAATCGAAAGCAACTCTCAGGTGACCTTGAATTTTAAAAACATGGTTGTTCCTTATTTATCAGGTACGTTGTGGGGAGTTATACCGTAGGTTTTGAAATTCTTTTAAAATGTACGTCCGTATCGCGGTTGAGATCGTACGGGTTACTTGAAGAACCGTAAAAAAAATCTATTTTTAATTGGAAGGATTTGTGTAAGGCACCGTATAGGTGTTTATAAATAAACAAGTTAATAAATAAATGAGTAAATAAATAAATAAGTAATAAAGTATAAATAAAAGAGAAAAAAAAAGCTATCACAGAAGTTGTATCACAGTTGAATAAAGTTTTATCACAGATGGAAAGTATCGCAGTTCACTATGGCGAAGGTTAATAAATTGGAGTCTAAGGAACGCCTTCCGTTAAGGATAAACAATTTCACATACGTACATTTAACTTCTTTCTGGAACAAAGGAGGATAAATTGATTCAATAATTTTACAGTCTTATATCTCTGGTACTTTAGGTCAATTAAACGGTCTTACAACTTATACTATATAGGAGCTAAATCTAAAATAAATAAATAAAGGTTTGCAATAAAGTTCAGGTACTATGTGACGAATAAATAGGTAAAATAAATTATTTTGAGATTGCTCTATTCGGTACTTAGGTAAAAGTTAATGATTTGTAATTGGCTATCAGGTCCAGTCGTGAATGAACTTAATGGAGTTCTAGATTTGGTTTTGTTTTATACAGTTATCGTTATAGGAGTTATCGCTTCTGACTATTATAGACCCTGGGTAAGATTACTGCTTGAGGTCTTTGGCGTGGAATATGCCAATATTTGTTTGTCCAGATAGATTCTCTACTTCATACATTTGGTTGCCGACTTGTCTCACTATGCGGTATTTTATGTATTTAGGCGAAAGCTTGGCTGACAAGTACTTGGACGAATCACTTAGTATAAAGTTCTTCCGGTAAACTTCCTGACCGGGTATAAATTTAACATTTCTGGTGCGGGTGTTATACGTTTTGACCGATCTATCATTGGCTTTTAAGATATTTTCGCGTATCTGATCCCTTATGCAATGCAATTGACTTTGTCGGGGAAGAGTCAACAGCTCGTTGTCGTCCACTGCCTTCAGTTTCCGGGCCAGTTCATAGCCGCTTCCGTGCGTAACCATATTAGTGCCAAATAAAGCATAGTATGGTGACACACCGATGGAGCTATGAACTGAACTCCTCAAGGCACATGCGATATCGCAGAGGTGAAGATCCCATTCACGTTGGTCAGTTTTTAAGTATGAGCGGATGGCCGCTAACAACGTGCGGTTAACCCTCTCCGACGCATTCGACTGCGGAGCATAGTTGGCTGTTTTAAAGTGTCTGATAGCATAGTTAGACAAAAACTTTTGAAAATCATTGGCCAAAAATTGCTTTCGATTATCGGAGTGTATGATGTTTGGAACACCAAACATACTGAAAATATCTTCTCGCAAAAATTTAACGATACTTGAGGTGTTCGCTTCCTCAAGGCTTTTAAAAATACAAATTTAGACAAATGGTCTAAGACGATGAACACATAGGCGTTTCCTGATTTGGATCTCGGGTAAGGACCTAAAAAATCAACATACAATTTTTCAAACGGACGATTAGAACAGTAAGAAGTGACAATAGGTGGTCGAGAAACTTGATTTGTTGCCTTACATTCATTGCACACTGAACAATTAGATACATATTGGCGAATTTGAACCGTCATATTTGGCCAATGAAAATGTTGACGAATTCTATGGAGCGTTTTTGAACTTTTGGAGGGTTATGGGCCTTGGAGATTATTTCTTCAGTAAGCCCGGATGGTATCCACAATAACCACGAATGTTCGAGCATTACTCCATCGCTTTCGCATCTTAACGCACGCTTATAAACAAAACCATCTACTACTTTCAAATCCGGCAATTCTTCGGGATGTGATTTAATTGTCTCAATAAGACTAGTATACTCTTCTGAGTGAAATTCCTCGGATTCCAGATCTACTAGAGGCACTACTTCTTCAAGCACCAGAGAATCCACATGTGCCCGAGAAAGAGTATCCGGTACAACATTTAACGTCCCTTTTCGGTGCTGTATGTCGAAGACATAGGACTGCAACAAAAGACTCCAACTGGCGAGTTTTCCGCTCAGGTCTTTCATACTCATCAACAATTTAAGGCTGGAATGATCAGTTATTACCGTGACGTCCATGCCCTCGACATACGGCCTAAACTTTTTCACGGCCATCACCGCAGCCATACACTCTCTCGGTCACACTGTAATTTCTCTGGCACTTGTTAAGTTAAAGAAGTACGTGATCGGAGTTTCTTCGTCGTTATCCTTCTTCTGAAACAGAACTGCTCCTATCCCCGTATCCGACGCATCACACTGGATGTAAAATTTTCTAGTAAAGTCGGGATGGGACAATACAGGTGCCGTAGCAAGAGCTGTTTTAAGTTTTTCAAATGCTTCTTCAGCAGGTCCGTCAAGGGGGCAGTCAGGCTCGAAAAATCTCGAATAAACTTGCGATACCACCCTGCTAGACCAAGCAGCCTCCGAACCTGACGAAAGGTTTTGGGAACAGGGAAATCCACTATTGCCTCCACCTTCGCCGGATCGGTTTTGAGTTTCCCATCACCAACAATGAACCCCAAATACTTCAGTTCCTTGAAGCAGAACTTGGATTTGTTCATGTTGATGGTGAGATTGGCTTTTCGTAAACACTCAGCTACTTCATCTATTAAGGCAATATGGGTTTCAAAATCTATAGATACACAAAAACGTGGTCCCTAAGTCGTGCAGGAATTACCTTGTCCATTAACTGGCATAACCGTTGGGCAGCATTGCACAACCCAAAAGGCATGACAGTAAATTGGTACGAGGGTCTTCCCGGTACCGCAAAGGCAGTCTTTTCCCTACTCTGTTTCTCCAGCGGTATTTGCCAAAATGCTTCCTTGAGGTCGATACTACTAATGTAGAAAGTGTCTGGTAGCCGGCTGAGAAGCCCCTCGATATGGGGGAGAGGATTAGCGTTTTTCTTCGTCAGTGAATTCACCTTGCGAGAATCCAGACAAAGTCGATTCTTGCCTGGTTTTCGCAAGAGAACCACTGGCGAACACCACGGACTCTCGCTCTCCTCGATAACGCCGAGGCTCAACATCCGGTCTAGCTCTCCATACAAGATGGTTTGTACCGCTGGCGAGACAGGTTAGTGACGCTGTTTCACAGGGGCTGCGTCCCCTGTATCTATCACATGTTCCATTAGTGTTGTTTTATCGAGACCATCGCGGTCAAAACACAGACATTTCTGCCTGACTGCATCCAATCTGGCCTGCTGTTCCGGAGACAACTGGTGAGCATTTGAAAGACTGGCTTCCTCTGTCATCGAAATCGAACTTATTATGTTGGGGGCGAGCTTGAAAGTACGCCAAAAGTCGACTCCCAAATACAAGTCTTGGTCCAAGTTAGGAACCAGGAAAAACGTTGTTTGTTTTTCTTCTTCTTTGTATTTCACCGAAGCCATTATTTTTCCCACTATATTTTGACTTTTTCCGTCCGCCGTTTTAATTCCTGATTTAATTGGTATTACTGGAACCTTAACATCGTGGACCAGTTGTAAACAATTTTTGCCCAGAATGCTTATACTGGCTCCACTGTCTAATAAACCTACAAGTTTTTTTCCACCGATAATAATACTAGCGTAAAGTCTAGGGTCAGAATTCACTTCTAATATAGTGGACAATATGTTCGCTCTTTGCTCTTTTCTAACTCGATACCTTTCTTACTTACTTTACTTTAAAATACTCTTAAAAATACTAGCGGACACTATACCTTGATGGCTATTAAAAATTCTATCTCGGGCCTGTTTATATTCTAATATTCTTTGATGTAGGGGTTTTAAATGAGGGGGGGTCGGGCTTACAATAATTTTGTTTTCTTTTTCCTCATTTGGTCGCTTTAAAATTTGTATTTTGTTATTTTCTCTTTCAGGTTGATTGTCATGTAAAGTTTCGTTGGATTGGCGGTGCTTTTCTGAAAATTTTACTATTGGGGGTTTTGGACTTGAGTCGAACGCGACTCCCCCGAAGACTTCGCGTTCTTCGACCGGTTTTCCGGGCTATATTTTGGGCAGAAAGGAGTTTTCACCCCCTCATTACCGCACTTGTAACAAAATACGCTGAGAACCTCAGAACCACATTCAAAATAGGTGTGACCGGGAGCTTTGCAGTTCCAACAGATCAACTTAGTGGCATCCGCATATTTCCGTGGAGGAATTTTTGGACGGGCTCCGCCCACTTGAAAAGCTGCCACTTGCTCATCTGCTGGAAACTGCTCTTCCTCATCGTATTCAAGTTCATTGGCCGTAAACTTTCCCGCCAACTTGAATGGTTTTTGATAAGTCGGGTCCCTCCTCGGAAAAGAAACCTCCGCATCTTTGCACGCATGCCTCAACTGATCCATGGTAAATAGAGCCATTGGAAACACTAACGTTCTGAGCTTTTCGTGTAGATTTTTTACCACATCCACTTCGGGTATCTGGATCCTCAACTGCGACTTCATCTTGTTTATGGCCGCGAAGTAGTCGTCGATGCTCTCACCATAAGCTTGCTTCCGCTCCATAATGTCACGCATAATTTCATAATCTGACTTAAGATTTCGGAATTGGCGCATTAAGGCGTCCTACAACATTGGCCAATCTGGATTATAATTATTTCTCAGGAACTGCCAGAACCATTCGTAGGCTTCTCCTTTCAGCATCAGATGAAAATCACGTAGAATTATGGACCAATGACATCTATGGTGGACTTGAAGCCTTTCCACTTGCAAGATATAGTCTTTTACCGTTTGATGTTCAGGCTTTCCGTTAAACGTGATGTTCCACCTATCAATCCTAACGGGTTCCTTACTAGGACGATAATCGGTGTTGAAATGCGGTGGATGTTGACTAAATACCGGATTGGGTGGGTCTCTGGGTGTTTGGAAGAAGTAATTATCAGGGCTCGTTTTGCCTATAATCTGCCGGCCCTACAAAAGCTCTATACCTCGGATCATATTGAGGTTGCGGTTGAATTGGTGGCTGAACCGGATGCTGAGACTCCGAGGAGGGAACCTCTGATCTTGGTGGCTGGTGGACTAACAGACCTGCTCGACTCAGGCTTAATTCCCTCATCAGCACTCCGATTTGTGTTTGAATCTCGCCTTTTAGCGTATTGGTAATTTCAGACCTTACCGAGGTTTGATAAGACGATAACGCATTTACAATGGCGAGGTTAATGTTTGCCTTAAGATCTTCAAGGACTATGACCCTATCCCTACCACTACCCCTAGGCCTATTTGTCGCGGTTTCGAAAAGTTTTTTCGACGTACCAGTATCGTTCGAGGTAGCGTAATGGTTAGTGCGTTCGACTGTCACGCTGGAGGTCTGGGATCGCTTCCCAGCCTCGTCCACCTAAAAACTAAAAAGTTTTTTTTCAGGGCTACTGCCTCTTGCGAGGAATTGACAACTCCTCCAAGAGTATCACTTGTCACGAATAAGTGCTTCTCGTTTAGCCGTTCGGATTCGGCATAAAATTGTAGGTCCCTTCCATTCCTGTCGAAAGGCGCACACAGGAATGGTTGCGAGTTGTTAGTCACTAGGCCCTGGTTCTTCATGAGCCGTTGTGCCACCCGATTTATTTATTTTTTATTTTAGTATCGTTCGAGGCGAACCTAGGATCGTTGGTTCTAGGAACCCTAGGCGCTACTCGTTTGACAGTGGCTCCCTAATCGCTTAAACTACTGTAAGAGGGTGGTGTGATTGAATCAATGGAGGTGTTAGGTAAATTCGGTGGTAACTGAGCCGCTGCCCTGGCAGAACCGAATGGCGGAGGAGGTGAATACTGCATACTCGGTGCTGAAGGAGAACGTTGAACCAGTGGCACTTCTCTATGTCATAAGCCAACTCTTGATTTCTATTGACTGGCTCTATTTCCGCATCTCGTATCAATCTAAGTAATCTTTCCTCTTCGTCACTATTGTGTACCGCCATTTTAAAAAAACGAGTGAACTTAACTTCTTTTCAAACAAAAAAACAAAAAATAACCCTAAAATAGGTGAGTTTTGAGAAGCCAAAAGAAACGGTGACGTGTCTTTACAAAAATAATAAAAAAACGATTTTCAAAAACTTTCGAAAAGTCAAAGAATTTTTCAAAACTTGTAGAAAGTTCTTTGAAACGAAGGAACAAGAACACTAAATGAACAATGAAAGTATTTATAAACTTGACTTTAAATAAGGTTCTTACAAATAGGAAAACGTCTATTAAAGAATGTATTCTTTAAACAATTGAAATATTAACGAAGTCTTATAACAAAACAAAACAATAAATAACTTGGAAAATTACTATAAAAAAAAAACGACGAAACTATCTCCAATTTAACGGTAAATATTATTGTAGGATAGAAACTAAAATTATACTTATTCTAAAAGTATAATATAGTTTAATACCTACCAACTATAAACTTAACTTTAATCTTTTTTAAAAGTTTTTCGGTTACCCAATAACGTGAATAGGAATATTTTGAAAATCTAATGAAAAAAAAATATTACACGAAGAACAACAATTGTATTAAACAAAAAAATTAGTTTTTTGAAAAATTAAAAACTTAAGTTTCGAGAAACTTGAACTAATAATTTTATGAAAATCTTAACGATAATAAATTTTAAGTTTGGAAACCCAAACGAAAATATTTCAAGAGAACTAAAAAAAAAACAAAACTAACTATGAACTATACGATGAACAAAAGTTTCAGTACCAATTGGTAAGAAACGAAAAATTAATATATAAAACGAGGTTTGTAAGAACCACTAGGAAACATGAACTCCAAAAAAGTAGACAAAAAAAATTTATTTAAGTATGAAATACTTGAAACAACAAATATTGAAAAAAAAATTAAACAAAAATAAGTATAGACAAAGTTCGAAAACCGAACCCAAAACAAATAAACAACCAAAAATTGAAAAAAAATATCTGTAATTTTATAAAGTGTTTTCAAAGAAAAATGTATAACTTTTCTTTTGAAACAAAAATATTTTGTTAAAAAATTTGGATTTGTTTAAAAGAGAAATGTGAAAGAAAAATTACTTGAATAAATTTTGTTTCAAACACTTAACAACTAACGAATGATTATGAAAAACTTGCAATAACTGAATCAAAAACGAACATTTTTGAATTTGAAAAAAAAAAACTGGTAGATTGAAGAAAAACTTGTAAAGGTAAATGTATTTTAATAGGTATTTAAGACTCACCTTTATTAAACTTTTTCTTCTTAAAGATGTTCTTTAAAAGTAATTTATAAATTCTTTAAAACGAAATAAATAAATAAATAAAGAAATGAAACAAAAAAAAATTTTTTCTTCTTCTTCCTAAAGGAAATATAACCTTTTTTTATATAAGTTTTTTCTATAAGCATACAGGGTACTTCAGGAGGATCCTTGGTGACGGTTTATTTGGTTTTGACGATACGGACTGACCTTAAAAAAGTATAATTCAAAAAAAAAAAATATAAAACACTTCGGGTGGACATGAAAATAGATCCCTTGGTGTGGTGAAATAGGATTGGAAATTAAACACATTTGACAAAAGTACATAACTATGTTTTCTTCTTCAAACCCGCAATTCAAGTCGGTCTCTAGGACTTTCTTTCAAGACATGAAATTGAAGAGAAAACCTACAAAAAAGAGAACAAAAAAAGATTCTCAAAAACTAAAGTTTGGAAACGTTGCTACAATGTTCGGCAACCTGCCGAACACGATCACGATCCCAAAAAAAAAATAACCTAAACTGGACTAAAAGGATAAGAAAATAAAATTTTGAAAGAAAAGTAAAATTAAGTCAGGATAGGAATAAGGAAAAACAATACTGGGAAGGGAAATGTCCTCACTGCAAATTTCCAATAATCCGTCGCAATTCACCTAAGTGCGTCTATGACCTTCTTGATGAAGACTTACGGGAATTGAAAACTTACAGCAAGTTCAGAAACATGCATTACCCGCAGTCGCTATGAACTTCCAAGGAATCGTCGCAATACTTCAAAGTACGTCAAAGACCTTCTTGAAGCAGACTTACGATCCTTGAAAGTTAATAGCGAGTTTGGTTAGGAACTATAAGAACACAAAAAAAAAACAGAAACGAGAACTACAACAATCTAAGAAAAATGCCTTAGACGTTGGGCGCCATTTATTGCGAGGCAAGAGGATGTAGGATGAGGAAGAAATGTAATGGTGGTGTAGGAAAAGGAAGAGGTAGGCTAAAAGGAAATGGACCGGAAAGGAATGGAATGGAATGCCAAAACTTGGCCTCACCTCCCAACAAAACACTTATCAGGCCTAAAAAAAAACAAACTGGAAAGACCGCGGACGGATTTCACCACACTAGGGAGCTGCTGATGTCAGTGCAGCATGGCCTAATCCCACCCAACCTGGAAGCTTGTCGATCTTATTTTAAACTTCCCCAAACGACCTAAACATACTGTTAATGAGTCACTCCATTATCACCGTAACGATGCGGCATCCATCCGCACCCCTGAAAATTTTCTCTATAAAAAAGAATGCTTTGCTTTAGCAAAACAATCACAACACCAAATTTCTCAAACATAAGAATTTACAAAAAATATTTATTGTTAAAACGATCGATCATAAACATTGACATTTAATCAAAAAAAGGAATAAGTACTTCCTCAACTTACTTTACTTTTGATGGCGCTCACAGCCCAGGATGGGCTTCGGCCTCAACTAACAAGCCCCTTCAGCCAGATCTGTCCCTAGCTAGCCGCTTCCAGTTGCGCACACCGAGTGCTTTGATGTCGTCATTCACTTGATTGCGCCACCTGTTACGGGTTCTTCCTCTGCTGCGTACCCCATCGGGATTGGATTCGAAGACTCGTCGGGCAGGTGCGTTGCTGTCCATACGCTCCACGTGCCCCAGCCATCTCAGCCGCTGTATTTTCAGCTTTTTGACCAGGTCAACGTCGCTGTATAGCCCGTATAGCTCGTCATTGAATCTTCTCCTCCATACTCCTTCGATACACACCGGACCGAAAATCACACGAAGAATCTTCCTCTCAAAGCACCCTAGCAGATTTTTATCCGAATCTTTCAGTGTCCATGCTTCTGACCCATAAAGCAGGACCGGGATGACTGATGTCATTCTGCGATGTAATAGTGGAGCCCAGGTAGACAAAGTCCTTGACAACTTCGAAGTTATATCTGTCCATCGAGTCGACGATGTTGAGATTCCTCTCTCGATGACAGCATATACTTCGTCTTGTCCTAATTAACCGCCAATCCCATTCTAGCCGCCTCCGATTCAATGCTCGCAAATGCCCCTGCCACAGCTCGCTTCGTTCTGCCGACAATGTCTATGTCATCCGCATATGCAAGCAACTGAACGGACTTTTGATAGATTGTACCGCTGGTGTTGACATGTCCGTTGCGTGCAATGGTTTCAAGAACGATGTTGAATAGGTTGCATGATAACGCGTCGCCTTGCCTTAATCCTTTCTCAACATCAAAGGAATCGGTGGTGTTCTTACCAATTTTGACGGAGCAGCGAGATTTCTCCATCGTCATCCTGCACAAGCGGACGAGTTTGGCAGGGATGCCGAGACCTGACATGGCTCTGTATAATTCGTCCCTTTTCACGCTATCATACGCGACTTTAAAATCGATAAAAAGGTGGTGTGTATCGATCTGGAATTCCCGGGATTTTTCTAAAATCTGCCGGAGTGTGAACATTTGATTGACGGTTGACTTGCCTGGCCTGAAACCGCACTGATAAGGGCCGATAAGATCGTTGACAAAAGGTTTTAAGCGGTCACACAGGATGGCCGACAAGATTTTATAAGCGACGTTTAGGAGACTAATTCCTCTGTATTTGGTACATTTCAGAACATCTCCCTTTTTATGGATGGGGCACACTATACCGAGGTTCCATTCATCGGGCATACTTTCATCCGACCAAATTTTGCAGATGAGCTGGTGTATACTCCTAGCCAATTCATCTCCCGCTGATTTAAATAGTTCGGCTTGTAAGCCATCCGCACCAGCAGCCTTGTACGACTTAAGTTTGGATATCGCCAGCCGCACTTCGGTTAGGTCGGGTGGACGGAACTCTTGGCCATCATCGTCCAAGTTGAATGGAGCGTTCTGCCTATTAGCTGCATCTTGGCTGTCTTCGCCATTAAGCAGTCTAGAGAAGTGTTCTTTCCAGATCCTCAGCACTGACTGTGTGTCTACTTCCATATTCCCACTCTCATCTCGGCAGGCTTCCGTTCTAGCGAACATCTCCCCTACCGCTACAACCCTCAATAGACTCTATCGGCCGCTTCTCATGCTCTCTCTTTTTCCTCCTGAGAAGTCGGCGTTCCTCTTTTCGTTTCAGCCCGTAGAGCTCCCGGTCCACTCTCTCAGCAGCTCTTGTTTGAGTCTGCAGCATTGCCTGGTAGGCCTCGTCCTTAGGTGCATGCGCTAGCCGGCACTCTTCATCGAACCAGGGGTTTCGTTTTATTCGCCTAGTGAAACCCAGTACATCAGAGGCGGCACTTCTGATGGCTTGTTGACAGTGTTCCCACTGGTCCTCTGCACTTGATGCTGGTGGCGGACCTCCTGAGAGATTAAGAGTTACGTGGTCTGCAAAAGTTCTGGCAGTCTCTTGCGATTTAAGCTTCTCGACATCGAATCTTTTCACAGCATCTGCTCTGCGTTGTCGCGTCATGGATATCCGGAAACGTAGTCTAGCTACCACCAGGTAGTGATCCGAGTCAATGTTGGCCCCTCGGAACGTTCGGACGTCCAAGATACTGGAAGCATGTCTCGCGTCTATCGCAACGTGGTCGATTTGGTTGACAGTTACTTGATCACGCGACCGCCAAGTCCCCTTGTGTATTTTGAGGTGTTGGGAAGTAGGTGCTTGAGATGATGACATTTCGCCTCGCCGCAAAGTCTGCCAGCCTGTGTCCGTTGCTGGAAGTTTCCTCGTGTAGGCTGTGTCCTCCGACTATCGAACCAAAGATGCCCTCCTTTCCGAATCTTGCGTTGAAGTCACCAAGAATGACCTTCACGTCGTACTTCGGGCACATATCATACGTTGTCTCCAGGAGATCGTAGAATGCTTCTTTGGTTGAGTCCTCTCTCCCTTCATGGGGGGCATGAACACAGATCAGCGAAATGTTCTTAAATTTGCCCTTGATGCGGATTGTGACCAGGCGCTCGTTTACACTTCGGAAGTCCAAGACTTCTTGCCTAAGGTTCCCCTTATCACAAAACCACAACCAAAGAGCCGCTGACCCTGTTCCTTCAAGCACCCGCCGTAGTAGATGTCACACGTTTTCAGTCTCCGTATGCCCTCTCCATCCCATCGCACTTCCTGGATGGCTGTTACGTCAGCCTTTAGCCTGTCCAGGTTCTCCACTAATTGTTCGGCTGCACGTGTTCTGTATAAGGACATGACGTTCCACGTGCAGATCCGAAATTCATTGTCCTTGTTTCGTTTGCTGGGGTCGTCAACTTTAAAATCATCCATATCCGAGGCTTGTTGTTGTTTCGGAACAACTTTTTTTTACGTGGTAGGGAAGTTACCCCGACGCACAACTTCCTCAACTTGTGCACCATAATTATCTTATTAAATTTAACGTGCTTTTTTGCACCTTCGATATAGTCGCGATTTTGGTACCCCCTTCCTAAAAAAGCTAATGTTTGAGGATTCGACACCAACTAATAACACCATATAGGCCTATATGCATGTATATATATATTTTATATTTTTTTCTTGTATACGAAAACGGAGTTGAAATTTCTTTACATGGGCACACAAAAAGGGATGTTTACATTAAAATTAAAATCTACAAATATTAAGGTTTAAAATCCTCGACAGAAAAATATTACAAAAAGTATAAAGTACCAGAAGGTTTTTTTTTACAACGAAATGAAAATTTTTGATTCCTTTAAATTCCTTTATTTTTTTTTATTTTTTTACAATATCGAACTATAGTCAAAGTGAAAATAGGACAAGTTATTCTTGAGCATGAATATCTTTCTTTTTCTTTTCTTTTATTGAAGCATCTTTGCGTACTCAGGAGAGTTCGAACAATGATTGGAATTACTGTTAATTGGTCGAAACACAGTTTTCGAGTATATGGTTTGATTTGAAAAAGTTTATAAAAGGAAGTTTTCAAAATAAATTTAGGTGAATTATTCTATACTCGCATAAATTGAACGTAACTCTTAAACGTTTGTTAATTGCTTGAGTAATTTTAAATTTTATCTTTTTGTTAATAGTAAGGTTACTTTTATGAAATGATAAGTTTTTTTAAGTTTTAACTAGTTTTAGGTAATTTAAAAAGCAATTTATTTCAAATTTTAAGTTTTAACTTTTATGTAGAAGTAGGTAGTATTTTTTTTTTTTTTTTTGTAGTTTTGATTTTTCAACAGTTGTAGGTAATTTTTAAGAACTTTAAATTGTAACTTTAGATTTTCAGTTTTAACTTTTATATAGAGGTAAGTATTTTTTTTTTGGGTAGTTTTAATTTTTCAACCATTGTAATTTAAGTTATTTTTAACTCTTCCTGTTTTTTTTTCTTTATAATTGATATTATATAAGGTAGTTAAAAGTGTGTATCTTTGTACTAGATTTAAGTTAGATTTTTATAAAAAAAAAATGTTGATTTTTCACTTTCTTTTTTTGGTTTGACTCGTGACCTGTTATTTTTCTCTGGGTTGGTAGATTTTTCTTGACTTTTATTTTCTACTCCTGCAGCTGGGACCTTGGTTGAGCTGGTCGAGGGTGTTACCCTTGTTGAACTGGTTAGGTTAGAAAGGCAGGACTAAAGAGCGGGAAAAAGTCCCAGGAAGGCACTCCAGCAAGGAAAATGTAGGGGCGGCCCAGGCTTTCTTCTGCCTTTGACCGCCAAACGAACCCTGACAAAACAAAATTGGAAGTTTTTTTTTTTTATATAGCATTCACAATTTCTTCGCTTTCAAACTCACCTTCAGGTATCTAAATTTTCTTCCTGCCACCTAAATGTTGTTAGGTTTAAAGGTTGTTTGTGCCTCAGCGACGGTTACGGGGGCCAAAAAGGAAAAACACTTGGGTATTGTACCTTTCAGGTGCACTAAAGACACAAAAAAAAGGTTGAGGCATTATCTATAAGGAACCTTTATCACCACTTTGGATTTTTTTCTTTTTGTTATAGACTTACACTTCCAATAATTTAACATAAAATTTGAAATTTTTTTTTTTCTTTACACTTCAAATTTTCCCCGATTGACACTTGTAGGTTAGAGAGTGGATCTTTCCATAACGGCTGCCGACACAAAATTATCTGACTCAATTCTAGTTTCTTTCAGTTGGTGGAGAGCGAGAGGTTTCGGGAAGTGAACATTCCCCTTCTTTTCCAATAACCACTAGCACGGTACAATCATCCGATCTCATATCCATATCCAATCCCCTCGATATTCCGTGCCTGTGTTGTGTCGAACACATATTCTCAATTCCCCTCCCGAGTTATGACCCCATCGTCGTCTCGCTCGGCACTCCGAATTAAATTGGAAAGAAACCTTTCCAACCGACCGTATCGGTCCAGTGCGAATTTACACGAGACGACCTCAGGGGTAGGGTATCTATGCTCGACCAAAACAACACAGAACAAGCCAGTGGGTATCCAGGCAACTTCCACTGCCGTCCCACTTATTTCACCACAATAACCCACCAACTTATCGACCAACCGATTTTACAGCTCCAGACCCCACTGTGAAACTCACCCCAGTCCTACCTGTCACTATCGACATTCACCCATTCACCCATCGGAACCTCATTCCAATACGTCTAACTTCCAGAAATACAAAAAATTAAAAATGGATTCCCAGAACAGTCGCCCGTCTAAATCAGATAAATAAAAATGTATTTTAGTAACACACCTTTGAAATGACACTTCAGTGCTCAAATGTGTTTCATAAATAAGTCTGAGGGCTCTGATCATAATCTGCTCAGATGCAATTATTACAGCGTTAACTAAATATAGTTTTATTTTTATATCAGGTTCGATAGGCGCCAACCACCACTCAACACTCCACAACACCAATGGTTCAGGATCCACCAGAACCCCCCGGGCAGTCGGTCTATACCGGAGAGGAAATCCTCCAAGAATCAACTAGCGTTCCACATGATGGGAATATTTTGAGGGTGCTACTCGCGATAACACCAGGAACATCCAAGCATTGCTCCATCTTCGGGTTATCGTAGAGACGCCAAATGATCCCTCTAATGAGCGCGAACTCACCGGAGTTGTCATACATATAGATGCACAGAACTACCAAACAGCGCAACATCGTCAATGAGTAATTCCATCATACGACATATGGAAATGAACCAAACTATGTGGATCGCCTATTGCCGGAGACCCTCACAACCATTCCACATGGAATCAAAGACACCCTGCTCTCCGTCATCTTGGATTCACCCTCGAAGTGATTCAACGGGAATTGCAATACACCATGAATCACATTCGAGTGGTGGAAAACAATGAGAGTGCTCGGAACCTCCTAGGTGGCCCATTTAGGCAAAGCGATGGCACTCTGGATCGACATTCCGATGATGTTGATTTCATTGTCGAATTTATGGAGATGGCTCGAGATCTCCGTACTTGGGGGCGTTTCTTTTTGGACTGTATGTATAGAAATGCGTCCATATGTCCAAGATGAAAAAGAATTACGAATACGCAAGGAAAGTCCGTCCAAGAAACATGATGTGATTCATTATCATTCAACATTCAAGATAAAATTCATGGCCCACAATACGACATGAACGTTGCCTGCATGAACTTCTCACATGGATCTCCCGAATACCATGCCGAAACGATCGTCAATGTTCGTCAGCCTGGCAAGAACTACTCAGCCTGATTGAAGGCAGTGGCTCCGGTGAAGGTGAATTGAAGAAAATCGAAACCATCAAATTGTAGACCAACAAAGACTTTTTGGAAAACGGCAACAAGGACTGCATCTTTGTGGACTATCTTAATATTGTGAATGTTCAGTGTTGAAGTTGTATTTTTGCATTTATTTATATTAAATGAGATTTCATAAAAATGTTCAGTTGAACAAATAAAATTATATCAAAAAATATTAATACAGAACTGAGAATCACTAGGATTTACTTTATTTTCAACAAAATCTTGAATATTTTTGCCGTCTTCAATCAATGACGGTAGATCATTTTCGCTAGGCTCGTCATTAATCACAACATCTTTTTCCCAAAAAGTGCTGGTACGTCTCTGTGGAATTGTCAAACTAATTTTTTTTTCTCTGGTGAAGACACTTCAAGATTAATTTTTAGTCTGCTCCTTTTAATCCGTATTATCTTTAGGTGAAAACTTAGTATTAAACTGCTTCTCATATTAATACACCTCTTAAAACTGTCCTGTATTGAACAGCTCTGTATTGAACTGCCCTCGTTCCTATTGGAAGTGGTCTGATTAACCGCTCTGCACTCAACTACTCTTTATAGATATGGATACCAATATAAAAATACTTAAAAATCGTATAAAGATAAAAGAAGCCTTGAAGAAAAAAATATATGCTCCTTTAAACTGGAAAATTAATTAAAGATACTGAAATTGAAAACACGTTTAAGACAATTGTTGAACCCTTATGCAAAATCGCGAAAAATGTGAAAAATAATGAAACCATGAATGAGTTAGAAGAAATAAAATCACCCGCTGTAAAACGTCGCCTTCAATTTAAAAGTCTTAGGCTGGTATTCACAGAGCGCTCGTAAACTGCTCTTAACTTTATGAGCTTCTTAACTTGAAAATTATTTGTGCTATTCACCAACCACTCATAAGTACTTTTCGATGTCCGAAAAAGAGAGAGGTTCTGTCTCTATCAGGCATACCCAAACTGTGAAATCAAACTGTTTTCGAAAATGAGTGACAGCTGGCGCAAAGACAGATGTCAACAATTTACAAAAAAAAAAAAAAGTCTACTAAAAACAGAAAATATATTTCAAATATTAATATTTATTATACCTATAACAATATTAGCCGTGTTTTTTGTGCCTTTATCCCCGCTTACATATCTGCTAAAAAATAATTTCCATGTAAAATACAACAATAATTTTGACAATTCCGAAACCGTTTACTCTTATTATCTTCAAAGTAAAGACATTTTTAATATTAACTCATAGTATAGTACTCCTACCTATAAGTCGCACTAAAGACTATAAATTGATAAACTGAATTTGTTTTAAAATGCCTTGTTTATGTAAGATTTGCTGTAAAAAAGTGGATGAAAGCATTTACAAGGTGAATTGTTATGATTGCTTGGCAATTTTCCATGCTGGTTGCGTTAATATTCTTGATAGTGACGTAGAATATCTAAAGTCAAGCGGTACTCCATTTCGGTGTACTCCGTGTGCCACGATTCGCCGTAAATCACTTCTCTTGACGTTTTTGCCAATTTCTTCACCCACACCAACAAACGCATCAGCCATCTCCACAATAAAAACCACTGTTGCTGCTGCTTCTCTTGTGTCCACAACCTCCTCTGCCACCAGGTTAACTGCTGCTGCTGCAACTGCAGCCTCTGCTTTTGTTGGAGCTGTCAACACCAATACAACTAATGCACCTACATCTCTCATCACCATACCTTCTTCCACAGCGACACCCATCACTAACACCATCGTTGAGTCACCATTACCACCTGAAGTGAGTGCGTCTGCTTTAAATCAACATCTCGATCATCAACTCCAGTCTAATCTGATTGATAACATCAAATCGATTTCGTTAGAAGCCATATATAAAGAAATCTTAGAGCATAAAAGAGTTAATTTTGATTGTCTCTCTTCCCTGCATGAACTCAAGGAGGAAAAAAAGGTAATGCAAAAGGGAATTGACACACTGCATTTTAGATTGAATTCGCTTGAAGAATTACAATTAGAGAATACTGTTGATATTGTTGGAATTCCCCACTTAAATAAAACGAATGCATAATATAAGGCTCTTAAGCTCTTCTCGGATGGACTTGATGAAAACATAACTGAAGAGCAAAATCCAATACACCAAGTGTCTCTTCTGCTGCAGATAATCCAAATCCAACAAGTGTTGATGTATTGTGTGTTAAATTTTGCTCACATAACACTAAACGTAAGCTTATGAGGAAAACTGGAGTTTAATAATCGCTTATCGGCTAAAGCATTTAGAAATAAAAACAACGACAAGATTTACATAAATAATAGTTTGTCTTTTCATACCAGACAACTTCGAAAAGCTGCAGAGATTGTTAAAAAATCCAAAGGTTATACATTTTTGTGGTTACAAAATTCGAATATGTTAATAAGAAAAAAAGAAGGTGATAAAGCTATTAATATTAAGTGTTTAGAAGACTTAAATAATCTTTAAAATTAATGCCATTTAATAATTTTGATTTTGTAACAGAAGAAATTTTGTCGTCCAATAATTTTGCTAATGATTTATTGTTAAGTGTTTTTCTGAATAACCATAAATATTAAGATAGTTTTTATATTAGTAGTCTTCGTGCAAATTTTGATTTGTTATTGCTCCATATAGAATCTTGTTCTATTCAGCCCGATTTTATTTTTGTGACTGAAATTTGGATTTTTGACAATGAGAAAGGTAATTTTATAATTCCGGGTTATTTTTTTTTTTCGCCACTTGCAATAATTCTTACTGTGCTGGTGGTGTAGGTGTTGTTATAAGCAACAAGTACATTAATTGTGATGTTGTTAGTAATAATTTGGTATCCGCGGACTTTATTAAAGTAACATAAAGTTAAAAAAATGAAAAACACTGCTTTATGTGTCTACAGGCTTCATGGCGGTTGTAAAGATGTCTTTCTTGATGTAATTTATACTCTCTTGTTGAATGAAAAAACTAAAAATTTGATTTTTCTGGGTGACATAAACATTGACCTCCTCTCTAAAACCCAGTATGTGGACAATTATTTGATGCTTTTAGCTGATAATGGTTTCGATTCTTATATAAACGTGTCTACTAGAATCGTAGATAATTCTAAGACATGCATTGACCATATTTTCTGCAGGAGAAGTTTATCTCCTAATGTTCAACCAGTTAGTTCTTTAGCCGATTTGGACATCAGTGATCACTGCATGACTAGCCTTCATTATTAAGATTGTTTGGACGCCAAAGAAGCAAATAATGTTACGTATTTTGAAGTTAAAAAATTGATTTTGTAAGGTTAAACTTGCTTTTGCGCTTTGAATTCTGGGATAATGTTTATAATGAGTGTGATGAGTGTTGTTTATGATAATTTTATACAGAAACTAGGTTTTTTTCTTGATAACTCTACCATTAAGTCGGTCAAAACTAATAGTAAATCTAAACGTCTTAAGGAATGGATGACAGGGTACATTCTTGATAAGGTGAACAAAAAAAAAACAACTACGTTCAAACGAAATTAAAAAATGTAAGGAAAATTACTATTTAGCTGAGTTGGACAAAAATAAAGGTAATATTAAAGGTGAATGGAATGTAGTAAACAAAATTTTAAATCGTAATTCTCAATCTGAAAAACCTCTAGTTATTGAAAATAACAATACCAAAATATCTGATTCTACTGAAATAGCTAATCTGTTTAATGAATTTTTTGTTTCTGTTACTGAAAATAATTGAACTAAAGTGTTTAGGAATACCAATTACTGTTTGTGTACAGTAGGACTAGTTAATGACAATTTTATAAATAAAAAGTCTATTCTTTGATCCGATTCTCCCTGGTAAACTACTCTTCATCATTAAAACGCTAAAAAAATCTAGTTCTGTTACCAATGATAATTGTGCTGGCTTTATTTTTAAACAAATTGCTTACAATATTATTGACGTGCCTGCGCATATTTTTAATAAAAGTATTTATGGTGGCGTCTTTCCTAGTTCACTTAAGATTGCTGAGGTCATTCCTTTACATAAAAAGTCCAATCTTTGTGATATGAACAACTACAGACCAATATCGCTTTTACCGGTTTGCTCTAAAAAATTTGAAAAAGCTATGAAAAAGAGAATTTTGAACTTTCTAAATAAATATAATTTCTTTAGTGAATCTGAATTTGGATTTCTAGCCCATAGATCAACTGAAGATATATGAAAAGATAAATAATAACCTATTTACAGTTGGGCTTTTCATTGACTTGACAAAAGCTTTTGATTTAGTCGACCACTGCATTCTTTTGAAAAAATTATACAATGCAGGAATGCGTGGTTTTATATTTGATTGGTTAAACTCTTACTTATCTAATATAAAGCAAATAGTTAAAATAAATGGTAGTGTAAGTAATGTTTGCAATATAATTATTGGTGTTCCACAAGGTTCCGTTTTAGGCCCGTTATTTTTTTTGATTTTCATCAATTCTATTTTCAGACACAATTTCAAAGGCAAAATTACTGCATTTGCAGATGATAAAGACTTTGCGTATGGTTCCAGATCTCTTGTTAACCTAATTTCCGAGATCAATTCTGACTTAGATACTTTAAGACGCTGGTTTGCAGTTCATTAAATGGTTTTGAGCAATAAAACAAAAGTTATGTATTTTAGTCTTACAGGTTCCCCTATTCTAGTCGACTGCAATATTTTTCATCACTCTTCTGATTGCCAAAAATTCAAATTGGATTTAAATGATTCTGGTAGTTTTGTTTCTCATGAAACCTGTTCACTTCACTGTTTTCAGGTAGATTTTGTCAAGTCTTTCAGATACCTTGGTGTTTTACTTGAGAGTAAGTTGCATTGGTCCGATCACACTCATGCACTGAAAAACTACTTGTTATGTTGCTCTAGGTAATTTTATACTTTTGGTTTGTACTGCTCTCAAAAATTACTAGTCATGATCTACTACGGTATTGTTTACTCAAAACTGCAGTATGGAATATCTTGTTGGGGCGGAACGTATAAGAATAAGGTTTATCCACTGCTTATCCTTCAAAAACATGTCATACGTATTATCTGTAAAAAAAAGTCGGTTTTATAATAGCTTTATTTTATTTAAGGAGTTAAAAGTTCTTCCATTTAGGCATCTTTACTACTTCAAAGTTCTTTAAATATTCTTTATTAGAAGTGGATATCTTTCATTAAGAAGATGCTCCCTGCATAGCTAAAGAGTTAGCTCCAGTAATTTTGTTAATATTCCTTCTTACAATAAAATGCACTTTAGAAGATTCTTTACAGTAGTGGCTCCTTCTATTTTTAACAAATTACCTTTTTCTATTAGAAATCTAAGGGTTTTATAGGCTTTCCTTCACAAGGTAAAATCTTGGCTTTTTGAACACAATCATACTCAAATTGAAAATTTGTAGTCTTTAGTTACTTAAAAAAAAAAAACTTTTTCTTCCTTTCTCACCCTGCACACAACTACGAATGTAAGATGTATATAATTTGATGAGCACTCGCCACTAGCTTTAGCCTAAGGCTTAGCTAAAGAGTTTCTCTTAGTTTGTTTTGTTGGGTTTTCCGAAAAAATTGTTATTTGGAAGAACACTAATTTATTCAACATGTTTATAAATTTATAATGTTTACTCTTTTTTGGTATTTTTTTATTTAAATAATTTCTCTGGATATTAATATTTATAATTTCTCTTTAAATTGTATACTTTTTGTTTTTTTAAGTCTTCCAATCTTTTTTGTTAATATTATACCTAGCAAGATGAATTAATAAATGCAATACAAATACAAGATATGGAAGCGGAGATAACGTCACAAAAAAACACGGCTATTATCAAATAATCGTGCAAAACACTCTGAGGTCCAAGGTAGTATCCATATATTTAAAATAAATCCAAGGCGCACATACATTTGTGCCTACAGGAGCAAGAAATTCCGCAGATGTTGCTGTCTATCGACTACCCACCTACGATCCTTGATAATGGTAATTTATTAATAGTATCGGTATCAAGTTCAAAACATTCCAAACTATCCGAATCAACGAGGACTACATGGATTTCCCTTATAGTATCAAAATAAGCTTGGCCAACCTTTGCCAAAAAAGAACTTGTGAGAAGGTGTTTACTACGGCAACATGAAAAGCGTTGACCCGGAGTGCAAACCATATATTCTCAGAATTACTCATAAAGAAAATACTACCTAGAGAACCGACTTAAGGGGTCCATGCTCTTTCACCCTACAAGCTGAATTGAGAGGATTATCTACGTTTCAGCAAGCATGTGTGCAGTTGCCGTGCATTTTAAATGGGAAAAACGAGCTTTGTATGTATGCAAATGGATTTTTGCTCAGTGCGCAATTTGGTCAATAAGTGCGCCCAGATATTCAAAAGAGGGAATCCGTTAAATTCAAAATCGAAAAATAAAATATTTTGTCAATAAAATGTGTACTTTTAAATGTTTATGAACAAAAACTGTATTTCATATAGCACCTATGAGAAGGTGTTTACTACGGCAACATGAAAAGCGTTGACCCGGAGTGCAAACCATATATTCTCAGAATTACTCATAGAGAAAATACTACCTAGAGAACCGACTTAAAGGGTCCATGCTCTTTCACCCTACAAGCTGAATTGAGAGGATTATCTACGTTTCAGCAAGCATGTGTGCAGTCGCCGTGCATTTTAAATGGGAAAAACGAGCTTTGTATGTATGCAAATGGATTTTTGCTCAGTGCGCAATTTGGTCAATAAGTGCGCCCAGATATTCAAAAGAGGGAATCCGTTAAATTCAAAATCGAAAAATAAAATATTTTGTCAATAAAATTTGTACTTTTAAATGTTTATAAACAAAAACTGTATTTCATATAGCCTTTTATTGCTTCTGGCATATAAATCCAGTAATATTTATGGCTATTTATGTTGAAAACAAAGAAAATGTAAATGTACGTACGCAGAGCAAAGCTGAGCAAAACTGAGAACCGAGTGGTGGATTTTTTTGACATTTGTTGTCGCTGTAATTAAATTATATAGTGGAATGATGGAATGCCTAGTAGCCCGTAGCGTAATGGTAAGTGCGTTCGACTGTCACGCTGGAGGTCTGTGGTTCGCTTCCCAGCCTCGTCCACCTAAAAACTAAAAAGTTTTTTTTCAGGGCTACTGCCTCTTGCGAGGAACTGACAAATCCTCCAAGAGTATCACTTGTCACGAATAAGTGCGGCTCGTCTAGCCGTTCGGATTCGGCATACAAATTGTACTTACTTACTTACTTAGGTCCTCGGACCTATTACGTCCGTGATGTTTCCCTTACGGGACATAGGGCCTCCACTACACCTACGCGCCATCGTGTGCGATTTCTTGAAATATATTTCAGCTCTCTCCAACTTTTCCCCAGTCGTGCCGATTCCTGTTCGACCGTTCTTCGCCATGTACTTCTAGGCCGGCCCACTTGTCTTCCCTCCTGTGTGAGCGGGTTCCACTGCATTGCTTGAGATGCAATGCACCGATCGCCTTTTCGAAGCGTATGGCCAATCCACTGCCACTTTCTTCTTCGTATAATAGAGTCTATGGGCTCCTGACCCGTTCTCGCATGAAGTTCGGCATTGGAGATACGGTTGGGCCAGAAAATCCTCAAGATGTTTCGTAGACATCTATTAACGAAGGTTTGCAGCTTTCTAGTGACAATTTCAGTGACTTTCCAAGTGCTGCAGCCGTAAAGCAGAACGGATTCAACATTGGAGCGGAACAGTCGTAGCTTGGTCTTTAAGCTAAAAGAGTTGTTTCTCCATATTTTGGACAGCATTCCGAACGCAGCCTTTGCTTTTCTGATTCGGCTGTTTACGTCCAGTTCAGTTCCGCCACCCGTAGAGATAATACTCCCAAGATATTGGAAATCCTCTACCATCTCTACCGGTTGTCCAGAAATATTTACTTGGATTGATGAGGAAGTTCCAAGGCTGATCCTTTTAGTTTTTGCCGAGTTGATCTTAAGCCCTACGATTTCTGCTTCTCTCTACACCCTTGTTGTCATTTGATGGAGATCCATGATCCTATGAGAGAGTAAGCATACGTCGTCCGCGTAGTCCAGATGTTTGAGGTGAGATTGCAGAGTCCACTGAATTCCTCCATTTCCATTTGACAAAGCTGCGTGCTGTACGTCACTTATCACCAACAGGAACAGTATTGGTGACAGTATACAGCCTTGCCTAACTCCACTTTGGATTTCAAACTCCTCTGACAGCCTACCTTTGTGCAAAACGTGACACCTGGATCCATCATATGTAGCCTTGATAATAGCAATCAATTTATCTGGGATGCCCCTCCTGTGCAAAGCAAGCCAAATAAATTCTCTATTGACACTGTCGAACGCCTTTTCAAAATCGATGAACAGCAGGTGAAGTGGTGATCGATATTCAACGCACTGTTCGATGATGATCCGCAAGGTGTTGATGTGATCAACACAGGAAGATCCAGTGCGGAAACCTGCTTGTTCGGCGTCGAGTGTGTCTTCGAGGTGGTCTTTAATTCGGTTCAATATTATCCTTGCTATTATCTTGGCTACTGCAGGCAGAACGCATATTCCTCTCCAGTTTTCGCACTGTGTGAGATCTCCTTTCTTTGGGAGCTTGACAATCATACCTTTTTTCCACTCTTCAGGAAAGCTCTCTGCTTCCCAAGCTCTCTTAATAAGTGGGTGCAGTAGCTCGCTCGATGTCGTTGGGGCTGCTCCTAAGAGCTCTGCAGGAATACCGTCAAGTCCAACCGCTTTGTTGTTCTTCAGTGCTTTGATGGCGGTGATAATTTCTTCTTTACTGGGGGGTACGGTGCGTATTCGGGAAATTGTTACTTCGGGTAGCTCAGTGGGAATAGGGTTCACTTCACTTGCGAAAACGCGGTTTAAAACCGCAGAAAAGTGTTCCCTCCACCTTATGAGCTGGTCCTCATCCGAAATTAGCAGGGATCCGTTTGTGTCTTTAACCAGGTGTTGTTTAGAGCTCTGGACACCAGTGAGCTCTTTGGTAATTCTGTAGACGGTCCTACTGTCACACCTACTAGCGGCTTCTTCTGCTTCTGTAGCCAGTGCGTTGATGTAGTTACGCTTATCACGTCGCACACTACGGTGAACTTCCCTCATCTTCATGCGGTACGTAGACTCAAGCTCGTTTCTCCCTGCTGCTGGGGTAGCTGCGATGCGAGCTTTAAGGTGTTTCCTTTCTTCGATCCTTGCCCAAGTTTCGTCGGAAAGCCAAGCACTATTTCTTCCTTGCGCCCGGCCGACTATACTTTCAGCACCGGATATGAACACATTTTTCACAGCACACCAATGATTTTCGATGGATGTGGTTTCCGTGCTGCTGATTGCGTTCAATCCTTGTGAAAGGTGGTCCCCTAGTTGTTGGCGCACTGCAGGATCCTTTAGTCTATCTGTATTAAACTTGGGCATTCGAGTGTTTCCTTGGGATCTCCGAACTGCAGCTGTACGCAATCTTACGGTAGCAATTATCAGATGGTGGTCCCGGGCCATTCCCATGTCAGCACCTCTTCTGTTACGGACGTCCTGGAGACTGCTTCTAAAACGCCGGCTGATCGCGAAGTGGTCAATTTGGTTGGAAGTTGCTTGTCTGTCAGTCGACACCCAACTGACTTTGTGGCACGTCTTATGCTTGAACATGGTCCCTCCAATAACAAGGCCGTTGGCGTTGCAGAAATCGACAAATCGTTCGCCATTGTCGTTTCGGTTACCAACACCATGTTTTCCCATGACATGCCTTAGCCCAGTGTTGTCATTGCCAACCTTGGCATTTAAGTCTCCCATCACCATAACTATATCACCTCGTGGAACGCTATCATAAGCAGCACTCAGCCGGTTATAAAAGGCCTCCTTTTCCTCGTCAGAAGAGAGCAAAGTTGGGGCGTAACACTGTATGATGGTGACGCGACGTACTCTAGTCCGGAACCTGGCTTTCAGGATCCTGTCACCTAAAGGCTCCCAGGAAATTAGGCTTTTGAGAGCTGTTTTGGAAAGCAGCAATCCAACGCCAGATTCCCGAGCGCTTCCAGGTGTATTTCCGGAATAGAATAGTACAGTGTTACGGGTTGGTGACTTGAACTTCCCCGAACCCAGCCATCTAACTTCACTTATCCCTAAGATGTCCATCCTATACCGCATGAATTCCTTCTCTAGTTGTAGGAATCTGGCATTCTGAGTACCTTCTTTTCCATTGTCAAGAAGCGTCTTCACATTCCAAATACAAATTGTAGGTCCCTTCCATTCCTGTCGACAGGCGCACACAGGAATGGTTGCGAGTTGTTAGTCACTAGGCCCTGGTTCTTCATGAGCCGTTGTGCAACCCGATTTATTTTTTATTATTATATTATTAGGTAAATAAATCTGATTCTATCCAGGGCTACGCGCAAGTGTCAGACACTCTTAAAACCTGTGCCAAATAGCCGACGATGCCGCAAATGAAGACCATTGGTGCTCGTGTGTTCCGTATACAAAAATAGCCAAATACTCAATCAACTACATCAATGTTTGTATGTTTGCTAAAATATGTATGTTTGAACTAAAAAATAGAAGCGTTGCTGACATATGTGCTGTGTTGAGCTTAAGCGAAGTGTAGAAAGCCTATCGAGCCTTGCATGGACGTATCGACGAATATAACAACAGGAACTAATTGTAAAAACAGATCTTGTATTTTTTGGGCTTAAACACAACCAAGCAAATCAATTTCATATAGAAAAAAGTCTTTACCACTAACTGTTTTAAATTGGCACCTCTGGAGTCACTTTATTTTAAGTTTAGGGTAAGTCATTTCTCATAAATTTTTTAAAATTAAAAAGATTTTAACATAATCCTATTTTTTACTTTCTTCTTATAGATTATATCAATGGGGGTGAATTATTTACACACTTGTACAAATCAGAGCGTTTCCCGAAGATGATGTTCGCATTTACATTGCCGAAGTTTTGTTAGGTTTAGAACATTTACACAAACTGGGAATCATCTACAGAGACATTAAGCTAGAGAATATTCTTCTAGAACGACTCGAATGAAAGAGCTCACAGTTTTTGTGGCACATTAGAATATATGGCACCTGGTAAATGATTTATTTATATAAATTTTTTTAGAAGACCTTTTTTATTTTTGAATTTTTCAAAACTAGTTTAAAATCAAAACTAGTTTTATGGAAATTTCAAGTTGCAAGTTTTATACATATTGGTATTATTTATGAAAGTTGTCATATCCCAGTTTTAATATTTTGAGTTTAAAATACAAGCACTTTAGTTAATAGTACCGATTTGTCCAAAACTTGGGACTTGAAACTTTTATTGAACTAGTTTTGTCGTAAAACTAGTTTTGAAACAAGTCAATAATATGGCTGTAGCTGGTATGATCTCGCTGTTGACTGGTGGTCTGTTGGTGTTCTAACATATGAACTACTAACTGGTGCATCGCCTTTCACTGTTGTTGAGCAACGTAATACACAAAATGAAATCTCACGTAGAAAACAAAAAAGCGACCCACCACTGCCTTCAACTTGGGTGAAATAAAAGATTTCATTCTGAAAATGCTCCACAAGGGTCCATATAAAAGGTTAGGTAAGTGTTTTTTTTATTTTCAAGATTCAAACTTGTGATATTTTTTTGTTGATTCTTGATTTCAAACAGAAATCTTATGTCTTTCATTAACTTATGTCATTCATTAACTATCTCAAACCTTTCTACAATCTGCTGGTACAAACCAAATTATTCAACAGCAAACACATAGTTTGTCAGACAAACTATGTTTTTAATTTCGACCCGGAGAAGCCTTCTCCGTCACTGAAATTGCTCTTCCAACTGCAATCAGTACAACAACAAAAAAAGCAGCAAGTACAATCTGCAGCATCAACGCAACAGCAAATGCAACTCAACCAGCAGTGAAGAGAAATGCTTCAAAAAGTCAATTTTGTCCTTCCATTGCGATTTCTGCTGATGTTAGTATTGGGGTCTGTACTGTAACATCCCAACAGCAAATCCCGCAACAACAGCAAATTCAACCGCAATAACAAAACTTACCAACAAAACGAAGTCCTCGGGAGAAATTGCTAAAAAGGCAATTGATGAAGCCTCGCGTAAAGATCGGAATCGATATTGCTACGTCAAACTCCAGCCAGTAATCAAGGTATTTAGGCACAATTTTACTTATTTTGTAAATACATTTATCGTCTCGTTATTTCAAAGGTAAAATCACTAACTAAATAAATCAGTTTTTTGATTGCTTTTTTTTTTGTCGAGGTGGAAAAAAATAACGAATTTCCGACAAGCTCCTAATTTGTGGTTATGAGACACTTTTATAGTATTTTCCAAGACAAATCCGTCTGTAATATTTTTGGTGGCAAAAAAATTAATTTTATCAGAAATAAAGTCTTAAGCCGGTTTTAGTGAGGAACTTGTAAAAAATTTCATCGCCAGTTTTAGGCTCAGTGAATATAAGATTTTGTGACACGACAGCTGATGAAAAACCATAGTTCAGTGACTTGCAAATTTCAACTTTTTCTGTGTGTTGGAAAGAATGGAGCTGACCTAAAATTTTGTACCGAATCCAAACGGCTTGGACAAGAAGGATTTCTTCATTAAAAGAGATACTCTTGGAGGTTTTGTCATTTTTGTTCGTTTGTTTTTTTAAGTAACTGGTTCAATGTAGGACTAATTTTTTTCTCCACAAAAAACAACCGCATCTTAGAAGGTCCTTGTCTGCAGATTGTACAGTATTTACCTTCTTTGGAACTTGCCTGCAAGTCCACACACTTTTTCTCGACGTCATCCCATACGAATTTGTCAGATTTAAAACCATTTTCGGATGACACACCTCACTTGTTTAACTACTGAAATTTTGATCTTGGCAATTGTCACGGCCTCGTTAAAATGCTGTATCTCAATTACAAAATACAGATTATTCTGTATTGAGACCTTTCAAATGCAAATATTCTTTCACGTAACAATTAACATTTTGTCTATTCTTACAAATCTTCTGATAGGGTCCACTAGGCTCCATTCTCTAAATATTAACATTGCATTAAAAACAAATGGCTACTGCCTCTTGCGAGGAAATGACAAATCCTCCAAGAGTATCACTTGTCATGAATAAGTGATTCTCGTCTAGCCGTTTGGATTCGGCATAAAATTGTAGGTCCCTTCCATTCCGCACACACGAATGGTTGCGAGTTGTTAGTCACTAGGCCCTAGTTCCTCACGAGCTGTTGCGTTGCTCCACCCAATTTATATTTTATTTAAAAACAAAAGAAAAATTAAATCGTAATTAGAGATGGACTATGTAGCAATTTTGTATAACAATAGGTAATATAACACTTTGAATTTTATCTTTGCATCGATGATATACTATAGTAGTTTAATGAGTAAACTTAATGATATACATTTTTATTAAACAAAATAAATACGTTAATAATTTTGTTTAATTAATTTTTTTTTTCTTCAGCCAACACCACTACTCAGCAGTATCAACAAGCGGTAACTACTGTAGCCACTACGCCCGATAAAATCATCGATGTTGATTCCGAAACTGACTCGAAACATGACACTGACCTTACACTAACATGCACTGGTAACATTCTCTACTATTATAGTTCTTATGAATTTCTAAAAAGAAAAATTATATTTTGGTATTGTAGAATCAACCTTAACAAACAACACTCGCATTAACACCAATTCCTTAGGACTCTGATTCAATCGGATTTAATTCAAACAGCCAAGTTGACTTGCAACAAGTTCAGCATCAACAATCTGCCAATATTGAATCCTATCTCAAACTATTTTATAAATTGCTGGTCTGGTACTAAGAAAATCTGGTGGTACACAAACATACTATCAATATTGTACTTTACTTTGAAGGCAGGAATTTTTGTAAATAACTTAATTTTTATTAATGCATAATAATGTATAATGTTTTTCCGAAATAATCTACATGGAGGGTTTTTTGATCAAAATCTATAATTTCATTAATGGCTTGGAGATGCTACATTTAATTGGCATTTATGAGAAGTTTTTTTATTTATTTATTTAATGCGTTAAAGACCAACGTTAAAGTTTATCTAAAGTTAGCACTACTATTGAAAAAGTTAATTTTAAATTTCATACTTTTAAAATTGTCATTTACTGAAAAAATCATGAAGTAATATTTATTAAACACTGAAATCAATTGATTTAACGGACTATTCAGACCATAGTTAGTTCTACTGAATATTGGACATAAAGGTATTTGTCTTCTTATGCTATTCTGGCTGAAATTAAAATTTAAGCGACCTTAAGCTGATGGTGATACAATCGAACCATTAATTAATTTAATAATAAAACACAGCTGTAAGTATTCTCTATGCTTCGAGAGGAGTGGAAGATTCAATAGCCTAAGTCTTTGAACATAAGGGGGTAGTGACACTCTGGGGGACCAAGGGAGAAGGCGAAGACAAAAACGCATAAATCTTCTCTGAATACCTTCCATTCTATTAATGTGTATTGAATAGTATGGTGACCATACAAAGACACATGCTGCCAGATGGTTGCCGTCGAGTGGTTCGAAGATTTTTCAACTTGGCAAAACGATACAAGTTGCCAGGCAAGATGCCACTTCCAAATACACCAATTCAAGGAAAGCAGTATTTTCCCTGTTGAAAATGAAGAACATATATTGGAGATTCTGAAGAAATTGGCAAGGCTCCCAAGCCTAAAGTTCTTACTTTAGATCCAAATGATGACTCAAAGTCGGTGGTGGCAAACTTATGCAGCACTCAACACCAGTTGTTGAATTACGTGCTCCATTTGTTCCAATCAAATTGCGTGCCTTCCACAATTAGCTTTGAAATCATGGCATTTTGGCTTCGTACCTCTTTTCAAGGACATAGCAAAGAAGGCAAAGCAAAGAGAACTCGACGTATTGCTCCTGGTGGTGGAGGATTTAAGCAGCAAAGATATTGATATTATATTGGCGGAGTTCTGTGAGGAGCATCCGCCGCTAATGAATCAAGAATCAGGTTTTTGACAACAAATTCGAATAAGGAAAACAGTGGCGATATCGAACAGATAAAAAACCCTTTATATCGTTGAGGCGGTAGTATTGGAAAATCGCTATGAGTTTGAAGATGGCCAAAGTGATGTAATTAAGAAAATCTTTTACCACAGAGTTTACATGTAATTAAAAAAATGTATAATTCATGTTATTAAAACTTAATGTCATAAACTTATTTTCATATACATATATGTACTACGAAATGCTTCCTTTTCCTTAAAATTCGATGAATCTGTAATGTGGCAGCAAATTTTAGAAAAAAATAAAAACAAAAATCCTTCATGAATACCATTTGTTTATTTTTTATTAATATTGTTTCATTTCTTACTTTAGAATTATACATTTATATAATATATATTTTTATTTAACGATGAAGGTTAAATAGTTAAATTTTCCATTATCTTTTTTTTTTTTATTTAATAAAAATCAATTTAATCTATATTTCAAACCAAAACAAAACAATAGTAGACCAAGACCCGGCAGGAAATTTTGGGAGTGGAGTGATAACCAAAATTTATATACATGTATGTATGTGTAGATATACGCAGTATTATGCTAAATTCGACCGTCTGGCAAGTTTCTTTTTTAGCTGGGGGCAGGGGTGGGCGTTTGAAAACGGTAATTTTTCCGATTTTGGGGTCGAAGTGATAACCACTTAAATGATTATATAAACCATAGAGGATGGTGGACTGATGTCAAAAAAGTCGGTCCAAGACGTTTTACTTTCAGCCTTCCCCTTGCCAGACGCCCACCAAAATGCGCGAAAATCAACTTTTGGGGTTGAGGTGATAACCACAAAAATGCTACACCAAAACAACAGAAATATCCCCCTGACTATAAAAAAGTGTGTCCAAGACGTTTTGGTTTCAGCCTTGTGCTTGCCAGACGCACTTTAACATTTCTCAAATGCATTTTTAAACTTAAAACCTTAATAACTTTTTTCCTACGAGATATAATCAAAAGAATGGTACGCCAAAATATTAGAAACACTCTACTGATTATAAAAATGTTTGTCCAAGACGTTTTGGTTTCAGCCCTGTGCTTGACAGACGCTCGTTAACTTTTCTCAAATGCATTTTTTAACTTAAATCCTTAATAACTTTATTCCTATGAAATATAAAAAAAAGAATGGTACGCCGAAAAATCAGAAACACTCTCCTGATTATAAAAATGTGTGTCCAAGACGTTTTGGTTTCAGCCTTGCCCAACTAACAATTTAGCTTGTAGTAGATTTAATACAAGCTTTTTCCTGGCTTGTATAGTAACCATAACAGGTCTTATGCAAATCATTTTGGCGTAAGTTATACAAGCTAATTAACTCCACAAGAACTTCCATCACAAGCACTATGCAAATCAATACCTTTCCACGAACATCTTAATTAGGCCTTAAAAAAGCTATTTACTGGCTTGTATAGTAACCAAAACAGGTCTTATGCAAATCATTTTGGCGCAGGTTATACAATCTATTTTACTCCCATAAGAACTTCCATCACAAGTGCTATGCAAATCAATACCTTTTCACGAACATCTTTATAAGGCCTTAAAGAAGCTATTTACTGGCTTGTATATAGTAACTAAAACAGGTCTTATGCAAATCAATTTGGCGCAGGTTATACAAGCTATTGAACTGCCATAACAACTTCCATCACAAATGCTATGCAAATCTATACCTTTCCACGAACATTATAATAAGGCCTAAAAGAAACAAGACACTGAAAACAATAATCTGTATAATATGGTCTTAAAATGCCTTTCATCTGCAGTTACATTGAAAACAAATAACTTTTAAAATAAGGTCTTAAAAAGGCCTAATAAGTTCTTCTGTGTAAGATTTTATAAAAGCCTCTCAATACAGTTGGAAAAATAAAAATTTTTCTAGCTTATTTTCATTTTATTGTTACATAATTTTCTCAACATTTGTGCAGCCACAGCATGTTTGTTAATCTGAAATATATAGAATTTAATTAAATTGAAAAAACTTAAATTTTTACGTACATGATTTTTCCGGGGTTTGAACTCCCGTCCTTCTGATCAACTGTCCGGGCACACTTCCACTAGGCCACCTTGTGATATACGAGTGGAAAGTCCAAATTTGAATGCGTTGATGCCTTGCGTATGCTTTACGTTTTAAATTCATTGTTAAAAAAAAAAAAAACATTTGGCACCAGCAGGATTCGAACCCCGAAAATAGAATAATAAAACATGCGAGTTTGTAAATCGAGAGGAAAATATTATCGAAAATATTTGCTTTATTTAGCAGAAAAAAAAAATATAAAAAAACCTGTATTGTTGTTGTTGATTTTTTTTTAAATGGAAAAATGTCGCCGTCAAAATGATTTCATGTGCGTAGAAGGAATGGGTTTGTTAGGAACTTGAGTTACCCATGGATTTAAATGAAATATTATTTGTAAATATTTTGTCAGTAAAGGTAGAAGTAGAATTGTGTTAGATGCACTTAAGCGTTCGCGCGAAAAGAAGCGAATATAAAGAAATTATACAGGGTGAGTCACCTAAGATGTGACAAATTTCACGTTTTAACGAATGATGTAAAAATATAAAAATAATAAATAAATATTAATACAAAAATATTAAAACTCTCTGGGTTTCTGGTCGGGTGTCGAAATGTCAAAATCTGAGGGCGCCAATCTATTTAGGAGGGTGGTATTACGTAGTGTTTCGACCAGTGTTTTAGCACCAACAGAAACGGAGTAATTTCACTTTGAAATTTGACAAGTGTCGAAATGTCAAAATCTGAGGATGCCAATCGATTTAGGAGGGTGGTATTACCTAGTGTTTCGGCCAGCGCTCTAGCACCAACAGACACCGAGAAATTTAACTTTTCAATTTGACAAGTGTCAAAATGTCAAAATCTGAGGATGCCAATCGATTTAGGAGGGTGGTATTACCTAGTGTTTCGGTCAGCGCTCTAGCACCAACAGAAACCGAGAAATTTAACTTTTCAATTTGACGAGTGTCGAAATCTCAAAATCTAAGGATGCCAATCGATTTAGGAGGGTGGTATTACCTAGTGTTTCGGTCAGCGCTCTAGCACCAACAGAAACCGAGAAATTTAACTTTTCAATTTGACGAGTGTCGAAATCTCAAAATCTAAGGATGCCAATCGATTTAGGAGGGTGGTATTACCTAGTGTTTCGGCCAGCGCTCTAGCACCAACAGACACCGAGAAATTTAACTTTTCAATTTGACAAGTGTCGAAATGTCAAAATCTGAGGATGCCAATCGATTTAGGAGGGTGGTATTACCTAGTGTTTCGGTCAGCGCTCTAGCACCAACAGAAACCGAGAAATTTGACAAGTGTCGAAATGTCAAAATCTGAGTATGCCAATCGATTTAGGAGGGTGGTATTACCTTGTGTTTCGGCCAGCGCTCTAGCACCAACAAAAACCGAGAAATTTGACAAGTGTCAAAATGTCAAAATCTGAGGATGCCAATCGATTTAGGAGGGTGGTATTACCTTGTGTTGCGGCCAGCGCTCTAGCACTAACAGAAACCGAGAAATTTCAATTTGACAAGTGTCAAAATGTCAAAATTGAAGGGCACCAATGGATTTAGCAGCTGCATTTTACCTACAGTCACGGCCAGTACTCTAAGCCCAGTGGAAAGCGATAGAATCGCAGTCAACACTTTGACAGTGGTGACGAAATGTTGAAAATCCGAAAAATCACACCTTTCAATTTGACAGTTGATAGTTGGGGGCGAGATGTCAAAAACTCGAGCAAACCCCCTTTTTGATTTAACAGTTTTCAGATGAATGTGAAAAGTCGAAAACTCGATGTCACGGTCCGCGCTCTAACTCCAAAGGATATTGAGCAAATTTGCACTTAAAATTCTTCACTATATTTAATGTAGAAATGTAGAAATCTACGGCAAATTGAGATGAACAAAATTAAATTATATATTTATTTCGTTTTCATTTGATAGTCTGGAGTTACTCCTTTTTTATTGTTTCTGCTCTTGTTCTATCGAATATTAAAAATCTGGAATACAAGGAGTAATTCCGAACTGAAACCAAGATTACGCTCATCTGTTTCATTGCAAGAACTGCAGTGGAAAAAAACTTTTATCTATTCAAATACATAACTTCATTTTGAAAACTAACAAATTTTTCCGATTCACATAAATTGTTAATACTCCTACCTACGCCTCTGTCTTATTTTTTTTCTAACCAAACATTATCTTACACCCATAAAGTAAAGCATTTTATTTATCAGTTTCGATATATTTTACGCTTGATTTACAAAATCACATGTTTAATTATTCTATTGCAATTGTATTATGAATACCTGTTCATACAAAAGTATTAAGGAAAAGTACTGCTATTTAATTTAGGCCCTTTTTCGTTTTCTCTTATGGGAAACTTTGAATGCAAAATCGAAAAAAAAATAGATAACACATACAGGGTTCGTTTTTCATATTGTGATTGTGATTTTTGATCGAAATTTCGTGCTCCGGGGTTTATATCCTGCTGGTAACCAATTTTTGTTATGTTTTGTTAACAATGAAGTTAAAACAAAATGAATGTTAACATCAATACTTATTTACTACTCATCGCTGAATTTCCATGAAATACAAATTAATTTACAACGCATAAAAAGTATGATAGGTACATAACATGAACATATATATACATATACATACATACTGTGTATATTTTGTTCAGCAAATTCAAAACGTACAAATGCTGCTGTAGTTCCATAAATTTATATAAGACGGCTATAAACAAAAGTGCAGACAAAATAGCTTGTAGTAACTTGGTACATATGTATATACAAACCCACGTGGCTTGATTTGTATTAGTTGGCTATATACAAACCGCAAAGACCTGCTTATTTGCATAAGAACAAAATACAAAAGCTATAGCTTGTAGTTATTTGCTATATACAAATCCACGTGGCATGATTTGTATTAGTTGGCTATATACAAACCGCAAAGACCTGCACATTTGCAAAAGAACAAAAACTATAGCTTGTAGTAACTTGCTATATACAAATCCACGTGGCATGATTTGTACTAGTTGGCTATATACATGCTGCCCATAACTGCACATTTGCATAAGAACAAAATGCAAAAAGTATAGCTTGCAGTAGTTTGCTATATACAAATCCACGTGGCATGATGTGTTTTAGTTGGCTATATACAAACCGCAAAATCCTGCACATTTGCATAAGAACAAAATGCAAAAGCTAACGCTTGTAGTAATTTGCTATATACAAATCCACTTGGCATGATTGGTATTAGTTGGCTATATACAATTTGCAAAGACCTGCACATTTACATAAGAACAAAATGCAAAAGCTATAGCTTGTAGTAATTTGCTATTACAAATCCACGTGGCATGATTTGTACTAGTTGGCTATATACAAACCGCCAAAAACCTGCACATTTGCATAACAACAAAATGCAAAAGCTATAGCTTGTAGTAATTTGCTATATACAAATCCAATTGGCATAATTTATATATGTTGGCTATATACAAACCGCAAAACCTGCACATTTGCATAAGAACAAAATTCAAAAGCTATAGCTTGTAATAATTTGCTTTATACAAATCCACGTGGCATGATTTGTATTAGTTGGCTATATACAAACCGCAAAGACCTGCACATTTGCATAAGAACAAAATGCAAAAGCTATAGCTTGTAGTAGTTTGCTATATACAAATCCACGTGCTATGATTTGTATGAGAACATAATGCAAAAGCCATAGCTTGTAGTAGTTCGCTATATGCAAGTCCACGTGGCATGATTTGAATAAGGCTTGCAGCAGAATGCTATATACAAACTATTTATTTTCGCGCTTTATCTTACCAATGTTGGCAGGTCTTAAAAAGGCCTTATGAAATTAAATCTCATTGACTGCTATATAACTTATTCTAAAAGGCCTTAAGGAAATTGTTTTGGGTAAAAATACCAACAAAAATGTTTGATTTGCATAACTAAGCCCTTTTGTTGAGCAAATTTCACCATTTTGTTATTTAATCCACCACTCACACGGATTCAAGGATAGGAAAAAAAAGAGTAGATTAAGAGTTTTCTCTTACTCACCTCAAATAAATTTTGCGGGTGTTTAAGGCAAGTAGGGTTCGAGTCGTGCCTCTAGGTAGTATACTTACTCTATGGAATTACTGAAGATAGGAGTGTGTCATCAGTACGATATTGAGGATAAATATATGTACATACATACAAATGTGTTGCCTGTGGAACAAAGTAAGTAAATAATAATGATTTGACTTAAATTCCTTAAATTTTTTTTATTTTTTATAAATTTCCCTTCCCAGATCTCATGATCGTCGTTGATTATATAAGTCTGTTGGCTCTTCTAAATTCACTTAAACTTACTATTTTGGTTGGCAAGGATGGATTCCAGGTCTGCATGGATGTGGAGCAATTTAAGTCAAATGAACTTTCTTTGAAAGTGGTAGACAATGTTGTCGAAGGCAACACTAGGAACGAGAAGATGTCCATGGGTACATCTCCCGACATTTTGTCCGTCGTTACGCACTTCCGAAGAACTAAGGCCCGTTTGCTGATACGATACATAAATATTTAAGTTCAACATAAGCGCTTATCTATCACTTTTTCCTCAGCATAAACCGTCACATAAGTTCTTATGTTGAACATGACGCTTAGGTTTCGTTTCAGAAAATGGGCCTAAGACTTATAAAGTGGTCTCAACTCTGTTATCGGATCATAGAGTAAGTATACTACCTAGAGGCCCGACTCGTAAACCCCTTGCTTTAAACACCCGCAAAATTTATTTGAGGTGAGTAAGAGAAAACTCTCTTCATCTACTCTTTTTTTCCTATCTGTGAATCCGTGTGAGTGGTGAATAAGAAAACAAGATGGCGAAATTTGCTCAAACTGACAGGTAAGTTTTTTTTGTTGTTTTGGCAAAAGTGACAGTTTTAAAATTATGTGAAATCGTGTTAGTTTTTGTTTCTAATTTTAATAAAAGTTAATAACTATCCGAGGTATCTGCGACAATTGGACGCAACACTCAAGAAACACGAAGCGATTTTAGCAGAAATTTTAGCGCGTGTAGAACGTTTTAATGAGCTCACTGCCATGGCCAATGAATTAGAGAAAGAAAACTACCACGGAAAGGAGCGCGTGATAAATCGAGAAGCTGAAGTTATGGATAAGTGGAAAAAACTCCTCGAATTCCTTGAGAACCACAAGTTCAACTTATCACAAATGAGTAACCTGATGAACCCGCTTCGTGAAATCGCAAGTACTCTCGATGCTATTAAGGAGCTGCAGGTTCAGTTTGCCTCAGAAGATGTGGGACTTCATTTGTTGGGAGTAGAAGAGCTTCTCCAGGCACATTCGCTGCAGGAACTACAAGTGAATACCCTTGGCGAAACACTAAAGAAATTCACACGACTAGGCCATGCCTACAAAGATTAGAAAGACGCAGTGATTCTTATGCAGAAGCTTGCAGAATTGGACAAAGCTTATCAAGTGTAAGTATTCTCCTCATCTTTTGGTAAAGAGATGGATTTGGTTCTGAATTATTTTTTTTTAGATTACTGATGCTTTGCTTAAAACGGCGGGCATGTCTGCAAGAGTCGAGAAACTTCTACCACTTTATGGAAGACTACGACAAGAAAGAAGGTTGGCTGGTGTATAAACAGAGAATCTGTAAAACAGGAATTTCAGCTAAAGTACTGCGTGCCGTTCTATCTTTGCAACAGAAACATAAAGCTCTCAAAGATGAAATCACATCGAGGAAGCCTAAATTCATGCTGATGGGCGATGCTGGAAAGAAACTGATAACAGACAAACATCCCAGATCGTCGGAAATTAAATTAAGAATTAATTCCTTGGAAGACCACTGGAAGGCTCTTGAGGAAATAGTTGAGTTAAGTCGTAAGCAGCTGGAAGATGTTGCTGAAGCCTATCAATTCTACTCAGATGCCAATAAAGCCAAATCATGGTTGATCGAAAAAATTGCACTGGTTATTTTAAAGGAACGGAACTGATGAACATTCTGCACAGGCTTTACTTCAGAGGCACCGTGATTTACAGGGTGAATTAAATGCCTATTCTTGAGATATTCTCAACCTAAATTAACAGGCAGAAAAATTACTCATAGCTGGAATTTGCACTTTAGAGGGGAGATTTTTGTGAAAAAATTTATTTTTAACAAAATAACGTCTTAATCATTCCACAGCTATCAGCCGAATTAGAACAATTGCCTGTTGCCTGAGGTTCAGCAAGAAGAGTGGGTTAATGAAACCCGCCTGGTGCCAAAGGAAGTGTAGGAAGAGAAGCTTGTCGAAAAATTGGAGCACAAGAAAGTAACCGAAACCAAACTTCTACCACATATCAAAGCTTTGTTTCCCTTCGATGGGCAGGGCATTCAAATGGAGTAAGGAGAGGTAAGTTCATCTGTTTTTATCCCATAAACATTTTTAAAATCAAATCTTATCTTAGATTATGCTCCTAAAGAACAAAACAAACAACGACTGGTGGTGTGTTCGCAAGGACAATGGCACAACAAAACTTTAATCCCCAAAAGAGTGCCCGTTTCCAACTATAGAGTAAAGCACGAGCCTTAAAATCATGTTTATTTTCGTGTTGGACTGCTAGTTTCGGCGGGCGAGGACAACTGCAATATTGGCAGCATGGGAAATCGATTTAACGTCTCCTGGTGGACCAAAACATCATCATGAATCTTTTGTAATGTGTATAGAGACATTAAATTGTCATGTAGCGGACATGGCAGGATTCTATAGCCTCATGCAAACGCGACAATGCTCGGAATTATGATATCCAATCGGAAACCCAAAGGATTTGAAATATTAAAAGTTTTCCAAGCCAAAACACACTCACATACGCGTAAAAACACAGGTTGCTTCTGAATTTAATTGGGGAACACACATGGAAAACAATACGCAAATAAATTTGTTGTGGGTTCCGGCGACTCCATCATCATAGCCATCACCTATAACATGAGGAATGGGGCACTTGACAGAAGCCATTTCCGGCGACAAGGTACAGGGTACACCATTCTACACCATTATCATCATAGCCGGAGCAAACATAATCGGCCTTATCACAGGTCCCGTCATAATAGTTTCGTACTACGAATCCCGAAAAAAAGTATTAAACCTGGCGTCGTAACAAAAATATTTCCGAACCAATTCAGAGGACGTGAAAAGTTATATCGATAGCCCACAAAATCTTGTCAATATTTTTCTTACGACGACGGTTCCATGGTACTTGTTTTCAAGCTTAATAGTACGAATCTTTTACGACGGGGCCTGTGATAAGGTTGAATAAATGGTCGGAAGGCACGCTATATTCTGATACCAGGGATAACTTTGATGTGAACGAACGTAAATGCCATGCTCAGTGTATTGACATTTTTGCTGCAAAAGTTTTCCAATTGACTTGGTTGGCTAGGCTACGAGTATGTGAAATTATTATGTGAAATCATTATGTGAAATTATTATGTGAAAAAAGAGTTTATGTTCTTGCCAAAAACCATTATATGGATATGAAACACTAAAGGTGTCAAAATCTATGTTTTCCGCTTAAACGAAATGAAAGTTGGGTGTTTTGCTGATATCAAGTGAATCGGGATTTATATAAATTAGTTATGGGTATGGAAATAATTATGTAACGGGATCTGGCTAAATTTTTAAAAATTCGCTGATGATATCGTCAATCTATTGCGAAGAAATTTCGAATAATTTGGCTAATCTTTCTGTCATTTCAGCTTGTTCAATTTGAAATTATTTGAATATTGATATATTCTGTTTTAAATACGCAGTAGCCCAGTCAAATAGTTCTGCGCATATACACTCCAATTCACTCGTTTAAATGCAGGTTTTTTGTCAATAAACTTTTAACGATTTCTCTATAACCGTTTATAATTATGACAAATCTTATTATAGAATTTATGGGGATTAAGATTCAGGAAGAATTTTGAATCCTCCTAAAAAATTGTCAGTCTTATGGCTCTTTGAACAATTTTAGTCAAAAACTCGACCTTATTTCGTGTGTCATTCGTTTAAATACACCTTGATATGCAAAAAATCAAATAACAATTAAAGACATTTTTTCATGAATTTAAAAAATTTTCCAAAAGGAAGTGTTCTAACCGAAGAGAAAAATGCTCAAATTCGAGACTATCAGGACAATAGTCAAGCAGTCGATGTGAAGGTCACAACATTGGACTTAGTATGCAGCTTCCTTCGATATAGGGAAAACGATGAAAAAACAACAAACCTCTAGCGAAAATGGCTACATCACCACAAGAAAGACAATGCATATTCCGAAAAGTCTCAAATTCAACATCAGTTAGCAAAATCAATGGTAAACCCTTAGTTAAAGCCACCAAAAATGCTTTTTATCAGATTATCCGGGAAGCCACACATTTCAACCATCTGAAAATTTAAAAAGATCCACCGAAAAGATCTGTTTCGTGAGCTTTTAAAGTTGAGTTACACTGGGTATTAAAAGCATTGTTGTAAAGTGCGTACTTCACAACATTCCCTTATCATCTTCCCTTACTTCAAATTCCCACAGTCATCATTTCCTTTTGATTTGATTGACCAATATCCGACCCACTTATAATTCCCATATTCATCATTTCCTTTTAATTACCTACAAAAATTCCATTCAACTCCAATGTTGTCAACCACGCGATCAACGATCGCTCCACTTAAACCAAACCCATTCACATTCCCAATCCATTAAACTTCTCCAATTTCTTTGCCTGCTACACTGAAATCAAACCCAAAATTCCCAGTTCATCATTTTCCTATATTCAACAATCAATGCACTCCCTTTTCAAACCCATTAAACGTGCATTGAACCCTATAGCAACAACAAACAAGCACACTTGTGCTCTTGTTGCATATTTTCTGTTTCGTCGTGTCGGGTGACGAGCCATCGATGTGACACTCTGTTTCGGACGGTTGTCGCTAAAAGATCTCTTCTTTCTCTTCACTGATTCTTGTTACAATTCCTTTACTAGATTTCTTATTGAAACTAAATTAAAAGCAATATCAAAATAACTCGATGTAAATCTATAGTTAAGTAATAAAAAAATAGTTAAAATAAATTAAGTTAAATAAACATTGTTTTTTTTTTTTGAAAGACAAAAGCACATCAAAAACATAACACCGGTAAAAGGTAAGACCCCTTTCGAGAATCGTGCTTCTCGAACCGAAAAACATAAAAAGCACAACAAAAAATTGGTGTCAAGTGTGGGGTTTGCCTGAAAAGTGTTAAAGTGCTACGTAAAAAAAAAAATACAACTCAAACAGTGACCATTAATTACTAAATTAATTATTATTTATAATTTAATTAAATTTTGTTCATTATAATATTATAATAATTAGCAGTTTATGTCTAAACATAAGAGTATCGAAATATACGACTCCGAAGATTCCGATTCCAGTACCATTAAATATTCCTCTTCCTCTGAAACCACTAATTTCTTTCCTGAAACCGAAACAGAAATGGCTTCAAAACGCGAACGATCTTTCGCTCTAAAATTAATCCCCGAATTTGATGGGAACAGAGCAAATTTACACAAATTCCTAAATGCGTGCGATTTGATATCCGAAGATATCACCACTGCTGAAATTCCTACCCTTCTCCTAATTATTAAAACTAAACTTACTGGCCCAGCTTACAATATAGTAAAATATACGGAATTCACCACCTGGGAATCCCTCAAGGAAAAACTAGTCCAACAATTCCTAGAAACCAAATCTCTGTCCCAACTCCAATTGGAACTGATACACATAAAGCAAAGAACAAACGAGACAGTTCGTTCTTATTCCAATATATTGGAACAGACTTTAGCTAATTTGAATGATGCTTGTATAGCTAGTGAAGGCGCCGAAAGTTCAAGCGTTATTATCAATCTCAACAGTAAAACGGCTCTAAAAGCTTTTGAGAGAGGTCTTAATCCTAAAATAAGGCTCATCATCAAAGCTTCTAGATTAACTACCCTGACGGAAGTCATAGAAGCTGCCGTACTAGAAGAAAAAAGTGCCTTTTCATATAATAACCAAACTACTTCATATAACTCGTTTCAATCAAAACCTAAAAATCCCATCTCTTGTAATTTTTGTAAGAAAACTGGCCATAGCATCGAACAGTGCTATCTAAAGAAAAATAAGGAACAGCTTCCTTCATTCAAAAGTGAGGTAAAGAAAGTAACTATTACTTGTAGTTACTGTAAGAATCTCAGGCATCATATAAACGAATGTCGAAAAAGGGAATATAATAATAATAAAAAAAATAATAATAATACTAATTCTAATTCCTCCTCAACTGTAAACAAACATTCGGAAAACCGTTCAGAGGCCGAAACCAGTGGCAGGCTTCGGACCCAAACTTAATCTCCTCTCGCCACATCGTACACATAAATTAAAAAAATAATATAAGTAGAGTAGATTCAATTAAACTTTCTTCTGAAACCTTGCTAAATCCTAAATCTTCTAAATTTCTAATCGATGGCGGTAGTGAAATTTATCTGATTAAAATAGATAAAATAAAACCAGAACTACCCATCGACTCTAATATAATTCATTCCCTATCTGGTATAACTGATTCTGTTATCCGTACCAAAGGAGTTATACAACTTCTTATTAATCTTCCTAAAAACGTTACAATTTCTTACCCTTTCCATGTAGTAGATAAAAACTTTCCCATCAGTACCGATGGAATAATAGGTAACAATTTCTTGGATGACCATAAAGCTCAAATAAATTATGGCACCAAAATACTTACCTTCTCATGGGAAAACTATCTAATCGACTATGATCTTATTCCTTCTAATCTAGTTAATATTCCTCCTAGATCCGAAATCATTGTTCCAATCCTCAAGGAAATTAATGTGGATAGTATATGCCTCTCCCAGCAATTCCCCAATGGATTATATATTGGCAATAGCATTACTCCTGCCAATAGTTCTATCTCTTACATATCCATCGTTAACTCCTCTGAATCACCCATTGAGTTTAATACTGATGATATAGTATTTGACGAAGTCTCTAATTACAATATTTTGCAAATTCAACACTATCCTGCTTCTTATGAAAGAATTAAAACTATACAAGACCTAGTCGTGACTGACCACATGACCAAAAACGAAAAGGGCTCTATTTTAGATTTATGCTGCTTGTACAGTGACTTATTTTTTATAAAAGGAGATAGATTAACCCATACCTCCTCTGAACAACATCCTATCATAACACAAGATGCTACACCTACATATATAAAACCCTACAGGTTGCCGGAAGCTTTCAAAAAAGTGAATTTTGTGGTCGACTGCTATAAGAACATACACGTTTCCTCGCTTCGTGCGCGGATATGGCCCAAGGAAGTCAATGTACAATCTTTGAATGGGCCTTTCGGTTACAATCTGCTTAGCGATTGGTGGACGAAGAATCGCATTAGGGGCCTTTACCATCTTGCAGGTTTCATATTCACTCACGAATGCCTTAATGTCTCTTACCATCTTTGGCCAAAAATATTTATCTCTTATACGAGCGTATGTCTTTGCTAAGCCACTATGACAACTAAGCTTCGTATTGTGAGATAATTCAATGCACCTATGAGTGAGTGCATCGGGCCATAACGAATCCTCCTCGTTCACCTCGCCTGTCCTGAACCTTACTCTTTTGTATATAAATTTTTCCGATACAACTAGGTCAAGAAGAGCAGCTTGATTTGAAACGATGCTCTCTCTCAATTGGAAATATTGCTCCGAATCGAATTCAACCGAGTCAAGATCGATCTCACCACATAGCATTGTCGATGCAACCTCATCAAGCTCATCCCCTTTCACGGTTACTTTCGCAGCAATTTCCTCCATGTCCATACGGGATAGAGTATCTGGCACTACGTTGAGAGATCCCTTTCGATGTTCGATAGAAAAATCAAAACCTTGGAGTTCCAAACTCCATCGAGCGAGTCTTCCACTCAACTCCTTCATCGACATCAACCATTTTAGACTTGAATGGTCCGTTATAACCTTGAAAGTCAACCCATCAACGTAGGGCCTTAATTTTCGTATGCTCAGGACGGCTGCAAGATATTCCTGCTCAGTAACCGTGTAGTTCTTCTGAGACTTGTTCAGATTTTTTGACATGTATGCAATCGGCCTCTCGTTGTCGTTCTCATCCAATTGAAAGAGAACACCGCCCACTTCCTCCGAAGACTCATCGCACTGGATAGTGAACGCTTTTGTGAAGTCAGGTTGCGATAACACAGGTGCTGAGGAAAGTGCAATCTTTAATCTGTTGAACCCCTCAAGGGCTTCAGGTGTTAGCTCGAATTTGTTTTTCTTCTTCAAACAGTCGGTCAATAGAGCAGCTAAATCGGAGTAGTTTTTGATGAACCGACGGTACCATCCGGTTAAACCTAAGAATCTCCTAATTTGTCTTAGGGTCGTGGGAAGGGGAAAATTCACCATTGCCTCAATTTTGTCAGGATTGGTTTTCAAAGTGCCTTGGCCGACTACGTATCCAAGATACTTAATCTCACGCATACAGAACTTGCTTTTATCGAGGTTTATAGTCAGGTTAGCCCTGCGTAGACAGGCAGCCACCTCATTAAGGATGCGCATATGTGACTCAAAAACAGCCGTACAAATCAGGAGATCGTCTAAATACACGAATACGTTTTCACGAAGGGAACTTGCCACCACTTGATCGATAACTCTACTCAATGTTTGGCGTGCATTGCTCAAACCGAATGGCATAACCTTAAATTGGTAGAAAGGTATACCAGGTACTGCAAATGCAGGCTTTTCACGTGACTTTTCGTCAAGTGGTATTTGCCAATATGTGTCCTTCAAATCAATCCCCGTTATGAAATGCGTATCTTTTATACGACTGAGTAAGCCTTCGATGTGAGGCAGTGGATATGCATCCTTAACAGTGACTGCATTGACTTTTCGGAAGTCTAAACACAGTCGAACCTTGCCGGGTTTTCTAACTAAAACAACAGGGCAACTCCAAGGAGAATTACTAACCTCGAGAACCCCAAGTCCTAGCATACGGTCCAATTCCTTATAAACTTCCTCCTGACGAACTGGAGACAATGGATAATGACGGGATTTGATCGGGACCGCATTTCCCGTATCGACGACGTGACAACCAAGAGTTCTCTTACCCAGCCCTAGAACGACAAAGTTAGGAAAACGATTTTTAACTTTTTCAAGTTGAAGGCTTTGTTCAGACGAAAGTTTGATCAACTCAGCCTCATCCTTGAAGTTTACAGCCTCTTCACCTATTCCAACGTCGGCTTGAATTTCGTTTATTTGTGGCATAAGATTAAAACCTCGCCAAAAGTTCATCCGCAAATACAGTTTTTGAGTGAGATTGGGAATCAGATAAAAAGAAAGATGCTTCGTGATGCTATTGTACGTGGTCTGAATTTCGCAATGACCAATAATGTCATGCGACTTACCGTCTGCAGTCCGTACAACATTTTTGTATGGCTTCACGTCCACTCCAATCATTTTCACCAAGTCCCAACACTCACTGCTTAGTACAGAGATGGATGCCCCGCTATCCAATAAGCCAAAAACTGACTCATTGTTAAGCTGGATGTATACATTCGCATACATCCTACCATCTGTATTTGAGGAAATTATTGATGCCACGATTTCTTTTTGAAACTTTTTTCGTTTTCGAAACCGACGCCGGCATTTTTGAACGCTAGCTGAATTACTGCCAGTTCCGAAAATTCGGGAACGAACTTTGTAGTAATTCAGCTTTCGCTCATGAAGTGATTTCAAGGCATATGTTACTACAGGATGAGACTGAGTGACTGGCAAATTGAGAGGTGTAGTTTTGTTCAGGATTTTGCTTGGAATGCTTTCTTCATGGACGTTAATTGGGGTGATAAGGTGATTTTTGTCACCTAATTCCGTGTTTGATTGGGGAGGTTCTTTGAGGAACGAATCTCCCCTTTCTTCTTTTCGTCCCTGACCGCGTTTCCCGAATGCTTCCCGCATTCAACGGTGGTCACCCCTTTTGCACCACACAAAAAAACAAAAAAGTTTCCTTTCCCGTGAAGGGCAGAAGTGGTAAGCGTGTCTTTTCTGATCGCAATTCCAATACACGTTATTTGCCACTGAGTTTGATTTTCGATAAGAAATGGCCGCGACTTCCTCTCCGTCCTGGTCGGATTCTTGTTCTTCTTCGACTGCAATTTCATGGACCGTTTTCTGAGAAGAAGTTCGCTTCGCCAAATATCTCTCCGCCTCTCTCGCCTTGTTCCTAAGCTGTTCTAGGTCTTTTATGTTTGACGCTAATAGAATTTCGCGTTGTTTCTAATGACATGAACCATTTTTCGTTCATCGAAGGGTTCTTTCAAACGGTCGTTAAGACCTACGACAGAACTGTAAAAATCGTCAAACGATTCTTTGATGCCTTGTTTGCTAGTAGCAGCCTCATATAGATCTCTACGTCGCTTTCTAGTCGCCCAAACTATTTTTTCATTGCCGCCTTTACCTCCACCAATTTTGCCTTTGGGTTTCTTCTTAAAAAGGCCCAAAACCATTAGTTGGCCTTTCCCTTCAGCAAAATGTGGAAGTCGGCCGTAACTTGTTCGTCAGTATAAGGGGATGCTGACACCTTATGTTCGACCTGAAAAAGGAAATCTGTCACACTGTCTGTTCCGTCGTAGGTAATACCCCATCTATCTAGCCTACACGGCTCTGAAGTACTACTCATGGAAGAGGTTGAATTTCTCGGTCTATGTATTGGATTGCTATTTATCGATACTCAACCCTCAACACCGGTTTCCTGAGAGTTGTCTCTGGTCGGAATTCAAGCTCTCCAACTTCTGAATTACCTTTACCATATATAGGACCATTTGCTGGAATAGCATGACCTGATTGTCCATCATTCCCCGCTCAATGCGAACAGCCAAATCTTCGACGGAGTTGTTTTGCTCGTCATTTGCAGGTACTTCGTTGTCATGATTAGCCAACTCCTCCAGCCCTTCATTATTTTCGTTTGACATGGTGAAAGTTGAGTTTGAAACTATTGAGTTCAGATTCTCAGAAAAGCTGAACGAATTATCCAAATTGAAATGGTCGATCGTATTCCGAAATCTTCGATAAAATTCTTCAAACCTAGCCTCAGAATGCGCGTAAGTAACACTTAACTCGTCGTGAAGTGAAATCCGACGACCTCTGCTCATACCTTTCAAAAAAAAAAACAAAATATCGATTTTTCCCCACTTGGACCTCAAGCGAAGATAGAGCTTGTCGAAAATCTAAGCTCTAACCCGAGAGAAAAAACTTCCACAAAATAATGCCAAAATCGCAAAAAAGAACTCAAAAAAAGTTGTTATCGAAATTTCCAATGTCCGCCAGCTGCAAAACGAGAAACAATCGAAGGCAAAACTTTTGCTAATCCTTTAAAATTTTTTGAAAATTCGAAATTAGACCTCAAATAATCCAGAGTCGAATCTCTAAAACCCTTGATTCCAAAAATCAACCAGAAACCAATGTTGTAACAAAAATTTAAAAAAAGTTCAATTAAATATTTGTAAAAAAAATAAGAAAAGTAAAAGAGCAAAAAAATATAACTAAAAGGTTTATTGAAATTTTCAAAAGAAAACAATTTCAAAATTTTCTAAAAAATGTTTAAAAAAATTATATCACAAAATGTAAAAGGATGAGAGATCAGATTTGAGAAGGATGATCATTTATTATGGAGAAGAAGCCGTAGTTCTGCGAGCCAAAAATGAGCAAACAAAATTTAAAATATGCTATGAGAGTTACTTTACTGAAACCAGTGATTTTAGAAAACCAAAACGTTTTTCTTCTCAGTTTCCAGGACATCAACTGACGAATCTTTTCATCAGTTAAGGCTCTGAAAACCTCGGAGAATGTACCGTCGATAATGACAAGTGAGTGCTAAGGTATCCGGCCATTTGAATACCTACTATGCCGATATCCAAAGACTCGGACTTTTAAGCTCACCTCGTATTTCTGTTGATTGGCTCGTATTTCCCTGCGGCAACGCGGTACCGAGTGTTTTACACCCAGTAGCCGGGACTCACAAGAAAGGTACAGTCACTATCGATCATTAAAAATCGTAAAAGAAATAAAAAAGTCTGCAAAAAAAATTAATTGTTGTGAAAAAAAATGAAATAAAAATTTGAAGAGAAAAAAATTTACTGAAAAAAATCTAACTGAGACAAAAATGAAAGGCTCAAAAAAAAAATTTTAGTCGCACCATCTTTAGTGGACTCCACGTTATGGGCGCCATTTTGTAATAGTCTTTTTTGCCTTTAGTCCTTGCTGGCAATTTGAACCCCTAGCTCAGCTGTGGTCATGATTCTTGGATCTTTAACTGCTACAAAAAATAATTTAAAATCATTGCCAGTCTGCATCTTGATGTTATTGATGCGCGAGAAATCGCCTCAACCCTCCCTTCCTTGGTTGCATCCCTCACTAGAGCAACCCCTTTTCATCGGCCTCTTCCACCTCATCCCTCTTGTTTCCTCTTCCTCATCCCTTCTTCTATTCAGACATTTTGTCTGTTTTCAATATCTTCAAAAATTGTTAAAATTCTGTTTTTCCATGTAAAAAAAATATAAAATTAGATTTTATTTATATATTAAACATTAAAATTATAAATCTTAGAAATTTTATTAAATCAAAAGAAAAACAATTGTTTGACAATTTCAGTTTAAGTTACTTTAAATTTAAATAAAAAAAACTTCCTTTATGCTGACTAAAGCAACTTTTCAATTTAAACTCGGTGTGAAAACGTACTCGATTTATTCACTATACTTGGGTAATTACTACCTCTTTTTCCGATTCTATTTTTTTTATATTATACTCTCAATAGTCCCCAATTTAAAAACTCCCCCTCGATTTTTTTATTGATTGTATTATTGTTATTTTTTTTTCTTTATAAAAAAAAAATAGTTATTATTAAAATCGGTAACAGGGCTTTGCTTCTTCCTGATATAACGATATCGGGAATATGCAAACGAACCCACGAAATTCCTAATCGGTCGGTTGTGCCAACAAAAAAAATGCGATACAAAAGCAGACAAAATATCCCCTCTAGTGCTACAGACCGATGATTCACGTGTGATCGGTTTTAATGCAAGTCAAAATAATATAAAAGAAATTCAGAATTAAAATGTGAGGGTGAAATGTGGAATTCTAAAAGGATAAATGAAATGAATATTAAGTGAATACCAAAAAAAAATAAATAAACGTTGACAAGACACAGCATTGAAAATAGTTTGTAATCGGTAGTGAACGGGACGGATATATAAACTTCCTCCATAAATCTCAGTGCAATTGTGAGATGCAGTGTATTTATGTGTAACAGTACCAGGTGTTCAGTTAAAATGTTGTGGATGGAAAATAAATACATAACACGGAACTTTCTTAACCGTTCGGCAAAAACAAAAAAAAATGTAAACACCAAATTTCTTCATGCATATATTTGTGTAAATATAGTTTTTCCGTCGGAAAGTAAATTTTGTACATAACCACCGCTATCTACTAGTAAATAAAAAAAATAGGCATACCTATGGTAGAAATGTGTTTTGCCGCCGGTAAAATTAAAAAAGTAAATTTTTTTTGTTTGTAGTTATTCCGAATACCTATGTCTTTTGCCGTCGGTAAACAAAATAATGGACAATTAAATGCAATTTTTTTTTTTCTTTTAATTAACACCTGAAATCGGTTATTTACAGTGAGGTGCTTGATATTAATTTTTTTAATTTGCGGAAAGCGCGTAAGAAAAGTTTATAAAGGATTTAATTGCAAAGTTTATTTTTGCCAGCAAGTTTTAAACATTAATAAAAATGAAAAATTTAATTTGATCAAAAATCAACGTGGGTCGCGAACCCATTTAACTAGCTGGGCAGTTATTATCATCAGATAAGTTAAAAATATAAGTTTTAAGTTAAACATAGATACTTTGTGTTTTATTTTGTATCGTTACAGGGTGTTTACTGCCGTATGTCTTTGACATGGAAAATGCCTATGAGTTTACCAGCCCGCGTTTCTACCTCATACATACAGTTACCTACAACTTTTCTTACGCGGGGTCTTACAAATTTTGGGAGCAGTTTGGCGTTGATTCCCTGTACGAATTTGCTTTGTGCAAAGTTCCTATGAAAAACTTCTTGGCCTTCACGATACACCACATGTTTTGACCGTGAGTTATATGTGTTTTTTGACTGTGCCCTAAGTAAATTTTCCGACAACTTCTGTCTCGCGAGTGCAGGTTTTAGTGCGGTGGGCGTGACCAACATATCTGGATCCCCTAAAGCTTTTAAGTCTCGAAGTATTCGATACGAAGAACCGTGAGATATCATATTTTGACCGAAAAGAGCAAAATATGGTTAACTGCCTAACGATTCGTGCAAATCTGAGCGCAAGGCGCACGCGATACTTGACAGGTGAACATCCCAATCGTTTTGTTCTTTTGATATCAAGACTCTTAGCTTACTTAGAACGCTTCGGTTGACCCTTTCGGATATGTTGGCCTGAGGTGAATACAACGCCTTACGCACATGCCTTATGCCATAGTCTGCCATTAAGTTTTTGAACTCATTGGAAACAAACTGACGTCCATTGTCGGAATGAATAAACTCAGGGGCACCGAAAGTATGAAATATTTCGTTCTCTAGGAACTGTACTACCCTAGAAGATGTCGCTTTGGACATAGCTTTCAAAAAAGTGAATTTTGTGGTCGACTGCTATAAGAACATACACGTTTTCTCGCTTCGTGCGCGGATATGGCCCAAGGAAGTCAATGTACAATCTTTGAATGGGCCTTTCGGTTACAATCTGCTTAGCGATTGGTGGACGAAGAATCGCATTAGGGGCCTTTACCATCTTGCAGGTTTCACATTCACTCACGAATGCCTTAATGTCTCTTACCATCTTTGGCCAATAATATTTATCTCTTATACGAGCGTATGTCTTTGCTAAGCCACTATGACAACTAAGCTTCGTATTGTGAGATAATTCAATGCACCTATGAGTGAGTGCATCGGGCCATAACGAATCCTCCTCGTTCACCTCGCCTGTCCTGAACCTTACTCTTTTGTATATAAATTTTTCCGATACAACTAGGTCAAGAAGAGCAGCTTGATTCGAAACGATGCTCTCTCTCAATTGGAAATATTGCTCCGAATCGAATTCAACCGAGTCAAGATCGATCTCACCACATAGCATTGTCGATGCAACCTCATCAAGCTCATCCTCTTTCACGGTTACTTTCGCAGCAATTTCCTCCATGTCCATACGGGATAGAGTATCTGGCACTACGTTGAGAGATCCCTTTCGATGTTTGATAGAAAAATCAAAACCTTGGAGTTCCAAACTACATCGAGCGAGTCTTCCACTCAACTCCTTCATCGACATCAACCATTTTAGACTTGAATGGTCCGTTATAACCTTGAAAGTCAACCCATCAACGTAGGGCCTAAATTTTCGTATGCACAGGACGGCTGCAAGATATTCCTGCTCAGTAACCGTGTAGTTCTTCTGAGACTTGTTCAGATTTTTTGACATATATGCAATCGGCCTCTCGTTGTCGTTCTCATCCAATTGAAAGAGAACACCGCCCACTCCCTCCGAAGACGCATCGCACTGGATAGTGAACGCTTTTGTGAAGTCAGGTTGCGATAACACAGGTGCTGAGGAAAGTGCAATCTTTAATCTGTTGAACCCCTCAAGGGCTTCAGGTGTTATCTCGAATTTGTTTTTCTTCTTCAAACAGTCGGTCAATGGAGCAGCTAAATCGGAGTAGTTTTTGATGAACCGACGGTACCATCCGGTTAAACCTAAGAATCTCCTAATTTGTCTTAGGGTCGTGGGAAGGGGAAAATTCAACATTGCCTCAATTTTGTCAGGATTGGTTTTCAAAGTGCCTTGGCCGACTATGTATCCAAGATACTTAATCTCACGCATACAGAACTTGCTTTTATCGAGGTTTATAGTCAGGTTAGCCCTGCGTAGACAGGCAGCCACCTCATTAAGGATGCGCATATGTGACTCAAAAACAGCCGTACAAATCAGGAGATCGTCTAAATACACGAATACGTTTTCACGAAGGGAACTTGCCACCACTTGATCGATAACTCTACTCAATGTTTGGCGTGCATTGCTCAAACCGAATGGCATAACCTTAAATTGGTAGAAAGGTATACCAGGTCCTGCAAATGCAGGCTTTTCACGTGACTTTTCGTCAAGTGGTATTTGCCAATATGTGTCCTTCAAATCAATCCCCGTTATGAAATGCGTATCTTTTATACGACTGAGTAAGCCTTCGATGTGAGGCAGTGGATATGCATCCTTTACAGTGACTGCATTGACTTTTCGGAAGTCTAAATACAGTCGAACCTTGCCGGGTTTTCTAACTAAAACAACAGGGCAACTCCAAGGAGAATTACTAACCTCGAGAACCCCAAGTCCTAGCATACGGTCCAATTCCTTATAAACTTCCTCCTGACGAACTGGAGACAATGGATAATGACGGGATTTGATCGGGACCGCATTTACCGTATCGACGACGTGACAACCAAGAGTTCTCTTACCCAGCCCTAGAACGACAAAGTAAGGAAAACGATTTTTAACTTTTTCAAGTTGAAGGCTTTGTTCAGACGAAAGTTTGATCAACTCAGCCTCATCCTTGAAGTTTACAGCCTCTTCACCTATTCCAACGTCGGCTTGAATTTCGTTTATTTGTGGCATAAGATTAAAACCTCGCCAAAAGTTCATCCGCAAATACAGTTTTTGAGTGAGATTGGGAATCAGATAAAAAGAAAGATGCTTCGTGATGCTATTGTACGTGGTCTGAATTTCGCAATGACCAATAATGTCATGCGACTTACCGTCTGCAGTCCGTACAACATTTTTGTATGGCTTCACGTCCACTCCAATCATTTTCACCAAGTCCCAACACTCACTGCTTAGTACAGAGATGGATGCCCCGCTATCCAATAAGCCAAAAACTGACTCATTGTTAAGCTGGACATTCGCATACATCCTACCATCTGTATTTGAGGAAATTATTGATGCCACGATTTCTTTTTGAAACTTTTTTCGTTTTCGAAACCGACGCCGGCATTTTTGAACGCTAGCTGAATTACTACCAGTTCCGAAAATTCGGGAACGAACTTTGTAGTAATTCAGCTTTCGCTCATGAAGTGATTTCAAGGCATATGTTACTACAGGATGAGACTGAGTGACTGGCAAATTGAGAGGTGTAGTTTTGTTCAGGATTTTGCTTGGAATGCTTTCTTCATGGACGTTAATTGGGGTGATGAGGTGATTTTTGTCACCTAATTCCGTGTTTGATTGGGGAGGTTCTTTGAGGAACGAATCTCCCCTTTCTTCTTTTCGTCCCTGACCGCGTTTCCCGAATGCTTCCAACATTCAACGGTGGTCACCCCATTTGCACCACACAAAAAACAAAAAAGTTTCCTTTCCCGTGAAGGGCAGAAGTGGTAAGCGAGTCCTTTCTGATAGCAATTCCAATACACGTTATTTGCCACTGAGTTTGATTTTCGATAAGAAATGGCCGCGACTTCCTCTCCGTCCTGGTCGGATTCTTGTTCTTCTTCGACTGCAATTTCATGGACCGTTTTCTGAGAAGAAGTTCGCTTCGCCAAATATCTCTCCGCCTCTCTCGCCTTGTTCCTAAGCTGTTCTAGGTCTTTTATGTTTGACGCTAATAGAATTTCGCGTTGTTTCTAATGACATGAACCATTTTTCGTTCATCGAAGGGTTCTTTCAAACGGTAATTAAGACCTACGACAGAACTGTAAAAATCGTCCAGCGATTCTTTGATGCCTTGTTTGCGAGTAAGCAGCCTCATATAGATCTCTACGTCGCTTTCTAGTCGCCCAAACTATTTTTTCATTGCCGCCTTTACCTCCGCCAATTTTGCCTTTGGGTTTCTTCTTAAAAAGGCCCAAAACCATTAGTTGGCCTTTCCCTTCAGCAAAATGTGGAAGTCGGCCGTAACTTGTTCGTCAGTATAAGGGGATGCTGACACCTTATGTTCGACCTGAAAAAGGAAATCTGTCACACTGTCTGTTCCGTCGTAGGTAATACCCCATCTATCTAGCCTACACGGCTTTGAAGTACTACTCATGGAAGAGGTTGAATTTCTCGGTCTATGTATTGGATTGTTATTTATCGATACTCAACCCTCAACACCGGTTTCCCGAGAGTTGTCTCTGGTCGGAGTATTTTGACCCTGCGGTGACAAATTCAAGCTCTCCAACTTCTGAATTACCTTTATCATATATAGGTCCATTTGCTGGAATAGCATGACCTGATTGTCCATCATTCCCCGCTCAATGCGACCGGCCAAATCTTCGACGGAGTTGTTTTGCTCGTCATTTGCAGGTACTTCGTTGTCATGATTAGCCAACTCCTCCAGCCCTTCATTATTTTCGTTTGACATGGTGAAAGTTGAGTTTGAAACTACTGAGTTCAGATTCTCAGAAAAGCTGAACGAATTATCCAAATTGAAACGGTCGATCGTATTCCGAAATCTTCGATAAAATTCTTCAAACCTAGCCTCAGAATGCGCGTAAGTAACACTTAACTCGTCGTGAAGTGAAATCCGACGACCTCTGCTCATACCTTTCAAAAAAAAACAAAATATCGATTTTTCCCCACTTGGACCTCAAGCGAAGATAGAGCTTGTCGAAAATATTTAAATATTTGTAAAAAAAATAAGAAAAGTAAAAGAGCAAAAAAATATAACTAAAAGGTTTATTGAAATTTTCAAAAGAAAACAATTTCAAAATTTTCTAAAAAATGTTTAAAAAAATTATATCACAAAATGTAAAAGGATGAGAGATCAGATTTGAGAAGGATGATAATTTATTATGGAGAAGAAGCCGTAGTTCTGCGAGCCAAAAATGAGCAAACAAAATTTAAAATATGCTATGAGAGTTACTTTACTGAAACCAGTGATTTTAGAAAACCAAAACGTTTTTCTTCTCAGTTTCCAGGACATCAACTGACGAATCTTTTCATCAGTTAAGGCTCTGAAAACCTCGGAGAATGTACCGTCGATAATGACAAGTGAGTGCTAAGGTATCCGGCCATTTGAATACCTACTATGCCGATATCCAAAGACTCGGACTTTTAAGCTCACCTCGTATTTCTGTTGATTGGCTCGTATTTCCCTGCGGCAACGCGGTACCGAGTGTTTTACACCCAGTAGCCGGGACTCACAAGAAAGGTACAGTCACTATCGATCATTAAAAATCGTAAAAGAAATAAAAAAGTCTGCAAAAAAAATTAATTGTTGTGAAAAAAAATGAAATAAAAATTTGAAGAGAAAAAAATTTACTGAAAAAAATCTAACTGAGACAAAAATGAAAGGCTCAAAAAAAAAATTTTAGTCGCACCATCTTTAGTGGACTCCACGTTATGGGCGCCATTTTGTAATAGTCTTTTTTGCCTTTAGTCCTTGCTGGCAATTTGAACCCCTAGCTCAGCTGTGGTCATGATTCTTGGATCTTTAACTGCTACAAAAAATAATTTAAAATCATTGCCAGTCTGCATCTTGATGTTATTGATGCGCGAGAAATCGCCTCAACCCTCCCTTCCTTGGTTGCATCCCTCACTAGAGCAACCCCTTTTCATCGGCCTCTTCCACCTCATCCCTCTTGTTTCCTCTTCCTCATCCCTTCTTCTATTCAGACATTTTGTCTGTTTTCAATATCTTCAAAAATTGTTAAAATTCTGTTTTTCCATGTAAAAAAAATATAAAATTAGATTTTATTTATATATTAAACATTAAAATTATAAATCTTAGAAATTTTATTAAATCAAAAGAAAAACAATTGTTTGACAATTTCAGTTTAAGTTACTTTAAATTTAAATAAAAAAAACTTCCTTTATGCTGACTAAAGCAACTTTTCAATTTAAACTCGGTGTGAAAACGTACTCGATTTATTCACTATACTTGGGTAATTACTACCTCTTTTTCCGATTCTATTTTTTTTATATTATACTCTCAATAGTCCCCAATTTAAAAACTCCCCCTCGATTTTTTTATTGATTGTATTATTGTTATTTTTTTTTCTTTATAAAAAAAAAATAGTTATTATTAAAATCGGTAACAGGGCTTTGCTTCTTCCTGATATAACGATATCGGGAATATGCAAACGAACCCACGAAATTCCTAATCGGTCGGTTGTGCCAACAAAAAAAATGCGATACAAAAGCAGACAAAATATCCCCTCTAGTGCTACAGACCGATGATTCACGTGTGATCGGTTTTAATGCAAGTCAAAATAATATAAAAGAAATTCAGAATTAAAATGTGAGGGTGAAATGTGGAATTCTAAAAGGATAAATGAAATGAATATTAAGTGAATACCAAAAAAAAATAAATAAACGTTGACAAGACACAGCATTGAAAATAGTTTGTAATCGGTAGTGAACGGGACGGATATATAAACTTCCTCCATAAATCTCAGTGCAATTGTGAGATGCAGTGTATTTATGTGTAACAGTACCAGGTGTTCAGTTAAAATGTTGTGGATGGAAAATAAATACATAACACGGAACTTTCTTAACCGTTCGGCAAAAACAAAAAAAAATGTAAACACCAAATTTCTTCATGCATATATTTGTGTAAATATAGTTTTTCCGTCGGAAAGTAAATTTTGTACATAACCACCGCTATCTACTAGTAAATAAAAAAAATAGGCATACCTATGGTAGAAATGTGTTTTGCCGCCGGTAAAATTAAAAAAGTAAATTTTTTTTGTTTGTAGTTATTCCGAATACCTATGTCTTTTGCCGTCGGTAAACAAAATAATGGACAATTAAATGCAATTTTTTTTTTTCTTTTAATTAACACCTGAAATCGGTTATTTACAGTGAGGTGCTTGATATTAATTTTTTTAATTTGCGGAAAGCGCGTAAGAAAAGTTTATAAAGGATTTAATTGCAAAGTTTATTTTTGCCAGCAAGTTTTAAACATTAATAAAAATGAAAAATTTAATTTGATCAAAAATCAACGTGGGTCGCGAACCCATTTAACTAGCTGGGCAGTTATTATCATCAGATAAGTTAAAAATATAAGTTTTAAGTTAAACATAGATACTTTGTGTTTTATTTTGTATCGTTACAGGGTGTTTACTGCCGTATGTCTTTGACATGGAAAATGCCTATGAGTTTACCAGCCCGCGTTTCTACCTCATACATACAGTTACCTACAACTTTTCTTACGCGGGGTCTTACAAATTTTGGGAGCAGTTTGGCGTTGATTCCCTGTACGAATTTGCTTTGTGCAAAGTTCCTATGAAAAACTTCTTGGCCTTCACGATACACCACATGTTTTGACCGTGAGTTATATGTGTTTTTTGACTGTGCCCTAAGTAAATTTTCCGACAACTTCTGTCTCGCGAGTGCAGGTTTTAGTGCGGTGGGCGTGACCAACATATCTGGATCCCCTAAAGCTTTTAAGTCTCGAAGTATTCGATACGAAGAACCGTGAGATATCATATTTTGACCGAAAAGAGCAAAATATGGTTAACTGCCTAACGATTCGTGCAAATCTGAGCGCAAGGCGCACGCGATACTTGACAGGTGAACATCCCAATCGTTTTGTTCTTTTGATATCAAGACTCTTAGCTTACTTAGAACGCTTCGGTTGACCCTTTCGGATATGTTGGCCTGAGGTGAATACAACGCCTTACGCACATGCCTTATGCCATAGTCTGCCATTAAGTTTTTGAACTCATTGGAAACAAACTGACGTCCATTGTCGGAATGAATAAACTCAGGGGCACCGAAAGTATGAAATATTTCGTTCTCTAGGAACTGTACTACCCTAGAAGATGTCGCTTTGGACATAGCTTTCAAAAAAGTGAATTTTGTGGTCGACTGCTATAAGAACATACACGTTTTCTCGCTTCGTGCGCGGATATGGCCCAAGGAAGTCAATGTACAATCTTTGAATGGGCCTTTCGGTTACAATCTGCTTAGCGATTGGTGGACGAAGAATCGCATTAGGGGCCTTTACCATCTTGCAGGTTTCACATTCACTCACGAATGCCTTAATGTCTCTTACCATCTTTGGCCAATAATATTTATCTCTTATACGAGCGTATGTCTTTGCTAAGCCACTATGACAACTAAGCTTCGTATTGTGAGATAATTCAATGCACCTATGAGTGAGTGCATCGGGCCATAACGAATCCTCCTCGTTCACCTCGCCTGTCCTGAACCTTACTCTTTTGTATATAAATTTTTCCGATACAACTAGGTCAAGAAGAGCAGCTTGATTCGAAACGATGCTCTCTCTCAATTGGAAATATTGCTCCGAATCGAATTCAACCGAGTCAAGATCGATCTCACCACATAGCATTGTCGATGCAACCTCATCAAGCTCATCCTCTTTCACGGTTACTTTCGCAGCAATTTCCTCCATGTCCATACGGGATAGAGTATCTGGCACTACGTTGAGAGATCCCTTTCGATGTTTGATAGAAAAATCAAAACCTTGGAGTTCCAAACTACATCGAGCGAGTCTTCCACTCAACTCCTTCATCGACATCAACCATTTTAGACTTGAATGGTCCGTTATAACCTTGAAAGTCAACCCATCAACGTAGGGCCTAAATTTTCGTATGCACAGGACGGCTGCAAGATATTCCTGCTCAGTAACCGTGTAGTTCTTCTGAGACTTGTTCAGATTTTTTGACATATATGCAATCGGCCTCTCGTTGTCGTTCTCATCCAATTGAAAGAGAACACCGCCCACTCCCTCCGAAGACGCATCGCACTGGATAGTGAACGCTTTTGTGAAGTCAGGTTGCGATAACACAGGTGCTGAGGAAAGTGCAATCTTTAATCTGTTGAACCCCTCAAGGGCTTCAGGTGTTATCTCGAATTTGTTTTTCTTCTTCAAACAGTCGGTCAATGGAGCAGCTAAATCGGAGTAGTTTTTGATGAACCGACGGTACCATCCGGTTAAACCTAAGAATCTCCTAATTTGTCTTAGGGTCGTGGGAAGGGGAAAATTCAACATTGCCTCAATTTTGTCAGGATTGGTTTTCAAAGTGCCTTGGCCGACTATGTATCCAAGATACTTAATCTCACGCATACAGAACTTGCTTTTATCGAGGTTTATAGTCAGGTTAGCCCTGCGTAGACAGGCAGCCACCTCATTAAGGATGCGCATATGTGACTCAAAAACAGCCGTACAAATCAGGAGATCGTCTAAATACACGAATACGTTTTCACGAAGGGAACTTGCCACCACTTGATCGATAACTCTACTCAATGTTTGGCGTGCATTGCTCAAACCGAATGGCATAACCTTAAATTGGTAGAAAGGTATACCAGGTCCTGCAAATGCAGGCTTTTCACGTGACTTTTCGTCAAGTGGTATTTGCCAATATGTGTCCTTCAAATCAATCCCCGTTATGAAATGCGTATCTTTTATACGACTGAGTAAGCCTTCGATGTGAGGCAGTGGATATGCATCCTTTACAGTGACTGCATTGACTTTTCGGAAGTCTAAATACAGTCGAACCTTGCCGGGTTTTCTAACTAAAACAACAGGGCAACTCCAAGGAGAATTACTAACCTCGAGAACCCCAAGTCCTAGCATACGGTCCAATTCCTTATAAACTTCCTCCTGACGAACTGGAGACAATGGATAATGACGGGATTTGATCGGGACCGCATTTACCGTATCGACGACGTGACAACCAAGAGTTCTCTTACCCAGCCCTAGAACGACAAAGTAAGGAAAACGATTTTTAACTTTTTCAAGTTGAAGGCTTTGTTCAGACGAAAGTTTGATCAACTCAGCCTCATCCTTGAAGTTTACAGCCTCTTCACCTATTCCAACGTCGGCTTGAATTTCGTTTATTTGTGGCATAAGATTAAAACCTCGCCAAAAGTTCATCCGCAAATACAGTTTTTGAGTGAGATTGGGAATCAGATAAAAAGAAAGATGCTTCGTGATGCTATTGTACGTGGTCTGAATTTCGCAATGACCAATAATGTCATGCGACTTACCGTCTGCAGTCCGTACAACATTTTTGTATGGCTTCACGTCCACTCCAATCATTTTCACCAAGTCCCAACACTCACTGCTTAGTACAGAGATGGATGCCCCGCTATCCAATAAGCCAAAAACTGACTCATTGTTAAGCTGGACATTCGCATACATCCTACCATCTGTATTTGAGGAAATTATTGATGCCACGATTTCTTTTTGAAACTTTTTTCGTTTTCGAAACCGACGCCGGCATTTTTGAACGCTAGCTGAATTACTACCAGTTCCGAAAATTCGGGAACGAACTTTGTAGTAATTCAGCTTTCGCTCATGAAGTGATTTCAAGGCATATGTTACTACAGGATGAGACTGAGTGACTGGCAAATTGAGAGGTGTAGTTTTGTTCAGGATTTTGCTTGGAATGCTTTCTTCATGGACGTTAATTGGGGTGATGAGGTGATTTTTGTCACCTAATTCCGTGTTTGATTGGGGAGGTTCTTTGAGGAACGAATCTCCCCTTTCTTCTTTTCGTCCCTGACCGCGTTTCCCGAATGCTTCCAACATTCAACGGTGGTCACCCCATTTGCACCACACAAAAAACAAAAAAGTTTCCTTTCCCGTGAAGGGCAGAAGTGGTAAGCGAGTCCTTTCTGATAGCAATTCCAATACACGTTATTTGCCACTGAGTTTGATTTTCGATAAGAAATGGCCGCGACTTCCTCTCCGTCCTGGTCGGATTCTTGTTCTTCTTCGACTGCAATTTCATGGACCGTTTTCTGAGAAGAAGTTCGCTTCGCCAAATATCTCTCCGCCTCTCTCGCCTTGTTCCTAAGCTGTTCTAGGTCTTTTATGTTTGACGCTAATAGAATTTCGCGTTGTTTCTAATGACATGAACCATTTTTCGTTCATCGAAGGGTTCTTTCAAACGGTAATTAAGACCTACGACAGAACTGTAAAAATCGTCCAGCGATTCTTTGATGCCTTGTTTGCGAGTAAGCAGCCTCATATAGATCTCTACGTCGCTTTCTAGTCGCCCAAACTATTTTTTCATTGCCGCCTTTACCTCCGCCAATTTTGCCTTTGGGTTTCTTCTTAAAAAGGCCCAAAACCATTAGTTGGCCTTTCCCTTCAGCAAAATGTGGAAGTCGGCCGTAACTTGTTCGTCAGTATAAGGGGATGCTGACACCTTATGTTCGACCTGAAAAAGGAAATCTGTCACACTGTCTGTTCCGTCGTAGGTAATACCCCATCTATCTAGCCTACACGGCTTTGAAGTACTACTCATGGAAGAGGTTGAATTTCTCGGTCTATGTATTGGATTGTTATTTATCGATACTCAACCCTCAACACCGGTTTCCCGAGAGTTGTCTCTGGTCGGAGTATTTTGACCCTGCGGTGACAAATTCAAGCTCTCCAACTTCTGAATTACCTTTATCATATATAGGTCCATTTGCTGGAATAGCATGACCTGATTGTCCATCATTCCCCGCTCAATGCGACCGGCCAAATCTTCGACGGAGTTGTTTTGCTCGTCATTTGCAGGTACTTCGTTGTCATGATTAGCCAACTCCTCCAGCCCTTCATTATTTTCGTTTGACATGGTGAAAGTTGAGTTTGAAACTACTGAGTTCAGATTCTCAGAAAAGCTGAACGAATTATCCAAATTGAAACGGTCGATCGTATTCCGAAATCTTCGATAAAATTCTTCAAACCTAGCCTCAGAATGCGCGTAAGTAACACTTAACTCGTCGTGAAGTGAAATCCGACGACCTCTGCTCATACCTTTCAAAAAAAAACAAAATATCGATTTTTCCCCACTTGGACCTCAAGCGAAGATAGAGCTTGTCGAAAATATTTAAATATTTGTAAAAAAAATAAGAAAAGTAAAAGAGCAAAAAAATATAACTAAAAGGTTTATTGAAATTTTCAAAAGAAAACAATTTCAAAATTTTCTAAAAAATGTTTAAAAAAATTATATCACAAAATGTAAAAGGATGAGAGATCAGATTTGAGAAGGATGATAATTTATTATGGAGAAGAAGCCGTAGTTCTGCGAGCCAAAAATGAGCAAACAAAATTTAAAATATGCTATGAGAGTTACTTTACTGAAACCAGTGATTTTAGAAAACCAAAACGTTTTTCTTCTCAGTTTCCAGGACATCAACTGACGAATCTTTTCATCAGTTAAGGCTCTGAAAACCTCGGAGAATGTACCGTCGATAATGACAAGTGAGTGCTAAGGTATCCGGCCATTTGAATACCTACTATGCCGATATCCAAAGACTCGGACTTTTAAGCTCACCTCGTATTTCTGTTGATTGGCTCGTATTTCCCTGCGGCAACGCGGTACCGAGTGTTTTACACCCAGTAGCTGGGACTCACAAGAAAGGTACAGTCACTATCGATCATTAAAAATCGTAAAAGAAATAATAAAGTCTGCAAAAAAAATTAATTGTTGTGAAAAAAAATGAAATAAAAATTTGAAGAGAAAAAAATTTACTGAAAAAAATCTAACTGAGACAAAAATGAAAGGCTCAAAAAAAAATTTTAGCCGCACCATCTTTAGTGGACTCCACGTTATGGGCGCCATTTTGTAATAGTCTTTTTTGCCTTTAGTCCTTGCTGGCAATTTGAACCCCTAGCTCAGCTGTGGTCGTGATTCTTGGATCTTTAACTGCTACAAAAAATAATTTAAAATCATTGCCAGTCTGCATTTTGATGTTATTGGTGCGCGAGAAATCGCCTCAACCCTCCCTTCCTTGGTTGCATCCTTCACTAGAGCAACCCCTTTTCATCGGCCTCATCCACCTTCTAAATCCTCATCCCTCTCGTTTCCTCTCCCTCATCCCTTCTTCTATTCAGACATTTTGTCTGTTTTCAATATCTTCAAAAATTGTTAAAATTCTGTTTTTCCATGTTAAAAAATATAAAATTAGATTTTATTTATATATTAAACATTAAAATTATAAATCTTAGAAATTTTATTAAATCAAAAGAAAAACAATTGTTTGACAATTTCAGTTTAAGTTACTTTAAATTTAAATAAAAAAACTTCCTTTATGCTGACTAAAGAAACTTTTCAATTTAAACTCGGTGTGAAAACGTACTCGATTTATTCACTATACTTGGGTAATTACTACCTCTTTTTCCGATTCTATTTTTTTTATATTATACTCTCAATAGTCCCCAATTCAAAAACTCCCCCTCGATTTTTTTATTGATTGTATTATTGTTATTTTTTTTTCTTTATAAAAAAAAATAATTATTATTAAAATCGGTAACAGGGCTTTGCTTCTTCCTGATATAACGATATCGGGAATATGCAAACGAACCCACGAAATTCCTAATCGGTCGGTTGTGCCAACAAAAAAAATGCGATACAAATGCAGAAAAAATATCCCCTCTAGTGCTACAGATCGATGATTCAAGTGTGATCGGTTTTAATGCAAGTCAAAATAATATGAAAGAAATTCAGAATTAAAATGTGAGGGTGAAATGTGGAATTCTAAAAGGATAAATGAAATGAATATTAAGTGAATACCAAAAAAAATAAATAAACGTTGACAAGACACAGCATTGAAAATAGTTTGTAATCGGTAGTGAACGGGACAGATATATAAACTTCCTCCATAAATCTCAGTGCAATTGTGAGATGCAGTGTATTTATGTGTAACAGTACCAGGTGTTCAGTTAAAATGTTGTGGATGGAAAATAAATACATAACACGGAACTTTCTTAACCGTTCGGCAAAAACAAAAAAAAATGTAAACACCAAATTTCTTCACACATATATTTGTGTAAATATAGTTTTTCCGTCGGAAAGTAAATTTTGTACATAACCACCGCTATCTACTAGTAAATAAAAAAAATAGGCATACCTATGGTAGAAATGTGTTTTGCCGCCGGTAAAATTAAAAAAGTAAATTTTTTTTTGTTTGTAGTTATTCCGAATACCTATGTCTTTTGCCGTCGGTAAACAAAATAATGGACAATTAAGTGCAATTCTTTTTTTTTTCTTTTAATTAACACCTGAAATCGGTTATTTACAGTGAGGTGCTTGATATTAATTTTTTTAATTTGCGGAAAGCGCGTAAGAAAAGTTTATAAAGGATTTAATTGCAAAGTTTATTTTTGCCAGCAAGTTTTAAACATTAATAAAAATGAAAAATTTAATTGGATCAAAAATCAACGTGGGTCGCGAACCCATTTAACTAGCTGGGCAGTTATTATCATCAGATAAGTTAAAAATATAAGTTTTAAGTTAAACATAGATACTTTGTGTTTTATTTTGTATCGTTACAGGGTGTTTACTGCCGTATGTCTTTGACATGGAAAATGCCTATGAGTTTACCAGCCTGCGTTTCTAACTCATACATACAGTTACCTACAACTTTTCTTACGCGGGGTCTTACAAATTTTGGGAGCAGTTTGGCGTTGATTCCCTGGACGAATTTGCTTTGTGCAAAGTTCCTATGAAAAACTTCTTGGCCTTCACGATACACCACATGTTTTGACCGTGAGTTATATGTGTTTTTTGACTGTGCCCTAAGTAAATTTTCCGACAACTTCTGTCTCGCGAGTGCAGTTTTTAGTGCGGTGGGCGTGACCAACATATCTGGATCCCCTAAAGCTTTTAAGTCTCGAAGTATTCGATACGAAGAACCGTGAGATATCATATTTTGACCGAAAAGAGCAAAATATGGTTAACTGCCTAACGATTCGTGCAAATCTGAGCGCAAGGCGCACTCGATACTTGACAGGTGAACATCCCAATCGTTTTGTTCTTTTGATATCAAGACTCTTAGCTTACTTAGAACGCTCCGGTTGACCCTTTCGGATATGTTGGCCTGAGGTGAATACAACGCCTTACGCACATGCCTTATGCCATAGTCTGCCATTAAGTTTTGGAACTCATTGGAAACAAACTGACGTCCATTGTCGGAATGAATAAACCCAGGGGTACCGAAAGTATGAAATATTTCGTTCTCTAGGAACTGTACTACCCTAGAAGATGTCGCTTTGGACATAGCTTTCAAAAAAGTGAATTTTGTGGTCGACTGCTATAAGAACATACACGTTTCCTCGCTTCGTGCGCGGATATGGCCCAAAGAAGTCAATGTACAATCTTTGAATGGGCCTTTCGGTTACAATCTGCTTAGCGATTGGTGGACGAAGAATCGCATTAGGGGCCTTTACCATCTTGCAGGTTTCACATTCACTCACGAATGCCTTAATGTCTCTTACCATCTTTGGCCAACAATATTTATCTCTTATACGAGCGTATGTCTTTGCTAAGCCACTATGACAACTAAGCTTCGTATTGTGAGATAATTCAATGCACCTATGAGTGAGTGCGCCTGTCCTGAACCTTACTCTTTTGTATATAAATTTTTCCGATACAACTAGGTCAAGAAGAGCAGCTTGATTCGAAACGATGCTCTCTCTCAATTGGAAATATTGCTCCGAATCGAATTCAACCGAGTCAAGATCGATCTCACCACATAGCATTGTCGATGCAACCTCATCAAGCTCATCCCCTTTCACGGTTACTTTCGCAGCAATTTCCTCCATGTCCATACGGGATAGAGTATCTGGCACTACGTTGAGAGATCCCTTTCGATGTTCGATAGAAAAATCAAAACCTTGGAGTTCCAAACTACATCGAGCGAGTCTTCCACTCAACTCCTTCATCGACATCAACCATTTTAGACTTGAATGGTCCGTTATAACCTTGAAAGTCAACCCATCAACGTAGGGCCTAAATTTTCGTATGCTCAGGACGGCTGCAAGATATTCCTGCTCAGTAACCGTGTAGTTCTTCTGAGACTTGTTCAGATTTTTTGACATATATGCAATCGGCCTCTCGTTGTCGTTCTCATCCAACTGAAAGAGAACACCGCCCACTCCCTCCGAAGACGCATCGCACTGGATAGTGAACGCTTTTGTGAAGTCAGGTTGCGATAACACAGGTGCTGAGGAAAGTGCAATCTTTAATCTGTTGAACCCCTCAAGGGCTTCAGGTGTTAGCTCGAATTTGTTTTTCTTCTTCAAACAGTCGGTCAATGGAGCAGCTAAATCGGAGTAGTTTTTGATGAACCGACGGTACCATCCGGTTAAACCTAAGAATCTCCTAATTTGTCTTAGGGTCGTGGGAAGGGGAAAATTCAACATTGCCTCAATTTTGTCAGGATTGGTTTTCAAAGTGCCTTGGCCGACTACGTATCCAAGATACTTAATCTCACGCATACAGAACTTGCTTTTATCGAGGTTTATAGTCAGGTTAGCCCTGCGTAGACAGGCAGCCACCTCATTAAGGATGCGCATATGTGACTCAAAAACAGCCGTACAAATCAGGAGATCGTCTAAATACACGAATACGTTTTCACGAAGGGAACTTGCCACCACTTGATCGATAACTCTACTCAATGTTTGGCGTGCATTGCTCAAACCGAATGGCATAACCTTAAATTGGTAGAAAGGTATACCAGGTACTGCAAATGCAGGCTTTTCACGTGACTTTTCGTCAAGTGGTATTTGCCAATATGTGTCCTTCAAATCAATCCCCGTTATGAAATGCGTATCTTTTATACGACTGAGTAAGCCTTCGATGTGAGGCAGTGGATATGCATCCTTAACAGTGACTGCATTGACTTTTCGGAAGTCTAAACACAGTCGAACCTTGCCGGGTTTTCTAACTAAAACAACAGGGCAACTCCAAGGAGAATTACTAACCTCGAGAACCCCAAGTCCTAGCATACGGTCCAATTCCTTATAAACTTCCTCCTGACGAACTGGAGACAATGGATAATGACGGGATTTGATCGGGACCGCATTTCCCGTATCGACGACGTGACAACCAAGAGTTCTCTTACCCAGCCCTAGAACGACAAAGTTAGGAAAACGATTTTTAACTTTTTCAAGTTGAAGGCTTTGTTCAGACGAAAGTTTGATCAACTCAGCCTCATCCTTGAAGTTTACAGCCTCTTCACCTATTCCAACGTCGGCTTGAATTTCGTTTATTTGTGGCATAAGATTAAAACCTCGCCAAAAGTTCATCCGCAAATACAGTTTTTGAGTGAGATTGGGAATCAGATAAAAACAAAGATGCTTCGTGATGCTATTGTACGTGGTCTGAATTTCGCAATGACCAATAATGTCATGCGACTTACCGTCTGCAGTCCGTAGAACATTTTTGTATGGCTTCACGTCCACTCCAATCCTTTTCACCAAGTCCCAACACTCACTGCTTAGTACAGAGATGGATGCCCCGCTATCCAATAAGCCAAAAACTGACTCATTGTTAAGCTGGACATTCGCATGCATCCTACCATCTGTATTTGAGGAAATTATTGATGCCACGATTTCTTTTTGAAACTTTTTTCGTTTTCGAAACCGACGCCGGCATTTTTGAACGCTAGCTGAATTACTACCAGTTCCGAAAATTCGGGAACGAACTTTGTAGTAATTCAGCTTTCGCTCATGAAGTGATTTCAAGGCATATGTTACTACAGGATGAGACTGAGTGACTGGCAAATTGAGAGGTGTAGTTTTGTTCAGGATTTTGCTTGGAATGCTTTCTTCATGGACGTTAATTGGGGTGATAAGGTGATTTTTGTCACCTAATTCCGTGTTTGATTGGGGAGGTTCTTTGAGGAACGAATCTCCCCTTTCTTCTTTTCGTCCCTGACCGCGTTTCCCGAATGCTTCCAACATTCAACGGTGGTCACCCCATTTGCACCACACAAAAAACAAAAAAGTTTCCTTTCCCGTGAAGGGCAGAAGTGGTAAGCGAGTCCTTTCTGATCGCAATTCCAATACACGTTATTTGCCACTGAGTTTGATTTTCGATAAGAAATGGCCGCGACTTCCTCTCCGTCCTGGTCGGATTCTTGTTCTTCTTCGACTGCAATTTCATGGACCGTTTTCTGAGAAGAAGTTCGCTTCGCCAAATATCTCTCCGCCTCTCTCGCCTTGTTCCTAAGCTGTTCTAGGTCTTTTATGTTTGACGCTAATAGAATTTCGCGTTGTTTCTAATGACATGAACCATTTTTCGTTCATCGAAGGGTTCTTTCAAACGGTAATTAAGACCTACGACAGAACTGTAAAAATCGTCCAGCGATTCTTTGATGCCTTGTTTGCGAGTAAGCAGCCTCATATAGATCTCTACGTCGCTTTCTAGTCGCCCAAACTATTCTTTCATTGCCGCCTTTACCTCCGCCAATTTTGCCTTTGGGTTTCTTCTTAAAAAGGCCCAAAACCATTAGTTGGCCTTTCCCTTCAGCAAAATGTGGAAGTCGGCCGTAACTTGTTCGTCAGTATAAGGAAATGCTGACACCTTATGTTCGACCTGAAAAAGGAAATCTGTCACACTGTCTGTTCCGTCGTAGGTAATACCCCATCTATCTAGCCTACACGGCTCTGAAGTACTACTCATGGAAGAGGTTGAATTTCTCGGTCTATGTATTGGATTGTTATTTATCGATACTCAACCCTCAACACCGGTTTCCCGAGAGTTGTCTCTGATCGGAGTATTTTGACCCTGCGGTGACAAATTCAAGCTCTCCAACTTCTGAATTACCTTTACCATATATAGGTCCATTTGCTGGAATAGCATGACCTGATTGTCCATCATTCCCCGCTCAATGCGAACAGCCAAATCTTCGACGGAGTTGTTTTGCTCGTCATTTGCAGGTACTTCGTTGTAATGATTAGCCAACTCCTCCAGCCCTTCATTATTTTCGTTTGACATGGTGAAAGTTGAGTTTGAAACTATTGAGTTCAGATTCTCAGAAAAGCTGAACGAATTATCCAAATTGAAACGGTCGATCGTATTCCGAAATCTTCGATAAAATTCTTCAAACCTAGCCTCAGAATGCGCGTAAGTAACACTTAACTCGTCGTGAAGTGAAATCCGACGACCTCTGCTCATACCTTTCAAAAAAAAACAAAATATCGATTTTTCCCCACTTGGACCTCAAGCGAAGATAGAGCTTGTCGAAAATCTAAGCTCTAACCCGAGAGAAAAAACTTCCACAAAATAATGCCAAAATCGCAAAAAAAAACTCAAAAAAAGTTGTTATCGAAATTTCCAATGTCCGCCAGCTGCAAAACGAGAAACAATCGAAGGCAAAACTTTTGCTAATCCTTTAAAATTTTTTGAAAAATCGAAATTTGACCTCAAATAATCCAGAGTCAAATCTCTAAAACCCTTGATTCCAAAAATCAACCAGAAACCAATGTTGTAACAAAAATTTAAAAAAAGTTCAATTAAATATTTGTAAAAAAAATAAGAAAAGTAAAAGAGCAAAAAAATATAACTAAAAGGTTTTTTTGAAATTTTCAAAACAAAACAATTTCAAAATTTTCTAAAAAATGTTTAAAAAAATTATATCACAAAATGTAAAAGGATGAGAGATCAGATTTGAGAAGGATGATAATTTATTATGGAGAAGAAGCCGTAGTTCTGCGAGCCAAAAATGAGCAAACAAAATTTAAAATATGCTATGAGAGTTACTTTACTGAAACTAGTGATTTTAGAAAACCAAAACGTTTTTCTTCTCAGTTTCCAGGACATCAACTGACGAATCTTTTCATCAGTTAAGGCTCTGAAAACCTCGGAGAATGTACCGTCGATAATGACAAGTGTGTGCTAAGGTATCCGGCCATTTGAATACCTACTATGCCGATATCCAAAGACTCGGACTTTTAAGCTCACCTCGTATTTCTGTTGATTGGATGACTGCCCCTTTCCTGCGGCAACGCGGTACCGAGTGTTTTACACCCAGTAGCCGGGACTCACAAGAAAGGTACAGTCACTATCGATCATTAAAAATCGTAAAAGAAATAAAAAAGTCTGCAAAAAAAATTAATTGTTGTGAAAAAAAATGAAATACAAATTTGAAGAGAAAAAAATTTACTGAAAAAAATCTAACTGAGACAAAAATGAAAGGCTCAAAAACAAATTTTAGCCGCACCATCTTTAGTGGACTCCACGTTATGGGCGCCATTTTGTAATAGTCTTTTTTGCCTTTAGTCCTTGCTGGCAATTTGAACCCCTAGCTCAGCTGTGGTCGTGATTCTTGGATCTTTAACTGCTACAAAAAATAATTTAAAATCATTGCCAGTCTGCATCTTGATGTTATTGATGCGCGAGAAATCGCCTCAACCCTCCCTTCCTTGGTTGCATCCCTCACTAGAGCAACCTCTTTTCATCGGCCTCTTCCACCTTCTAAATCCTCATCCCTCTCGTTTCCTCTCCCTCATCCCTTCTTCTGTTCAGACATTTTGTCTGTTTTCAATATCTTCAAAAATTGTTAAAATTCTGTTTTTCCATGTTAAAAAATATAAAATTAGATTTTATTTATATATTAAACATTAAAATTATAAATCTTAGAAATTTTATTAAATCAAAAGAAAAACAATTGTTTGACAATTTCAGTTTAAGTTACTTTAAATTTAAATAAAAAAACTTCCTTTATGCTGACTAAAGAAACTTTTCAATTTAAACTCGGTGTGAAAACGTACTCGATTTATTCACTATACTTGGGTAATTACTACCTCTTTTTCCGATTCTATTTTTTTTATATTATACTCTCAATAGTCCCCAATTCAAAAACTCCCCCTCGATTTTTTTATTGATTGTATTATTGTTATTTTTTTTTCTTTATAAAAAAAAATAATTATTATTAAAATCGGTAACAGGGCTTTGCTTCTTCCTGATATAACGATATCGGGAATATGCAAACGAACCCACGAAATTCCTAATCGGTCGGTTGTGCCAACAAAAAAAAAATGCGATACAAATGCAGACAAAATATCCCCTCTAGTGCTACAGATCGATGATTCAAGTGTGATCGGTTTTAATGCAAGTCAAAATAATATAAAAGAAATTCAGAATTTAAATGTGAGGGTGAAATGTGGAATTCTAAAAGGATAAATGAAATGAATATTAAGTGAATACCAAAAAAAAATAAATAAACGTTGACAAGACACAGCATTGAAAATAGTTTGTAATCGGTAGTGAACGGGGCGGATATATAAACTTCCTCCATAAATCTCAGTGCAATTGTGAGATGCAGTGTATTTATGTGTAACAGTACCAGGTGTTCAGTTAAAATGTTGTGGATGGAAAATAAATACATAACACGGAACTTTCTTAACCGTTCGGCAAAAACAAAAAAAAATGTAAACACCAAATTTCTTCATGCATATATTTGTGTAAATATAGTTTTTCCGTCGGAGAGTAAATTTTGTACATAACCACCGCTATCTACTAGTAAATAAAAAAATAGGCATAATAGGTAGAAATGTGTTTTGCCGCCGGTAAAATTAAAAAAGTAAATTTTTTTTGTTTGTAGTTATTCCGAATACCTATGTCTTTTGCCGTCGGTAAACAAAATAATGGACAATTAAATGCAATTCTTTTTTTTTTTCTTTTAATTAACACCTGAAATCGGTTATTTACAGTGAGGTGCTTGATATTATTTTTTTTAATTTGCGGAAAGCGCGTAAGAAAAGTTTATAAAGGATTTAATTGCAAAGTTTATTTTTGCCAGCAAGTTTTAAACATTAATAAAAATGAAAAATTTAATTTGATCAAAAATCAACGTGGGTCGCGAACCCATTTAACTAGCTGGGCAGTTATTATCATCAGATAAGTTAAAAATATAAGTTTTAAGTTAAACATAGATACTTTGTGTTTTATTTTGTATCGTTACAGGGTGTTTACTGCCGTATGTCTTTGACATGGAAAATGCCTATGAGTTTACCAGCCCGCGTTTCTAACTCATACATACAGTTACCTACAACTTTTCTTACGCGGGGTCTTACAAATTTTGGGAGCAGTTTGGCGTTGATTCCCTGTACGAATTTGCTTTGTGCAAAGTTCCTATGAAAAACTTCTTGGCCTTCACGATACACCACATGTTTTGACCGTGAGTTATATGTGTTTTTTGACTGTGCCCTAAGTAAATTTTCCGACAACTTCTGTCTCGCGAGTGCAGTTTTTAGTGCGGTGGGCGTGACCAACATATCTGGATCCCCTAAAGCTTTTAAGTCTCGAAGTATTCGATACGAAGAACCGTGAGATATCATATTTTGACCGAAAAGAGCAAAATATGGTTAACTGCCTAACGATTCGTGCAAATCTGAGCGCAAGGAGCACGCGATACTTGACAGGTGAACATCCCAATTGTTTTGTTCTTTTGATATCAAGACTCTTAGCTTACTTAGAACGCTCCGGTTGAACCTTTCGGATATGTTGGCCTGAGGTGAATACAACGCCTTACGCACATGCCTTATGCCATAGTCTGCCATTAAGTTTTTGAACTCATTGGAAACAAACTGACGTCCATTGTCGGAATGAATAAACTCAGGGGCACCGAAAGTATGAATTATTTCGTTCTCTAGGAACTGTACTACCATAGAAGATGTCGCTTTGGACATAGCTTTCAAAAAAGTGAATTTTGTGGTCGACTGCTATAAGAACATACACGTTTTCTCGCTTCGTGCGCGGATATGGCCCAAGGAAGTCATTGTACAATCTTTGAATGGGCCTTTCGGTTACAATCTGCTTAGCGATTGGTGGACGAAGAATCGCATTAGGGGCCTTTACCATCTTGCAGGTTTCACATTCACTCACGAATGCCTTAATGTCTCTTACCATCTTTGGCCAATAATATTTATCTCTTATACGAGCGTATGTCTTTGCTTAGCCACTATGACAACTAATCTTCGGATTGTGAGATAATTCAATGCACCTATGAGTGAGTGCATCGGGCCATAACGAATCCTCCTCGTTCACCTCGTCTGTCCTGAACCTTACTCTTTTGTATATAAATTTTTCCGATACAACTAGGTCAAGAAGAGCAGCTTGATTCGAAACGATGCTCTCTCTCAATTGGAAATATTGCTCCGAATCGAATTCAACCGAGTCAAGATCGATCTCACCACATAGCATTGTCGATGCAACCTCATCAAGCTCATCCTCTTTCACGGTTACTTTCGCAGCAATTTCCTCCATGTCCATACGGGATAGAGTATCTGGCACTACGTTGAGAGATCCCTTTCGATGTTCGATAGAAAAATCAAAACCTTGGAGTTCCAAACTACATCGAGCGAGTCTTCCACTCAACTCCTTCATCGACATCAACCATTTTAGACTTGAATGGTCCGTTATAACCTTGAAAGTCAACCCATCAACGTAGGGCCTAAATTTTCGTATGCTCAGGACGGCTGCAAGATATTCCTGCTCAGTAACCGTGTAGTTCTTCTGAGACTTGTTCAGATTTTTTGACATATATGCAATCGGCCTGTCGTTGTTGTTCTCATCCAATTGAAAGAGAACACCGCACACTCCCTCCGAAGACGCATCGCACTGGATAGTGAACGCTTTTGTGAAGTCAGGTTGCGATAACACAGGTGCTGAGGAAAGTGCAATCTTTAATCTGTTGAACCCCTCAAGGGCTTCAGGTGTTAGCTCGAATTTGTTTTTCTTCTTCAAACAGTCGGTCAATGGAGCAGCTAAATCGGAGTAGTTTTTGATGAACCGACGGTACCATCCGGTTAAACCTAAGAATCTCCTAATTTGTCTTAGGGTCATGGGAAGGGGAAAATTCAACATTGCCTCAATTTTGTCAGGATTGGTTTTCAAAGTGCCTTGGCCGACTACGTATCCAAGATACTTAATCTCACGCATACAGAACTTGCTTTTATCGAGGTTTATAGTCAGGTTAGCCCTGCGTAGACAGGCAGCCACCTCATTAAGGATGCGCATATGTGACTCAAAAACAGCCGTACAAATCAGGAGATCGTCTAAATACACGAATACGTTTTCACGAAGGGAACTTGCCACCACTTGATCGATAACTCTACTCAATGTTTGGCGTGCATTGCTCAAACCGAATGGCATAACCTTTAATTGGTAGAAAGGTATACCAGGTGCTGCAAATGCAGGCTTTTCACGTGACTTTTCGTCAAGTGGTATTTGCCAATATGTGTCCTTCAAATCAATCCCCGTTATGAAATGCGTATCTTTTATACGACTGAGTAAGCCTTCGATGTGAGGCAGTGGATATGCATCCTTAACAGTGACTGCATTGACTTTTCGGAAGTCTAAACACAGTCGGACCTTGCCGGGTTTTCTAACTAAAACATCAGGGCAACTCCAAGGAGAATTACTAACCTCGAGGACCCCAAGTCCTAGCATACGGTCCAATTCCTTATAAACTTCCTCCTGACGAACTGGAGACAATGGATAATGACGGGATTTGATCGGGACCGCATTTCCCGTATCGACGACGTGACAACCAAGAGTTCTCTTACCCAGCCCTAGAACGACAAAGTTAGGAAAACGATTTTTAACTTTTTCAAGTTGAAGGCTTTGTTCAGACGAAAGTTTGATCAACTCAGCCTCATCCTTGAAGTTTACATCCTCTTCACCTATTCCAACGTCGGCTTGAATTTCGTTTATTTGTGGCATAAGATTAAAACCTCGCCAAAAGTTCATCCGCAAATACAGTTTTTGAGTGAGATTGGGAATCAGATAAAAACAAAGATGCTTCGTGATGCTATTGTACGTGGTCTGAATTTCGCAATGACCAATAATGTCATGCGACTTACCGTCTGCAGTCCGTACAACATTTTTGTATGGCTTCACGTCCACTCCAATCCTTTTCACCAAGTCCCAACACTCACTGCTTAGTACAGAGATGGATGCCCCGCTATCCAATAAGCCAAGAACTGACTTATTGTTAAGCTGGACATTCGCATACATCCTACCATCTGTATTTGAGGAAATTTTTGATGCCACGATTTCTTTTTGAAACTTTTTTCGTTTTCGAAACCGACGCCGGCATTTTTGAACGCTAGCTGAATTACTACCAGTTCCGAAAATTCGGGAACGAACTTTGTAGTAATTCAGCTTTCGCTCATGAAGTGATTTCAAGGCATATGTTACTACAGGATGAGACTGAGTGACTGGAAAATTGAGAGGTGTAGTTTTGTTTAGGATTTTGCTTGGAATGCTTTCTTCATGGACGTTAATTGGGGTGATAAGGTGATTTTTGTCACCTAATTCCGTGTTTGATTGGGGAGGTTCTTTGAGGAACGAATCTCCCCTTTCTTCTTTTCGTCCCTGACCGCGTTTCCCGAATGCTTCCAACATTCAACGGTGGTCACCCCATTTGCACCACACAAAAAACAAAAAAGTTTCCTTTCCCGTGAAGGGCAGAAGTGGTAAGCGTGTCCTTTCTGATCGCAATTCCAATACACGTTATTTGCCACTGAGTTTGATTTTCGATAAGAAATGGCCGCGACTTCCTCTCCGTCCTGGTCGGATTCTTGTTCTTCTTCGACTGCAATTTCATGGACCGTTTTCTGAGAAGAAGTTCGCTTCGCCAAATATCTCTCCGCCTCTCTCGCCTTGTTCCTAAGCTGTTCTAGGTCTTTTATGTTTGACGCTAATAGAATTTCGCGTTGTTTCTAATGACATGAACCATTTTTCGTTCATCGAAGGGTTCTTTCAAACGGTAATTAAGACCTACGACAGAACTGTAAAAATCGTCCAGCGATTCTTTGATGCCTTGTTTGCGAGTAAGCAGCCTCATATAGATCTCTACGTCGCTTTCTAGTCGCCCAAACTATTCTTTCATTGCCGCCTTTACCTCCGCCAATTTTGCCTTTGGGTTTCTTCTTAAAAAGGCCCAAAACCATTAGTTGGCCTTTCCCTTCAGCAAAATGTGGAAGTCGGCCGTAACTTGTTCGTCAGTATAAGGAAATGCTGACACCTTATGTTCGACCTGAAAAAGGAAATCTGTCACACTGTCTGTTCCGTCGTAGGTAATACCCCATCTATCTAGCCTACACGGCTCTGAAGTACTACTCATGGAAGAGGTTGAATTTCTCGGTCTATGTATTGGATTGTTATTTATCGATACTCAACCCTCAACACCGGTTTCCCGAGAGTTGTCTCTGATCGGAGTATTTTGACCCTGCGGTGACAAATTCAAGCTCTCCAACTTCTGAATTACCTTTACCATATATAGGTCCATTTGCTGGAATAGCATGACCTGATTGTCCATCATTCCCCGCTCAATGCGAACAGCCAAATCTTCGACGGAGTTGTTTTGCTCGTCATTTGCAGGTACTTCGTTGTAATGATTAGCCAACTCCTCCAGCCCTTCATTATTTTCGTTTGACATGGTGAAAGTTGAGTTTGAAACTATTGAGTTCAGATTCTCAGAAAAGCTGAACGAATTATCCAAATTGAAACGGTCGATCGTATTCCGAAATCTTCGATAAAATTCTTCAAACCTAGCCTCAGAATGCGCGTAAGTAACACTTAACTCGTCGTGAAGTGAAATCCGACGACCTCTGCTCATACCTTTCAAAAAAAAACAAAATATCGATTTTTCCCCACTTGGACCTCAAGCGAAGATAGAGCTTGTCGAAAATCTAAGCTCTAACCCGAGAGAAAAAACTTCCACAAAATAATGCCAAAATCGCAAAAAAAAACTCAAAAAAAGTTGTTATCGAAATTTCCAATGTCCGCCAGCTGCAAAACGAGAAACAATCGAAGGCAAAACTTTGGCTAATCCTTTAAAATTTTTTGAAAAATCGAAATTAGACCTCAAATAATCCAGAGTCAAATCTCTAAAACCCTTGATTCCAAAAATCAACCAGAAACCAATGTTGTAACAAAAATTTAATAAAAGTTCAATTAAATATTTGTAAAAAAATAAGAAAAGTAAAAGAGCAAAAAAATATAACTAAAAGGTTTTTTGAAATTTTCAAAAGAAAACAATTTCAAAATTTTCTAAAAAATGTTTAAAAAAATAATATCACAAAATGTAAAAGGATGATAGATCAGATTTGAGAAGGATGATAATTTATTATGGAGAAGAAGCCGTAGTTCTGCGAGCCAAAAATGAGCAAACAAAATTTAAAATATGCTATGAGAGTTACTTTACTGAAACTAGTGATTTTAGAAAACCAAAACGTTTTTCTTCTCAGTTTCCAGGACATCAACTGACGAATCTTTTCATCAGTTAAGGCTCTGAAAACTTCGGAGAATGTACCGTCGATAATGACAAGTGTGTGCTAAGGTATCCGGCCATTTGAATACCTACTATGCCGATATCCTAAGACTCGGACTTTTAAGCTCACCTCGTATTTCTGTTGATTGGATGACTGCCCCTTCCCTGCGGCAACGCGGTACCAAGTGTTTTACACCCAGTAGCCGGGACTCACAAGAAAGGTACAGTCACTATCGATCATTAAAAATCGTAAAAGAAAAAAAAAGTCTGCAAAAAAAATTAATTGTTGTGAAAAAAAATGAAATAAAAATTTGAAGGGAAAAAAATTTACTGAAAAAAATCTAACTGAGACAAAAATGAAAGGCTCAAAAACAAATTTTAGCCGCACCATCTTTAGTGGACTCCACGTTATGGGCGCCATTTTGTAATAGTCTTTTTTGCCTTTAGTCCTTGCTGGCAATTTGAACCCCTAGCTCAGCTGTGGTCTTGATTCTTGGATCTTTAACTGCTACAAAAAATAATTTAAAATCATTGCCAGTCTGCATCTTGATGTTATTGATGCGCGAGAAATCGCCTCAACCCTCCCTTCCGTGGTTGCATCCCTCACTAGAGCAACCTCTTTTCATCGGCCTCTTCCACCTTCTAAATCCTCATCCCTCTCGTTTCCTCTCCCTCATCCCTTCTTCTATTCAGACATTTTGTCTGTTTTCAATATCTTCAAAAATTGTTAAAATTCTGTTTTTCCATGTTAAAAAATATAAAATTAGATTTTATTTATATATTAAACATTAAAATTATAAATCTTAGAAATTTTATTAAATCAAAAGAAAAACAATTGTTTGACAATTTCAGTTTAAGTTACTTTAAATTTAAATAAAAAAACTTCCTTTATGCTGACTAAAGAAACTTTTCAATTTAAACTCGGTGTGAAAACGTACTCGATTTATTCACTATACTTGGGTAATTACTACCTCTTTTTCCGATTCTATTTTTTTTATATTATACTCTCAATAGTCCCCAATTCAAAAACTCCCCCTCGATTTTTTTATTGATTGTATTATTGTTATTTTTTTTTCTTTATAAAAAAAAATAATTATTATTAAAATCGGTAACAGGGCTTTGCTTCTTCCTGATATAACGATATCGGGAATATGCAAACGAACCCACGAAATTCCTAATCGGTCGGTTGTGCCAACAAAAAAAATGCAAACAAAAGTGAGAAGCGAGTACCCATACGGAATGGTATGTTCTTCCCGCGCGCAAAAATTAAAAACAAAATAAGTGACAAAAGTAAACTTAACCAAATAAAAAAAGACACAAAAGTGAAAAAATTAAATTCTAAAATTTATATTTCTAACAAAAAAAAAAGAAAAAATAAGAAGTTCGAGTAAGACTCAAACAATGCCATCCCCCGAAAGGGGAGAGGCGGTGATGGAACTCAAAGAAATCACCCGCCAAAAACTATACCAAGCTATAGAAAGTATAAAAAATTACGAAAAAGAAGTTTTACATTTAAAACAAATAATTGAGGACCTCAAAGGTGAAAATGAAAATGAAAATAGTTTCATTAAAGCAACAAAAAAACGAAAAGATAAAAATAATTCACAAACAATCGATACAAACAGTGACATAAGTGATCGTGAAAACATTTTCGGGATCTTATCCAGCGAAGAACCTCTTAACCCAGAGTCAATTCATATCGATGACGATGACCATGAAAATGATTTACCAACAACATCACGAGAAATTATTGAAAAAATGAAGAAAAAAAATCAGAGTAAACAAAACCAAGATGCAGAGATTAGAAACAACGGAACTGAAACACGCAAAACAGCATCACACAGTGAAGCAAAAAAAACAACCGACAATAAGAAAAATAAAAAAACCTCCACCCATCAAAATATTTAAAGAAGATAGTAAGACTATCTCAAAATTATTAAATGTAGAGATAGGAAAAGATAATTTTAAATTAAAAAATGTAAGTAATGATAAAATAACTCTTACACTAAATAATAAAAATGATTCTAACAAGGTTAAGGAATTATTTAATGAAACGGAATATTTTTCCTATACTAATAGTGATGACAGAGTTCATTCATTTTTGTTAAAAGGTCTTAGTGTTAGCTACGAACTAGAAGAAGTATTAGAAGAGCTCAGGGCACTTAATGTAGAAGGTCTCAACTTTGTTGGTGCTTTCAGGTATGCTACGGTGAGATCAAAGCGTGAGAACAATATCCTACCATATATAACGGTACAGTTATCTGCAGGTAGTGCTATCAATAATCTGAAAAGTATTAGGTTTATAGAAGGTCATGCTATTTCTTTCGAAAAAATTCGAAAGAGTGGTATACTCCAATGTCGGCGCTGCCAAAGATTTGGCCACGTCTCCCCAAACTGTAAGATGGTTTACAGGTGCGTAAAATGTCGAGACAATCATTTACCAGGTAAGTGTATGGTACAAAAAGAAGCAACGAAAGATGAAATTTTCTGTATTTTATGCGGAAAAACGGGTCACCCTGCTTCTTGGAGAGGTTGTGAGAGTTACAAAAAAATTTCAGAGCTTGCTCAGGCGAAAAAAAAGGTATCACAGCAGCGGGTTACCCAAAAATTAGACATGATTAATAATCATGTTAGAGGAGGAATTTCCTTTGCATCTGTAACTGGAAATGGTGGTGTTACCAACCAAAAAAAAATCCCGTGTAATGAGGCTTCGTTTGATAGCCTACAAACACAAATAAACAGTCTTACTAAGATTGTTGCAAATCTTTCGGAGAAGGTAGATGCCTTCCTCAACATTTGTATAAACCAAAATGAATAGAAACAAAATATCAACCCTAAAAATTATTGCTCTTAACGTCAATTCTATAATCTCCAAAAGGAGGCGCAGTGATCTGCTGCGATTTACTGAGGAGAATAGGCCTGAGCGAAACTAAATTAAACGAACGACATAATCTACAATTCGATAAATATGAAATTATTAGAAATGATAGAAGAGATTCAATACAGGGTGGTGGTACAGCAATTCTTGTACGAAAACCACTGTCTTTTAAGATTATTGAGCGTAGTGACATCAAAAACTTTAGTTGTCTGGAGACAACGATTATCTCTTTACCTTTAAGGGATAATAGATGTTTATATTTGATAACTGCATATGCTCCCTCAGTTCCTGCTAATGAATTTAATTCCGAATTTGAGCAATTATTCGAAAAATTGAGGTTAGATAGCTTAGATAACTATTATGTATTAGCAGGAGATCTTAACGCAAAACATCAGGACTGGTTGGATTTAAGAGAAAACGCAAGAGGAAATCTCTTACGTCGTTTTATCAATGAAAACCAGATTGAATTTAAAATGAAATTGTATAGCCCGGTTAGACCAAGTTACCCCCCTGGAAAATCATATTTAGACCTTTGTATTGCAGACGCGCGATTGCATATTGAAACGGTTCACAATAACAAAATGTCTCTATTGTCGTATGATAGCGATCATATGGCAATAGTTATGCCAACAACACTAAGTAGCGACTCGTCGGCGTCGTTTAGCTTTGCAACGAAACATATAGTGCCTAAATTAAATTTTAAAAAAACCGATTGGTGTCGATTCCAACGTTGCGCCACAAGAAAATATAGGAATTGCTTTTCATCTCCAAATATTCCTAATAATAGAAATCTCTCTAACGAGGAGTGCGATTCATATATCGAGAGTCTTAAAAAAGTGGTTCTACAAGCTATAGAGGCAACAGTTCCAAAAATGAAAGAAAAAAACAATGTTCAGTGTTACCTAAACCGCGATATACGTACTTTACAAACACATAAAAGCTTCTTAATTACAAAAATCAATCGAATTCGGCGCCAATTTCAAGACGATTCGCAGTGTTTGGAGCTAATTAGACTAAAATCCCTCTTAAGGAATGTGAAGACGTTGTTGAGTCAGCAGTTTCGGAATAGTGTCAACGATTACTGGAAACATCGGGCTGAAAATATAATTAAATCGGATTAAAAAAACATGTTCCCTAGAATTAACCAAATGTACAGCCTTCGTAATTTTGTCAAAATTCCGAAGCTGAAAATCCCACTGTCTTCTCAACTGCTTCTCTCCCAAGCAGATATTAACAGGGAACACTGCCCTATTATCGATGGTTGTTTTGTTATTGATAATGGAATAGATAAACTTAACCTTATTGGTACCCATTTTGAGGCTATTCATTCTAGAGAGATTCCTAGCAATAGAGATGAAGAAGTAAATGCAGAATTGTTAAGGTTTCAAAATTCAAATATACAACCTCTTCTGAGATTTTCTGAGGAAATCAAAGCTGACGAGCTAAGTAAAGAACAGACTTACAATTACTACACGACATTATACGAACTGACAGAAATATTCAGAAAGCTGAACAACAAAAAATCTAGCGGTTTGGATAACATACCCAATATTGTTTTAAAACATTTACCAATCGAAATCATACGGCAATATTGTATTATATTTAATAACTTATTAAACGATTGCTACCTTCCGAGTTATTGGAAAACATCGAAGGTTTTTCCAATAATAAAAAAGAAAAAGGATCCTTCTGATCCCTATAATTATAGGCCTATCAGCCTCCTGCCTTGTATCGGAAAGGTATTTGAAGTAGTTGTTTGTAAATCAGATCAGTACGCGAGCGAAGGAAAAGAAATAATACCGTGGAATCAGTTTGGATTCAGACGAAACCACTCGGCAGTGCACGCTGTAACAAAACTTGTGTCAGACATAAATTGGAATCTAAACGCAAAAAGATACACAGCTGCTTGCCTAGTGGATATCGAAAAAGCCTTCGACACGATATGGATCAACGGAATGATATTTAAGCTAATACGATACAATTTTCCACCCCATCTCATTAAGATCATATCTTCTATGATTATTGGAAAGAGGTTTGTTGTTACTGATAATATTCACACAACTACTAGGGTTTTTGAAGTCAATAATGGCTTACCACAAGGGACAGTCTCAGCACCGCCATTATTTAATATCTTTATTGCTGATATTCTGAGAGAACTTGATAACTCCTTAGCATTTGCAGATGATACTTTTTTATATGCAAGTTGTTCAAAAATTGCAAACATACAGTGTGAACTACAAAGTAAGTTTGATAGATTACAAGTATTCTGCACAGAATGGAAATTAAAAATAAATTATTCGAAATGTGAAACCATACTCTTTCGCACCCCATTGAGACGCGGTAACTCGGACTTGCGACATAATTGGAAAAATTTAAAAATCTTGAGTTCGGATGGTCTTCTTATTGAGTCAAAAACGGTTGTTAAATACTTAGGTGTGCATTTGGACAAGTTTCTATACTTTAATGACCACATAAATACCCAATTAATAAAAGCAAGAGCTGCATTTATGTCTCTAAAGAATCTTTTCTACTCCAGCCGTTTGAGAGATGATGTGAAGATCATCTGTTATCAGGCATTTATTCGTCCAATTCTAACGTACGCGAGTACAGTATGGTGGAATATTAATCCATCATATATGGAAAAATATCGTATATTCGAGAGAAAGTGTCTTAGAGCGTGTATGCATGTGTACAGAAGTGCACATTCCGATTTTAAGCATTATGTCTCCAACAAAATACTGCTTGATACATCCGGTGTATCAAGAATTGATAATGTCATTCTAGACCTTGTGAGAAATCACTTTGCACGATCACTAAATGTAACAGATAATGGGTTCATTTCCGGATTCCTTTATCTCAGTATTTTAAAAATACTTTGGAGAATGGATACATACCTCCGGAGGGGTTTCTATATCTGGATGCACATGGTTACTTGTCAAATTCAACAAACGTACCTATTGTTTACCATCTTTCTAGAAGAGCGACTGACAAAAGGATATTGTATAATCCTAGAAATTTGCCAAACGATAGCGCAAATCTAAGATACTGCGTAAGCATACCCGAAAGAGATATAATAAGTACTGAACGTCTCGACAGAGACAAATATTGGTGGCTCGACTGGGTTGTAGCTGATACTTAGACTTGGCAGGGCTAGACCTTGTTCGCGGTTTTCATTTCAATGATTTTCTTAAATTAAATTAATGTAATGATTATTGCGGGCTGGGCCATGTTCTGCAATTAGCTAAGTTTAGGTTTAAATTAGGTTTAGGTATTAGTTCATAAGTTTTTTATATTTAGTATTTAAGATATATTTTTAAGAAACAAAAAAAAAAATGTTGTCAAAGGTTTTTCACCACATTTTCCTTATTGATAAAAAATAATAATAATCTATACTATATAATTAATAATTATATAAAAAAAAAGAAATGTTACTGTAATATAGACAAACCTAAAAAAAATACTGTATTAATATAAGTAATGCGTACCTTTGCGGTCATTTACTAAAAAAAAAAAAAATGATTAATTCTAGTTTTTAAGTTTATTTAAGCTAAGAACCTAATTGTAATCGTTATAAGTAATAAATAAACAAGTTAAAAAAAAAAAAAAAACAAAATATCCCCTCTAGTGCTACAGATCGATGATTCAAGTGTGATCGGTTTTAATGCAAGTCAAAATAATATAAAAGAAATTCAGATTTAAAATGTGAGGGTGAAATGTGGAATTCTAAAAGGATAAATGAATATTAAGTGAATACCAAAAAAAAAAAATAAATAAACGTTGACAAGACACAGCATTGAAAATAGTTTGTAATCGGTAGTGAACGGGACGGATATATAAACTTCCTTCATAAATCTCAGTGCAATTGTGAGATGCAGTGTATTTATGTGTAACAGTACCAGGTGTTCAGTTAAAATGTTGTGGATGGAAAATAAATACAAAACACGGAACTTTCTTAACCGTTCGGCAAAAACAAAAAAAAATGTAAACACCAAATTTCTTCATCCATATATTTGTGTAAATATAGTTTTTCCGTCGGAAAGTAAATTTTGTACATAACCACCGCTATCTACTAGTAAATAAAAAAAATAGGCATACCTATGGTAGAAATGTGTTTTGCCGCCGGTAAAATTAAAAAAGTAAATTTTTTTTGTTTGTAGTTATTCCGAATACCTATGTCTTTTGCCGTCGGTAAACAAAATAATGGACAATTAAATGCAATTCTTTTTTTTTCTTTTAATTAACACCTGAAATCGGTTATTTACAGTGAGGTGCTTGATATTAATTTTTTTAATTTGCGGAAAGCGCGTAAGAAAAGTTTATAAAGGATTTAATTGCAAAGTTTATTTTTGCCAGCAAGTTTTAAACATTAATAAAAATGAAAAATTTAATTTGATCAAAAATCAACGTGGGTCGCGAACCCATTTAACTAGCTGGGCAGTTATTATCTTCAGATAAGTTAAAAATATAAGTTTTAAGTTAAACATAGATACTTTGTGTTTTATTTTGTATCGTTACAGGGTGTTTACTGCCGTATGTCTTTGACATGGAAAATGCCTATGAGTTTACCAGCCCGCGTTTCTAACTCATACATACAGTTACCTACAACTTTTCTTTCGCGGGGTCTTACAAATTTTGGGAGCAGTTTGGCGTTGATTCCCTGGACGAATTTGCTTTGTGCAAAGTTCCTATGAAAAACTTCTTGGCCTTCACGATACACCACATGTTTTGACCGTGAGTTATATGTGTTTTTTGACTGTGCCCTAAGTAAATTTTCCGACAACTTCTGTCTCGCGAGTGCAGTTTTTAGTGCGGTGGGCGTGACCAACATATCTGGATCCCCTAAAGCTTTTAAGTCTCGAAGTATTCGATACGAAGAACCGTGAGATATCATATTTTGACCGAAAAGAGCAAAATATGGTTAACTGCCTAACGATTCGTGCAAATCTGAGCGCAAGGCGCACGCGATACTTGACAGGTGAACATCCCAATTGTTTTGTTCTTTTGATATCAAGACTCTTAGCTTACTTAGAACGCTCCGGTTGAACCTTTCGGATATGTTGGCCTGAGGTGAATACAACGCCTTACGCACATGCCTTATGCCATAGTCTGCCATTAAGTTTTTGAACTCATTGGAAACAAACTGACGTCCATTGTCGGAATGAATAAACTCAGGGGCACCGAAAGTATGAAATATTTCGTTCTCTAGGAACTGTACTACCATAGAAGATGTCGCTTTGGACATAGCTTTCAAAAAAGTGAATTTTGTGGTCGACTGCTATAAGAACATACACGTTTTCTCGCTTCGTGCGCGGATATGGCCCAAGGAAGTCAATGTACAATCTTTGAATGGGCCTTTCGGTTACAATCTGCTTAGCGATTGGTGGACGAAGAATCGCATTAGGGGCCTTTACCATCTTGCAGGTTTCACATTCACTCACGAATGCCTTAATGTCTCTTACCATCTTTGGCCAATAATATTTATCTCTTATACGAGCGTATGTCTTTGCTAAGCCACTATGACAACTAATCTTCGTATTGTGAGATAATTCAGTGCATCGGGCCATAACGAATCCTCCTCGTTCACCTCGCCTGTCCTGAACCTTACTCTTTTGTATATAAATTTTTCCGATACAACTAGGTCAAGAAGAGCAGCTTGATTCGAAACGATGCTCTCTCTCAATTGGAAATATTGCTCCGAATCGAATTCAACCGAGTCAAGATCGATCTCACCACATAGCATTGCAACCTCATCAAGCTCATCCTCTTTCACGGTTACTTTCGCAGCAATTTCCTCCATGTCCATACGGGATAGAGTATCTGGCACTACGTTGAGAGATCCCTTTCGATGTTCGATAGAAAAATCAAAACCTTGGAGTTCCAAACTACATCGAGCGAGTCTTCCACTCAACTCCTTCATCGACATCAACCATTTTAGACTTGAATGGTCCGTTATAACCTTGAAAGTCAACCCATCAACGAAGGGCCTAAATTTTCGTATGCTCAGGACGGCTGCAAGATATTCCTGCTCAGTAACCGTGTAGTTCTTCTGAGACTTGTTCAGATTTTTTGACATATATGCAATCGGCCTCTCGTTGTCGTTCTCATCCAATTGAAAGAGAACACCGCCCACTCCCTCCGAAGACGCATCGCACTGGATAGTGAACGCTTTTGTGAAGTCAGGTTGCGATAACACAGGTGCTGAGGAAAGTGCAATCTTTAATCTGTTGAACCCCTCAAGGGCTTCAGGTGTTAGCTCGAATTTGTTTTTCTTCTTCAAACAGTCGGTCAATGGAGCAGCTAAATCGGAGTAGTTTTTGATGAACCGACGGTACCATCCGGTTAAACCTAAGAATCTCCTTATTTGTCTTAGGGTCGTGGGAAGGGGAAAATTCAACATTGCCTCAATTTTGTCAGGATTGGTTTTCAAAGTGCCTTGGCCGACTACGTATCCAAGATACTTAATCTCACGCATACAGAACTTGCTTTTATCGAGGTTTATAGTCAGGTTAGCCCTGCGTAGACAGGCAGCCACCTCATTAAGGATGCGCATATGTGACTCAAAAACAGCCGTACAAATCAGGAGATCGTCTAAATACACGAATACGTTTTCACGAAGGGAACTTGCCACCACTTGATCGATAACTCTACTCAATGTTTGGCGTGCATTGCTCAAACCGAATGGCATAACCTTAAATTGGTAGAAAGGTATACCAGGTACTGCAAATGCAGGCTTTTCACGTGACTTTTCGTCAAGTGGTATTTGCCAATATGTGTCCTTCAAATCAATCCCCGTTATGAAATGCGTATCTTTTATACGACTGAGTAAGCCTTCGATGTGAGGCAGTGGATATGCATCCTTAACAGTGACTGCATTGACTTTTCGGAAGTCTAAACACAGTCGGACCTTGCCGGGTTTTCTAACTAAAACAACAGGGCAACTCCAAGGAGAATTACTAACCTCGAGAACCCCAAGTCCTAGCATACGGTCCAATTCCTTATAAACTTCCTCCTGACGAACTGGAGACAATGGATAATGACGGGATTTGATCGGGACCGCATTTCCCGTATCGACGACGTGACAACCAAGAGTTCTCTTACCCAGCCCTAGAACGACAAAGTTAGGAAAACGATTTTTAACTTTTTCAAGTTGAAGGCTTTGTTCAGACGAAAGTTTGATCAACTCAGCCTCATCCTTGAAGTTTACATCCTCTTCACCTATTCCAACGTCGGCTTGAATTTCGTTTATTTGTGGCATAAGATTAAAACCTCGCCAAAAGTTCATCCGCAAATACAGTTTTTGAGTGAGATTGGGAATCAGATAAAAACAAAGATGCTTCGTGATGCTATTGTACGTGGTCTGAATTTCGCAATGACCAATAATGTCATGCGACTTACCGTCTGCAGTCCGTACAACATTTTTGTATGGCTTCACGTCCACTCCAATCCTTTTCACCAAGTCCCAACACTCACTGCTTAGTACAGAGATGGATGCCCCGCTATCCAACAAGCCAAAAACTGACTCATTGTTAAGCTGGACATTCGCATACATCCTACCATCTGTATTTGAGGAAATTATTGATGCCACGATTTCTTTTTGAAACTTTTTTCGTTTTCGAAACCGACGCCGGCATTTTTGAACGCTAGCTGAATTACTACCAGTTCCGAAAATTCGGGAACGAACTTTGTAGTAATTCAGCTTTCGCTCATGAAGTGATTTCAAGGCATATGTTACTACAGGATGAGACTGAGTGACTGGCAAATTGAGAGGTGTAGTTTTGTTCAGGATTTTGCTTGGAATGCTTTCTTCATGGACGTTAATTGGGGTGATAAGGTGATTTTTGTAACCTAATTCCGTGTTTGATTGGGGAGGTTCTTTGAGGAACGAATCTCCCCTTTCTTCTTTTCGTCCCTGACCGCGTTTCCCGAATGCTTCCAACATTCAACGGTGGTCATCCCATTTGCACCACACAAAAAACAAAAAAGTTTCCTTTCCCGTGAAGGGCAGAAGTGGTAAGCGTGTCCTTTCTGATCGCAATTCCAATACACGTTATTTGCCACTGAGTTTGATTTTCGATAAGAAATGGCCGCGACTTCCTCTCCGTCCTGGTCGGATTCTTGTTCTTCTTCGACTGCAATTTCGTGGACCGTTTTCTGAGAAGAAGTTCGCTTCGCCAAATATCTCCGCCTCTCTCGCCTTGTTCCTAAGCTGTTCTAGGTCTTTTATGTTTGACGCTAATAGAATTTCACGTTGTTTCTAATGACATGAACCATTTTTCGTTCATCGAAGGGTTCTTTCAAACGGTAATTAAGACCTACGACAGAACTGTAAAAATCGTCCAGCGATTCTTTGATGCCTTGTTTGCGAGTAAGCAGCCTCATATAGATCTCTACGTCGCTTTCTAGTCGCCCAAACTATTCTTTCATTGCCGCCTTTACCTCCGCCAATTTTGCCTTTGGGTTTCTTCTTAAAAAGGCCCAAAACCATTAGTTGGCCTTTCCTTTCAGCAAAATGTGGAAGTCGGCCGTAACTTGTTCGTCAGTATAAGGGGATGCTGACACCTTATGTTTGACCTGAAAAAGGAAATCTGTCACACTGTCTGTTCCGTCGTAGGTAATACCCCATCAATCTAGCCTACACGGCTCTGAAGTACTACTCATGGAAGAGGTTGAATTTCTCGGTCTATGTATTGGATTGTTATTTATCGATACTCAACCCTCAACACCGGTTTCCCGAGAGTTGTCTCTGGTCGGAGTATTTTGACCCTGCGGTGACAAATTCAAGCTCTCCAACTTCTGAATTACCTTTACCATATATAGGTCCATTTGCTGGAATAGCATGACCTGATTGTCCATCATTCCCCGCTCAATGCGAACAGCCAAATCTTCGACGGAGTTGTTTTGCTCGTCATTTGCAGGTACTTCGTTGTCATGATTAGCCAACTCCTCCAGCCCTTCATTATTTTCGTTTGACATGGTGAAAGTTGAGTTTGAAACTATTGAGTTCAGATTCTCAGAAAAGCTGAACGAATTATCCAAATTGAAACGGTCGATCGTATTCCGAAATCTTCGATAAAATTCTTCAAACCTAGCCTCAGAATGCGCGTAAGTAACACTTAACTCGTCGTGAAGTGAAATCCGACGACCTCTGCTCATACCTTTCAAAAAAAAAACAAAATATCGATTTTTCCCCACTTGGACCTCAAGCGAAGATAGAGCTTGTCGAAAATCTAAGCTCTAACCCGAGAGAAAAAACTTCCACAAAATAATGCCAAAATCGCAAAAAAAAACTCAAAAAAAGTTGTTATCGAAATTTCCAATGTCCGCCAGCGGCAAAACGAGAAACAATCGAAGGCAAAACTTTTGCTAATCCTTTAAAATTTGTTGAAAAATCGAAATTAGACCTCAAATAATCCAGAGTCGAATCTCTAAAACCCTTGATTCCAAAAATCAACCAGAAACCAATGTTGTAACAAAAATTTAAAAAAAGTTCAATTAAATATTTGTAAAAAAAATAAGAAAAGTAAAAGAGCAAAAAAATATAACTAAAAGGTTTTTTGAAATTTTCAAAAGAAAACAATTTCAAAATTTTCTAAAAAATGTTTAAAAAAATTATATCACAAAATGTAAAAGGATGAGAGATCAGATTTGAGAAGGATGATAATTTATTATGGAGAAGAAGCCGTAGTTCTGCGAGCCAAAAATGAGCAAACAAAATTTAAAATATGCTATGAGAGTTACTTTACTGAAACTAGTGATTTTAGAAAACCAAAACGTTTTTCTTCTCAGTTTCCAGGACATCAACTGACGAATCTTTTCATCAGTTAAGGCTCTGAAAACCTCGGAGAATGTACCGTCGATAATGACAGGTGTGTGCTAAGGTATCCGGCCATTTGAATACCTACTATGCCGATATCCAAAGACTCGGACTTTTAAGCTCACCTCGTATTTCTGTTGATTGGATGACTGCCCCTTCCCTGCGGCAACGCGGTACCGAGTGTTTTACACCCAGTAGCCGGGACTCACAAGAAAGGTACAGTCACTATCGATCATTTAAAATCGTAAAAGAAATAAAAAAGTCTGCAAGAAAAATTAATTGTTGTGAAAAAAAATTAAATAAAAATTTGAAGAGAAAAAAATTTACTGAAAAAAATCTAACTGAGACAAAAATGAAAGGCTCAAAAACAAATTTTAGCCGCACCATCTTTAGTGGACTCCACGTTATGGGCGCCATTTTGTAATAGTCTTTTTTGCCTTTAGTCCTTGCTGGCAATTTGAACCCCTAGCTCAGCTGTGGTCGTGATTCTTGGATCTTTAACTGCTACAAAAAATAATTTAAAATCATTGCCAGTCTGCATCTTGATGTTATTGATGCGCGAGAAATCGCCTCAACCCTCCCTTCCTTGGTTGCATCCCTCACTAGAGCAACCCCTTTTCATCGGCCTCTTCCACCTTCTAAATCCTCATCCCTCTCGTTTCCTCTCCCTCATCCCTTCTTCTATTCAGACATTTTGTCTGTTTTCAATATCTTCAAAAATTGTTGAAATTCTGTTTTTCCATGTTAAAAAATATAAAATTAGATTTTATTTATATATTAAACATTAAAATTATAAATCTTAGAAATTTTATTAAATCAAAAGAAAAACAATTGTTTGACAATTTCAGTTTAAGTTACTTTAAATTTAAAAAAAAAACTTCCTTTATGCTGACTAAAGAAACTTTTCAATTTAAACTCGGTGTGAAAACGTACTCGATTTATTCACTATACTTGGGTAATTACTACCTCTTTTTCCGATTCTATTTTTTTTATATTATACTCTCAATAGTCCCCAATTCAAAAACTCCCCCTCGATTTTTTTATTGATTGTATTATTGTTATTTTTTTTTCTTTATAAAAAAAAATAATTATTATTAAAATCGGTAACAGGGCTTTGCTTCTTCCTGATATAACGATATCGGGAATATGCAAACGAACCCACGAAATTCCTAATCGGTCGGTTGTGCTAACAAAAAAATGCGATACAAATGCAGAAAAAATATCCCCTCTAGTGCTACAGGTCGATGATTCAAGTGTGATCGGTTTTAATGCAAGTCAAAATAATATAAAAGAAATTCAGAATTAAAATGTGAGGGTGAAATGTGGAATTCTAAAAGGATAAATGAAATGAATATTAAGTGAATACCAAAAAAAAATAAATAAACGTTGACAAGACACAGCATTGAAAATAGTTTGTAATCGGTAGTGAACGGGACGGATATATAAACTTCCTCCATAAATCTTGGTGCAATTGTGAGATGCAGTGTATTTATGTGTAACAGTACCAGGTGTTCAGTTAAAATGTTGTGGATGGAAAATAAATACATAACACGGAACTTTCTTAACCGTTCGGCAAAAACAAAAAAAAAAATGTAAACACCAAATTTCTTCACCCATATATTTGTGTAAATATAGTTTTTCCGTCGGAAAGTAAATTTTGTACATAACCACCGCTATCTACTAGTAAATAAAAAAATAGGCATACCTATGGTAGAAATGTGTTTTGCCGCCGGTAAAATTAAAAAAGTAAATTTTTTTTTGTTTGTAGTTATTCCGAATACCTATGTCTTTTGCCGTCGGTAAACAAAATAATGGACAATTAAATGCAATTCTTTTTTTTTTCTTTTAATTAACACCTGAAATCGGTTATTTACAGTGAGGTGCTTGATATTAATTTTTTTAATTTGCGGAAAGCGCGTAAGAAAAGTTTATAAAGGATTTAATTGCAAAGTTTATTTTTGCCAGCAAGTTTTAAACATTAATAAAAATGAAAAATTTAATTTGGTCAAAAATCAACGTGGGTCGCGAACCCATTTAACTAGCTGGGCAGTTATTATCTTCAGATAAGTTAAAAATATAAGTTTTAAGTTAAACATAGATACTTTGTGTTTTATTTTGTATCGTTACAGGGTGTTTACTGCCGTATGTCTTTGACATGGAAAATGCCTATGAGTTTACCAGCCCGCGTTTCTAACTCATACATACAGTTACCTACAACTTTTCTTACGCGGGGTCTTACAAATTTTGGGAGCAGTTTGGCGTTGATTCCCTGGACGAATTTGCTTTGTGCAAAGTTCCTATGAAAAACTTCTTGGCCTTCACGATACACCACATGTTTTGACCGTGAGTTATATGTGTTTTTTGACTGTGCCCTAAGTAAATTTTCCGACAACTTCTGTCTCGCGAGTGCAGTTTTTAGTGCGGTGGGCGTGACCAACATATCTGGATCCCCTTAAGCTTTTAAGTCTCGAAGTATTCGATACGAAGAAGCGTGAGATATCATATATTGACCGAAAAGAGCAAAATATGGTTAACTGCCTAACGATTCATGCAAATCTGAGCGCAAGGCGCACGCGATACTTGACAGGTGAACATCCCAATCGTTTTGTTCTTTTGATATCAAGACTCTTAGCTTACTTAGAACGCTCCGGTTGACCCTTTCGGATATGTTGGCCTGAGGTGAATACAACGCCTTACGCACATGCCTTATGCCATAGTCTGCCATTAAGTTTTTGAACTCATTGGAAACAAACTGACGTCCATTGTCGGAATGAATAAACTCAGGGGTACCGAAAGTATGAAATATTTCGTTCTCTAGGAACTGTACTACCCTAGAAGATGTCGCTTTGAACATAGCTTTCAAAAAAGTGAATTTTGTGGTCGACTGCTATAAGAACATACACGTTTCCTCGCTTCGTGCGCGGATATGGCCCAAGGAAGTCAATGTACAATCTTTGAATGGGCCTTTCGGTTACAATCTGCTTAGCGATTGGTGGACGAAGAATCGCATTAGGGGCCTTTACCATCTTGCAGGTTTCACATTCACTCACGAATGCCTTAATGTCTCTTACCATCTTTGGCCAACAATATTTATCTCTTATACGAGCGTATGTCTTTGCTAAGCCACTATGACAACTAAGCTTCGTATTGTGAGATAATTCAATACACCTATGAGTGAGTGCATCGGGCCATAACGATTCCTCCTCGTTCACCTCGCCTGTCCTGAACCTTACTCTTTTGTATATACATTTTTCCGATACAACTAGGTCAAGAAGAGCAGCTTGATTCGAAACGATGCTCTCTCTCAATTGGAAATATTGCTCCGAATTCAACCGAGTCAAGATCGATCTCACCACATAGCATTGTCAATGCAACCTCATCAAGCTCATCCTCTTTCACGGTAACTTTCGCAGCAATTTCCTCCATGTCCATACGGGATAGAGTATCTGGCACTACGTTGAGAGATCCCTTTCGATGTTCGATAGAAATATCAAAACCTTGGAGTTCCAAACTCCATCGAGCGAGTCTTCCACTCAACTCCTTCATCGACAACAACCATTGTAGACTTGAATGGTCCGTTATAACCTTGAAAGTCAACCCATCAACGTAGGGCCTAAATTTTCGTATGCTCAGGACGGCTGCAAGATATTCCTGCTCAGTAACCGTGTAGTTCTTCTGAGACTTGTTCAGATTTTTTGACATATATGCAATCGGCCTCTCGTTGTCGTTCTCATCCAATTGAAAGAGAACACCGCCCACTCCCTCCGAAGACGCATCGCACTGGATAGTGAACGCTTTTGTGAAGTCAGGTTGCGATAACACAGGTGCTGAGGAAAGTGCAATCTTTAATCTGTTGAACCCCTCAAGGGCTTCAGGTGTTAGCTCGAATTTGTTTTTCTTCTTCAAACAGTCGGTCAATGGAGCAGCTAAATCGGAGTAGTTTTTGATGAACCGACGGTACCATCCGGTTAAACCTAAGAATCTCCTAATTTGTCTTAGGGTCGTGGGAAGGGGAAAATTCAACATTGCCTCAATTTTGTCAGGATTTGTTTTCAAAGTGCCTTGGCCGACTACGTATCCAAGATACTTAATCTCACGCATACAGAACTTGCTTTTATCGAGGTTTATAGTCAGGTTAGCCCTGCGTAGACAGGCAGCCACCTCATTAAGAATGCGCATATGTGACTCAAAAACAGCCGTACAAATCAGGAGATCGTCTAAATACACGAATACGTTTTCACGAAGGGAACTTGCCACCACTTGATCGATAACTCTACTCAATGTTTGGCGTGCATTGCTCAAACCGAATGACATAACCTTAAATTGGTAGAAAGGTAAACCAGGTACTGCAAATGCAGGCTTTTCACGTGACTTTTCGTCAAGTGGTATTTGCCAATATGTATCCTTCAAATCAATCCCCGTTATGAAATGCGTATCTTTTATACGACTGAGTAAGCCTTCGATGTGAGGCAGTGGATATGCATCCTTAACAGTGACTGCATTGTCTTTTCGGAAGTCTAAACACAGTCGAACCTTGCCGGGTTTTCTAACTAAAACAACAGGGCAACTCCAAGGAGAATTACTAACCTCGAGAACCCCAAGTCCTAGCATACGGTCCAATTCCTTATAAACTTCCTCCTGACCAACTACAGACAATGGATAATGACGGGATTTGTTTTTCTTCTTCAAACAGTCGGTCAATGGAGCAGCTAAATCGGAGTAGTTTTTGATGAACCGACGGTACCATCCGGTTAAACCTAAGAATCTCCTAATTTGTCTTAGGGTCGTGGGAAGGGGAAAATTCAACATTGCCTCAATTTTGTCAGGATTGGTTTTCAAAGTGCCTTGGCCGACTACGTATCCAAGATACTTAATCTCACGCATACAGAACTTGCTTTTATCGAGGTTTATAGTCAGGTTAGCCCTGCGTAGACAGGCAGCCACCTCATTAAGAATGCGCATATGTGACTCAAAAACAGCCGTACAAATCAGGAGATCGTCTAAATACACGAATACGTTTTCACGAAGGGAACTTGCCACCACTTGATCGATAACTCTACTCAATGTTTGGCGTGCATTGCTCAAACCGAATGGCATAACCTTAAATTGGTAGAAAGGTAAACCAGGTACTGCAAATGCAGGCTTTTCACGTGACTTTTCGTCAAGTGGTATTTGCCAATATGTGTCCTTCAAATCAATCCCCGTTATGAAATGCGTATCTTTTATACGACTGAGTAAGCCTTCGATGTGAGGCAGTGGATATGCATCCTTAACAGTGACTGCATTGACTTTTCGGAAGTCTAAACACAGTCGAACCTTGCCGGGTTTTCTAACTAAAACAACAGGGCAACTCCAAGGAGAATTACTAACCTCGAGAACCCCAAGTCCTAGCATACGGTCCAATTCCTTATAAACTTCCTCCTGACGAACTACAGACAATGGATAATGACGGGATTTGATCGGGACCGCATTTCCCGTATCGACGACGTGACAACCAAGAGTTCTCTTACCCAGCCCTAGAACGACAAAGTTAGGAAAACGATTTTTAACTTTTTCAAGTTGAAGGCTTTGTTCAGACGAAAGTTTGATCAACTCAGCCTCATCCTTGAAGTTTACATCCTCTTCACCTATTCCAACGTCGGCTTGAATTTCGTATATTTGTGGCATTAGATTAAAACCTCACCAAAAGTTCATCCGCAAATACAGTTTTTGAGTGAGATTGGGAATCAGATAAAAAGAAAGATGCTTCGTGATGCTATTGTACGTGGTCTGAATTTCGCAATGACCAATAATGTCATGCGACTTACCGTCTGCAGTCCGTACAACATTTTTGTATGGCTTCACGTCCACTCCAATCCTTTTCACCAAGTCCCAACACTCACTGCTTAGTACAGAGATGGATGCCCCGCTATCCAATAAGCCAAAAACTGACTCATTGTTAAGCTAGACATTCGCATATATCCTACCATCTGTATTTGAGGAAATTATTGATGCCACGATTTCTTTTTGAAACTTTTTTCGTTTTCGAAACCGACGCCGGCATTTTTGAACGCTAGCTGAATTACTACCAGTTCCGAAAATTCGGGAACGAACTTTGTAGTAATTCAGCTTTCGCTCATGAAGTGATTTCAAGGCATATGTTACTACAGGATGAGACTGAGTGACTGGCAAATTGAGAGGTGTAGTTTTGTTCAGGATTTTGCTTGGAATGCTTTCTTCATGGACGTTAATTGGGGTGATTAGGTGATTTTTGTCACCTAATTCCGTGTTTGATTGGGGAGGTTCTTTGAGGAACGAATCTCTCCTTTTTCTTTTCGTCCCTGACCGCGTTTCCCGAATGCTTCCCACATTCAACGGTGGTCACCCCTTTTGCACCACACAAAAAACAAAAAAGTTTCCTTTCCCGTGAAGGGCAGAAGTGGTAAGCGTGTCCTTTCGGATCGCAATTCCAATACACGTTATTTGCCACTGAGTTTGATTTTCGATAAGAAATGGCCGCGACTTCCTCTCCGTCCTGGTCGGATTCTTGTTCTTCATCGACTGGACCGTTTTCTGAGAAGAAGTTCGCTTCGCCAAATATCTCTCCGCCTCTCTCGCCTTGTTCCTAAGCTGTTCTAGGTCTTTTATGTTTGACGCTAATAGAATTTCGCGTTGTTTCTAATGACATGAACCATTTTTCGTTCCTCGAAGGGTTCTTTCAAACGGTCGTTAAGACCTACGACAGAACTGTAAAAATCGTCAAACGATTCTTTGATGCCTTGGTTGCGAGTAAGCAGCCTCATATAGATCTCTACGTCGCTTTCTAGTCGCCCAAACTATTTTTTCATTGCCGCCTTTACCTCCGCCAATTTTGCCTTTGGGTTTCTTCTTAAAAAGGCCCAAAACCATTAGTTGGCCTTTCCCTTCAGCAAAATGTGGAAGTCGGCCGTAACTTGTTCGTCAGTATAAGGGGATGCTGAACCTGAAAAAGGAAATCTGTCACACTGTCTGTTCCGTCGTAGGTAATACCCCATCTATCTAGCCTACACGGCTCTGAAGTACTACTCATGGAAGAGGTTGAATTTCTCGGTCTATGTATTGGATTGTTATTTATCGATACTCAACCCTCAACACCGGTTTCCCGAGAGTTGTCTCTGGTCGGAGTATTTTTACCCTGCGGTGACAAATTCAAGCTCTCCAACTTTTGAATTACTTTTACCATATATAGGTCCATTTGCTGGAATAGCATGACCTGATTGTCCATCATTCCCCGCTCAATGCGAACAGCCAAATCTTCGACGGAGTTGTTTTGCTCGTCATTTGCAGGTACTTCGTTGTCATGATTAGCCAACTCCTCCAGCCCTTCATTATTTTCGTTTGACATGGTGAAAGTTGAGTTTGAAACTATTGAGTTCAGATTCTCAGAAAAGCTGAACGAATTATCCAAATTGAAACGGTCGATCGTATTCGTCTCGTCGTGAAGTGAAATCCGACGACCTCTGCTCATACTTTTCAAAAAAAAAACAAAATATCGATTTTTCCCCACTTGGACCTCAAGCGAAGATAGAGCTTGTCGAAAATCTAAGCTCTAACCCGAGAGAAAAAACTTCCACAAAATAATGCCAAAATCGCAAAAAAAAACTCAAAAAAAGTTGTTATCGAAATTTCCAATGTCCGCCAGCTGCAAAACGAGAAACAATCGAAATTTTTTGAAAAATCGAAATTAGACCTCAAATAATCCAGAGTCGAATCTCTAAAACCCTTGATTCCAAAAATCAACCAGAAACCAATGTTGTAACAAAAATTAAAAAAAAGTTCAATTAAATATTTGTAAAAAAAATAAGAAAAGTAAAAGAGCAAAAAAATATAACTAAAAGGTTTTTTGAAATTTTCAAAAGAAAACAATTTCAAAATTTTCTAAAAAATGTTTAAAAAAATTATATCACAAAATGTAAAAGGATGAGAGATCAGATTTGAGAAGGATGATAATTTATTATGGAGAAGAAGCCGTAGTTCTGCGAGCCAAAAATGAGCAAACAAAATTTAAAATATGCTATGAGAGTTACTTTACTGAAACTAGTGATTTTAGAAAACCAAAACGTTTTTCTTCTCAGTTTCCAGGACATCAACTGACGAATCTTTTCATCAGTTAAGGCTCTGAAAACTTCGGAGAATGTACCGTCGATAATGACAAGTGTGTGCTAAGGTATCCGGCCATTTGAATACCTACTATGCCGATATCCAAAGACTCGGACTTTTAAGCTCACCTCGTATTTCTGTTGATTGGATGACTGCCCCTTCCCTGCGGCAACGCGGTACCGAGTGTTTTACACCCAGTAGCCGGGACTCACAAGAAAGGTACAGTCACTATCGATCATTAAAAATCGTAAAAGAAATAAAAAAGTCTGCAAAAAAAATTAATTGTTGTGAAAAAAAATGAAATAAAAATTTGAAGAGAAAAAAATTTACTGAAAAAAATTTAACTGAGACAAAAATGAAAGGCTCAAAAAAAAATTTTAGCCGCACCATCTTTAGTGGACTCCACGTTATGGGCGCCATTTTGTAATAGTCTTTTTTGCCTTTAGTCCTTGCTGGCAATTTGAACCCCTAGCTCAGCTGTGGTCGTGATTCTTGGATCTTTAACTGCTACAAAAAATAATTTAAAATCATTGCCAGTCTGCATCTTGATGTTATAGATGCGCGAGAAATCGCCCCTTTGCATCGGCCTCTTCCACCTTCTAAAACCTCATCCCTCTCGTTTCTGTCCCTCATCCCTTCTTCTATTCAGACATTTTGTCTGTTTTCAAAATTCTGTTTTTCCATGTTAAAAAATATAAAATTAGATTTTATTTATATATTAAACATTAAAATTATAAATCTTAGAAATTTTATTAAATCAAAAGAAAAACAATTGTTTGACAATTTCAGTTTAAGTTACTTTAAATTTAAATAAAAAAACTTCCTTTATGCTGACTAAAGAAACTTTTCAATTTAAACTCGGTGTGAAAACGTACTCGATTTATTCACTATACTTGGGTAATTACTACCTCTTTTTCCGATTCTATTTTTTTATATTATACTCTCAATAGTCCCCAATTCAAAAACTCCCCCTCGATTTTTTTATTGATTGTATTATTGTTATTTTTTTTTCTTTATAAAAAAAAATAATTATTATTAAAATCGGTAACAGGGCTTTGCTTCTTCCTGATATAACGATATCGGGAATATGCAAACGAACCCACGAAATTCCTAATCGGTCGGTTGTGCCAACAAAAAAAATGCGATACAAATGCAGAAAAAATATCCCCTCTAGTGCTACAGATCGATGATTTTTTTTTTTTTTTTTTTTTCGATGATTCAAGTGTGATCGGTTTTAATGCAAGTCAAAATAATATAAAAGAAATTCAGAATTAAAATGTGAGGGTGAAATGTGGAATTCTAAAAGGATAAATGAAATGAATATTAAGTGAATACCAAAAAAAAATAAATAAACGTTGACAAGACACAGCATTGAAAATAGTTTGTAATCGGTAGTGAACGGGACGGATATATAAACTTCCTCCATAAATCTCAGTGCAATTGTGAGATGCAGTGTATTTATGTGTAACAGTACCAGGTGTTCAGTTAAAATGTTGTGGATGGAAAATAAATACATAACACGGAACTTTCTTAACCGTTTGGCAAAAACAAAAAAAAAATGTAAACACCAAATTTCTTCACCCATATATTTGTGTAAATATAGTTTTTCCGTCGGAAAGTAAATTTTGTACATAACCACCGCTATCTACTAGTAAATAAAAAAATAGGCATACCTATGGTAGAAATGTGTTTTGCCGCCGGTAAAATTAAAAAAGTAAATTTTTTTTTGTTTGTAGTTATTCCGAATACCTATGTCTTTTGCCGTCGGTAAACAAAATAAAGGACAATTAAATGCAATTCTTTTTTTTTTTTCTTTTAATTAACACCTGAAATCGGTTATTAACAGTGAGGTGCTTGATATTAATTTTTTTAATTTGCGGAAAGCGCGTAAGAAAAGTTTATAAAGGATTTAATTGCAAAGTTTATTTTTGCCAGCAAGTTTTAAACATTAATAACAATGAAAAATTTAATTTGATCAAAAATCAACGTTGGTCGCGAACCCATTTAACTAGCTGGGCAGTTATTATCATCAGATAAGTTAAAAATATAAGTTTTAAGTTAAACATAGATACTTTGTGTTTTATTTTGTATCGTTACAGGGTGTTTACTGCCGTATGTCTTTGACATGGAAAATGCCTATGAGTTTACCAGCCCGCGCTTCTAACTCATACATACAGTTACGTACAACTTTTCTTACGCGGGGTCTTACAAATTTTGGGAGCAGTTTGGCGTTGATTCCCTGGACGAATTTGCTTTGTGCAAAGTTCCTATGAAAAACTTCTTGGCCTTCACGATACACCACATGTTTTGACCGTGAGTTATATGTGTTTTTTGACTGTGCCCTAAGTAAATTTTCCGACAACTTCTGTCTCGCGAGTGCAGTTTTTAGTGCGGTGGGCGTGACCAACATATCTGGATCCCCTAAAGCTTTTAAGTCTCGAAGTATTCGATACGAAGAACCGTGAGATATCATATTTTGACCGAAAAGAGCTAAATATGGTTAACTGCCTAACGATTCGTGCAAATCTGAGCGCAAGGCGCACGCGATACTTGACAGGTGAACATCCCAATCGTTTTGTTCTTTTGATATCAAGACTCTTAGCTTACTTAGAACGCTCCGGTTGACCCTTTCGGATATGTTGGCCTGAGGTGAATACAACGCCTTACGCACATGCCTTATGCCATAGTCTGCCATTAAGTTTTGGAACTCATTGGAAACAAACTGACGTAAAACCCAGGGGTACCGAAAGTATGAAATATTTCGTTCTCTAGGAACTGTACTACCCTAAAAGATGTCACTTTGGACATAGCTTTCAAGAAAGTGAATTTTGTGGTCGACTGCTATAAGAACATACACGTTTCCTCGCTTCGTGCGCGGATATGGCCCAAGGAAGTCAATGTACAATCTTTGAATGGGCCTTTCGGTTACAATCTGCTTAGCGATTGGTGGACGAAGAATCGCATTAGGGGCCTTTACCATCTTGCAGGTTTCACATTCACTCACGAATGCCTTAATGTCTCTTACCATCTTTGGCCAACAATATTTATCTCTTATACGAGCGTATGTCTTTGCTAAGCCACTATGACAACTAAGCTTCGTATTGTGAGATAATTCAATGCACCTATGAGTGAGTGCATCGGGCCATAACGAATCCTCCTCGTTCACCTCGCCTGTCCTGAACCTTACTCTTTTGTATATAAATTTTTCCGATACAACTAGGTCAAGAAGAGCAGCTTGATTCGAAACGATGCTCTCTCTCAATTGGAAATATTGCTCCGAATCGAATTCAACCGAGTCAAGATCGATCTCACCACATAGCATTGTCGATGCAACCTCATCAAGCTCATCCCCTTTCACGGTTACTTTCGCAGCAATTTCCTCCATGTCCATACGGGATAGAGTATCTGGCACTACGTTGAGAGATCCCTTTCGATGTTCGATAGAAAAATCAAAACCTTGGAGTTCCAAACTCCATCGAGCGAGTCTTCCACTCAACTCATTCATCGACATCAACCATTTTAGACTTGAATGGTCCGTTATAACCTTGAAAGTCAACCCATCAACGTAGGGCCTAAATTTTCGTATGCTCAGGACGGCTGCAAGATATTCCTGCTCAGTAACCGTGTAGTTCTTCTGAGACTTGTTCAGATTTTTTGACATATATGCAATCGGCCTCTCGTTGTCGTTCTCATCCAATTGAAAGAGAACACCGCCCACTCCCTCCGAAGACGCATCGCACTGGATAGTGAACGATTTTGTGAAGTCAGGTTGCGATAACACAGGTGCTGAGGAAAGTGCAATCTTTAATCTGTTGAACCCCTCAAGGGCCTCAGGTGTTAGCTCGAATTTGTTTTTCTTCTTCAAACAGTCGGTCAATGGAGCAGCTAAATCGGAGTAGTTTTTTATGAACCGACGGTACCATCCGGTTAAACCTAAGAATCTCCTAATTTGTCTTAGGGTCGTGGGAAGGGGAAAATTCACCATTGCCTCAATTTTGTCAGGATTGGTTTTCAAAGTGCCTTGGCCGCCTACGTATCCAAGATACTTAATCTCACGCATACAAAACTTGCTTTTATCGAGGTTTATAGTCAGGTTAGCCCTGCGTAGACAGGCAGCCACCTCATTAAGGATGCGCATATGTGACTCAAAAACAGCCGTACAAATCAGGAGATCGTCTAAATACACGAATACGTTTTCACGAAGGGAACTTGCCACCACTTGATCGATAACTCTACTCAATGTTTGGCGTGCATTGCTCAAACCGAATGGCATAACCTTAAATTGGTAGAAAGGTATACCAGGTACTGCAAATGCAGGCTTTTCACGTGACTTTTCGTCAAGTGGTATTTGCCAATATGCGTCCTTCAAATCAATCCCCATTATGAAATGCGTATCTTTTATACGACTGAGTAAGCCTTCGAATTGAGGCAGTGGATATGCATCCTTAACAGTGACTGCATTGACTTTTCGGAAGTCTAAACACAGTCGAACCTTGCCGGGTTTTCTAACTAAAACAACAGGGCAACTACAAGGAGAATTACTAACCTCGATAACCCCAAGTCCTAGCATACGGTCCAATTCCTTATAAACTTCCTCCTGACGAACTGGAGACAATGGATAATGACGGGATTTGATCGGGACCGCATTTCCCGTATCGACGACGTGACAACCAAGAGTTCTCTTACCCAGCCCTAGAACGACAAAGTTAAGAAAACGATTTTTAACTTTTTCAAGTTGAAGGCTTTGTTCAGACGGAAGTTTGATCAACTCAGTCTCATCCTTGAAGTTTACATCCTCTTCACCTATTCCAACGTCGGCTTGAATTTCGTTCATTTGTGGCATTAGATTAAAACCTCGCCAAAAGTTCATCCGCAAATACAGTTTTTGAGTGAGATTGGGAATCAGATAAAAAGAAAGATGCTTCGTGATGCTATTGTACGTGGTCTGAATTTCGCAATGACCAATAATGTCATGCGACTTACCGTCTACAGTCCGTACAACATTTTTGTATGGCTTCACGTCCACTCCAATCCTTTTCACCAAGTCCCAACACTCACTGCCTAGTACAGAGATGGATGCCCCGCTATCCAATAAGCCAAAAACTGACTCATTGTTAAGCTGGACATTCGCATACATCCTACCATCTGTATTTGAGGAAATTATTGATGCCACGATTTCTTTTTGAAACTTTTTTCGTTTTTGAAACCGACGCCGGCATTTTTGAATGCTAGCTGAATTACTACCAGTTCCGAAAATTCGGGAACGAACTTTGTAGTAATTCAGCTTTCGCTCATGAAGTGATTTCAAGGCATGTGTTACTACAGGATGAGACTGAGTGACTGGCAAATTGAGAGGTGTAGTTTTGTTCAGGATTTTGCTTGGAATGCTTTCTTCATGGACGTTAATTGGGGTGATAAGGTGATTTTTGTCACCTAATTCCGTGTTTGATTGGGGAGGTTCTTTGAGGAACGAATCTCCCCTTTCTTCTTTTCGTCCCTGACCGCGTTTCCCGAATGCTTTCCACATTCAACGGTGGTCACCCCTTTTGCACCACACAAAAACAAAAAAGTTTCCTTTCCCGTGAAGGGCAGAAGTGGTAAGCGTGTCCTTTCTGATCGCAATTCCAATACACGTTATTTGCCACTGAGTTTGATTTTCGATAAGAAATGGCCGCGACTTCCTCTCCGTCCTGGTCGGATTCTTGTTCTTCTTCGACTGCAATTTCATGGACCGTTTTCTGAGAAGAAGTTCGCTTCGCCAAATATCTCTCCGCCTCTCTCGCCTTGTTCCTAAGCTGTTCTAGGTCTTTTATGTTTGACGCTAATAGAATTTCGCGTTGTTTCTAATGACATGAACCATTTTTCGTTCATCGAAGGGTTCTTTCAAACGGTCGTTAAGACCTACGACAGAACTGTAAAAATCGTCAAACGATTCTTTGATGCCTTGCTTGCGAGTAAGCAGCCTCATATAGATCTCTACGTCGCTTTCTAGTCGCCCAAACTCTTTTTTCATTGCCGCCTTTACCTCCGCCAATTTTGCCTTTGGGTTTCTTCTTAAAAAGGCCCAAAACCATTAGTTGGCCTTTCCCTTCAGCAAAATGTGGAAGTCGGCCGTAATTTGTTCGTCAGTATAAGGGGATGCTGAACCTGAAAAAGGAAATCTGTCACACTGTCTGTTCCGTCGTAGGTAATACCCCATCTATCTAGCCTACACGGCTCTGAAGTACTACTCATGGAAGAGGTTGAATTTCTCGGTCTATGTATTGGATTGTTATTTATCGATACTCAACCCTCAACACCGGTTTCCCGAGAGTTGTCTCTGGTCGGAGTATTTTGACCCTGCGGTGACAAATTCAAGCTCTCCAACTTCTGAATTACCTTTACCATATATAGGTCCATTTGCTGGAATAGCATGACCTGATTGTCCATCATTCCCCGCTCAATGCGAACAGCCAAATCTTCGACGGAGTTGTTTTGCTCGTCATTTGCAGGTACTTCGTTGTCATGATTAGCCAACTCCTCCAGCCCTTCATTATTTTCGTTTGACATGGTGAAAGTTGAGTTTGAAACTATTGAGTTCAGATTCTCAGAAAAGCTGAACGAATTATCCAAATTGAAACGGTCGATCGTATTCGTCTCGTCGTGAAGTGAAATCCGACGACCTCTGCTCATACTTTTCAAAAAAAAACAAAATATCGATTTTTCCCCACTTGGACCTCAAGCGAAGATAGAGCTTGTCGAAAATCTAAGCTCTAACCCGAGAGAAAAAACTTCCACAAAATAATGCCAAAATCGCAAAAAAAAACTCAAAAAAAGTTGTTATCGAAATTTCCAATGTCCGCCAGCTGCAAAACGAGAAACAATCGAAATTTTTTGAAAAATCGAAATTAGACCTCAAATAATCCAGAGTCGAATCTCTAAAACCCTTGATTCCAAAAATCAACCAGAAACCAATGTTGTAACAAAAATTAAAAAAAAGTTCAATTAAATATTTGTAAAAAAAATAAGAAAAGTAAAAGAGCAAAAAAATATAACTAAAAGGTTTTTTGAAATTTTCAAAAGAAAACAATTTCAAAATTTTCTAAAAAATGTTTAAAAAAATTATATCACAAAATGTAAAAGGATGAGAGATCAGATTTGAGAAGGATGATAATTTATTATGGAGAAGAAGCCGTAGTTCTGCGAGCAAAAATGAGCAAACAAAATTTAAAATATGCTATGAGAGTTACTTTACTGAAACTAGTGATTTTAGAAAACCAAAACGTTTTTCTTCTCAGTTTCCAGGACATCAACTGACGAATCTTTTCATCAGTTAAGGCTCTGAAAACCTCGGAGAATGTACCGTCGATAATGACAGGTGTGTGCTAAGGTATCCGGCCATTTGAATACCTACTATGCCGATATCCAAAGACTCGGACTTTTAAGCTCACCTCGTATTTCTGTTGATTGGATGACTGCCCCTTCCCTGCGGCAACGCGGTACCGAGTGTTTTACACCCAGTAGCCGGGACTCACAAGAAAGGTAAAGTCACTATCGATCATTAAAAATCGTAAAAGAAATAAAAAAGTCTGCAAAAAAAATTAATTGTTGTGAAAAAAAATGAAATAAAAATTTGAAGAGAAAAAAATTTACTGAAAAAAATTTAACTGAGACAAAAATGAAAGGCTCAAAAAAAAATTTTAGCCGCACCATCTTTAGTGGACTCCACGTTATGGGCGCCATTTTGTAATAGTCTTTTTTGCCTTTAGTCCTTGCTGGCAATTTGAACCCCTAGCTCAGCTGTGGTCGTGATTTTTTGGATCTTTAACTGCTACAAAAAATAATTTAAAATCATTGCCAGTCTGCATCTTGATGTTATAGATGCGCGAGAAATCGCCTCAACCCTCCCTTCCTTGGTTGCATCCCTCACTAGAGCAACCCCTTTGCATCGGCCTCTTCCACCTTCTAAATCCTCATCCCTCTCGTTTCTGTCCCTCATCCCTTCTTCTATTCAGACATTTAGTCTGTTTTCAATATCTTCAAAAATTGTTAAAATTCTGTTTTTCCATGTTAAAAAATATAAAATTAGATTTTATTTATATATTAAACATTAAAATTATAAATCTTAGAAATTTTATTAAATCAAAAGAAAAACAATTGTTTGACAATTTCAGTTTAAGTTACTTTAAATTTAAATAAAAAAACTTCCTTTATGCTGACTAAAGAAACTTTTCAATTTAAACTCGGTGTGAAAACGTACTCGATTTATTCACTATACTTGGGTAATTACTACCTCTTTTTCCGATTCTATTTTTTTATATTATACTCTCAATAGTCCCCAATTCAAAAACTCCCCCTCGATTTTTTTATTGATTGTATTATTGTTATTTTTTTTTCTTTATAAAAAAAAATAATTATTATTAAAATCGGTAACAGGGCTTTGCTTCTTCCTGATATAACGATATCGGGAATATGCAAACGAACCCACGAAATTCCTAATCGGTCGGTTGTGCCAACAAAAAAAATGCGATACAAATGCAGAAAAAATATCCCCTCTAGTGCTACAGATCGATGATTCAAGTGTGATCGGTTTTAATGCAAGTCAAAATAATATAAAAGAAATTCAGAATTAAAATGTGAGGGTGAAATGTGGAATTCTAAAAGGATAAATGAAATGAATATTAAGTGAATACCAAAAAAAAATAAATAAACGTTGACAAGACCCAGCATTGAAAATAGTTTGTAATCGGTAGTGAACGGGACGGATATATAAACTTCCTCCATAAATCTCAGTGCAATTGTGAGATGCAGTGTATTTATGTGTAACAGTACCAGGTGTTCAGTTAAAATGTTGTGGATGGAAAATAAATACATAACACGGAACTTTCTTAATTTCCGTCGGAAAGTAAATTTTGTACATAACCACCGCTATCTACTAGTAAATAAAAAAAATAGGCATACCTATGGTAGAAATGTGTTTTGCCGCCGGTAAAATTAAAAAAGTAAATTTTTTTTTGTTTGTAGTTATTCCGAATACCTATGTCTTTTGCCGTCGGTAAACAAAATAAAGGACAATTAAATGCAATTCTTTTTTTTTTTCTTTTAATTAACACCTGAAATCGGTTATTAACAGTGAGGTGCTTGATATTAATTTTTTTAATTTGCGGAAAGCGCGTAAGAAAAGTTTATAAAGGATTTAATTGCAAAGTTTATTTTTGCCAGCAAGTTTTAAACATTAATAACAATGAAAAATTTAATTTGATCAAAAATCAACGTGGGTCGCGAACCCATTTAACTAGCTGGGCAGTTATTATCATCAGATAAGTTAAAAATATAAGTTTTAAGTTAAACATAGATACTTTGTGTTTTATTTTGTATCGTTACAGGGTGTTTACTGCCGTATGTCTTTGACATGGAAAATGCCTATGAGTTTACCAGCCCGCGTTTCTAACTCATACATACAGTTACGTACAACTTTTCTTACGCGGGGTCTTACAAATTTTGGGAGCAGTTTGGCGTTGATTCCCTGGACGAATTTGCTTTGTGCAAAGTTCCTATGAAAAACTTCTTGGCCTTCACGATACACCACATGTTTTTACCGTGAGTTATATGTGTTTTTTGACTGTGCCCTAAGTAAATTTTCCGACAACTTCTGTCTCGCGAGTGCAGTTTTTAGTGCGGTGGGCGTGACCAACATATCTGGATCCCCTAAAGCTTTTAAGTCTCGAAGTATTCGATACGAAGAACCGTGAGATATCATATTTTGCCCGAAAAGAGCAAAATATGGTTAACTGCCTAACGATTCGTGCAAATCTGAGCGCAAGGCGCACGCGATACTTGACAGGTGAACATCCCAATCGTTTTGTTCTTTTGATATCAAGACTCTTAGCTTACTTAGAACGCTCCGGTTGACCCTTTCGGATATGTTGGCCTGAGGTGAATACAACGCCTTACGCACATGCCTTATGCCATAGTCTGCCATTAAGTTTTGGAACTCATTGGAAACAAACTGACGTCCATTGTCGGAATGAATAAACCCAGGGGTACCGAAAGTATGAAATATTTCGTTCTCTAGGAACTGTACTACCCTAGAAGATGTCGCTTTGGACATAGCTTTCAAAAAAGTGAATTTTGTGGTCGACTGCTATAAGAACATACACGTTTCCTCGCTTCGTGCGCGGATATGGCCCAAGGAAGTCAATGTACAATCTTTGAATGGGCCTTTCGGTTACAATCTGCTTAGCGATTGGTGGACGAAGAATCGCATTAGGGGCCTTTACCATCTTGCAGGTTTCACATTCACTCACGAATGCCTTAATGTCTCTTACCATCTTTGGCCAACAATATTTATCTCTTATATGAGCGTATGTCTTTGCTAAGCCACTATGACAACTAAGCTTCGTATTGTGAGATAATTCAATGCACCTATGAGTGAGTGCATCGGGCCATAACGAATCCTCCTCGTTCACCTCGCCTGTCCTGAACCTTACTCTTTTGTATATAAATTTTTCCGATACAACTAGGTCAAGAAGAGCAGCTTGATTCGAAACGATGCTCTCTCTCAATTGGAAATATTGCTCCGAATCGAATTCAACCGAGTCAAGATCGATCTCACCACATAGCATTGTCGATGCAACCTCATCAAGCTCATCCTCTTTCACGGTTACTTTCGCAGCAATTTCCTCCATGTCCATACGGGATAGAGTATCTGGCACTACGTTGAGAGATCCCTTTCGATGTTCGATAGAAAAATCAAAACCTTGGAGTTCCAAACTCCATCGAGCGAGTCTTCCACTCAACTCATTCATCGACATCAACCATTTTAGACTTGAATGGTCCGTTATAACCTTGAAAGTCAACCCATCAACGTAGGGCCTAAATTTTCGTATGCTCAGGACGGCTGCAAGATATTCCTGCTCAGTAACCGTGTAGTTCTTCTGAGACTTGTTCAGATTTTTTGACATATATGCAATCGGCCTCTCGTTGTCGTTCTCATCCAATTGAAAGAGAACACCGCCCACTCCCTCCGAAGACGCATCGCACTGGATAGTGAACGATTTTGTGAAGTCAGGTTGCGATAACACAGGTGCTGAGGAAAGTGCAATCTTTAATCTGTTGAACCCCTCAAGGGCCTCAGGTGTTAGCTCGAATTTGTTTTTCTTCTTCAAACAGTCGGTCAATGGAGCAGCTAAATCGGAGTAGTTTTTTATGAACCGACGGTACCATCCGGTTAAACCTAAGAATCTCCTAATTTGTCTTAGGGTCGTGGGAAGGGGAAAATTCACCATTGCCTCAATTTTGTCAGGATTGGTTTTCAAAGTGCCTTGGCCGCCTACGTATCCAAGATACTTAATCTCACGCATACAAAACTTGCTTTTATCGAGGTTTATAGTCAGGTTAGCCCTGCGTAGACAGGCAGCCACCTCATTAAGGATGCGCATATGTGACTCAAAAACAGCCGTACAAATCAGGAGATCGTCTAAATACACGAATACGTTTTCACGAAGGGAACTTGCCACCACTTGATCGATAACTCTACTCAATGTTTGGCGTGCATTGCTCAAACCGAATGGCATAACCTTAAATTGGTAGAAAGGTATACCAGGTACTGCAAATGCAGGCTTTTCACGTGACTTTTCGTCAAGTGGTATTTGCCAATATGCGTCCTTCAAATCAATCCCCGTTATGAAATGCGTATCTTTTATACGACTGAGTAAGCCTTCGAATTGAGGCAGTGGATATGCATCCTTAACAGTGACTGCATTGACTTTTCGGAAGTCTAAACACAGTCGAACCTTGCCGGGTTTTCTAACTAAAACAACAGGGCAACTACAAGGAGAATTACTAACCTCGATAACCCCAAGTCCTAGCATACGGTCCAATTCCTTATAAACTTCCTCCTGACGAACTGGAGACAATGGATAATGCCGGGATTTGATCGGGACCGCATTTCCCGTATCGACGACGTGACAACCAAGAGTTCTCTTACCCAGCCCTAGAACGACAAAGTTAAGAAAACGATTTTTAACTTTTTCAAGTTGAAGGCTTTGTTCAGACGGAAGTTTGATCAACTCAGTCTCATCCTTGAAGTTTACATCCTCTTCACCTATTCCAACGTCGGCTTGAATTTCGTTCATTTGTGGCATTAGATTAAAACCTCGCCAAAAGTTCATCCGCAAATACAGTTTTTGAGTGAGATTGGGAATCAGATAAAAAGAAAGATGCTTCGTGATGCTATTGTACGTGGTCTGAATTTCGCAATGACCAATAATGTCATGCGACTTACCGTCTACAGTCCGTACAACATTTTTGTATGGCTTCACGTCCACTCCAATCCTTTTCACCAAGTCCCAACACTCACTGCCTAGTACAGAGATGGATGCCCCGCTATCCAATAAGCCAAAAACTGACTCATTGTTAAGCTGGACATTCGCATACATCCTACCATCTGTATTTGAGGAAATTATTGATGCCACGATTTCTTTTTGAAACTTTTTTCGTTTTTGAAACCGACGCCGGCATTTTTGAACGCTAGCTGAATTACTACCAGTTCCGAAAATTCGGGAACGAACTTTGTAGTAATTCAGCTTTCGCTCATGAAGTGATTTCAAGGCATGTGTTACTACAGGATGAGACTGAGTGACTGGCAAATTGAGAGGTGTAGTTTTGTTCAGGATTTTGCTTGGAATGCTTTCTTCATGGACGTTAATTGGGGTGATAAGGTGATTTTTGTCACCTAATTCCGTGTTTGATTGGGGAGGTTCTTTGAGGAACGAATCTCCCCTTTCTTCTTTTCGTCCCTGACCGCGTTTCCCGAATGCTTTCCACATTCAACGGTGGTCACCCCTTTTGCACCACACAAAAACAAAAAAGTTTCCTTTCCCGTGAAGGGCAGAAGTGGTAAGCGTGTCCTTTCTGATCGCAATTCCAATACACGTTATTTGCCACTGAGTTTGATTTTCGATAAGAAATGGCCGCGACTTCCTCTCCGTCCTGGTCGGATTCTTGTTCTTCTTCGACTGCAATTTCATGGACCGTTTTCTGAGAAGAAGTTCGCTTCGCCAAATATCTCTCCGCCTCTCTCGCCTTGTTCCTAAGCTGTTCTAGGTCTTTTATGTTTGACGCTAATAGAATTTCGCGTTGTTTCTAATGACGTGAACCATTTTTCGTTCATCGAAGGGTTCTTTCAAACGGTCGTTAAGACCTACGACAGAACTGTAAAAATCGTCAAACGATTCTTTGATGCCTTGCTTGCGAGTAAGCAGCCTCATATAGATCTCTACGTCGCTTTCTAGTCGCCCAAACTATTTTTTCATTGCCGCCTTTACCTCCGCCAATTTTGCCTTTGGGTTTCTTCTTAAAAAGGCCCAAAACCATTAGTTGGCCTTTCCCTTCAGCAAAATGTGGAAGTCGGCCGTAACTTGTTCGTCAGTATAAGGGGATGCTGAACCTGAAAAAGGAAATCTGTCACACTGTCTGTTCCGTCGTAGGTAATACCCCATCTATCTAGCCTACACGGCTCTGAAGTACTACTCATGGAAGAGGTTGAATTTCTCGGTCTATGTATTGGATTGTTATTTATCGATACTCAACCCTCAACACCGGTTTCCCGAGAGTTGTCTCTGGTCGGAGTATTTTGACCCTGCGGTGACAAATTCAAGCTCTCCAACTTCTGAATTACCTTTACCATAGGTCCATTTGCTATAGGTCCATTTGCTGGAATAGCATGACCTGATTGTCCATCATTCCCCGCTCAATGCGAACAGCCAAATCTTCGAGGGAGTTGTTTTGCTCGTCATTTGCAGGTACTTCGTTGTCATGTTTAGCCAACTTCTCCAGCCCTTCATTATTTTCGTTTGACATGGTGAAAGTTGAGTTTGAAACTATTGAGTTCAGATTCTCAGAAAAGCTGAACGAATTATCCAAATTGAAACGGTCGATCGTATTCCGAAATCTTCGATAAAATTCTTCAAACCTAGCCTCAGAATGCGCGTAAGTAACACTTAAGTCGTCGCGAAGTGAAATCCGACGACCTCTGCTCATACCTTTCAAAAAAAAACAAAATATCGATTTTTCCCCACTTGGACCTCAAGCGAAGATAGAGCTTGTCGAAAATCTAAGCTCTAACCTGAGAGAAAAAACTTACACAAAATAATGCCAAAATCGCAAAAAAAAACTCAAAAAAAGTTGTTATCGAAATTTCCAATGTCCGCCAGCTGCAAAACGAGAAACAATCGAAGGCAAAACTTTTGGTAATCCTTTAAAATTTTTTGAAAAATCGAAATTAGACCTCAAATAATCCAGAGTCGAATCTATAAAACCCTTGATTCCAAAAATCAACCAGAAACCAATGTTGTAACAAAAATTTATAAAAAGTTCAATTAAATATTTGTAAAAAAAATAAGAAAAGTAAAAGAGCAAAAAAATATAACTAAAAGGTTTTTTGAAATTTTCAAAAGAAAACAATTTCAAAATTTTCTAAAAAATGTTTAAAAAAATTATATCACAAAATGTAAAATGTTTTTCTCCTCAGTTTCCAGGACATCAACTGACGAATCTTTTCATCAGTTAAGGCTCTGAAAACCTCGGAGAATGTACCGTCGATAATGACAAGGGTGTGCTATGGTATCCGGCCATTTGAATACCTACTATGCCGATATCCAAAGACTCGGACTTTTAAGCTCACCTCGTATTTCTGTTGATTGGATGACTGCCCCTTCCCTGCGGCAACGCGGTACCGAGTGTTTTACACCCAATAGCCGGGACTCACAAGAAAGGTACAGTCACTATCGATCATTAAATATCGTAAAAGAAATAAAAAAGTCTGCAAAAAAAATTAATTGTTGTGAAAAAAAATGAAATAAAAATTTGAAGAGAAAAAAATTTACTGAAAAAAATCTAACTGAGACAAAAATGAAAGGCTCAAAAAAAAATTTTTGCCGCACCATCTTTAGTGGACTCCACGTTATGGGCGCCATTTTGTAATAGTCTTTTTTGCCTTTAGTCCTTGCTGGCAATTTGAACCCCTAGCTCAGCTGTGGTCGTGATTCTTGGATCTTTAACTGCTACAAAAAATAATTTAAAATCATTGCCAGTCTGCATCTTGATGTTATTAATGCGCGAGAAATCGCCTCAACCCTCCCTTCCTTGGTTGCATCCCTCGATAGAGCAACCCCTTTTCATCGGCCTCTTCCACCTTCTAAATCCTCATCCCTCTCGTTTCCTCTCTCTCATTCCTTAAAAAAAATCTTCTATTCAGATATTTTGTCTGTTTTCAATATCTTCAAAAATTGTTAAAATTCTGTTTTTCCATGTTAAAAAATATAAAATTAGATTTTATTTATATATTAAACATTAAAATTACAAATCTTAGAAATTTTATTAAATCAAAAGAAAAACAATTGTTTGACAATTTCAATTTAAGTTACTCTAAGTTTAAATAAAATAACTTCCTTTATGGCAACCCTGTTGCTGATTGAAGAAACTTTTCAATTTAAACTCGGTTTGCAAACGTACTCGATTTATTCACTATACTTGGGTAATTACTACCTCTTTTTCCGATTCTATTTTTTTTATATTATACTCTCAATAGTCCCCAATTCAAAAGCCCCCCCTCGATTTTGTTATTTTTTAATTAATTGTATTATTGTTATTTATTTTTTTTTATTATATACATATAAATATCTTTTATGGAAAATGAATTATATGAAGGATATTTACAAAAACTCACCCCTAAATTCCTGTTGGAATGGCCACTACAACTGGTGTGGGATTGTACCCTTCTCTGATGCTGATGTATACCTTTTTTTATACCTTTATTCACTTCTAAATATTGATGCGAGGCAAGAGGAGGGGAAGGAAAAGGAATAAGTGTGGAGGTAGGGTAAGAAAAAGGAATAGGTAGGAAACTAAAAAAAAGGAAGAGTTCGGAAAGAGAACGGAATGCTAAGTTCCGGGGGACGCGGCCTGCTTGCGGTTGCTCAGCTTGAACTCGTCGGAAAGGGGGGATCTTGCCCCGAAACTTAACCTTGCCTGCAAACAAAACACGAATCAGGCCAGTGAAAGAACCAAAAATCGGAAAGACTGCGGACGGATAATATCACCACTTCAAGGGCGCTGCGGATGACGTTGCAGCGGTGCCATACCCACCCTACCATGAAATCCTTTGGCACTATTTGGATTTTCCGGTCACACCATCTTCACCGACTAGAAAAGGCTACCGTCCACACCCCTGAAAATTTACGTCTTTAACAAATCATGTCTCGCATGAATCAAGACAAGGAAACAACAAGAATTTAAATCATCAAGGCGTTCATGGAAGTTTTATTGCATGTGAAACAGAAGTTAATGGCGAGTATATAAACAGCTGACAAAAAAAATATATGGATTTGACAAATAAAATTGATTCTTTATTTGTTCTTATTTATAAATCAATTAATTTAACGTATTCCTTTATAGATTAACCATTTTTGAAACATTGACAAACAAGGCGGAACACAAAAAGAAATAAAAAGGTGACGGAGGTGTTTCCCAAGATATAAGTTATGGTACCCTTTTTGGTACTTATTATGAATAAAATGGATCTCGCGGTAGTAAAATTCCTTACCTCGATAGAGCTCTGTGGAGGAGGACTAAAAAAAATCTCAAATGATGGGTTCGCGATCACGGAGAAAAAAACTCTGGAAAACCTACCTATGTCATTTACAAATGAAATGTATTTTATAATGTAAAATTTTTACTCGAAATTGAATTAAACAAACAAAAAAATATGTGTTCCAAAATTGATTAAGATTGAATAAAACAACGCCACTTAAATATAAGAAATTATAGTGAATTATAAACAAACAAAATATAATTATCATTAAATAAAAAGTAATATATGAAACTACTAGCACTAAAGTCTTTTCCAGTGGTATTTCGTCTTGTAAACCAGGAAAACAGATAACTTGGTGTAAATATTGCTTTTCTGCCCAATTTAACTGGCTTGGCAGATTGGTGACCTCTACTTTCGTCTTGTTTTATATGTAACACTATATGTTTTTTTGAAAAGTACCTTGATTTTCTTCCTTTACTTTTTTTCTACAGAACTTACTGTGTTGGATTCACTGGATTTTTGTGTTGCCTGAAATCTGGCTCTGGAGGGCGAGGGGCTTAAAGACGAGCCCAGGATCTCTCGAGTTGGGTAAATCAAATTTGTCGGTAAAATCTCGGTCCAACAGAACGACCAGATCTTCAAAAAAATATGTTCCACAAGGAAAGTAATGGTCCAAAACAAAGTGTGGTTCCAAGAAAGTTTAAGGTGGTGGCGGCCCAGTCTATCACTGTAAATCTGGGACCAACAAAATTCAAAAAGAAAGGTCGTTGGGTAGAACCTATGGATTTTGTTCACTTTAGCACTAAATTTCAATAAAAAACGTTTAGATTTAAAACTCACCCTATAGTGTTGTTTCTTTGTTTTATTTGCTGTTTTTTTTTGTTGGCAAAATCCTCCTGATCAATTCAACACGTAAGTATATAACACTTTACTTGAAAAAAATTTAAAAATTACGTTCGTGAAAAAATATAAAAAAAAACACCAGTGGTAAGTATGTACCTTGTATCAAAAAACAATTCCCCACAAAGGTACAATTAATTCTCGTGTTTGGATATATGTGGGTAAGTATATAGGTACCGAGTGACAGACGAGCTTAAAGACGTACACAGCTATTCTTTGATCTTCGAAGGTTATTTTGAAAGTGACATTGAATTCCTAAAGCATAATTTTGCGAGAATCATCCCACTTTGATTCGGTTATTCTTCCTCCCACATCATTCGGGTCATACTATTCAATCCATCCGCTAGTTGTTTGTTTTTTTTTTTTTTTTTCTTTAAAATATTGTCAATGTATTGTTTTTCCGAATTCATCTTCCATCCTTCAGTTGACCTTTCAGCTGTACTCCTCCAACCTTTCAAAAACCACTTCCTAAATTGACCCCTAGGTGGTGCTGACGCCACAGTGAAAACTTAGGGTTCAGCTCGCACTTTAGGCTATTTCGCACAAACGTCATACCTAATGCCGTGCTGAACGGGTCCGCATAGTACCTAAGGTCTTGGGCGTCCACAACAAAATTCGTGCTTTTGTTGGATATACTCCAACCAAAGCACGAAGACAGAGGTCGCCTGCGATGTAGATCTGTGTGTCCAAAGTGACACTTTATTTTATGTCCGCCTACCTACATTTCCTATATCTCTCAGCTCTTGCCTTGTTACTTCCTATTTGTCGAAATTTCACACGTAAATTCATAAATGACGCGCGTCCTAGCATCGCATCCGTTTTCTCGTCATATGAAAACGTACCCTTAAAATTTCCCAAAAATTTCCCTGACATTTTATTTGCTTACACCCGGAACGAGATCATCTGACATTTGGAAAGGGTAATTATTTTTCCTTCACTATTTCATTTCATTCATTTTATTTCTCATCTAGCCGCCGAACAAGAAACAATGAACCACGAGTGTGGCTGTGTCTGTGCTTTTACAACTTTAGTTTTTTTTTATGTTTAGGTAGTAAAAAGTATTTATAAATTTATCAAGCGAATATAAATTTCTGTTTTTTTTTCATTTTCTAGGTGGCCAAAGATTCCTGGATTTATAACGTGGGGAAGCTACCCACCCTTACCCAAGCCGGGCATATTTACCGGTTCGGTTAAGCCGTCGCATCCCAACGCATCTAACGTAGAGTACCTTCATTTTTTTTCAATGAACAACACATCTAGGGGGTGTTAGTATATTTTTCGTCGTTTCTTAAGTTCCATTTACTATTTACTATTTTTTTTTTTTTTTTTCTTTTTTTATTTTTCAGATGTTCGGCCTAATACCTAAGGTGAGCAATTGCAACTGGAATGCTGCTGAGGTCCAGGTCCAGACCCATCCTACCGACGTTTGTTATCAGAAGCAAAAAACTTTTTCACAAACCATCTGCTGGGTATTAATTTTTGTTTTCATCTTCCTAAGTTCCTTTTATTTATTTATTGTTTTTCCTTTTTTTTCAGATTTAATACTATCACTCAGTACTCACAAAGAAGCGGAAAACTCTTCGCCAATCGGAAAGATTGTATTCCTTCGGAGATGCTGCCACATTTTTTCTTGTGTATTATAGGTCATTGACCTTGAAGGGCAGCAGCTGACGCTTCGATTTCCGATGTTATTGCCTATTGGTGAGTCGTGAACTCTTATGCTACTAACAAGGATTAATTATCAAAATTAACCGTTGAAAGAAACGCAAAATATATTAGTGAACTATTGTTTACATAAATAAATAAATAATATATACTATAAACAATAACGAATAAATAATAAAATATTAGGAACTAACTTGCTATATCACAGATGGATTTTTTTTTTTTATTTATCTTATAAATTATCACAGTTCGGGTAGTAGTATCTCAGACCAGTATCACAGTTTTTTAATGGGAAGATATCAAGTGCCCACGAATCATCAGAAAAATCCTCAGGTACAAAGTACAAAAAAAATGCATATAAGGATTTTACAATGAAATGCGAAAGATAATATGTTTGTATTTTAAAGGTTTTTTTTCTATGGGGTTTTTATGTACATACATACATAGTTGCTCGGAATATTACTTGATATCAGGTACTGTGTGCGTTTTTACGAATCTTATAAAATACTTTTCTGGTTTTGAATTGACATTAGGATGATGTTACGAGGTGGGACGAACAATTTTTTTTTTCTTTAACATAGATAATGCGTCGATCACACCGAGGAAGTATTAGCAGCTCGCTATCGTCAACCGCGTTCAACTTTTGTGCCAGTTCATAGCTACTACCGTGCATCATAATGTTCGTGCCGAACAACGCGAAGTACGGAGACACGCCTGTAGAACTATGAACTGCACTTCTCAAGGCACAAGATATGTCGCTGAGATAATAGTTCTAATCACGTTGATCAGATTTATGCGCGGATTGCTGCCAACAACGTGCGGTTGACTCTTTCCGACGCGTTCGATTGGGGTGAATAGTTCGCGGTTCGCATATGGGTGATTCCGTATTTTTGTAGGAAGTTTTGAAATTCCTTCGCCAGAAATTGTTTTCCATTGTCTGAATGGATCAAACGTGGAACACCAAACATATTAAACATTTTATTTATTACACTAGTAGTATTTGCGTTTTTCAATCCTTTAAGGAACACAAACTTCGACATATGGTCTAAGACAACAAAAACGTAGGCATTCCCAGATTTTGAAGGGGGATAAGGACCTAAGAAATCTATATAAAGTTTCTCGAATGGACGATCAGAACAATCCGAGTTGACAATGGGAGGACGAGATACTTGGCTTGAAGCCTTACATTGTTTACAAATAGAACAGTTAGAGACATATTCACGCACTTGAACCGTCATGTTTGGCCAATGAAAATTTTCACGAATTCGGAATAGGGTTTTGGCTATACCACCGTGATTTAGGGGGATTGTGAGCTTTTCTTATAATTTGTTCGGTTAATCCCGAAGGAACCCAAAGAAGCCAAGAATATTCTAACATAATTTCTTCTCCTACCCTCCTAAACGCGCGTTTGTATACAAAGCCGTCTTCGACTTTTAGGTCCGGGAGTTCATCGCTATTATTTTTAATTGTTTCGATCAAGCTACGATATTCGTCAGACTTGAATTCACCGGAGTCCAAGTCAATTAGGGGGGCTATTTCTTCTATGTCCAGAGAATCTACGTGTACCCGAGAAAGAGTGTGTGGAACTACATTTAGGCTGCCCTTTCGGTGTTCTATGTCGAAGGCATACGATTGCAGCAATAGACTCCACCTGGCGAGTTTCCCGCTCAGGTCTTTCATGCTCATGAGCCATTTGAGGCTGGAGTGGTCGGTGATTACAGTAAAATCCATGCCTTCGACATACGGCCACTATCGCCTTCACCTTAGCAGGGTCGGTTTTAAGCTGACCACCACCAACTATGGACCCCAAATACTTCAGTTCTTTGAAGCAAAACTTGGATTTCTTCATGTTGATGGTGAGGTTAGCTCTGCGTAAGCAGTCGGCTACTTCGCTTACCAGGGCGATAAGCGTCTCGAAATCCGGTGCCATTATTAATGAATCGTCAAGATACACAAAGACTCGATCCCTAAGTCGTGCAGGTATCACCTTGTCCATCAACTGGCATAACTTTTGGGCAGCATTACACAAACCAAAGAGCATGATAGTAAATAAGTACAAGGGTCTTCCCGGTACCGCAAAGGCAGTCTTTTCCCTACTCTGTTTCTCCAGCGGTATTTGCCAGAATGCTTCTATTAGATCAATACTACTGATGTAGTACGTATCCGGTAGTCGGCTGAGGAGCCCTTCGATATGAGGAAGAGGATTCGCATTTTTCTTAGTTAGTGCGTTCACCTTGCGAGAATCGAGACACAGTCTATTTTTTCCCGGTTTTCGCAAGAGAACCACTGGTGAGCACCACTGGCTCTCACTCTCCTCAATAACACCGAGGCTCAACATCCGAACTAGCTCTTCATACAGAATGGCTTGTACCGCTGGGGAGACAGGGTAGTGACGCTGTTTCACAGGGAGTGCATCTCCGGTATCAATAACATGCTCCATGAGCTTTGTTTTTCCAAGACCATCCTGGTCGAAACAAAGAAATTTCTGCCGGACTGCATCCAGTCGGGCCTGCTGATTAGAGTTCAATTGATGAGCGTTCGAAAGATCTGCTTCATCAGTTAACGAAACGGTGCTCATGACATTTGGGGCTAGTTGGAACACTCTCCAAAAGTCTACCCCAAGGTAGATCTCTTGATCCGAATTAGGAACTAGGTAAAAAGTTAGCTTTTCTTCTCTACCGCTATATTTGACATTCACTATTGCCTTTCCTTCAATCGATTGGCTTTTGCCGTCCGCAGTTTTAGCACCAGACCGATACGTCGTAATAGGGAGTTCAAGCTCGTTTACCAATTGCAAGCAATTTTTACCGAGGATGCTTACACTGGCTCCGCTATCCAACAAACCTAAAACTTCCTTACTACCCAACATAATTTTCGCGTAAGGCCTTGGATCCGACACTAAACCTACGACAGTAGAACAAATTCGTTTTCTGAGTTCTCTCCTAAATTTGAATCTAGATCTAGCCTTAAGAATTTTCTTTGACGGTAAATAAATCGCACTGTTGAAAATTTGTTTTCGAGCCTCATTGAACTCTGCAATCCGTACATGCAAAGGTTTTATCTGATAAGTGTTTTGTTTGGCAGTTATACTTAGGTCCTCGGACCTATTACGTCCGTGATGTTTCCCTTACGGGACATAGGGCCTCCACTACACCTACGCGCCATCGTGTACGATTTATTGAAATGTATTTCAGCTCTCTCCAACTTTTCCCCAGTCGTGCCGATTCCTGTTCGACCGTTCTTCGCCATGTACTTCTAGGCTGGCCCACTTGTCTTCCCTCCTGTGTGAGCGGGTTCCACTGCATTGCTTGAGATGCAATGCACCGATCGCCTTTTCGAAGCATATGGCCAATCCACTGCCACTTTCTTCTTCGTATAATGGAGTCTATGGGCTCCTGACCCGTTCTCGCATGAAGTTCGGCATTGGAGATACGGTTGGGCCAGAAAATCCTCAAGATGTTTCGTAGACATTTATTAACGAAGGTTTGCAGCTTTCTAGTGACAGTTTCAGTGACTTTCCAAGTGCTGCAGCCGTAAAGCAGAACGGATTCAACATTGGAGCGGAACAGTCGTAGCTTGGTCTTTAAGCTAAAAGAGTTGTTTCTCCATATTTTGGACAGCATTCCGAACGCAGCCTTTGCTTTTCTGATTCGGCTGTTTACGTCCAGTTCAATTCCGCCACCCGTAGAGACAATACTCCCAAGATATTGGAAATCCTCTACCATCTCTACCGGTTGTCCAGAAATATTTACTTGGATTGATGAGGAAGTTCCAAGGCTGATCCTTTTAGTTTTTGCCGAGTTGATCTTAAGCCCTACGATTTCTGCTTCTCTCTCCACCCTTGTTGTCATTTGATGGAGATCCATGATCCTATGAGAGAGTAAGCATACGTCGTCCGCGTAGTCCAGATGTTTGAGGTGAGATTGCAGAGTCCACTGAATTCCTCCATTTCCATTTGACAAAGCTGCGTGCAGTACGTCACTTACCACCAACAGGAACAGTATTGGTGACAGTATACAGCCTTGCCTAACTCCACTTTGGATTTCAAACTCCTCTGACAGCCTACCTTTGTGCAAAACGTGACACCTGGATCCATCATATGTAGCCTTGATAATAGCAATCAATTTATCTGGGATGCCCCTCCTGTGCAAAGCAAGCCAAATAAATTCTCTATTGACACTGTCGAACGCCTTTTCAAAATCGATGAACAGCAGGTGAAGTGGTGATCGATATTCAACGCACTGTTCGATGATGATCCGCAAGGTGTTGATGTGATCCACACAGGAAGATCCAGTGCGGAAACCTGCTTGTTCGGCGTCGAGTGTGTCTTCGAGGTGGTCTTTAATTCGGTCCAATATTATCCTTGCTATTATCTTGGCTACTGCAGGCAGAACGCATATTCCTCTCCAGTTTTCGCACTGTGTGAGATCTCCTTTCTTTGGGAGCTTGACAATCATTCCTTTTTTCCACTCTTCAGGAAAGCTCTCTGTTTCCCAAGCTCTCTTAATAAGTGGGTGCAGTAGCTCGCTCGATGTCGTTGGGGCTGCTCCTAAGAGCTCTGCAGGAATACCATCATGTCCAACCGCTTTGTTGTTTTTCAGTGCTTTGATGGCGGTGATAATTTCTTCTTTACTGGGGGGTACGGTGCGTATTCGGGAAATTGTTACTTCGGGTAGCTCAGTGGGAATAGGGTTCACTTCACTTGCGAAAACGCGGTTTAAAACCGCAGAAAAGTGTTCCCTCCATCTTATGAGCTGGTCCTCATCCGTTATTAGCAGGGATCCGTTTGTGTCTTTAACCAGGTGTTGTTTAGAGCTCTGGACACCAGTGAGCTCTTTGGTAATTCTGTAGACGGTCTTACTGTCACACCTACTAGCGGCTTCTTTTGCTTCTGTAGCCAGTGCGTTGATGTAGTTACGCTTATCACGTCGCACACTACGGTGAACTTCCCTCATCTTCATGCGGTACGTAGACTCAAGCTCGTTTCTCCCTGCTGCTGGGGTAGCTGCGATGCGAGCTTTAAGGTGTTTCCTTTCTTCGATCCTTGCCCAAGTTTCGTCGGAAAGCCAAGCACTATTTCTCCCTCGCGCCCGGCCGACTATACTTTCAGCACCGGATATGAACACATTTTTCACAGCACACCAATGATTTTCGATGGATGTGGTTTCCGTGCTGCTGATTGCGCTCAATCCTTGTGAAAGGTGGTCCCCTAGTTGTTGGCGCACTGCGGGATCCTTTAGTCTATCTGTATTAAACTTGGGCATTCGAGTGTTTCCTTGGGATCTACGAACTGCAGCTGTACGCAATCTTACGGTAGCAACCATCAGATGGTGGTCCCGGGCCATTCCCATGTCAGCACCTCTTCTGTTACGGACGTCCTGGAGACTGCTTCTAAAACGCCGGCTGATCGCGAAGTGGTCAATTTGGTTGCTTATCTGTCAGGCGACACCCAACTGACTTTGTGGCACGTCTTATGCTCGAACATGGTCCCTCCAATAACAAGGCCGTTGGCGTTGCAGAAATCGACAAATCGTTCGCCATTGTCGTTTCGGTTACCAACACCATGTTTTCCCATGACATGCCTTAGCCCAGAGTTGTCATTGCCAACCTTGGCATTTAAGTCTCCCATCACCATAACTATATCACCTCGTGGAACGCTATCATAAGCAGCACTCAGCCGGTTATAAAAGGCCTCCTTCTTCTCGTCAGAAGAGAGCAAAGTTGGGGCGTAACACTGTATGATGGTGACGCGACGTACTCTAGTCCGGAATCTGGCTTTCAGGATCCTGTCACCTAAAGGCTCCCAGGAAATTAGGCTTTTGAGGGCTGTTTTGGAAAGCAGCAATCCAACGCCAGATTCCCGAGCGCTTCCAGGTGTTTTTCCGGAATAGAATAGTACAGTGTTACGGGTTGGTGACTTGAATTTCCCCGAACCCAGCCATCTAACTTCACTTATCCCTAAGATGTCCATCCTATACCGCATGAATTCCCTCTCTAGTTGCAGGAATCTGGCATTCTGAGGACCTTCTTTTCCGTTGTCAAGAAGCGTCTTCACATTCCAGAAACCAATCTTTGTCCGGGTGAAAAATCGGGGGTTTAAATGTTGTGTCGAACGCGAATCCCCCAGATCTTTCACGTTCAACGGTCGGTTTCCCGGGTTGCATCGAGGTGTGGTGTTTTTACCCCTTCTAATCCGCACTTAAAACAAAACAGGTTTCGCACGTAAGATTCGCAGTCAAAATACGTGTGACCCTGTGTTTTGCAGTTCCAGCAAACTAACTTTGACGGGTCAGCGTATTTCCGTGGCGGAAGTTTTGAGCGAGCTCCTCCAAACTGGTACGCTGCAAGCTGTTCGTCAGTGTGCTGGTACATCTCATCGTAGCCAATCTCGTTTGCCGAATGTTTGACGGGTGGCTTTGAGAAAGGTTTTTGAAAGTCTTTTTCCTTCCTTGGGAATGCGGATTCCACATCTTTACAAGCGTTCCTCAGCTGATCCAAGTAGAATATCGGCATCGGATAAACTAACTGCACCAATCTGTCATTCAGATTTTGGCACGAAATCATTCCTCCCTGGATCTGGCTGAGGAGGCTGCTGTGGTGGTGGATGGTTTGGAGGTTGGAAATTGTATACCGGAGCAGTTGGTTTCGGTACTTCCTCGGTGGTTGTCGGAGACGGCCTACCTTAATTTAACTCCCTGTGAAATCCACCTAGTTGATTTTGGATTTCCTCCTTTAAGGTAGTTGTTAATTCCCTTTGAATAACTTGCCGGATAGTAGACAAACCTTCAACCATGGCCAAGTTAATATAAGCTTTCAAGTCTTCCGGTATTACCCTTTTATCTTTCAATTTCTTTACCGGAGGGGTTGGTCTCTGTGCTAAGCTATCTAAAACGTCCCTAGCACTACCTATGCCTACTGAATTGACCGAATAAGGCCTTTTGATAGTATCAGGTCCCCTACCTGTCGCCTGCCCCCATCCCACTAAGTTGGCTGAAGGAGGGAGGATAAACCGACTCAATATGGCTGTAGTTGTCGTCCCCGGGCAGAGGACCACATGACATAGCGGGTTGGTTGGACTGGGCTCTGAGTTGTCTATCCGAAACAAAAGGGGAATACATGACTTGCTGTCTAGTGGTACTATCTAAACATTGACTTACGGATCTAGTTAATCTATGTTCTTCAATAATTTCAGCATTGCGTATTAAGCGATTGATGCGTTCTTCCTCTTCCTTAATGGAATAAGCCATCTTTAAGGGTTGAAAAACGAAGCCGACTTAACAAAAAAAACTAAAACAATTAACGGTGAGCTTCTCAAAAAAAAAAACGCTTTCTTAAATCAAGTTCAGGACTATATTATTTTCGAACCAAAACCTGAAATGGTTACTAATATTCAAAAAAAACTTGTAGAAAATCTTTAACAAAAAAAGTAATTGCAAAACTTTATCTTTAACAAAAACAAAATTTTAAAGAATAAAATCAAACAAACTATTGAAACTAAATTATCACAGAAACGACTTATGAAAACAAGAAATGTTTCTTATGAAAATTTGTAACTTAGTAACAAAAATGATAATGAAATCAATTGAAATAATTAATTGAAACAAAGGTTACACCAAAAAAAAAAAACAATTTTGAAAATCAATTTGTGTTTCTTACGTAAACTAGTTACAAAAACTCTAAGATAGCCTTATACCAAAACTTATTCTAAAAACGTTATTTTAGAACACTTTGTATCGGTATCTTCAAAACAAAATATAGATTTCTATCACAATTGAAGTATTTTTTTTTCTGTAAAAGAAAAATACTTAATAATGTCAGAAAACCTTGTCAAAACAAGAACACAAAAAAAAAATTAACGAAAACTAATAATAACTTATAATTTTTCTTCTGAAACGTAAAGTTTCTTTAAAATAAAAGAATAAGTAGCGCCAAAAAATATAGGTTAAACCAAAATTAAATTCTAAAAACAATTTTTAGAAAATGATTTAAAAAAACTGTCGGAAAAACTTTTTTGAAAGATTTTTCAACAAAACAAAAAACAATATTGTCTTGATTTACAAGTATTGCAATCAGAAAAAAACGAATACTATATTAAATAACGTAGATTAAATAATAAATAATATAGATTGAAATAAATATAAGCAATGATCGAAGATTAATAAATCAATCTTTGTTTTCAAAACAAAACTAAAAAGCTTTTCTTTGAAAAAAAATTCTTCAGACAAAAAGGTTTATAATGAAATCGAAAATTGAACATATATTTCACTATAAAGAAATTTTCATTTGAAAATAAGTGTGATTTTCAGTAGCAAAATGAATGATTCTTTCACTCGAAAAATGATATACTTCAAAAAGTAGTTTGAGATTTAGTTTTAATAAAGGTACGGGGTGCTTCAAGTAGCGTCTACGGTGGTTTCTTGACGATATGGTGTGACCTTACTAGTGGCATCTTTTGAAAATTAGACATCAGACGGACAGAATTAAAATCCTTGAAGTGGTGAGGTAGAAAAGGGATAACAAAAACTAGACAAAAGTAGGAAAAAGTTACAGAAATAGAAGTGCTTATCCTCACCGTTCCCGCAATCCTAGTCTGTCTGTTAGGACTTAGATAGAAGACTTGAAACGGTGAGGAAAGCAAAACACAAAAATCGAAATGAAAATTCAAAGAAAAAGTTGGAACGGTGCATCGATGTTCGATGGAATCGTCAAACATGGTCACTGCGTCCAAGTTAAAATATAACAAAACTAGACAAGAGGAAAGAAAATGAAATTTTAGATAGAAAAGTTGAAATTTGGGATTGGGAATACTAGAAAAACTGGACTAAGAAAAAGAAGTGTACTGACAGCCAATTTCCGGAATTCGTCGCAGTAGGTGAAGACATACGAATCCGAAAACCTACCCCCAGTCCACTTTGAAGAAGAAAGAAAACACTCACTAACCGCAGTCGCTATGAACTTCCAAGAAATCGTCGCAATACACCTGAGTGCGTCTGTGACCTTCTCGATGCGGACATACGATTCTTGAAAATTCCTAGCAAGTTTGGTTGAACTATCACGACACGAAGACTACAAAAAATATTAGCTAAAAGCCAATACGTTGGGCGCCATTTGTAGCGAGGCAAGAGGAGGGGAAGGAAAAGGAATTAGTGTAGAGATAGGAAAAGAAAAAGGAATAGGTAGGAAAATAAAAAAAAAGGGAGAGTTCGTAAAGAGAACGCAATGCTAAGTTCCGTTGGACGCGACCTGCTTGCGGTTGCTCAGCTTGAACTCGCCGGAATGGGGGGATCTTGCCCCGAAACTTAACCTCGCCTACAAACAAAACACAAATCAGGCCAGTGAAAGAACCAAAAATCGGAAAGACTGCGGGCGGATAATATCACCTTTTCAAGGGCGCTGCGGATGACGTTGCAGCGGTGCCAAACCCACCCTACCATGAAATCCTTTGACACTATTTGGATTGCCCCAATAAAAATCGATGACCAGTTTCCGGTCACACCATCTTCACCGACTAGAAAAGGCTACCGTCCACACCTCTGAAAATTTACGTCTTCAACAAATCATGTCTCGCATGAATCAAGACAAGGAAACAACAAGAATTTTAATCATCAAGTCGTTCATTTTATTACATGTGAAACAGAAGTTAATGGCGAGTATATAAAAAAAAAAATATATGGACAAAAAAATATATGGATTTGACAAATAAAATTAATTCTTTATATGTTATTATTTATAAATCAATTAATTTAACTTATTGCTTTATAGATTAACCATTTTTGAAACATTGACAAACAAGGCGGAAAACAAAAGAAATAAAAAGGTGACGGAGGTGTTTCCCAAGATAGAAGTTATGGTACCCTTTTTGGTACTTATTATGAATAAAATGGATCTCGCGGAGGTAAAATTCCCTACCTCGATAGAGCTCTGTGGAGGAGGACTAAAAAAAAATCTCAAATGATGGGTTCGCGATCACGGAGAAAAAAACTCTGGAAACCCTACCTATATCACTTACGACAAAAGGTATTTTATAATGTAAAATTTTTACTCGAAATTGAATTAAACAAACAAAAATATATGAGTACCAAAATTGATTAAGATTGAATAAAAACTTCAACGCCACTTAAATATAAGAAATTATAGTGAATTATAAACAAACAAAATATAATTATCATTAAATAAAAAGTAATATATGAAACTACTAGCACTAAAGTCTTTTCCAGTGGTATTTCGTCTGGTAAACCAGGAAAACAGATAACTTGGTGTAAATATTACTTTTCTGCCCAATTTAACTGGCTTGGCAGATTGGTGACCTCTTCTTTCGTCTTGTTTTATATGTAACACTATATGTTTTTTTGAAAAGTACCTTGATTTTCTTCCTTTACTTTTTTTCTACAGAACTCACTGTGTTGGATTCACTGGATTTTAGTGTTGCCTGAAATCTGGATCTGGAGGGCGAGGGGCTTAAAGACGAGCCCAGGATCTCTCGAGTTGGGTAAATCAAATTTGTCGGTAAAATCTCGGTCCAACAGAACGACCAGATCTTCAAAAAAATATGTTCCACAAGGAAAGTAATGGTCCAAAACAAAGTGTGGTTGCAAGAAAGTTTAAGGTGGCGGCGGCCCAGTCTATCACTGTAAATCTGGGAACGCCGAAATTCAAAAAGAAAGGTAGTTGGGTAAAACATATGGATTTTGTTCACTTTAGCACTAAATTTCAATAAAAAACGTTTAGATTTAAAACTCACCCTATAGTGTTGTTTCTTTGTTTTATTTCCTGCTTTTTTTTTGTTGGCAAAATCCTCCTGATCAATTCAAAACGTAAGTATATAACACTTTACTTGAAAAAAAATTTAAAAATTACGTTCGTGAAAAAATATAAAAAAAAACATCAGTAGGTAAGTATGTACCTTGTATCAAAAAAAATTCCCCACAAAGGTACAATTAACTCGTGTTAGGATATATCTGGGTAAGTATATAGGTACCGAGTGACAGACGAGCTTAAAGACGTACACAGCTATTCTTTGATCTTCGAAGGTTATTTTGAAAGTGACATTGAATTCCTTAAAGCATAATTTTGCCCTACGAAAATCATCCCACTTTGATTCGGTTATTCTCCCACATCATCCCTCCCACATCATTCGGGTCATACGATTCAATCAATTAGCTAGTTATTTTTTTTTTTTTCTTTAAAATAATGTCAATGTATTGTTTTTCCGAATTCATCTTCCATCCTTCAGTTGACCTTTCAGCTGTACTCCTCCAACCTTTTAAAAAGCACTTCCTAAATTGATCCCTAGGTGGCGCTGACGCCACAGCGAAAACTTAGGGTTCAGTTCGCACTATAGGCTATTTCGCACAAACGTCATACCTAATGCCGTGCTGAACGGGTCCGCATAGTACCTAAGGTCTTGGACGTCCACAACAATATATGTATATGTTAATCCGCGAATTGAGATTATTTTTTTTTTTACGTTTCCCGCTTTAACACTTGTTTTAATATTTTTTTTTCTTATTATCTTTAACAGGGGTTAGCACATATTGGAATTATTCTTAAATATGTAAGTGTAAGTATGTAGTCAAATTTCTTCAATTATTATCAATTATTAAAAAAAATTCGAACCTGGGACCCCCTTTGTACCAATTCGACCTCTAGGCAGTCTGAGCTATGCTCGTTGTTAATGATTGTCCGGCCAATTGTCGTTAAGAATCCTTGACGTTGAATTTCAGGTTAACGTTTTAAGATATTTAAGGTGCTGGCTGAATATACTGTTCGCTTGTATATATCTTTAATATTTCAAAAGAAACATCGGCGGACCAACAGTATATTTGGAGTATGCAATTTTTAAATGGAGGCGGTTGGTAACATCAACCGCCTAAGATTTATTCCTTTAATAAGCTTGTAGCCTTTTATAAAAAAATTGAATTGTCACTTGTATATAAGTATTAATGTAGGTTGCAAGGTAAGGACAACAATATCCTTTGCGTAAGTACTTGACAATACAAAAAAATTAAGAATTTTTCTAGCGCGTGATTTAAAATTTGAGATCTAGCGAGTCGACCAGCACAGTGATAATGATTATAGGATTTTCCCTAGAAACTTTCACCCATTTTGTTTCTAACCGACATTGGAAATTCCGCAAAAAACTTTCAAGCTTTCGTAAATTCCAGGATCATTGACATCATTAAGTAAAGAATTTCACTCTCGAGTCAAAGTTCCCCGAATTCCTGCCAACTCAACACTTTTTTAAAAGTTGCATCGGAAAAATTCGACACAAACCTTTCCTGAGAGGAAGGCAAAAAAAAGTCGTTGAACGCATCCTGAATTTAGATCGTAGAAACATCGAAGAAAACTGCTACGGTCTACCTTTCCCATTTACTCTTTCCACCCCCTCCGAAAACCTGACAACACAACAGTTCGCTCTCATAAACATATCGTAACCATACCAAAGTGAGTGCATTCATACATACTTATGTTCATAACAAAGTACTGTATAGTGTCGTAGGTCGTGGTTTTGGTTACGTCTTCGTCGTCGTTGTCGCCGTGCATCTTCGGTTAGAATTTTTGTATCGTTGTTTGTTTTCTTTTTTTTTTTTTTCTTTATAAAAAAAAAATTATAATTATTAAAATCGGTAACAGATCTTATATTCTGAATCACCCAAAATAAAGGTATTGGCCGGAAAGAGTTGGTTGTAGTTGCTCAAAGCTTTTTTGAATAACTCATAGCGCCTTAGAACTCTACTGTCGTGTAAAGATCCAGGCTCACCACAGCTTATATCTATACATTTTTTATCCGCATCGACTACAGCTCGCAATATAATTGTAAATTTGTGCTTGCGGTTGTAATAGCAGACTTTGTCGATTTTTGGAGCTGCTATTGTTATGTGGGTGCAGTCTATGGCACGAAGAACACCGGGTATTCTCTTTGTCTCTTCGAATTTTCGGCAGTTTTCAGATCCTTGAGGACATTTTATGTACTCCTTTCCCTTTGACCCCAGCGACTTGCAAATACGATTCACTGCAACCCAAGCCGAAGACTTGGTTACACCGAAAAGGTTTCCTAACTGTCGAAAGGTTATGGAATTGCTAATTTACTAAATGTACATAAGAACTTCTTTTCTGCATCCGGTTTTCAATCGTCCTCCTCTATTTACTGCATGAAGAGATAGGTAATGCTGAGAATAAGATGCTGGGAAAAATGATTTAGTTACATATCACAAATGAAACAATTAATAGCAAAGCTTACATATCAGGCGTTCTATTGTTGAACGACGCAATCTGAAGTGGAATTTGAAGTCTTCTTCACTAAAAGATTCAATTGTCATTATAAATGAATCTACAGTTGCATGTTTAACATCTTCTACGGAGTCTTCAAGACTAGTATGCTCTTCAAAAAACCTTTCTGAGATAAATTCATTTCACCTGGAACTTGACTCCATCAATTCACGCAAAAGCTGCAATTGTTAAGTGAACTTTTTTATAAAATCTAACTTTCCAGATGTTTTCATACCATATCTTCTTAAGACTCATTTTCGCTGGCACTTGACTAGATCGATTCACGCAAAAGCTGCAATTGTTAAGAGAACTTTTTTATAGAATCTAACTTTCCAGATGTTTTATTACCATTTCTTGAAATTCGTTCATATTTTTGAGTTATATTTATTATTTGTTTTTTCGTGAAGTTGATTTTGACTGCTTCTGATTCTCACAAGTATATATTTTTTTTAATATTCTGACAGGTGTTCTTTCAGTTGTACCAATTTTGAAATACAAAAATCAGGCTACTGCCGATGCGTTTTTTTTTGGTAATTTTCTATTGTACTATTTATAGAATGCCAAAAAAACACGGGTATTTCCAGGTATCATTGACTACACCATCCCACAATATTCCGCTTCAACAAGAACTTTCAGGTTGTCATACCTTCCCGATCCACATGGGAGGATGTGACATTCTTGGAAGACCATTCGATTCGCTTTTATACGGACGACGGTTCAAAACCCGATGATGGGGTTGGTGGAGGGAGGCGTGTACTCAGACAGACTTAATCTTAGGGCAAAATCCTAAACGCAAAACTTGCGCAAATTATGCTAAGCAAATAGTTCCTAAATGCAAACATTAAAATCCCTGCAAAGCAGATTGTCCCAAAATGCAGTCGACTTTTTTACTTGCGCAAATGTAAAAGCAATTGAGCAAATGTAAATAATATCTTGCGCACTTCACTTGCATTTGAATTTGTTTAGCGTTAGTTGTGTCTGGAATTTTGCAACACTTAATTTATTTGTTTTTTGAAGAAAAATAATTTATATTTACTAAAAGACAAAAAATAACTATTGTATGACTAATTTTCATCATCAAAGCTGGCCAATTCAATTCCTTCAGCGTCGGTTCTGAATTGTAGCTTTCTAACAGTCAAATGATGTGAATTCCTGTTAAATAAAAAAACGCGTTAAATCAATTTTTTTTTTTTTGAAAAATAATACAATAACTTCAACTTACTTTTGCTCTATTTTAATAATAATACCCAGTTTGTCTTTATTGAAGGCACATAATATTATGACTCCACTTTCCAAGCCCAGTAGATAATGCCCATTCTCTCCGTTATGCAATCGTTCAGAAATCGTTCCCCATTTCCCATATCGTAGAAAAATTACTATAGCCAACTTGTTGAGGAAAAATTAGTTATTTCAGAACCTACATCACAACAGGGAAGGAGGCGTAATGATCTGGGCCGCAATATCCTATTAGGGAACAATTAACTTGGCAGTTGAAAGTACTAAGATGCCTGATTTCCAGTCATCTTGGCACTAAAAACCAGAAGCATTGTTTCCGCGAACCAATGATCTTTTTGGACAAACCGCATTGGTTTTCAACAAAATAATGCTCCTTTTCATGCAGCTCGAGTGTTTAAATCATTATTTTAAGGAAAAATGTTCTATTGCTGCCTTGGTTTCCTATTCACCGGACTTCAAAATAAAAGAAAACTTATGGGGATGGCTCACATGAAAAGTATACAAAGAATCGAAGCAATGCGATGACTGATTCACACCGTTAATTTGGCCTTGATTAAAATTTCACTTGACTATCTTAAATCACTGTATAACTCTCTTAAACATCGTATTTTGGAATTTTGGAGCTGGCGGCAGCACACACTGTTAAGTAAATAAATTTGTCGAAAAAAAGACCTTATGACGCGATAAAATTACTTAAAAAAGTGACTCAGCTAACATTTATTCTCTTGGCTGCCGTTAATTTTTAGGTTTTGCTATGGCACATTAAAAAGTCTCTCTTGTGTCATATAAAATTTCGATCTCTTTGGCGTATAACACGAGACAAATCAAATTCAATTCTCAAAAATGACTGCTTCTAACCTTATGACGAGGAGTGTATAACTAGCACTTGCAAGTATTTTGTATTATTTTTTTTTAAATTCTTAAAAGTGTTCTGATAAAATGCTGTTATTTCCAAACCACTATCTTGATTTAGTCGATTGAAATGGTTTGTACTTACTTTATCTAATACGAAGGACTACACCTTTGTTGTTTCCCAATTCGGATTGGCCGGACTAAGATTCACGAAAATGTTTCCTCTTTTAAACGTTCAACTTCCTTGACAACATACGATGACCGTGGACCGGTGTTATTGTTTGTCACAGAGAAACTGGCGTTATCGTCATGTTTCTTGCGTTGTTGGTTGTCCGTGAATATTACTGAATGTGATTGGAGCAGCTTATCTTTGTGTTCAGAAACCACCAAATCCAGTTGTGGGTTGCGTGTTCAAACTGCAGTTGAAACAACGAACCGACTTGGTTGATCTGGAAGTTGCTGAAGCCAGTGGTCGGAGCAGCTCCTCCAAACACAGAAGTGTTCCCAACTGCTGGAGCAGGCTTTTGTCCAAACAGTGCCCCTTCTGCGGTGCTGGTATTGACATTTTAGTATACCAAATCCTCCGAATCCAGTTTTGGCTGTAGATGCTGCCAGACCAAAGGCTGGCTTATTTTGTTGAGCTGAAGCACCAAAACCACCAGGTGCTGCTGTATTTTGAGCTGCCGGCTGAAAAAAATGAGAAATTAATTATAAACTGTATGAGTTTCTTACGTTCATTAGGCCGAGTTTCTAAATTATTAAAGAGAGTGTACCTCCAAAATATATAAAGAAATATGTCTTCTAATGTGACCCTCACAAAGGCACAGTATTTAATATTATAAAAAATATACATAAATAATATCCTGAACAGAATATTGTAGGTAGTTTAATTACTTAGTACTTACGGCTGTTTATGTTTGGCTTTTTTATTCTCCCTTTTTGTGGTCTCCAGCTGATGATTTTTCAAAGCACTGCAATGAAAAATAAAGAAATAATATGTTTGTTTAATGAATAAAAACTAGATCAGAATAGAACAGAACAGCAGAAACTGTCAGAACAAGTTAGAACAGAAAAATTCAACTTTGTGGTTGACAGATTCTAATCAGCTGTGAAAGTGTCAAAATGAAATTGATTTGGTTAGAATAATTTTTAAATATATATATATTATTTATTTATATATATATATATTATTTATTTATATATATATAAATATTATTTATTTATATATATATATATATTTCTTCAGATACTTCCCACTTTTATATTTCTATATTGCAGAAATATACCAGCAGTGAGAATATTATTTTCACTTCCTCGAAAAAAACATCAACAACCAATAACCACAATTAAAACTTGTTTTGTTTTCATGCTGACTGCTGACAAAAATCTGTCAGCTAATCTTTGACGTTTGTCACGCACTTGCACCACATAAAAAGTAGGTGCAGAAAATATTTTTCTCATCTGTTCTGAAAATCTTCATGGAACACATAAGTGACAGAAGGTAGAACAGCTCAGTGCAACGTTTTTACTCATGGAACACACAATCTTGTACTTTTCTGATCTTTTGAAGGGTAGTTCTTTTGTAGTGAAGTGTAGTTCCGCTGAAGTTGAGTGCGGTCTTGTCTAAAAAGTTCAAAGAAGGCAAAATATATATTTAGAACGTGTTAATTTTAAGATCTATATTTTGTGAGGCGTTTCAGAATGCCAAGAGTTTGTTTGGAGTATTTAGTTCAATGCTTGGGTGCATTTTTTGCGCATTGAATTGAATGCAACCAATATAGAACGCTGGATGTAAATTGAAAATACAAAAATAAACGATATAATATGTATAACTTATGTTTTTATTAAAACTACTTACTTTTGTATACTTTCTTTTGTATACAAACATTGTTAATCCTTAAAAAATATTTATTTATAAAACTGAAAACTGTTTGGCTTTGCGCTTCTACATCAAAAATTTATATTGTATGAATGTAGCAATAATTGACAGTTATTTGTATTACATCAATGTACCACAAAAAGCTATGAGACAGAATCATACATTTTTCCAGTAATTCCAGTAGATTCTCCGTATCTACGCTGATGTACTACAATTGAAAATCGAACGTACCTATGAAACAAAACTGATGTAACACAATAGTCAAAATACTACTTGATGTAGTAGCACTGAAATAGGCCCTGGGTATCGCATTTGGACTTTTCTAGTTGTCATATTGACAACTGAAGCCTGTACTCTGGCGTCAAATCCACGAACTTGGATGTTTACACTAGATGACAGAAACTGTCATAAAAAGTATGTGATTTGAGAAGAGTATTGATTAAAAATTATTACAAACAATAGAATTTAAACAATAATAAAACTGATATTTTTGTGAAACAAAAAAGTGAAACATTTAATTACAAAAATTTTACCATAAGAATTGAACTGTGATTTTATTATAAAGTTTAATAAAAGTGAGTGCGATTGCGAGAGTGCTCTTAGACGTAAATAGTTTGTTTTTATTAAATAATTAAAAGATAATTAAGAACTATTTTTCTTTGTTCATATTGTAGTTAGGTGAAGAGAGTCAAGACCTTTACAATGAGTGGCTTCAAAATCCCTGATCCGCCAGTTCTTGTTATCAAACAGCGATTACTGTGTTGATGTTCCCATCGTGACCGAGTAAGTTGCAACTAGAACTTATAAAATTGCAAGAAAAAATATTTTTTATTATTCATTTATTTATCCCAAAGCAGGAGCTTATACCTACAAGTAAACGTACTATACACACATAACTATACTACATTAACTCCATTTTACCGCAGTCTAGAGCTTCAGTTTATCAACCTGTTGGATATCCTGGTGCTCCTTCACAATAATTTTTTGATCTTTTATATTATTATTTTTGTAGAGCAGAATACAAAAGAGCAAGAGTAGAATACAAGCACCGATTATAAAAAGATATCAACTGCCTTTATTCGACAACATGTTCCAAAGATGCAGTCCAAAAGCTTTTCAGTTTATACTTTTTTTCATTTTGTTACCATTATTTATTTATTGAATATTACAGTTTTTTGATATGTGGCTGTACCTACATTTTTGTTTTATTCCAGACAATTCCGCGGGCTAATCCTGGTCATTATGGAGTTCCCCAGTGCAACTCTTATAGAATGGGTGCAATTTCTATGTTTCACCTTCCAAAAGAAGTGCGAGATTCTCCTCATCTCTTAAGAAACTGGAAAAATCGGCTTTGTGTGTATGATGAAACTGTTCCTTATTGTTTCAATGCCTTTTTACTTCATAATCGTTGAACTTCTTTAAGTATTTCGAAACAAATGAAAATATTTTGTTGTAGTTTTCTGCTTTATTTTATTGATAATATAATAATTTCACAGATTTTGATGTTTGTATGACTTTTTCCACATTTCATATACATTTTCAAAATTGGTTGTAGGTATTTGGGTATAACTACTTTAATTTTTAAGATAAAAAATTATGTATACTTTTATTCTTGATCAACTATATATCTTTATGTGTTTTTGTAAATTTAATACTTTTTTTTAAATAAATGCAATGAAACTACTATGCCTAGAAATTATTTCTTATATTTTTTCCCTGTTGTGATGACTGTTCAGAAATCGTTCCTCTTTTCTCATTTCGTGAAAAAGTTATTATAGCCAACTTGTTGAGGAAAAATTAGTTATTTCTGAACCTACATCACACCAATTTAAACAATAATAAAACTAATATTTTTGTGAAACAATAAAGTGAAACATTTAATTTTACCATAAGAATTGAACTGTGATTTTATTATAAAGTTTAATAAAAGTGGGTGAGATTGCAAAAGTGCTCTTGGACGTAAATAGTTTGTTTTCATTAAATAATTAAAAGATAATTAAGAACTATTTTCTTTGTTCATATTGTGGTAAGGTGAAGAGGGTCAAGTCCTTTACAATGAGTGGCTTCAAAATCCGTGGTCCACGAGTTCTAAGTATCAAACAGCGATTACTGTGTTGATGTTCCCATCGTGACCGAGTAAGTTGCAACTAGAACTTATAAAATTGCAAGAAAAAATACTTTTTTTATTCATTTATTTAGCTCAAGGCAGGAGCTTATACCTACAAGTAAACTTACTTTACATACATAAATATACTACATTAACTCCATTCTACCGCAGTCTAGAGCTTCAGTCCATCAACCTGTTAGATTTTTCAACAATGTAAGTGTTAAATTTTAAGTTTTGGAAGTTGATCTATTTATATTATTATTTTTGAAGAGCAGAATACAAAAGAGCAGGAGCAGAATACAAAAAAGGTATCAAGCACGTTTTTTCGGATAACCAGTTCCAAAGATACACCCGAATCCATTTTAAGATTTTACTTTTCCAAGTGAACAGCGAAAAGCTTTTAAAGTATACCTTTGGAACGGGTTCTCCAATAAAGGCGGTTGATAGCTTTTTGAATCAGCACTTCCTACTCTCAAAATAAGCACCAACAATTATTCCAAAGAAGAAGTATTAAAAACAATAACTCTTGGAATACGTATACCACATTCCAAATAAGTGTATTTCAATAGTGATTTTTTTTCGATAAGCATTTTATGTAAAAACATTTGATGCTTGTTTTGAGGGTATCAAACGCCGATTACAAAAAGATATCAACCCCGTTTTTTGGATGACCAGTTCCAAAGATATATTCTAATCCATTTTAAGATTTTACTTTTCCAAGTGAACAGCGAAAAGCTTTTTAAGTATATCTTTGGAACGAGTTCCCAATAAAGGCGGTTGATACCTTTTTTGAATCAGCACTTCCTACTCTCAAAAGAAGCATCAACAATTTTTCCAAAGAAGTAGTATTAAAAAACATAACTCTTGGAATACGTATACCACATTCCAAATAATTGTATATATAATCGTTGAACTTTTTTAAGTGTTTCGAAACAAATGAAAATATTTTGTTGTAGTTTTCTGCTTTATTTTATTGATAATATAATAATTTCACAGATTTTGATGTTTGTATGATTTTTTACACATTTCATATACATTTTCAAAATTGGTTGTAGGTATTTGGGTATAACTAGTTTAATTTTTAAGATAAAAAATTATGTATACTTTTGTTCTTGATGAACTATACCAGTACTATCGCAACAACGAATCGTAATAGGAAACTAGTTTTGTATTATTTTAATCAAATCTAAATATTTTATAGGTATATTATTATTTTTGTTACAAGTAATTTTATTCTTAAGTTCATTATTTAATGACATTAATAATTGTACATCATTGAGCTTTAAGAATTACTTTTTTTATAAATTGGAATATGTAGAGAATTTTGTAGTTTAAATTATGGATACACTTAAAACATTAAAATCTTTGTGTTTTTGTAAATTTAATACTGTTTTTAAATAAATGGAATGAAACTACTATGCCTAGAAATTATTCTTAGATGTATTCCCTGTTGTGATGACGGTTCAGAAATTGTTCCTCTTTTCTCATATTGTGGAAAAATTACTATAGCCAACTTGGTGAGGAAAAATTAGTTATTTCTGAACCTACATCACAACAGGGAAGGAGGCTTAATGATCTGGGCCGCAATATCCTATTAGGGAACAATTAACTTGGCAGTTGAAAGTACTAAGATGCCTGATTTCCAGTCATATTGGTTCTATAGAACATTGCCAGAAGCATTGTTTCCGCAAACCAATGATCTTTTTGGACAAACCGCATTGGTTTTCAACAAAATAATGCTCCTTTTCATGCAGCTCGAGTGTTTAAATCATTATTTTAAGGAAAAATGTTCTATTGCTGCCTTGGTTTCCTATTCATCGGACTTCAAAATAAAAGAAAATTTATTGGGATGGCTCCCATGAAAAGTATACAAAAAATCGAAGCAATGCGATGACTGATTCACACCGTTTATTTGGCCTTGATTAAAATTTCACTTAACTATCTTAAATCACTGTATAACTCTCTTAAACATCGAATTTTGGAGTTTTGGAGCTGGCGGCAGCACACAGTGATAAGTAAATAAATTTGTCAACAAAAAAAATTTAAACCATCGTTTTTCTTCAATTTTCTATGTGCTTCTAACCTTATGATGCGATAAAATTACTTAAAAGATTGACTCAGCTAACATTTATTCTCTTTTAGGTTTTGCTATGGCACATTAAAAAGTCTCTCTTGTGTCATATAAAATTTCGATCTCTTTGGCGTATAACACGAGACAAACCAAATTCAATTCTCAAAAATGACTGCTTCTAACCTTATGACGAGGAGTGTATAACTAGCACTTGCAAGTATTTTGTATTATTTTTTTTTTGAAATTCTAAAAAGTGTTCTGATAAAATGCTGTTATTTCCAAACCACTGTCTTGATTTAGTCGATTGAAATGGTTTGTACTTACTTTATCTAATACGAAGGACTACACCTTTGTTGTTTCCCAATTCGGATTGGCCGGACTAAGATTCACGAAAATGTTTCCTCTTTTAAACGTTCAACTTCCTTGACAACATACGATGACCGTGGACCGGTGTTATTGTTTGTCACAGAGAAACTGGCGTTATCGTCATGTTTCTTGCGTTGTTGGTTGTCCGTGAATATTACTGAATGTGAGTGGAGCAGCTTATCTTTGTGTTCAGAAACCACCAAATCCAGTTGTGGGTTGCGTGTTCAAACTGCAGTTGAAACAACGAACCGACTTGGTTGATCTGGAAGTTGCTGAAGCCAGTGGTCGGAGCAGCTGCTCCAAACACAGAAATGTTCCCAAATGCTGGAGCAGGCTTTTGTCCAGATAGTCCCCCTTCTGCGGTGCTGGTATTGACATTTTAGTATACCAAATCCTCCGAATCCAGTATTGGCTGTAGATGCTGCCAAACCAAAGGCTGGCTTATTTTTTGTTGAAGGTGCCCCACAGACAGAATTTTGTTGAACTAAAGCACCAACACCACCAGGTGCTGCTGTATACTGAGCTGCCGGCTGAAAAAATGAGAAATTAATTATAAACTGTATGAGTTTCTTACGTTCATTAGGTCGAGTTTCTAAATTATTAAAGAGAGTGTACCTCCAAAATATATTAAGAAATATATCTTCTAATGTGACCCTCACAAAGGCACAGTATTTAATATTATAAAAGATATACATAAATAATATCCTGAACAGAATATTGTAGGTAGTTTAATTACTTAGTACTTACTGCTGTCTATATTTGGCTTTTTTATTTCCCTTTTCGTGGTCTCCAGCTGATGATTTTTCAAAGCACTGCAATGAAAAATAAAGAAATAATATTAATAAAGACATCTAAGTATATTTTGTTTGAAACAAAATCAATTTTTATTAATAAATAAATTATTTTACATAATTGTAAGCACAGGTATCCCTTATGGCTGTCAATGGTTAGTGTATACATCCTGTTATTCTATTTTACCACCAGTTACATCAACTACATCATACAACTACTTTCTACAACTACACCAGCTTCATTTTTCTGTTTCACATATCCCACTGGAAGGGTTGTATGATGTAGCTGGATGATGTAAACCTGGACCGCGATTACACCATTCGTTTTTTCGGTTGTTTCGTCTTTCGTCTTTAATGGTGGTCTGCATCTTTGGTTTCTGCAAAAAAAAAGAGATGCCAAATACAAAATGTATAATTGTTAGATAGAGAGAAAATATCAAAATGCAGAAGAACATCGTTTCTGCATTATAGGAAAGTGCCATAATGCAGAAATGAAGACGAACATGTTCATCTTCTTAATGGTTCTCTTTCACTCGCTCGGATTTTTTGTATGCATATGTCCTGCTGTACTTTTATGCATTATGCAGACGCAAATACATGTAATTTCACCATAAGTTAGCAAAAAATGATTAGAATAAAAATGATTGAATTGGATAATAGTTTTTCGTAATTGAGTATAATTTATATACGAGTATATTTGAGAATGAAGTGATTAAAAAACTTTTTTTTATATAATATGTATAACTTATGTTTTTATTAAAACTACTTACTTTTGTATACTTTCTTTTGTATACAAACATTGTTAATCCTTAAAAAATATTTATTTATTAAACTGAAAACTGTTTTGCTTTACGCTTCTACATCAAAAATTTATATTGTATGAATGTAGCAATAATTGACAGTTATTTGTATTACATCAATGTAGCACAAAAAGCTTTGAGACAGAATCATACATTTTTCCAGTAATTCCAGTAGATTCTCCGTATCTACGCTGATGTACTACAATTGAAAATCGAACGTACCTATGAAACAAAACTGATGTAATACAATAGTCAAAATACTACTTGATGTAGTAGCACTGAAATAGGCCTAAGGTATCGCATTTTGACTTTTCTAGTTGTCATATTTACAACTGAAGCCTGTACTCTGGCGTCAAATCCTCGAACTTGGATGTATACACTAGATGACAGAAACTGTCATAAAAAGTATGTGATTTGAGAAGAGTATTGATTAAAAATTATTACAAACAATAGAATTTAAACAATAATAAAACTAATATTTTTGTGAAACAATAAAGTGAAACATTTAATTAAAAAAATTTAACCATAAGAATTGAACTGTGATTTTATTATAAAGTTTAATAAGAGTGAGTGCGATTGCGAGGGTGCTCTTGGACGTAAATAGTTTGTTTTTATTAAATAATTAAAAGATAATTAAGAACTATTTTTCTTTGTTCATATTGTGGTTAGGTGAAGAGAGTCAAGACCTTTACAATGAGTGGCTTCAAAATCCTTGATCCGCCAGTTCTAGTTATCAAACCGCGATTACTGTGTTGATGTTCCCATCGTGACCGAGTAAGTTGCAACTAGAACTTATAAAATTGCAAGAAAAAATATTTTTTTTTATTCATTTATTTATCTCAAAGCAGGAGCTTATACCTACAAGTAAACGTACTATACACACATAACTATACTACATTAACTCCATTCTACCGCAGTCTAGAGCTTCAGTCCATCAACCTGTTGGATATCCTGGTGCTCCTTCACAATAATTTTTTGATCTTTAATATTATTATTTTTGAAGAGCAGAATACAAAAGAGCAAGAGTAGAATACAAGCACCGATTATAAAAAGATATCAACTGCCTTTATTCGACAACATGTTCCAAAGATGCAGTCCAAAAGCTTTTCAGTTTATACTTTTTTTTCATTTTGTTACCATTATTTATTTATTGAATATTACAGTTTTTTGATATGTGACTGTACCTACATTTTTGTTTTATTCCAGACAATTCCGCGGGCTAATCCTGGTCATTATGGAGTTCCCCAGTGCAACTCTTATAGAATGGGTGCAATTTCTATGTTTCACCTTCCAAAAGAAGTGTTTCTTAAGAGATGAGGAGAATCATCTCTTAAGAAACTGGAAAAATCGGCTTTGTGTGTATGATGAAACTGTTCCTTATTGTTTCAATGCCTTTTTACTTCATAATCGTTGAACTTCTTTAAGTATTTCGAAACAAATGAAAATATTTTGTTGTAGTTTTCTGCTTTATTTTATTGATAATATAATAGTTTCACAGATTTTGATGTTTGTATGACTTTTTACACATTTCATATACATTTTCAAAATTGGTTGTAGGTATTTGGGTATAAAGGCTCTCCCAAACCAATGCGAAACATTCGTTGCGGCGAAAAAACATTCGTCACTCAAAATTATTTCATATGTTTCTCCGCCGCGTTGGTGTGGGCACTCTCATATATCACCATGTAAATAAATTTTGACATGCGAATGTTTTTTCGCCGCAACGAATGTTCCGCATTGGTTTGGGAGAGCCTTAACTACTTTAATTTTTAAGATAAAAAATTATGTATACTTTTGTTCTTGATCAACTATATAATCTTTATGTGTTTTTGTAAATTTAATACTTTTTTTTAAATAAATGGAATGAAACTACTATGCCTAGAAATTATTTCTTAGATGTATTCCCTGTTGTGATGACGGTTCAGAAATCGTTCCTCTTTTCTCATATCGTGAAAAAGTTATTATAGCCAACTTGTTGAGGAAAAATTAGTTATTTCTGAACCTACATCACAACAATTTAAACAATAATAAAACTAAAATTTTTGTGAAACAATAATGTGAAACATTTAATTTTACCATAAGAATTGAATTGTGATTTTATTATAAAGTTTAATAAAAGTGGGTGCGATTGTGAGAGTGCTCTTGGACGTAAATAGTTTGTTTTTATTAAATAATTAAAAGATAATTAAGAACTATTTTCTTTGTCCATATTGTGGTTAGGTGAAGAGAGTCAAGTCCTTTACAATGAGTGGCTTCATAATCCGTGGTCCGCGAGTTCTAGTTATCAAACAGCGATTACTGTGTTGATGTTCCCATCGTGACCGAGTAAGTTGCAACTAGAACTTATAAAATTGCAAGAAAAAATACTTTTTTTATTCATTTATTTAGCTCAAGGAAGGAGCTTATACCTACAAGTAAACTTACTTTACATACATAACTATACTACATTAACTCCATTCTACCGCAGTCTAGAGCTTCAGTCCATCAACCTGTTAGATTTTTCAACAATGTAAGTGTTAAATTTTAAGTTTTGGAAGTTGATCTATTTATATTATTATTTTTGAAGAGCAGAATACAAAAGAGCAGGAGCAGAATACAAAAAAGGTATCAAGCACGTTTTTTCGGATAACCAGTTCCAAAGATACACCCGAATCCATTTTAAGATTTTACTTTTCCAAGTGAACAGCGAAAAGCTTTTAAAGTATATCTTTGGAACGGGTTCTCCAATAAAGGCGGTTGATAGCTTTTTGAATCAGCACTTCCTACTCTCAAAATAAGCACCAACAATTATTCCAAAGAAGAAGTATTAAAAACAATAACTCTTGGAATACGTATACCACATTCCAAATAAGTGTATTTCAATAGTGATTTTTTTTCGATAAGCATTTTATGTAAAAACATTTGATGCTTGTTTTGAGGGTATCAAACGCCGATTACAAAAAGATATCAACCCCGTTTTTTGGATGACCAGTTCCAAAGATATATTCTAATCCATTTTAAGATTTTACTTTTCCAAGTGAACAGCGAAAAGCTTTTTAAGTATATCTTTGGAACGAGTTCCCAATAAAGGCGGTTGATACCTTTTTTGAATCAGCACTTCCTACTCTCAAAAGAAGCATCAACAATTTTTCCAAAGAAGTAGTATTAAAAAAAATAACTCTTGGAATACGTATACCACATTCCAAATAATTGTATATATAATCGTTGAACTTTTTTAAGTGTTTCGAAACAAATGAAAATATTTTGTTGTAGTTTTCTGCTTTATTTTATTGATAATATAATAATTTCACAGATTTTGATGTTTGTATGATTTTTTACACATTTCATATACATTTTCAAAATTGGTTGTAGGTATTTGGGTATAACTAGTTTAATTTTTAAGATAAAAAATTATGTATACTTTTGTTCTTGATCAACTATACCAGTACTATCGCAACAACGAATCGTAATAGGAAACTAGTTTTGTATTATTTTAATCAAATCTAAATATTTTATAGGTATATTATTATTTTTGTTACAAGTAATTTTATTCTTAAGTTCATTATTTAATGACATTAATAATTGTACATCATTGAGCTTTAAGAATTACTTTTTTTATAAATTGGAATATGTAGAGAATTTTGTAGTTTAAATTATGGATACACTTAAAACATTAAAATCTTTGTGTTTTTGTAAATTTAATACTGTTTTTAAATAAATGGAATGAAACTACTATGCCTAGAAATTATTCTTAGATGTATTCCCTGTTGTGATGACGGTTCAGAAATTGTTCCTCTTTTCTCATATTGTGGAAAAATTACTATAGCCAACTTGGTGAGGAAAAATTAGTTATTTCTGAACCTACATCACAACAGGGAAGGAGGCTTAATGATCTGGGCCGCAATATCCTATTAGGGAACAATTAACTTGGCAGTTGAAAGTACTAAGATGCCTGATTTCCAGTCATATTGGTTCTATAGAACATTGCCAGAAGCATTGTTTCCGTAAACCAATGATCTTTTTGGACAAACCGCATTGGTTTTCAACAAAATAATGCTCCTTTTCATGCAGCTCGAGTGTTTAAATCATTATTTTAAGGAAAAATGTTCTATTGCTGCCTTGGTTTCCTATTCATCGGACTTCAAAATAAAAGAAAATTTATTGGGATGGCTCCCATGAAAAGTATACAAAAAATCGAAGCAATGCGATGACTGATTCACACTCTCTTAAACATCGAATTTTGGAGTTTTGGAGCTGGCGGCAGCACACAGTGATAAGTAAATAAATTTGTCGAAAAAAAAATTTAAACCATCGTTTTTCTTCAATTTTCTATGTGCTTCTAACCTTATGATGCGATAAAATTACTTAAAAGATTGACTCAGCTAACATTTATTCTCTTTTAGGTTTTGCTATGGCACATTAAAAAGTCTCTCTTGTGTCATATAAAATTTCGATCTCTTTTGCGTATAACACGAGACAAACCAAATTCAATTCTCAAAAATGACTGCTTCTAACCTTATGACGAGGAGTGTATAACTAGCACTTGCAAGTATTTTGTATTATTTTTTTTTTGAAATTCTAAAAAGTGTTCTGATAAAATGCTGTTATTTCCAAACCACTGTCTTGATTTAGTCGATTGAAATGGTTTGTACTTACTTTATCTAATACGAAGGACTACACCTTTGTTGTTTCCCAATTCGGATTGGCCGGACTAAGATTCACGAAAATGTTTCCTCTTTTAAACGTTCAACTTCCTTGACAACATACGATGACCGTGGACCGGTGTTATTGTTTGTCACAGAGAAACTGGCGTTATCGTCATGTTTCTTGCGTTGTTGGTTGTCCGTGAATATTACTGAATGTGAGTGGAGCAGCTTATCTTTGTGTTCAGAAACCACCAAATCCAGTTGTGGGTTGCGTGTTCAAACTGCAGTTGAAACAACGAACCGACTTGGTTGATCTGGAAGTTGCTGAAGCCAGTGGTCGGAGCAGCTGCTCCAAACACAGAAGTGTTCCCAAATGCTGGAGCAGGCTTTTGTCCAGATAGTCCCCCTTCTGCGGTGCTGGTATTGACATTTTAGTATACCAAATCCTCCGAATCCAGTATTGGCTGTAGATGCTGCCAAACCAAAGGCTGGCTTACTTTTTGTTGAAGGTGCCCCACAGACAGAATTTTGTTGAACTAAAGCACCAACACCACCAGGTGCTGCTGTATACTGAGCTGCCGGCTGAAAAAATGAGAAATTAATTATAAACTGTATGAGTTTCTTACGTTCATTAGGTCGAGTTTCTAAATTATTAAAGAGAGTGTACCTCCAAAATATATTAAGAAATATATCTTCTAATGTGACCCTCACAAAGGCACAGTATTTAATATTATAAAAGATATACATAAATAATATCCTGAACAGAATATTGTAGGTAGTTTAATTACTTAGTACTTACTGCTGTCTATATTTGGCTTTTTTATTTCCCTTTTCGTGGTCTCCAGCTGATGATTTTTCAAAGCACTGCAATGAAAAATAAAGAAATAATATTAATAAAGACATCTAAGTATATTTTGTTTGAAACAAAATCAATTTTTATTAATAAATAAATTATTTTACATAATTGTAAACACAGGTATCCCTTATGGCTGTCAATGGTTAGTGTATACATCCTGTTATTCTATTTTACCACCAGTTACATCAACTACATCATACAACTACTTTCTACAACTACACCAGCTTCATTTTTCTGTTTCACATATCCCACTGGAAGGGTTGTATGATGTAGCTGGATGATGTAAACCTGGACCGCGATTACACCATTCGTTTTTTCGGTTGTTTCGTCTTTCGTCTTTAATGGTGGTCTGCATCTTTGGTTTCTGCAAAAAAAAAGAGATGCCAAATACAAAATGTATAATTGTTAGATAGAGAGAAAATATCAAAATGCAGAAGAACATCGTTTCTGCATTATAGGAAAGTGCCATAATGCAGAAATGAAGACGAACATGTTCATCTTCTTAATGGTTCTCTTTCACTCGCTCGGATTTTTTGTATGCATATGTCCTGCTGTACTTTTATGCATTATGCAGACGCAAATACATGTAATTTCACCATAAGTTAGCAAAAAATGATTAGAATAAAAATGATTGAATTGGATAATAGTTTTTCGTAATTGAGTATAATTTATATACGAGTATATTTGAGAATGAAGTGATTAAAAAACTTTTTTTTTATCACAAAATAACCCCAAAATCCATGAACGTCAAAATAACGAAAGAAAATTAATAATAAAAAATAATGGATTTTGAGATTTTTAATATTTTTGATGATGATTTTGAACTCAATATAAAGGTTAGACCGAACTCGACGGAACTACACTTCAGACGTATTTGTAAGAAATTGTATTAAGTTCAGTTGCCGCTTAGTGCAAAATAGTTCATACAATTTTATACAAATAAAAATAATTTGCCGCGTCGTGAAGTATAGTTCCGCTGAAGTTGAGTGCGGTCTTGCCTAAAGAGTTCAAAGAAGGCAAAATATATATTTAGAACGTGTTAATTTTAAGATCTATATTTTGTGGAGCGTTTCAGAATGCCAAGAGTTTGTTTGGAGTATTTAGTTCAATGCTTGGGTGCATTTGAATTGAATGCTACCAATATGTACTATATTGGCTGGATATAAATTGAAAATACAAAAATAAACAATATAATATGTATAACTTATGTTTTTATTAAAACTACTTACTTTTGTATACTTTCTTTTGTATACAAACATTGTTAATCCTTAAAAAATATTTATTTATTAAACTGAAAACTGTTTTGCTTTACGCTTCTACATCAAAAATTTATATTGTATGAATGTAGCAATAATTGACAGTTATTTGTATTACATCAATGTAGCACAAAAAGCTTTGAGACAGAATCATACATTTTTCCAGTAATTCCAGTAGATTCTCCGTATCTACGCTGATGTACTACAATTGAAAATCGAACGTACCTATGAAACAAAACTGATGTAATACAATAGTCAAAATACTACTTGATGTAGTAGCACTGAAATAGGCCTAAGGTATCGCATTTTGACTTTTCTAGTTGTCATATTTACAACTGAAGCCTGTACTCTGGCGTCAAATCCTCGAACTTGGATGTATACACTAGATGACAGAAACTGTCATAAAAAGTATGTGATTTGAGAAGAGTATTGATTAAAAATTATTACAAACAATAGAATTTAAACAATAATAAAACTAATATTTTTGTGAAACAATAAAGTGAAACATTTAATTAAAAAAATTTTACCATAAGAATTGAACTGTGATTTTATTATAAAGTTTAATAAGAGTGAGTGCGATTGCGAGAGTGCTCTTGGACGTAAATAGTTTGTTTTTATTAAATAATTAAAAGATAATTAAGAACTATTTTTCTTTGTTCATATTGTGGTTAGGTGAAGAGAGTCAAGACCTTTACAATGAGTGGCTTCAAAATCCTTGATCCGCCAGTTCTAGTTATCAAACCGCGATTACTGTGTTGATGTTCCCATCGTGACCGAGTAAGTTGCAACTAGAACTTATAAAATTGCAAGAAAAAATATTTTTTTTTATTCATTTATTTATCTCAAAGCAGGAGCTTATACCTACAAGTAAACGTACTATACACACATAACTATACTACATTAACTCCATTCTACCGCAGTCTAGAGCTTCAGTCCATCAACCTGTTGGATATCCTGGTGCTCCTTCACAATAATTTTTTGATCTTTAATATTATTATTTTTGAAGAGCAGAATACAAAAGAGCAAGAGTAGAATACAAGCACCGATTATAAAAAGATATCAACTGCCTTTATTCGACAACATGTTCCAAAGATGCAGTCCAAAAGCTTTTCAGTTTATACTTTTTTTTCATTTTGTTACCATTATTTATTTATTGAATATTACAGTTTTTTGATATGTGACTGTACCTACATTTTTGTTTTATTCCAGACAATTCCGCGGGCTAATCCTGGTCATTATGGAGTTCCCCAGTGCAACTCTTATAGAATGGGTGCAATTTCTATGTTTCACCTTCCAAAAGAAGTGTTTCTTAAGAGATGAGGAGAATCATCTCTTAAGAAACTGGAAAAATCGGCTTTGTGTGTATGATGAAACTGTTCCTTATTGTTTCAATGCCTTTTTACTTCATAATCGTTGAACTTCTTTAAGTATTTCGAAACAAATGAAAATATTTTGTTGTAGTTTTCTGCTTTATTTTATTGATAATATAATAGTTTCACAGATTTTGATGTTTGTATGACTTTTTACACATTTCATATACATTTTCAAAATTGGTTGTAGGTATTTGGGTATAAAGGCTCTCCCAAACCAATGCGAAACATTCGTTGCGGCGAAAAAACATTCGTCACTCAAAATTATTTCATATGTTTCTCCGCCGCGTTGGTGTGGGCACTCTCATATATCACCATGTAAATAAATTTTGACATGCGAATGTTTTTTCGCCGCAAGGAATGTTCCGCATTGGTTTGGGAGAGCCTTAACTACTTTAATTTTTAAGATAAAAAATTATGTATACTTTTGTTCTTGATCAACTATATAATCTTTATGTGTTTTTGTAAATTTAATACTTTTTTTTAAATAAATGGAATGAAACTACTATGCCTAGAAATTATTTCTTAGATGTATTCCCTGTTGTGATGACGGTTCAGAAATCGTTCCTCTTTTCTCATATCGTGAAAAAGTTATTATAGCCAACTTGTTGAGGAAAAATTAGTTATTTCTGAACCTACATCACAACAATTTAAACAATAATAAAACTAAAATTTTTGTGAAACAATAATGTGAAACATTTAATTTTACCATAAGAATTGAATTGTGATTTTATTATAAAGTTTAATAAAAGTGGGTGCGATTGTGAGAGTGCTCTTGGACGTAAATAGTTTGTTTTTATTAAATAATTAAAAGATAATTAAGAACTATTTTCTTTGTCCATATTGTGGTTAGGTGAAGAGAGTCAAGTCCTTTACAATGAGTGGCTTCAAAATCCGTGGTCCGCGAGTTCTAGTTATCAAACAGCGATTACTGTGTTGATGTTCCCATCGTGACCGAGTAAGTTGCAACTAGAACTTATAAAATTGCAAGAAAAAATACTTTTTTTATTCATTTATTTAGCTCAAGGAAGGAGCTTATACCTACAAGTAAACTTACTTTACATACATAACTATACTACATTAACTCCATTCTACCGCAGTCTAGAGCTTCAGTCCATCAACCTGTTAGATTTTTCAACAATGTATGTGTTAAATTTTAAGTTTTGGAAGTTGATCTATTTATATTATTATTTTTGAAGAGCAGAATACAAAAGAGCAGGAGCAGAATACAAAAAAGGTATCAAGCACGTTTTTTCGGATAACCAGTTCCAAAGATACACCCGAATCCATTTTAAGATTTTACTTTTCCAAGTGAACAGCGAAAAGCTTTTAAAGTATATCTTTGTAACGGGTTCTCCAATAAAGGCGGTTGATAGCTTTTTGAATCAGCACTTCCTACTCTCAAAATAAGCACCAACAATTATTCCAAAGAAGAAGTATTAAAAACAATAACTCTTGGAATACGTATACCACATTCCAAATAAGTGTATTTCAATAGTGATTTTTTTCAATAAGCATTTTATGTAAAAATTCTTAATGCTTGTTTTGAGGGTATCAAACGCCGATTACAAAAAGATATCAACCCCGTTTTTTGATTGACCAGTTCCAAAGATATATTCTAATCCATTTTAAGATTTTACTTTTCCAAGCTTTTTACAGCGATAAGCTTTTTAAGTATATCTTTGGAACGAGTTCCCAATAAAGGCGGTTGATACCTTTTTTGAATCAGCACTTCCTACTCTCAAAAGAAGCATCAACAATTTTTCCAAAGAAGTAGTATTAAAAAAAATAACTCTTGGAATACGTATACCACATTCCAAATAATTGTATATATAATCGTTGAACTTTTTTAAGTGTTTCGAAACAAATGAAAATATTTTGTTGTAGTTTTCTGCTTTATTTTATTGATAATATAATAATTTCACAGATTTTGATGTTTGTATGACTTTTTACATATTTCATATACATTTTCAAAATTTGGTTGTAGGTATTTGGGTATAACTAGTTTCATTTTTAAGATAAAAAATTGTGTATACTTTGGTTCTTGATCAACTATACCAGTACTATCGCAACAACGAATCTTAATAGGAAACTAGTTTTTTATAGGTATATTATTATTTTTGTTACAAGTAATTTTACTCTTAAGTTCATTATTTAATAACATTAATAATTGTACATCATTGAGCTTTAAGAATTACTTTTTTTATAAATTGTAGTTTAAATTATGGATACACTTAAAACATTAAAATCTTTGTGTTTTTGTAAATTTAATACTGGTTTTAAATAAATGGAATGAAACTACTATGCCTAGAAATTATTGTTAGATGTATTCCCTGTTGTGATGACGGTTCAGAAATTGTTCCTCTTTTCTCATATTGTGGAAAAATTACTATAGCCAACTTGTTGAGGAAAAATTAGTTATTTCTGAACCTACATCACAACAGGGAATGAGGCTTAATGATCTGGGCCGCAATATCTTATTAGGGAACAATTAACTTGGCAGTTGAAAGTACTAAGATGCCTGATTTCCAGTCATATTGGTTCTATAGAACATTGCCAGAAGCATTGTTTCCGCAAACCAATGATCTTTTTGGACAAACCGCATTGGTTTTCAACAAAATAATGCTCCTTTTCATGCAGCTCGAGTGTTTAAATCATTATTTTAAGGAAAAATGTTCTATTGCTGCCTTGGTTTCCTATTCACCGGACTTCAAAATAAAAGAAAATTTATTGGGATGGCTCCCATGAAAAGTATACAAAAAATCGAAGCAATGCGATGACTGATTCACACCGTTTATTTGGCCTTGATTAAAATTTCACTTAACTATCTTAAATCACTGTATAACTCTCTTAAACATCGAATTTTGGAGTTTTGGAGCTGGCGGCAGCACACAGTGATAAGTAAATAAATTTGTCGAAAAAAAAATTGAAACCATCGTTTTTCTTCAATTTTCTATGTGCTTCTAACCTTATGATGCGATAAAATTACTTAAAAGATTGACTCAGCTAACATTTATTCTCTTTTAGGTTTTGCTATGGCACATTAAAAAGTCTCTCTTGTGTCATATAAAATTTCGATCTCTTTGGCGTATAACACGAGACAAACCAAATTCAATTCTCAAAAATGACTGCTTCTAACCTTATGACGAGGAGTGTATAACTAGCACTTGCAAGTATTTTGTATTATTTTTTTTTTGAAATTCTAAAAAGTGTTCTGATAAAATGCTGTTATTTCCAAACCACTGTCTTGATTTAGTCGATTGAAATGGTTTGTACTTACTTTATCTAATACGAAGGACTACACCTTTGTTGTTTCCCAATTCGGATTGGCCGGACTAAGATTCACGAAAATGTTTCCTCTTTTAAACGTTCAACTTCCTTGACAACATACGATGACCGTGGACCGGTGTTATTGTTTGTCACAGAGAAACTGGCGTTATCGTCATGTTTCTTGCGTTGTTGGTTGTCCGTGAATATTACTGAATGTGAGTGGAGCAGCTTATCTTTGTGTTCAGAAACCACCAAATCCAGTTGTGGGTTGCGTGTTCAAACTGCAGTTGAAACAACGAACCGACTTGGTTGATCTGGAAGTTGCTGAAGCCAGTGGTCGGAGCAGCTGCTCCAAACACAGAAGTGTTCCCAAATGCTGGAGCAGGCTTTTGTCCAGATAGTCCCCCTTCTGCGGTGCTGGTATTGACATTTTAGTATACCAAATCCTCCGAATCCAGTATTGGCTGTAGATGCTGCCAAACCAAAGGCTGGCTTATTTTTTGTTGAAGGTGCCCCACAGACAGAATTTTGTTGAACTAAAGCACCAACACCACCAGGTGCTGCTGTATACTGAGCTGCCGGCTGAAAAAATGAGAAATTAATTATAAACTGTATGAGTTTCTTACGTTCATTAGGTCGAGTTTCTAAATTATTAAAGAGAGTGTACCTCCAAAATATATTAAGAAATATATCTTCTAATGTGACCCTCACAAAGGCACAGTATTTAATATTATAAAAGATATACATAAATAATATCCTGAACAGAATATTGTAGGTAGTTTAATTACTTAGTACTTACTGCTGTCTATATTTGGCTTTTTTATTTCCCTTTTCGTGGTCTCCAGCTGATGATTTTTCAAAGCACTGCAATGAAAAATAAAGAAATAATATTAATAAAGACATCTAAGTATATTTTGTTTGAAACAAAATCAATTTTTATTAATAAATAAATTATTTTACATAATTGTAAACACAGGTATCCCTTATGGCTGTCAATGGTTAGTGTATACATCCTGTTATTCTATTTTACCACCAGTTACATCAACTACATCATACAACTACTTTCTACAACTACACCAGCTTCATTTTTCTGTTTCACATATCCCACTGGAAGGGTTGTATGATGTAGCTGGATGATGTAAACCTGGACCGCGATTACACCATTCGTTTTTTCGGTTGTTTCGTCTTTCGTCTTTAATGGTGGACTGACATGTATCTGCATTTGGTTTCTGCAAAAAAAAAGAGATGCCAAATACAAAATGTATAATTGTTAGATAGAGAGAAAAGATCAAAATGCAGAAGAACATCGTTTCTGCATTATAGGAAAGTGCCATAATGCAGAAATGAAGACGAACATGTTCATCTTCTTAATGGTTCTCTTTCACTCGCTCGGATTTTTTGTATGCATATGTCCTGCTGTACTTTTATGCATTATGCAGACGCAAATACATGTAATTTCACCATAAGTTAGCAAAAAATGATTAGAATAAAAATGATTGAATTGGATAATAGTTTTTCGTAATTGAGTATAATTTATATACGAGTATATTTGAGAATGAAGTGATTAAAAAACTTTTTTTTTATCACAAAATAACCCCAAAATCCATGAACGTCAAAATAACGAAAGAAAATTAATAATAAAAAATAATGGATTTTGAGATTTTTAATATTTTTGATGATGATTTTGAACTCAATATAAAGGTTAGACCGAACTCGACGGAACTACACTTCAGACGTATTTGTAAGAAATTGTATTAAGTTCAGTTGCCGCTTAGTGCAAAATAGTTCATACAATTTTATACAAATAATAATAATTTGCCGCGTCGTGAAGTGTAGTTCCGCTGAAGTTGAGTGCGGTCTTGCCTAAAGAGTTCAAAAAAGGCAAAATATATATTTAGAACGTGTTAATTTTAAGATCTATATTTTGTGGAGCGTTTCAGAATGCCAAGAGTTTGTTTGGAGTATTTAGTTCAATGCTTGGGTGCATTTGAATTGAATGCTACCAATATGTACTATATTGGCTGGATATAAATTGAAAATACAAAAATAAACAATATAATATGTATAACTTATGTTTTTATTAAAACTACTTACTTTTGTATACTTTCTTTTGTATACAAACATTGTTAATCCTTAAAAAATATTTATTTATTAAACTGAAAACTGTTTTGCTTTACGCTTCTACATCAAAAATTTATATTGTATGAATGTAGCAATAATTGACAGTTATTTGTATTACATCAATGTAGCACAAAAAGCTTTGAGACAGAATCATACATTTTTCCAGTAATTCCAGTAGATTCTCCGTATCTACGCTGATGTACTACAATTGAAAATCGAACGTACCTATGAAACAAAACTGATGTAATACAATAGTCAAAATACTACTTGATGTAGTAGCACTGAAATAGGCCTATGGTATCGCATTTTGACTTTTCTAGTTGTCATATTTACAACTGAAGCCTGTACTCTGGCGTCAAATCCTCGAACTTGGATGTATACACTAGATGACAGAAACTGTCATAAAAAGTATGTGATTTGAGAAGAGTATTGATTAAAAATTATTACAAACAATAGAATTTAAACAATAATAAAACTAATATTTTTGTGAAACAATAAAGTGAAACATTTAATTAAAAAAATTTTACCATAAGAATTGAACTGTGATTTTATTATAAAGTTTAATAAAAGTGAGTGCGATTGCGAGAGTGCTCTTGGACGTAAATAGTTTGTTTTTATTAAATAATTAAAAGATAATTAAGAACTATTTTTCTTTGTTCATATTGTGGTTAGGTGAAGAGAGTCAAGACCTTTACAATGAGTGGCTTCAAAATCCTTGATCCGCCAGTTCTAGTTATCAAACCGCGATTACTGTGTTGATGTTCCCATCGTGACCGAGTAAGTTGCAACTAGAACTTATAAAATTGCAAGAAAAAATATTTTTTTTTATTCATTTATTTATCTCAAAGCAGGAGCTTATACCTACAAGTAAACGTACTATACACACATAACTATACTACATTAACTCCATTCTACCGCAGTCTAGAGTTTCAGTCCATCAACCTGTTGGATATCCTGGTGCTCCTTCACAATAATTTTTTGATCTTTAATATTATTATTTTTGAAGAGCAGAATACAAAAGAGCAAGAGTAGAATACAAGCACCGATTATAAAAAGATATCAACTGCCTTTATTCGACAACATGTTCCAAAGATGCAGTCCAAAAGCTTTTCAGTTTATACTTTTTTTTCATTTTGTTACCATTATTTATTTATTGAATATTACAGTTTTTTGATATGTGACTGTACCTACATTTTTGTTTTATTCCAGACAATTCCGTGGGCTAATCCTGGTCATTATGGAGTTCCCCAGTGCAACTCTTATAGAATGGGTGCAATTTCTATGTTTCACCTTCCAAAAGAAGTGTTTCTTAAGAGATGAGGAGAATCATCTCTTAAGAAACTGGAAAAATCGGCTTTGTGTGTATGATGAAACTGTTCCTTATTGTTTCAATGCCTTTTTACTTCATAATCGTTGAATGATCGTTATTTCGAAACAAATGAAAATATTTTGTTGTAGTTTTCTGCTTTATTTTATTGATAATATAATAGTTTCACAGATTTTGATGTTTGTATGACTTTTTACACATTTCATATACATTTTCAAAATTGGTTGTAGGTATTTGGGTATAAAGGCTCTCCCAAACCAATGCGAAACATTCGTTGCGGCGAAAAAACATTCGTCACTCAAAATTATTTCATATGTTTCTCCGCCGCGTTGGTGTGGGCACTCTCATATATCACCATGTAAATAAATTTTGACATGCGAATGTTTTTTCGCCGCAACGAATGTTCCGCATTGGTTTGGGAGAGCCTTAACTACTTTAATTTTTAAGATAAAAAATTATGTATACTTTTGTTCTTGATCAACTATATAATCTTTATGTGTTTTTGTAAATTTAATACTTTTTTTTAAATAAATGGAATGAAACTACTATGCCTAGAAATTATTTCTTAGATGTATTCCCTGTTGTGATGACGGTTCAGAAATCGTTCCTCTTTTCTCATATCGTGAAAAATTTATTATAGCCAACTTGTTGAGGAAAAATTAGTTATTTCTGAACCTACATCACAACAATTTAAACAATAATAAAACTAAAATTTTTGTGAAACAATAATGTGAAACATTTAATTTTACCATAAGAATTGATTTGTGATTTTATTATAAAGTTTAATAAAAGTGGGTGCGATTGTGAGAGTGCTCTTGGACGTAAATAGTTTGTTTTTATTAAATAATTAAAAGATAATTAAGAACTATTTTCTTTGTCCATATTGTGGTTAGGTGAAGAGAGTCAAGTCCTTTACAATGAGTGGCTTCAAAATCCGTGGTCCGCGAGTTCTAGTTATCAAACAGCGATTACTGTGTTGATGTTCCCATCGTGACCGAGTAAGTTGCAACTAGAACTTATAAAATTGCAAGAAAAAATACTTTTTTTATTCATTTATTTAGCTCAAGGAAGGAGCTTATACCTACAAGTAAACTTACTTTACATACATAACTATACTACATTAACTCCATTCTACCGCAGTCTAGAGCTTCAGTCCATCAACCTGTTAGATTTTTCAACAATGTAAGTGTTAAATTTTAAGTTTTGGAAGTTGATCTATTTATATTATTATTTTTGAAGAGCAGAATACAAAAGAGCAGGAGCAGAATACAAAAAAAGTATCAAGCACGTTTTTTCGGATAACCAGTTCCAAAGATACACCCGAATCCATTTTAAGATTTTACTTTTCAAAGTGAACAGCGAAAAGCTTTTAAAGTATATCTTTGGAACGGGTTCTCCAATAAAGGCGGTTGATAGCTTTTTGAATCAGCACTTCCTACTCTCAAAATAAGCACCAACAATTATTCCAAAGAAGAAGTATTAAAAACAATAACTCTTGGAATACGTATACCACATTCCAAATAAGTGTATTTCAATAGTGATTTTTTTCAATAAGCATTTTATGTAAAAATTTTTAATGCTTGTTTTGAGGGTATCAAACGCCGATTACAAAAAGATATCAACCCCGTTTTTTGATTGACCAGTTCCAAAGATATATTCTAATCCATTTTAAGATTTTACTTTTCCAAGTGAACAGCGATAAGCTTTTTAAGTATATCTTTGGAACGAGTTCCCAATAAAGGCGGTTGATACCTTTTTTGAATCAGCACTTCCTACTCTCAAAAGAAGCATCAAAAATTTTTCCAAAGAAGTAGTATTAAAAAAAATAACTCTTGGAATACGTATACCACATTCCAAATAATTGTATATATAATCGTTGAACTTTTTTAAGTGTTTCGAAACAAATGAAAATATTTTGTTGTAGTTTTCTGCTTTATTTTATTGATAATATAATAATTTCACAGATTTTGATGTTTGTATGACTTTTTACACATTTCATATACATTTTCAAAATTTGGTTGTAGGTATTTGGGTATAACTAGTTTCATTTTTAAGATAAAAAATTGTGTATACTTTGGTTCTTGATCAACTATACCAGTACTATCGCAACAACGAATCTTAATAGGAAACTAGTTTTTTATAGGTATATTATTATTTTTGTTACAAGTAATTTTACTCTTAAGTTCATTATTTAATAACATTAATAATTGTACATCATTGAGCTTTAAGAATTACTTTTTTTATAAATTGGAATATGTAGAGAATTTTGTAGTTTAAATTATGGATACACTTAAAACATTAAAATCTTTGTGTTTTTGTAAATTTAATACTGGTTTTAAATAAATGGAATGAAACTACTATGCCTAGAAATTATTCTTAGATGTATTCCCTGTTGTGATGACGGTTCAGAAATTGTTCCTCTTTTCTCATATTGTGGAAAAATTACTATAGCCAACTTGTTGAGGAAAAATTAGTTATTTCTGAACCTACATCACAACAGGGAATGAGGCTTAATGATCTGGGCCGCAATATCTTATTAGGGAACAATTAACTTGGCAGTTGAAAGTACTAAGATGCCTGATTTCCAGTCATATTGGTTCTATAGAACATTGCCAGAAGCATTGTTTACGCAAACCAATGATCTTTTTGGACAAACCGCATTGGTTTTCAACAAAATAATGCTCCTTTTCATGCAGCTCGAGTGTTTAAATCATTATTTTAAGGAAAAATGTTCTATTGCTGCCTTGGTTTCCTATTCACCGGACTTCAAAATAAAAGAAAATTTATTGGGATGGCTCCCATGAAAAGTATACAAAAAATCGAAGCAATGCGATGACTGATTCACACCGTTTATTTGGCCTTGATTAAAATTTCACTTAACTATCTTAAATCACTGTATAACTCTCTTAAACATCGAATTTTGGAGTTTTGGAGCTGGCGGCAGCACACAGTGATAAGTAAATAAATTTGTCGAAAAAAAAATTTAAACCATCGTTTTTCTTCAATTTTCTATGTGCTTCTAACCTTATGATGCGATAAAATTACTTAAAAGATTGACTCAGCTAACATTTATTCTCTTTTAGGTTTTGCTATGGCACATTAAAAAGTCTCTCTTGTGTCATATAAAATTTCGATCTCTTTGGCGTATAACACGAGACAAACCAAATTCAATTCTCAAAAATGACTGCTTCTAACCTTATGACGAGGAGTGTATAACTAGCACTTGCAAGTATTTTGTATTATTTTTTTTTTGAAATTCTAAAAAGTGTTCTGATAAAATGCTGTTATTTCCAAACCACTGTCTTGATTTAGTCGATTGAAATGGTTTGTACTTACTTTATCTAATACGAAGGACTACACCTTTGTTGTTTCCCAATTCGGATTGGCCGGACTAAGATTCACGAAAATGTTTCCTCTTTTAAACGTTCAACTTCCTTGACAACATACGATGACCGTGGACCGGTGTTATTGTTTGTCACAGAGAAACTGGCGTTATCGTCATGTTTCGTTGTTGGTTGTCCGTGAATATTACTGAATGTGAGTGGAGCAGCTTATCTTTGTGTTCAGAAACCACCAAATCCAGTTGTGGGTTGCGTGTTCAAACTGCAGTTGAAACAACGAACCGACTTGGTTGATCTGGAAGTTGCTGAAGCCAGTGGTCGGAGCAGCTGCTCCAAACACAGAAGTGTTCCCAAATGCTGGAGCAGGCTTTTGTCCAGATAGTCCCCCTTCTGCGGTGCTGGTATTGACATTTTAGTATACCAAATCCTCCGAATCCAGTATTGGCTGTAGATGCTGCCAAACCAAAGGCTGGCTTATTTTTTGTTGAAGGTGCCCCACAGACAGAATTTTGTTGAACTAAAGCACCAACACCACCAGGTGCTGCTGTATACTGAGCTGCCGGCTGAAAAAATGAGAAATTAATTATAAACTGTATGAGTTTCTTACGTTCATTAGGTCGAGTTTCTAAATTATTAAAGAGAGTGTACCTCCAAAATATATTAAGAAATATATCTTCTAATGTGACCCTCACAAAGGCACAGTATTTAATATTATAAAAGATATACATAAATAATATCCTGAACAGAATATTGTAGGTAGTTTAATTACTTAGTACTTACTGCTGTCTATATTTGGCTTTTTTATTTCCCTTTTCGTGGTCTCCAGCTGATGATTTTTCAAAGCACTGCAATGAAAAATAAAGAAATAATATTAATAAAGACATCTAAGTATATTTTGTTTGAAACAAAATCAATTTTTATTAATAAATAAATTATTTTACATAATTGTAAACACAGGTATCCCTTATGGCTGTCAATGGTTAGTGTATACATCCTGTTATTCTATTTTACCACCAGTTACATCAACTACATCATACAACTACTTTCTACAACTACACCAGCTTCATTTTTCTGTTTCACATATCCCACTGGAAGGGTTGTATGATGTAGCTGGATGATGTAAACCTGGACCGCGATTACACCATTCGTTTTTTCGGTTGTTTCGTCTTTCGTCTTTAATGGTGGACTGACATGTATCTGCATTTGGTTTCTGCAAAAAAAAAGAGATGCCAAATACAAAATGTATAATTGTTAGATAGAGAGAAAAGATCAAAATGCAGAAGAACATCGTTTCTGCATTATAGGAAAGTGCCATAATGCAGAAATGAAGACGAACATGTTCATCTTCTTAATGGTTCTCTTTCACTCGCTCGGATTTTTTGTATGCATATGTCCTGCTGTACTTTTATGCATTATGCAGACGCAAATACATGTAATTTCACCATAAGTTAGCAAAAAATGATTAGAATAAAAATGATTGAATTGGATAATAGTTTTTCGTAATTGAGTATAATTTATATACGAGTATATTTGAGAATGAAGTGATTAAAAAACTTTTTTTTTATCACAAAATAACCCCAAAATCCATGAACGTCAAAATAACGAAAGAAAATTAATAATAAAAAATAATGGATTTTGAGATTTTTAATATTTTTGATGATGATTTTGAACTCAATATAAAGGTTAGACCGAACTCGACGGAACTACACTTCAGACGTATTTGTAAGAAATTGTATTAAGTTCAGTTGCCGCTTAGTGCAAAATAGTTCATACAATTTTATACAAATAATAATAATTTGCCGCGTCGTGAAGTGTAGTTCCGCTGAAGTTGAGTGCGGTCTTGCCTAAAGAGTTCAAAGAAGGCAAAATATATATTTAGAACGTGTTAATTTTAAGATCTATATTTTGTGGAGCGTTTCAGAATGCCAAGAGTTTGTTTGGAGTATTTAGTTCAATGCTTGGGTGCATTTGAATTGAATGCTACCAATATGTACTATATTGGCTGGATATAAATTGAAAATACAAAAATAAACAATATAATATGTATAACTTATGTTTTTATTAAAACTACTTACTTTTGTATACTTTCTTTTGTATACAAACATTGTTAATCCTTAAAAAATATTTATTTATTAAACTGAAAACTGTTTTGCTTTACGCTTCTACATCAAAAATTTATATTGTATGAATGTAGCAATAATTGACAGTTATTTGTATTACATCAATGTAGCACAAAAAGCTTTGAGACAGAATCATACATTTTTCCAGTAATTCCAGTAGATTCTCCGTATCTACGCTGATGTACTACAATTGAAAATCGAACGTACCTATGAAACAAAACTGATGTAATACAATAGTCAAAATACTACTTGATGTAGTAGCACTGAAATAGGCCTATGGTATCGCATTTTGACTTTTCTAGTTGTCATATTTACAACTGAAGCCTGTACTCTGGCGTCAAATCCTCGAACTTGGATGTATACACTAGATGACAGAAACTGTCATAAAAAGTATGTGATTTGAGAAGAGTATTGATTAAAAATTATTACAAACAATAGAATTTAAACAATAATAAAACTAATATTTTTGTGAAACAATAAAGTGAAACATTTAATTAAAAAAATTTTACCATAAGAATTGAACTGTGATTTTATTATAAAGTTTAATAAAAGTGAGTGCGATTGCGAGAGTGCTCTTGGACGTAAATAGTTTGTTTTTATTAAATAATTAAAAGATAATTAAGAACTATTTTTCTTTGTTCATATTGTGGTTAGGTGAAGAGAGTCAAGACCTTTACAATGAGTGGCTTCAAAATCCTTGATCCGCCAGTTCTAGTTATCAAACCGCGATTACTGTGTTGATGTTCCCATCGTGACCGAGTAAGTTGCAACTAGAACTTATAAAATTGCAAGAAAAAATATTTTTTTTTATTCATTTATTTATCTCAAAGCAGGAGCTTATACCTACAAGTAAACGTACTATACACACATAACTATACTACATGAACTCCATTCTACCGCAGTCTAGAGCTTCAGTCCATCAACCTGTTGGATATCCTGGTGCTCCTTCACAATAATTTTTTGATCTTTAATATTATTATTTTTGAAGAGCAGAATACAAAAGAGCAAGAGTAGAATACAAGCACCGATTATAAAAAGATATCAACTGCCTTTATTCGACAACATGTTCCAAAGATGCAGTCCAAAAGCTTTTCAGTTTATACTTTTTTTTCATTTTGTTACCATTATTTATTTATTGAATATTACAGTTTTTTGATATGTGACTGTACCTACATTTTTGTTTTATTCCAGACAATTCCGTGGGCTAATCCTGGTCATTATGGAGTTCCCCAGTGCAACTCTTATAGAATGGGTGCAATTTCTATGTTTCACCTTCCAAAAGAAGTGTTTCTTAAGAGATGAGGAGAATCATCTCTTAAGAAACTGGAAAAATCGGCTTTGTGTGTATGATGAAACTGTTCCTTATTGTTTCAATGCCTTTTTACTTCATAATCGTTGAATGATCGTTATTTCGAAACAAATGAAAATATTTTGTTGTAGTTTTCTGCTTTATTTTATTGATAATATAATAGTTTCACAGATTTTGATGTTTGTATGACTTTTTACACATTTCATATACATTTTCAAAATTGGTTGTAGGTATTTGGGTATAAAGGCTCTCCCAAACCAATGCGAAACATTCGTTGCGGCGAAAAAACATTCGTCACTCAAAATTATTTCATATGTTTCTCCGCCGCGTTGGTGTGGGCACTCTCATATATCACCATGTAAATAAATTTTGACATGCGAATGTTTTTTCGCCGCAACGAATGTTCCGCATTGGTTTGGGAGAGCCTTAACTACTTTAATTTTTAAGATAAAAAATTATGTATACTTTTGTTCTTGATCAACTATATAATCTTTATGTGTTTTTGTAAATTTAATACTTTTTTTTAAATAAATGGAATGAAACTACTATGCCTAGAAATTATTTCTTAGATGTATTCCCTGTTGTGATGACGGTTCAGAAATCGTTCCTCTTTTCTCATATCGTGAAAAATTTATTATAGCCAACTTGTTGAGGAAAAATTAGTTATTTCTGAACCTACATCACAACAATTTAAACAATAATAAAACTAAAATTTTTGTGAAACAATAATGTGAAACATTTAATTTTACCATAAGAATTGAATTGTGATTTTATTATAAAGTTTAATAAAAGTGGGTGCGATTGTGAGAGTGCTCTTGGACGTAAATAGTTTGTTTTTATTAAATAATTAAAAGATAATTAAGAACTATTTTCTTTGTCCATATTGTGGTTAGGTGAAGAGAGTCAAGTCCTTTACAATGAGTGGCTTCAAAATCCGTGGTCCGCGAGTTCTAGTTATCAAACAGCGATTACTGTGTTGATGTTCCCATCGTGACCGAGTAAGTTGCAACTAGAACTTATAAAATTGCAAGAAAAAATACTTTTTTTATTCATTTATTTAGCTCAAGGAAGGAGCTTATACCTACAAGTAAACTTACTTTACTTACATAACTATACTACATTAACTCCATTCTACCGCAGTCTAGAGCTTCAGTCCATCAACCTGTTAGATTTTTCAACAATGTAAGTGTTAAATTTTAAGTTTTGGAAGTTGATCTATTTATATTATTATTTTTGAAGAGCAGAATACAAAAGAGCAGGAGCAGAATACAAAAAAAGTATCAAGCACGTTTTTTCGGATAACCAGTTCCAAAGATACACCCGAATCCATTTTAAGATTTTACTTTTCCAAGTGAACAGCGAAAAGCTTTTAAAGTATATCTTTGGAACGGGTTCTCCAATAAAGGCGGTTGATAGCTTTTTGAATCAGCACTTCCTACTCTCAAAATAAGCACCAACAATTATTCCAAAGAAGAAGTATTAAAAACAATAACTCTTGGAATACGTATACCACATTCCAAATAAGTGTATTTCAATAGTGATTTTTTTCAATAAGCATTTTATGTAAAAATTTTTAATGCTTGTTTTGAGGGTATCAAACGCCGATTACAAAAAGATATCAACCCCGTTTTTTGATTGACCAGTTCCAAAGATATATTCTAATCCATTTTAAGATTTTACTTTTCCAAGTGAACAGCGATAAGCTTTTTAAGTATATCTTTGGAACGAGTTCCCAATAAAGGCGGTTGATACCTTTTTTGAATCAGCACTTCCTACTCTCAAAAGAAGCATCAACAATTTTTCCAAAGAAGTAGTATTAAAAAAAATAACTCTTGGAATACGTATACCACATTCCAAATAATTGTATACATAATCGTTGAACTTTTTTAAGTGTTTCGAAACAAATGAAAATATTTTGTTGTAGTTTTCTGCTTTATTTTATTGATAATATAATAATTTCACAGATTTTGATGTTTGTATGACTTTTTACACATTTCATATACATTTTCAAAATTTGGTTGTAGGTATTTGGGTATAACTAGTTTCATTTTTAAGATAAAAAATTGTGTATACTTTGGTTCTTGATCAACTATACCAGTACTATCGCAACAACGAATCTTAATAGGAAACTAGTTTTTTATAGGTATATTATTATTTTTGTTACAAGTAATTTTACTCTTAAGTTCATTATTTAATAACATTAATAATTGTACATCATTGAGCTTTAAGAATTACTTTTTTTATAAATTGGAATATGTAGAGAATTTTGTAGTTTAAATTATGGATACACTTAAAACATTAAAATCTTTGTGTTTTTGTAAATTTAATACGTATACCACATTCCAAATAAGTGTATTTCAATAGTGATTTTTTTCAATAAGCATTTTATGTAAAAATTTTTAATGCTTGTTTTGAGGGTATCAAACGCCGATTACAAAAAGATATCAACCCCGTTTTTTGATTGACCAGTTCCAAAGATATATTCTAATCCATTTTAAGATTTTACTTTTCCAAGTGAACAGCGATAAGCTTTTTAAGTATATCTTTGGAACGAGTTCCCAATAAAGGCGGTTGATACCTTTTTTGAATCAGCACTTCCTACTCTCAAAAGAAGCATCAACAATTTTTCCAAAGAAGTAGTATTAAAAAAAATAACTCTTGGAATACGTATACCACATTCCAAATAATTGTATACATAATCGTTGAACTTTTTTAAGTGTTTCGAAACAAATGAAAATATTTTGTTGTAGTTTTCTGCTTTATTTTATTGATAATATAATAATTTCACAGATTTTGATGTTTGTATGACTTTTTACACATTTCATATACATTTTCAAAATTTGGTTGTAGGTATTTGGGTATAACTAGTTTCATTTTTAAGATAAAAAATTGTGTATACTTTGGTTCTTGATCAACTATACCAGTACTATCGCAACAACGAATCTTAATAGGAAACTAGTTTTTTATAGGTATATTATTATTTTTGTTACAAGTAATTTTACTCTTAAGTTCATTATTTAATAACATTAATAATTGTACATCATTGAGCTTTAAGAATTACTTTTTTTATAAATTGGAATATGTAGAGAATTTTGTAGTTTAAATTATGGATACACTTAAAACATTAAAATCTTTGTGTTTTTGTAAATTTAATACTGGTTTTAAATAAATGGAATGAAACTACTATGCCTAGAAATTATTGATAGATGTATTCCCTGTTGTGATGACGGTTCAGAAATTGTTCCTCTTTTCTCATATTGTGGAAAAATTACTATAGCCAACTTGTTGAGGAAAAATTAGTTATTTCTGAACCTACATCACAACAGGGAATGAGGCTTAATGATCTGGGCCGCAATATCTTATTAGGGAACAATTAACTTGGCAGTTGAAAGTACTAAGATGCCTGATTTCCAGTCATATTGGTTCTATAGAACATTGCCAGAAGCATTGTTTCCGCAAACCAATGATCTTTTTGGACAAACCGCATTGGTTTTCAACAAAATAATGCTCCTTTTCATGCAGCTCAAGTGTTTAAATCATTATTTTAAGGAAAAATGTTCTATTGCTGCCTTGGTTTCCTTTATTGGGATGGCTCCCATGAAAAGTATACAAAAAATCGAAGCAATGCGATGACTGATTCACACCGTTAATTTGGCCTTGATTAAAATTTCACTTAACTATCTTAAATCACTGTATAACTCTCTTAAACATCGAATTTTGGAGTTTTGGAGCTGGCGGCAGCACACAGTGATAAGTAAATAAATTTGTCGAAAAAAAAATTTAAAAAAAATTTAAACCATCGTTTTTCTTCAATTTTGTATGTGCTTCTAACCTTATGATGCGATAATATTACTTAAAAGAGTGACTCAGCTAACATTTATTCTCTTCGCTGCCGTTAATTTTTAGGTTTTGCTATGGCACATTAAAAAGTCTCTCTTGTGTCATATAAAATTTCGATCTCTTTGGCGTATAACACGAGACAAATCAAATTCAATTCTCAAAAATGACTGCTTCTAACCTTATGACGAGGAGTGTATAACTAGCACTTCCAAGTATTTTGTATTATTTTTTTTTTGAAATTCTTAAAAGTGTTCTGATGAAATGCTGTTATTTCCAAACCACTATCTTGATTTAGTCGATTGAAATGGTTTGTACTTACTTTATCTAATACGAAGGACTACACCTTTGTTGTTTCCCAATTCGGATTGGCCGGACTAAGATTCACGAAAATGTTTCCTCTTTTAAACGTTCAACTTCCTTGACAACATACGATGACCGTGGACCGGTGTTATTGTTTGTCACAGAGAAGCTGGCGTTATCGTCATGTTTCTTGCGTTGTTGGTTGTCCGTGAACATTACTGAATGTGAGTGGAGCAGCTTATCTTTGTGTTCAGAAACCACCAAATCCAGTTGTGGGTTGCGTGTTCAAACTGCAGTTGAAACAACGAACCGACTTGGTTGATCTGGAAGTTGCTGAAGCCAGTGGTCGGAGCAGCTGCTCCAAACACAGAAGTGTTCCCAAATGCTGGAGCAGGCTTTTGTCCAGATAGTCCCCCTTCTGCGGTGCTGGTATTGACATTTTAGTATACCAAATCCTCCGAATCCAGTATTGGCTGTAGATGCTGCCAAACCAAAGGCTGGATTATTTTTTGTTGAAGGTGCCCCACAGACAGAATTTTGTTGAACTAAAGCACCAACACCACCAGGTGCTGCTGTATACTGAGCTGCCGGCTGAAAAAAATGAGAAATTAATTATAAACTGTATGAGTTTCTTACGTTCATTAGGTCGAGTTTCTAAATTATTAAAGAGAGTGTACCTCCAAAATATATTAAGAAATATATCTTCTAATGTGACCCTCACAAAGGCACAGTATTTAATATTAGAAAAGATATACATAAATAATATCCTGAACAGAATATTGTAGGTAGTTTAATTACTTAGTACTTACTGCTGTCTATATTTGCCTTTTTTATTTTCCCTTTTCGTGGTCTCCAGCTGATGATTTTTGAAAGCACTACAATGAAAAATAAAGAAATAATATTAATAAAGACATCTAAGTATATTTTGTTTGAAACAAAATCAATTTTTATTAATAAATAAATTATTTTACATAATTGTAAACACAGGTATCCCTTATGGCTGTCAATGGTTAGTGTATACATCCTGTTATTCTATTTTACCACCAGTTACATCAACTACATCATACAACTACTTTCTACAACTACACCAGCTTTATTTTTCTGTTTCACATATCCCACTGGAAGGGTTGTATGATGTAGCTGGATGATGTAAACCTGGACCGCGATTACACCATTCGTTTTTTCGGTTGTTTCGTCTTTCGTCTTTAATGGTGGACTGACATGTATCTGCATTTGGTTTCTGCAAAAAAAAGAGATGCCAAATACAAAATGTATAATTGTTAGATAGAGAGAAAAGATCAATATGCAGAAGAACATCGTTTCTGCATTATAGGAAAGTGCAATAATGCAGAAATGAAGACGAACATGTTCATCTTCTTAATGGTTCTCTTTCACTCGCTCGGATTTTTTGTATGCATATGTCCTGCTGTACTTTTATGCATTATGCAGACGCAAATACATGTAATTTCACCATAAGTTAGCAAAAAATGATTAGAATAAAAATGATTGAATTGGATAATAGTTTTTCGTAATTGAGTATAATTTATATACGAGTATATTTGAGAATGAAGTGATTAAAAAACTTTTTTTTTATCACAAAATAACCCCAAAATCCATGAACGTCAAAATAACGAAAGAAAATTAATAATAAAAAATAATGGATTTTGAGATTTTTAATATTTTTGATGATGATTTTGAACTCAATATAAAGGTTAGACCGAACTCGACGGAGCTACACTGAAGCGGAACTACACTTCAGACGGATTTGTAAGAAATTGTATAAAGTTCAGTTGCCGCTTAGTGCAAAATAGTTTATACAATTTTATACAAATAATAATAATTTGCCGCGTCGTGAAATGTAGTTCCGCTGAAGTTGAGTGCGGTCTTGCCTAAAGAGTTCAAAGAAGGCAAAATATATATTTAGAACGTGTTAATTTTAAGATCTATATTTTGTGGAGCGTTTCAGAATGCCAAGAGTTTGTTTGGAGTATTTAGTTCAATGCTTGGGTGCATTTTTTGCGCATTGAATTGAATGCTACCAATATAGTACGCTGGATATAAATTGAAAATACAAAAATAAACAATATAATATGTATAACTTATGTTTTTATTAAAACTACTTATATTTTGTATACTTTCTTTTGTATACAAACATTGTTAATCCTTAAAAAATATTTATTTATTAAACTGAAAACTGTTTTGCTTTACGCTTCTACATCAAAAATTTATATTGTATGAATGTAGCAATAATTGACAGTTATTTGTATTACATCAATGTAGCACAAAAAGCTTTGAGACAGAATCATACATTTTTCCAGTAATTCCAGTAGATTCTCCGTATCTACGCTAATGTACTACAATTGAAAATCGAACGTACCTATGAAACAAAACTGATGTAATACAATAGTCAAAATACTACTTGATGTAGTAGCACTGAAATAGGCCTAAGGTATCGCATTTTGACTTTTCTAGTTGTCATATTTACAACTGAAGCCTGTACTCTGGCGTCAAATCCTCGAACTTGGATGTATACACTAGATGACAGAAACTGTCATAAAAAGTATGTGATTTGAGAAGAGTATTGATTAAAAATTATTACAAACAATAGAATTTAAACAATAATAAAACTAATATTTTTGTGAAACAAAAAAGTGAAACATTTAATTAAAAAAATTTTACCATAAGAATTGAACTGTGATTTTATTATAAAGTTTAATAAAAGTGAGTGCGATTGCGAGAGTGCTCTTGGACGTAAATAGTTTGTTTTTATTAAATAATTAAAAGATAATTAAGAACTATTTTTCTTTGTTCATATTGTGGTTAGGCGAAGAGAGTCAAGACCTTTACAATAAGTGGCTTCAAAATCCCTGATCCGCCAGTTCTAGTTATCAAACAGCGATTACTGTGTTGATGTTCTCGAGTAAGTTGCAACTAGAACTTATAAAATTGCAAGAAAAAATATTTTTTTTTATTCATTTATTTATCTCAAAGCAGGAGCTTATACCTACAAGTAAACGTACTATACACACATAACTATACTACATTAACTCCATTCTACCGCAGTCTAGAGCTTCAGTTCATCAACCTGTTGGATATCCTGGTGCTCCTTCACAATAATTTTTTGATTTTTTATATTATTATTTTTGAAGAGCAGAATACAAAATAGCAAGAGTAGAATACAAGCACCGATTATAAAAAGATATCAGCTTCCTTTATTCGACAACATGTTCCAAAGATGCAGTCCAAAAGCTTTTCAGTTTATACTTTTTTTTCATTTTGTTACCATTATTTATTTATTGAATATTACAGTTTTTTGATATGTGACTGTACCTACATTTTTGTTTTATTCCAGACAATTCCGCGGGCTAATCCTGGTCATTATGGAGTTCCCCAGTGCAACTCTTATAGAATGGGTGCAGTTTCTATGTTTCACCTTCCAAAAGAAGTGCGAGATTCTCCTCATCCCTTAAGAAACTGGAAAAATCGGCTTTGTGTGTATGATGAAATTGTTCCTAATTGTTTCAATGCCTTTTAACTTCATAATCGTTGAACTTTTTTAAGTATTTCGAAACAAATGAAAATATTTTGTTGTAGTTTTCTGCTTTATTTTATTGATAATATAATAATTTCACAGATTTTGATGTTTGTATGACTTTTTACACATTTCATATACATTTTCAAATTTGGTTGTAGGTATTTGGGTATAACTACTTTAATTTTTAAGATAAAAATTATGTATACTTTTGTTTTTGATCAACTATATAATCTTTATGTGTTTTTGTAAATTTAATACTTTTTTTTAAATAAATGGACTGAAACTACTATGACTAGAAATTATTTCTTAGATGTATTCCCTGTTGTGCTGACGGTTCAGAAATCGTTCCTCTTTTCTCATTTCGTGAAAAAGTTATTATAGCCAACTTGTTGAGGAAAAATTAGTTATTTCTGAACCTACATCACAACAATTTAAACAATAATAAAACTAATATTTTTGTGAAACAATAAAGTGAAATATTTAATTTTACCATAAGAATTGAACTGTGATTTTATTATAAAGTTTAATAAAAGTGGGTGCGATTGCGAGAGTGCTCTTGGACGTAAATAGTTTGTTTTTATTAAATAATTAAAAGATAATTAAGAACTATTTTCTTTGTTCATATTGTGGTTAGGTGAAGAGAGTCAAGTCCTTTACAATGAGTGGCTTCAAAATCCGTGGTCCGCGAGTTCTAGTTATCAAACAGCGATTACTGTGTTGATGTTCCCATCGTGACCGAGTAAGTTGCAACTAGAACTTATAAAATTGCAAGAAAAAATACTTTTTTTTATTCATTTATTTAGCAAACTTACTTTACATACATAACTATACTACATTAACTCCATTCTACCGCAGTCTAGAGCTTCAGTCCATCAACCTGTTAGATTTTTCAACAATGTAAGTGTTAAATTTTAAGTTTTGGAAGTTGATCTATTTATATTATTATTTTTGAAGAGCAGAATACAAAAGAGCAGGAGCAGAATACAAAAAAGGTATCAAGCACGTTTTTTCGGATAACCAGTTCCAAAGATACACCCGAATCCATTTTAAGATTTTACTTTTCCAAGTGAACAGCGAAAAGCTTTTAAAGTATATCTTTGGAACGGGTTCTCCAATAAAGGCGGTTGATAGCTTTTTGAATCAGCACTTCCTACTCTCAAAATAAGCACCAACAATTATTCCAAAGAAGAAGTATTAAAAACAATAACTCTTGGAATACGTATACCACATTCCAAATAAGTGTATTTCAATAGTGATTTTTTTTCGATAAGCATTTTATGAAAAAACATTTGATGCTTGTTTTGAGGGTATCAAACGCCGATTACAAAAAGATATCAACACCGTTTTTTGGATGACCAGTTCCAAAGATATATTCTAATCCATTTTAAGATTTTACTTTTCCAAGTGAACAGCGAAAAGCTTTTTAAGTATATCTTTGGAACGAGTTCCCCAATAAAGGCGGTTGATACCTTTTTTGAATCAGCACTTCCTACTCTCAAAAGAAGCATCAACAATTTTTCCAAAGAAGTAGTATTAAAAAAAATAACTCTTGGAATACGTATACCACATTCCAAATAATTGTATATATAATCGTTGAACTTTTTTAAGTGTTTCGAAACAAATGAAAATATTTTCTTGTAGTTTTCTGCTTTATTTTATTGATAATATAATAATTTCACAGATTTTGATGTTTGTATGATTTTTTACACATTTCATATACATTTTCAAAATTGGTTGTAGGTATTTGGGTATAACTAGTTTAATTTTTAAGATAAAAAATTATGTATACTTTTGTTCTTGATCAACTATACCAGTACTATCGCAACAACGAATCGTAATAGGAAACTAGTTTTGTATTATTTTAATCAAATCTAAATATTTTATAGGTATATTATTATTTTTGTTACAAGTAATTTTATTCTTAAGTTCATTATTTAATGACATTAATAATTGTACATCATTGAGCTTTAAGAATTACTTTTTTTATAAATTGGAATATGTAGAGAATTTTGTAGTTTAAATTATGGATACACTTAAAACATTAAAATCTTTGTGTTTTTGTAAATTTAATACTGTTTTTAAATAAATGGAATGAAACTACTATGCCTAGAAATTATTCTTAGATGTATTCCCTGTTGTGATGACGGTTCAGAAATTGTTCCTCTTTTCTCATATTGTGGAAAAATTACTATAGCCAACTTGTTGAGGAAAAATTAGTTATTTCTGAACCTACATCACAACAGGGAAGGAGGCTTAATGATCTGGGCCGCAATATCCTATTAGGTTTTCAACAAAATAATGCTCCTTTTCATGCAGCTCGAGTGTTTAAATCATTATTTTAAGGAAAAATGTTCTATTGCTGCCTTGGTTTCCTATTCACCGGACTTCAAAATAAAAGAAAATTTATTGGGATGGCTCCCATGAAAAGTATACAAAAAATCGAAGCAATGCGATGACTGATTCACACCGTTAATTTGGCCTTGATTAAAATTTCACTTAACTATCTTAAATCACTGTATAACTCTCTTAAACATCGAATTTTGGAGTTTTGGAGCTGGCGGCAGCACACAGTGATAAGTAAATAAATTTGTCGAAAAAAAAATTTAAACCATCGTTTTTCTTCAATTTTGTATGTGCTTCTAACCTTATGATGCGATAAAATTACTTAAAAGATTGACTCAGCTAACATTTATTCTCTTTTAGGTTTTGCTATGGCACATTAAAAAGTCTCTCTTGTGTCATATAAAATTTCGATCTCTTTGGCGTATAACACGAGACAAATCAAATTCAATTCTCAAAAATGACTGCTTCTAACCTTATGACGAGGAGTGTATAACTAGCACTTCCAAGTATTTTGTATTATTTTTTTTTTGAAATTCTTAAAAGTGTTCTGATAAAATGCTGTTATTTCCAAACCACTGTCTTGATTTAGTCGATTGAAATGGTTTGTACTTACTTTATCTAATACGAAGGACTACACCTTTGTTGTTTCCCAATTCGGATTGGCCGGACTAAGATTCACAAAAATGTTTCCTCTTTTAAACGTTCAACTTCCTTGACAACATACGATGACCGTGGACCGGTGTTATTGTTTGTCACAGAGAAACTGGCGTTATCGTCATGTTTCTTGCGTTGTTGGTTGTCCGTGAATATTACTGAATGTGAGTGGAGCAGCTTATCTTTGTGTTCAGAAACCACCAAATCCAGTTGTGGGTTGCGTGTTCAAACTGCAGTTGAAACAACGAACCGACTTGGTTGATCTGGAAGTTGCTGAAGCCAGTGGTCGGAGCAGCTGCTCCAAACACAGAAGTGTTCCCAAATGCTGGAGCAGGCTTTTGTCCAGATAGTCCCCCTTCTGCGGTGCTGGTATTGACATTTTAGTATACCAAATCCTCCGAATCCAGTATTGGCTGTAGATGCTGCCAAACCAAAGGCTGGCTTATTTTTTGTTGAAGGTGCCCCACAAACAGAATTTTGTTGAACTAAAGCACCAACACCACCAGGTGCTGCTGTATACTGAGCTGCCGGCTGAAAAAAATGAGAAATTAATTATAAACTGTATGAGTTTCTTACGTTCATTAGGTCGAGTTTCTAAATTATTAAAGAGAGTGTACCTCCAAAATATATTAAGAAATATATCTTCTAATGTGACCCTCACAAAGGCACAGTATTTAATATTATAAAAGATATACACAAATAATATCCTGAACAGAATATTGTAGGTAGTTTAATTACTTAGTACTTACTGCTGTCTATATTTGGCTTTTTTATTTTCCCTTTTCGTGGTCTCCAGCTGATGATTTTTCAAAGCACTGCAATGAAAAATAAAGAAATAATATAAATAAAGACATCTAAGTATATTTTGTTTGAAACAAAATCAATTTTTATTAATAAATAAATTATTTTACATAATTGTAAACACAGGTATCCCTTATGGCTGTCAATGGTTAGTGTATACATCCTGTTATTCTATTTTACCACCAGTTACATCAACTACATCATACAACTACTTTCTACAACTACACCAGCTTCATTTTTCTGTTTCACATATCCCACTGGAAGGGTTGTATGATGTAGCTGGATGATGTAAACCTGGACCGCGATTACACCTTTCGTTTTTTCGGTTGTTTCGTCTTTCGTCTTTAATGGTGGACTGACATGTATCTGCATTTGGTTTCTGCAAAAAAAAAGAGATGCCAAATACAAAATGTATAATTGTTAGATAGAGAGAAAAGATCAAAATGCAGAAGAACATCGTTTCTGCATTATAGGAAAGTGCCATAATGCAGAAATGAAGACGAACATGTTCATCTTCTTAATGGTTCTCTTTCACTCGCTCGGATTTTTTGTATGCATATGTCCTGCTGTACTTTTATGCATTATGCAGACGCAAATACATGTAATTTCACCATAAGTTAGCAAAAAATGATTAGAATAAAAATGATTGAATTGGATAATAGTTTTTCGTAATTGAGTATAATTTATATACGAGTATATTTGAGAATGAAGTGATTAAAAAACTTTTTTTTTATCACAAAATAACCCCAAAATCCATGAACGTCAAAATAACGAAAGAAAATTAATAATAAAAAATAATGGATTTTGAGATTTTTAATATTTTTGATGATGATTTTGAACTCAATATAAAGGTTAGACCGAACTCGACGGAACTACACTGAAGCGGAACTACACTTCAGACGGATTTGTAAGAAATAGTATAAAGTTCAGTTGCCGCTTAGTGCAAAATAGTTCATACAATTTTATACAAATAATAATAATTTGCCGCGTCGTGAAGTGTAGTTCCGCTGAAGTTGAGTGCGGTCTTGCCTAAAGAGTTCAAAGAAGGCAAAATATATATTTAGAACGTGTTAATTTTAAGATCTATATTTTGTGGAGCGTTTCAGAATGCCAAGAGTTTGTTTGGAGTATTTAGTTCAATGCTTGGGTGCATTTTTTGCGCATTGAATTGAATGCTACCAATATAGTACGCTGGATATAAATTGAAAATACAAAAATAAACAATATAATATGTATAACTTATGTTTTTATTAAAACTACTTACTTTTGTATACTTTCTTTTGTATACAAACATTGTTAATCCTTAAAAAATATTTATTTATTAAACTGAAAACTGTTTTGCTTTACGCTTCTACATCAAAAATTTATATTGTATGAATGTAGCAATAATTGACAGTTATTTGTATTACATCAATGTAGCACAAAAAGCTTTGAGACAGAATCATACATTTTTCCAGTAATTCCAGTAGATTCTCCGTATCTACGCTGATGTACTACAATTGAAAATCGAACGTACCTATGAAACAAAACTGATGTAATACAATAGTCAAAATACTACTTGATGTAGTAGCACTGAAATAGGCCTAAGGTATCGCATTTTGACTTTTCTAGTTGTCATATTTACAACTGAAGCCTGTACTCTGGCGTCAAATCCTCGAACTTGGATGTATACACTAGATGACAGAAACTGTCATAAAAAGTATGTGATTTGAGAAGAGTATTGATTAAAAATTATTACAAACAATAGAATTTAAACAATAATAAAACTAATATTTTTGTGAAACAATAAAGTGAAACATTTAATTAAAAAAATTTTACCATAAGAATTGAACTGTGATTTTATTATAAAGTTTAATAAAAGTGAGTGCGATTGCGAGAGTGCTCTTGGACGTAAATAGTTTGTTTTTATTAAATAATTAAAAGATAATTAAGAACTATTTTTCTTTGTTCATATTGTGGTTAGGTGAAGAGAGTCAAGACCTTTACAATGAGTGGCTTCAAAATCCTTGATCCGCCAGTTCTAGTTATCAAACCGCGATTACTGTGTTGATGTTCCCATCGTGACCGAGTAAGTTGCAACTAGAACTTATAAAATTGCAAGAAAAAATATTTTTTTTTATTCATTTATTTATCTCAAAGCAGGAGCTTATACCTACAAGTAAACGTACTATACACACATAACTATACTACATGAACTCCATTCTACCGCAGTCTAGAGCTTCAGTCCATCAACCTGTTGGATATCCTGGTGCTCCTTCACAATAATTTTTTGATCTTTAATATTATTATTTTTGAAGAGCAGAATACAAAAGAGCAAGAGTAGAATACAAGCACCGATTATAAAAAGATATCAACTGCCTTTATTCGACAACATGTTCCAAAGATGCAGTCCAAAAGCTTTTCAGTTTATACTTTTTTTTCATTTTGTTACCATTATTTATTTATTGAATATTACAGTTTTTTGATATGTGACTGTACCTACATTTTTGTTTTATTCCAGACAATTCCGTGGGCTAATCCTGGTCATTATGGAGTTCCCCAGTGCAACTCTTATAGAATGGGTGCAATTTCTATGTTTCACCTTCCAAAAGAAGTGTTTCTTAAGAGATGAGGAGAATCATCTCTTAAGAAACTGGAAAAATCGGCTTTGTGTGTATGATGAAACTGTTCCTTATTGTTTCAATGCCTTTTTACTTCATAATCGTTGAATGATCGTTATTTCGAAACAAATGAAAATATTTTGTTGTAGTTTTCTGCTTTATTTTATTGATAATATAATAGTTTCACAGATTTTGATGTTTGTATGACTTTTTACACATTTCATATACATTTTCAAAATTGGTTGTAGGTATTTGGGTATAAAGGCTCTCCCAAACCAATGCGAAACATTCGTTGCGGCGAAAAAACATTCGTCACTCAAAATTATTTCATATGTTTCTCCGCCGCGTTGGTGTGGGCACTCTCATATATCACCATGTAAATAAATTTTGACATGCGAATGTTTTTTCGCCGCAACGAATGTTCCGCATTGGTTTGGGAGAGCCTTAACTACTTTAATTTTTAAGATAAAAAATTATGTATACTTTTGTTCTTGATCAACTATATAATCTTTATGTGTTTTTGTAAATTTAATACTTTTTTTTAAATAAATGGAATGAAACTACTATGCCTAGAAATTATTTCTTAGATGTATTCCCTGTTGTGATGACGGTTCAGAAATCGTTCCTCTTTTCTCATATCGTGAAAAATTTATTATAGCCAACTTGTTGAGGAAAAATTAGTTATTTCTGAACCTACATCACAACAATTTAAACAATAATAAAACTAAAATTTTTGTGAAACAATAATGTGAAACATTTAATTTTACCATAAGAATTGAATTGTGATTTTATTATAAAGTTTAATAAAAGTGGGTGCGAATGTGAGAGTGCTCTTGGACGTAAATAGTTTGTTTTTATTAAATAATTAAAAGATAATTAAGAACTATTTTCTTTGTCCATATTGTGGTTAGGTGAAGAGAGTCAAGTCCTTTACAATGAGTGGCTTCAAAATCCGTGGTCCGCGAGTTCTAGTTATCAAACAGCGATTACTGTGTTGATGTTCCCATCGTGACCGAGTAAGTTGCAACTAGAACTTATAAAATTGCAAGAAAAAATACTTTTTTTATTCATTTATTTAGCTCAAGGAAGGAGCTTATACCTACAAGTAAACTTACTTTACATACATAACTATACTACATTAACTCCATTCTACCGCAGTCTAGAGCTTCAGTCCATCAACCTGTTAGATTTTTCAACAATGTAAGTGTTAAATTTTAAGTTTTGGAAGTTGATCTATTTATATTATTATTTTTGAAGAGCAGAATACAAAAGAGCAGGAGCAGAATACAAAAAAAGTATCAAGCACGTTTTTTCGGATAACCAGTTCCAAAGATACACCCGAATCCATTTTAAGATTTTACTTTTCCAAGTGAACAGCGAAAAGCTTTTAAAGTATATCTTTGGAACGGGTTCTCCAATAAAGGCGGTTGATAGCTTTTTGAATCAGCACTTCCTACTCTCAAAATAAGCACCAACAATTATTCCAAAGAAGAAGTATTAAAAACAATAACTCTTGGAATACGTATACCACATTCCAAATAAGTGTATTTCAATAGTGATTTTTTTCAATAAGCATTTTATGTAAAAATTTTTAATGCTTGTTTTGAGGGTATCAAACGCCGATTACAAAAAGATATCAACCCCGTTTTTTGATTGACCAGTTCCAAAGATATATTCTAATCTATTTTAAGATTTTACTTTTCCAAGTGAACAGCGATAAGCTTTTTAAGTATATCTTTGGAACGAGTTCCCAATAAAGGCGGTTGATACCTTTTTTGAATCAGCACTTCCTACTCTCAAAAGAAGCATCAACAATTTTTCCAAAGAAGTAGTATTAAAAAAAATAACTCTTGGAATACGTATACCACATTCCAAATAATTGTATATATAATCGTTGAACTTTTTTAAGTGTTTCGAAACAAATGAAAATATTTTGTTGTAGTTTTCTGCTTTATTTTATTGATAATATAATAATTTCACAGATTTTGATGTTTGTATGACTTTTTACACATTTCATATACATTTTCAAAATTTGGTTGTAGGTATTTGGGTATAACTAGTTTCATTTTTAAGATAAAAAATTGTGTATACTTTGGTTCTTGATCAACTATACCAGTACTATCGCAACAACGAATCTTAATAGGAAACTAGTTTTTTATAGGTATATTATTATTTTTGTTACAAGTAATTTTACTCTTAAGTTCATTATTTAATAACATTAATAATTGTACATCATTGAGCTTTAAGAATTACTTTTTTTATAAATTGGAATATGTAGAGAATTTTGTAGTTTAAATTATGGATACACTTAAAACATTAAAATCTTTGTGTTTTTGTAAATTTAATACGTATACCACATTCCAAATAAGTGTATTTCAATAGTGATTTTTTTCAATAAGCATTTTATGTAAAAATTTTTAATGCTTGTTTTGAGGGTATCAAACGCCGATTACAAAAAGATATCAACCCCGTTTTTTGATTGACCAGTTCCAAAGATATATTCTAATCCATTTTAAGATTTTACTTTTCCAAGTGAACAGCGATAAGCTTTTTAAGTATATCTTTGGAACGAGTTCCCAATAAAGGCGGTTGATACCTTTTTTGAATCAGCACTTCCTACTCTCAAAAGAAGCATCAACAATTTTTCCAAAGAAGTAGTATTAAAAAAAATAACTCTTGGAATACGTATACCACATTCCAAATAATTGTATATATAATCGTTGAACTTTTTTAAGTGTTTCGAAACAAATGAAAATATTTTGTTGTAGTTTTCTGCTTTATTTTATTGATAATATAATAATTTCACAGATTTTGATGTTTGTATGACTTTTTACACATTTCATATACATTTTCAAAATTTGGTTGTAGGTATTTGGGTATAACTAGTTTCATTTTTAAGATAAAAAATTGTGTATACTTTGGTTCTTGATCAACTATACCAGTACTATCGCAACAACGAATCTTAATAGGAAACTAGTTTTTTATAGGTATATTATTATTTTTGTTACAAGTAATTTTACTCTTAAGTTCATTATTTAATAACATTAATAATTGTACATCATTGAGCTTTAAGAATTACTTTTTTTATAAATTGGAATATGTAGAGAATTTTGTAGTTTAAATTATGGATACACTTAAAACATTAAAATCTTTGTGTTTTTGTAAATTTAATACTGGTTTTAAATAAATGGAATGAAACTACTATGCCTAGAAATTATTGTTAGATGTATTCCCTGTTGTGATGACGGTTCAGAAATTGTTCCTCTTTTCTCATATTGTGGAAAAATTACTATAGCCAACTTGTTGAGGAAAAATTAGTTATTTCTGAACCTACATCACAACAGGGAATGAGGCTTAATGATCTGGGCCGCAATATCTTATTAGGGAACAATTAACTTGGCAGTTGAAAGTACTAAGATGCCTGATTTCCAGTCATATTGGTTCTATAGAACATTGCCAGAAGCATTGTTTCCGCAAACCAATGATCTTTTTGGACAAACCGCATTGGTTTTCAACAAAATAATGCTCCTTTTCATGCAGCTCAAGTGTTTAAATCATTATTTTAAGGAAAAATGTTCTATTGCTGCCTTGGTTTCCTTTATTGGGATGGCTCCCATGAAAAGTATACAAAAAATCGAAGCAATGCGATGACTGATTCACACCGTTAATTTGGCCTTGATTAAAATTTCACTTAACTATCTTAAATCACTGTATAACTCTCTTAAACATCGAATTTTGGAGTTTTGGAGCTGGCGGCAGCACACAGTGATAAGTAAATAAATTTGTCGAAAAAAAAATTTAAAAAAAATTTAAACCATCGTTTTTCTTCAATTTTGTATGTGCTTCTAACCTTATGATGCGATAAAATTACTTAAAAGAGTGACTCAGCTAACATTTATTCTCTTCGCTGCCGTTAATTTTTAGGTTTTGCTATGGCACATTAAAAAGTCTCTCTTGTGTCATATAAAATTTCGATCTCTTTGGCGTATAACACGAGACAAATCAAATTCAATTCTCAAAAATGACTGCTTCTAACCTTATGACGAGGAGTGTATAACTAGCACTTCCAAGTATTTTGTATTATTTTTTTTTTGAAATTCTTAAAAGTGTTCTGATGAAATGCTGTTATTTCCAAACCACTATCTTGATTTAGTCGATTGAAGGGGTTTGTACTTACTTTATCTAATACGAAGGACTACACCTTTGTTGTTTCCCAATTCGGATTGGCCGGACTAAGATTCACGAAAATGTTTCCTCTTTTAAACGTTCAACTTCCTTGACAACATACGATGACCGTGGACCGGTGTTATTGTTTGTCACAGAGAAGCTGGCGTTATCGTCATGTTTCTTGCGTTGTTGGTTGTCCGTGAACATTACTGAATGTGAGTGGAGCAGCTTATCTTTGTGTTCAGAAACCACCAAATCCAGTTGTGGGTTGCGTGTTCAAACTGCAGTTGAAACAACGAACCGACTTGGTTGATCTGGAAGTTGCTGAAGCCAGTGGTCGGAGCAGCTGCTCCAAACACAGAAGTGTTCCCAAATGCTGGAGCAGGCTTTTGTCCAGATAGTCCCCCTTCTGCGGTGCTGGTATTGACATTTTAGTATACCAAATCCTCCGAATCCAGTATTGGCTGTAGATGCTGCCAAACCAAAGGCTGGATTATTTTTTGTTGAAGGTGCCCCACAGACAGAATTTTGTTGAACTAAAGCACCAACACCACCAGGTGCTGCTGTATACTGAGCTGCCGGCTGAAAAAAATGAGAAATTAATTATAAACTGTATGAGTTTCTTACGTTCATTAGGTCGAGTTTCTAAATTATTAAAGAGAGTGTACCTCCAATATATATTAAGAAATATATCTTCTAATGTGACCCTCACAAAGGCACAGTATTTAATATTAGAAAAGATATACATAAATAATATCCTGAACAGAATATTGTAGGTAGTTTAATTACTTAGTACTTACTGCTGTCTATATTTGGCTTTTTTATTTTCCCTTTTCGTGGTCTCCAGCTGATGATTTTTGAAAGCACTACAATGAAAAATAAAGAAATAATATTAATAAAGACATCTAAGTATATTTTGTTTGAAACAAAATCAATTTTTATTAATAAATAAATTATTTTACATAATTGTAAACACAGGTATCCCTTATGGCTGTCAATGGTTAGTGTATACATCCTGTTATTCTATTTTACCACCAGTTACATCAACTACATCATACAACTACTTTCTACAACTACACCAGCTTTATTTTTCTGTTTCACATATCCCACTGGAAGGGTTGTATGATGTAGCTGGATGATGTAAACCTGGACCGCGATTACACCATTCGTTTTTTCGGTTGTTTCGTCTTTCGTCTTTAATGGTGGACTGACATGTATCTGCATTTGGTTTCTGCAAAAAAAAAGAGATGCCAAATACAAAATGTATAATTGTTAGATAGAGAGAAAAGATCAATATGCAGAAGAACATCGTTTCTGCATTATAGGAAAGTGCAATAATGCAGAAATGAAGACGAACATGTTCATCTTCTTAATGGTTCTCTTTCACTCGCTCGGATTTTTTGTATGCATATGTCCTGCTGTACTTTTATGCATTATGCAGACGCAAATACATGTAATTTCACCATAAGTTAGCAAAAAATGATTAGAATAAAAATGATTGAATTGGATAATAGTTTTTCGTAATTGAGTATAATTTATATACGAGTATATTTGAGAATGAAGTGATTAAAAAACTTTTTTTTTATCACAAAATAACCCCAAAATCCATGAACGTCAAAATAACGAAAGAAAATTAATAATAAAAAATAATGGATTTTGAGATTTTTAATATTTTTGATGATGATTTTGAACTCAATATAAAGGTTAGACCGAACTCGACGGAACTACACTGAAGCGGAACTACACTTCAGACGGATTTGTAAGAAATTGTATAAAGTTCAGTTGCCGCTTAGTGCAAAATAGTTCATACAATTTTATACAAATAATAATAATTTGCCGCGTCGTGAAATGTAGTTCCGCTGAAGTTGAGTGCGGTCTTGCCTAAAGAGTTCAAAGAAGGCAAAATATATATTTAGAACGTGTTAATTTTAAGATCTATATTTTGTGGAGCGTTTCAGAATGCCAAGAGTTTGTTTGGAGTATTTAGTTCAATGCTTGGGTGCATTTTTTGCGCATTGAATTGAATGCTACCAATATAGTACGCTGGATATAAATTGAAAATACAAAAATAAACAATATAATATGTATAACTTATGTTTTTATTAAAACTACTTATATTTTGTATACTTTCTTTTGTATACAAACATTGTTAATCCTTAAAAAATATTTATTTATTAAACTGAAAACTGTTTTGCTTTACGCTTCTACATCAAAAATGTATATTGTATGAATGTAGCAATAATTGACAGTTATTTGTATTACATCAATGTAGCACAAAAAGCTTTGAGACAGAATCATACATTTTTCCAGTAATTCCAGTAGATTCTCCGTATCTACGCTAATGTACTACAATTGAAAATCGAACGTACCTATGAAACAAAACTGATGTAATACAATAGTCAAAATACTACTTGATGTAGTAGCACTGAAATAGGCCTAAGGTATCGCATTTTGACTTTTCTAGTTGTCATATTTACAACTGAAGCCTGTACTCTGGCGTCAAATCCTCGAACTTGGATGTATACACTAGATGACAGAAACTGTCATAAAAAGTATGTGATTTGAGAAGAGTATTGATTAAAAATTATTACAAACAATAGAATTTAAACAATAATAAAACTAATATTTTTGTGAAACAAAAAAGTGAAACATTTAATTAAAAAAATTTTACCATAAGAATTGAACTGTGATTTTATTATAAAGTTTAATAAAAGTGAGTGCGATTGCGAGAGTGCTCTTGGACGTAAATAGTTTGTTTTTATTAAATAATTAAAAGATAATTAAGAACTATTTTTCTTTGTTCATATTGTGGTTAGGTGAAGAGAGTCAAGACCTTTACAATAAGTGGCTTCAAAATCCCTGATCCGCCAGTTCTAGTTATCAAACAGCGATTACTGTGTTGATGTTCTCGAGTAAGTTGCAACTAGAACTTATAAAATTGCAAGACAAAATATTTTTTTTTTATTCATTTATTTATCTCAAAGCAGGAGCTTATACCTACAAGTAAACGTACTATACACACATAACTATACTACATTAACTCCATTCTACCGCAGTCTAGAACTTCAGTCCATCAACCTGTTGGATATCCTGGTGCTCCTTCACAATAATTTTTTGATTTTTTATATTATTATTTTTGAAGAGCAGAATACAAAATAGCAAGAGTAGAATACAAGCACCGATTATAAAAAGATATCAGCTTCCTTTATTCGACAACATGTTCCAAAGATGCAGTCCAAAAGCTTTTCAGTTTATACTTTTTTTTCATTTTGTTACCATTATTTATTTATTGAATATTACAGTTTTTTGATATGTGACTGTACCTACATTTTTGTTTTATTCCAGACAATTCCGCGGGCTAATCCTGGTCATTATGGAGTTCCCCAGTGCAACTCTTATAGAATGGGTGCAGTTTCTATGTTTCACCTTCCAAAAGAAGTGCGAGATTCTCCTCATCTCTTAAGAAACTGGAAAAATCGGCTTTGTGTGTATGATGAAATTGTTCCTAATTGTTTCAATGCCTTTTAACTTCATAATCGTTGAACTTTTTTAAGTATTTCGAAACAAATGAAAATATTTTGTTGTAGTTTTCTGCTTTATTTTATTGATAATATAATAATTTCACAGATTTTGATGTTTGTATGACTTTTTACACATTTCATATACATTTTCAAATTTGGTTGTAGGTATTTGGGTATAACTACTTTAATTTTTAAGATAAAAATTATGTATACTTTTGTTTTTGATCAACTATATAATCTTTATGTGTTTTTGTAAATTTAATACTTTTTTTTAAATAAATGGACTGAAACTACTATGACTAGAAATTATTTCTTAGATGTATTCCCTGTTGTGCTGACGGTTCAGAAATCGTTCCTCTTTTCTCATTTCGTGAAAAAGTTATTATAGCCAACTTGTTGAGGAAAAATTAGTTATTTCTGAACCTACATCACAACAATTTAAACAATAATAAAACTAATATTTTTGTGAAACAATAAAGTGAAATATTTAATTTTACCATAAGAATTGAACTGTGATTTTATTATAAAGTTTAATAAAAGTGGGTGCGATTGCGAGAGTGCTCTTGGACGTAAATAGTTTGTTTTTATTAAATAATTAAAAGATAATTAAGAACTATTTTCTTTGTTCATATTGTGGTTAGGTGAAGAGAGTCAAGTCCTTTACAATGAGTGGCTTCAAAATCCGTGGTCCGCGAGTTCTAGTTATCAAACAGCGATTACTGTGTTGATGTTCCCATCGTGACCGAGTAAGTTGCAACTAGAACTTATAAAATTGCAAGAAAAAATACTTTTTTTTATTCATTTATTTAGCAAACTTACTTTACATACATAACTATACTACATTAACTCCATTCTACCGCAGTCTAGAGCTTCAGTCCATCAACCTGTTAGATTTTTCAACAATGTAAGTGTTAAATTTTAAGTTTTGGAAGTTGATCTATTTATATTATTATTTTTGAAGAGCAGAATACAAAAGAGCAGGAGCAGAATACAAAAAAGGTATCAAGCACGTTTTTTCGGATAACCAGTTCCAAAGATACACCCGAATCCATTTTAAGATTTTACTTTTCCAAGTGAACAGCGAAAAGCTTTTAAAGTATATCTTTGGAACGGGTTCTCCAATAAAGGCGGTTGATAGCTTTTTGAATCAGCACTTCCTACTCTCAAAATAAGCACCAACAATTATTCCAAAGAAGAAGTATTAAAAACAATAACTCTTGGAATACGTATACCACATTCCAAATAAGTGTATTTCAATAGTGATTTTTTTTCGATAAGCATTTTATGAAAAAACATTTGATGCTTGTTTTGAGGGTATCAAACGCCGATTACAAAAAGATATCAACACCGTTTTTTGGATGACCAGTTCCAAAGATATATTCTAATCCATTTTAAGATTTTACTTTTCCAAGTGAACAGCGAAAAGCTTTTTAAGTATATCTTTGGAACGAGTTCCCCAATAAAGGCGGTTGATACCTTTTTTGAATCAGCACTTCCTACTCTCAAAAGAAGCATCAACAATTTTTCCAAAGAAGTAGTATTAAAAAAAATAACTCTTGGAATACGTATACCACATTCCAAATAATTGTATATATAATCGTTGAACTTTTTTAAGTGTTTCGAAACAAATGAAAATATTTTCTTGTAGTTTTCTGCTTTATTTTATTGATAATATAATAATTTCACAGATTTTGATGTTTGTATGATTTTTTACACATTTCATATACATTTTCAAAATTGGTTGTAGGTATTTGGGTATAACTAGTTTAATTTTTAAGATAAAAAATTATGTATACTTTTGTTCTTGATCAACTATACCAGTACTATCGCAACAACGAATCGTAATAGGAAACTAGTTTTGTATTATTTTAATCAAATCTAAATATTTTATAGGTATATTATTATTTTTGTTACAAGTAATTTTATTCTTAAGTTCATTATTTAATGACATTAATAATTGTACATCATTGAGCTTTAAGAATTACTTTTTTTATAAATTGGAATATGTAGAGAATTTTGTAGTTTAAATTATGGATACACTTAAAACATTAAAATCTTTGTGTTTTTGTAAATTTAATACTGTTTTTAAATAAATGGAATGAAACTACTATGCCTAGAAATTATTCTTAGATGTATTCCCTGTTGTGATGACGGTTCAGAAATTGTTCCTCTTGATCATATTGTGGAAAAATTACTATAGCCAACTTGTTGAGGAAAAATTAGTTATTTCTGAACCTACATCACAACAGGGAAGGAGGCTTAATGATCTGGGCCGCAATATCCTATTAGGTTTTCAACAAAATAATGCTCCTTTTCATGCAGCTCGAGTGTTTAAATCATTATTTTAAGGAAAAATGTTCTATTGCTGCCTTGGTTTCCTATTCACCGGACTTCAAAATAAAAGAAAATTTATTGGGATGGCTCCCATGAAAAGTATACAAAAAATCGAAGCAATGCGATGACTGATTCACACCGTTAATTTGGCCTTGATTAAAATTTCACTTAACTATCTTAAATCACTGTATAACTCTCTTAAACATCGAATTTTGGAGTTTTGGAGCTGGCGGCAGCACACAGTGATAAGTAAATAAATTTGTCGAAAAAAAAATTTAAACCATCGTTTTTCTTCAATTTTGTATGTGCTTCTAACCTTATGATGCGATAAAATTACTTAAAAGATTGACTCAGCTAACATTTATTCTCTTTTAGGTTTTGCTATGGCACATTAAAAAGTCTCTCTTGTGTCATATAAAATTTCGATCTCTTTGGCGTATAACACGAGACAAATCAAATTCAATTCTCAAAAATGACTGCTTCTAACCTTATGACGAGGAGTGTATAACTAGCACTTCCAAGTATTTTGTATTATTTTTTTTTTGAAATTCTTAAAAGTGTTCTGATAAAATGCTGTTATTTCCAAACCACTGTCTTGATTTAGTCGATTGAAATGGTTTGTACTTACTTTATCTAATACGAAGGACTACACCTTTGTTGTTTCCCAATTCGGATTGGCCGGACTAAGATTCACAAAAATGTTTCCTCTTTTAAACGTTCAACTTCCTTGACAACATACGATAACCGTGGACCGGTGTTATTGTTTGTCACAGAGAAACTGGCGTTATCGTCATGTTTCTTGCGTTGTTGGTTGTCCGTGAATATTACTGAATGTGAGTGGAGCAGCTTATCTTTGTGTTCAGAAACCACCAAATCCAGTTGTGGGTTGCGTGTTCAAACTGCAGTTGAAACAACGAACCGACTTGGTTGATCTGGAAGTTGCTGAAGCCAGTGGTCGGAGCAGCTGCTCCAAACACAGAAGTGTTCCCAAATGCTGGAGCAGGCTTTTGTCCAGATAGTCCCCCTTCTGCGGTGCTGGTATTGACATTTTAGTATACCAAATCCTCCGAATCCAGTATTGGCTGTAGATGCTGCCAAACCAAAGGCTGGCTTATTTTTTGTTGAAGGTGCCCCACAAACAGAATTTTGTTGAACTAAAGCACCAACACCACCAGGTGCTGCTGTATACTGAGCTGCCGGCTGAAAAAAATGAGAAATTAATTATAAACTGTATGAGTTTCTTACGTTCATTAGGTCGAGTTTCTAAATTATTAAAGAGAGTGTACCTCCAAAATATATTAAGAAATATATCTTCTAATGTGACCCTCACAAAGGCACAGTATTTAATATTATAAAAGATATACACAAATAATATCCTGAACAGAATATTGTAGGTAGTTTAATTACTTAGTACTTACTGCTGTCTATATTTGGCTTTTTTATTTTCCCTTTTCGTGGTCTCCAGCTGATGATTTTTCAAAGCACTGCAATGAAAAATAAAGAAATAATATAAATAAAGACATCTAAGTATATTTTGTTTGAAACAAAATCAATTTTTATTAATAAATAAATTATTTTACATAATTGTAAACACAGGTATCCCTTATGGCTGTCAATGGTTAGTGTATACATCCTGTTATTCTATTTTACCACCAGTTACATCAACTACATCATACAACTACTTTCTACAACTACACCAGCTTCATTTTTCTGTTTCACATATCCCACTGGAAGGGTTGTATGATGTAGCTGGATGATGTAAACCTGGACCGCGATTACACCTTTCGTTTTTTCGGTTGTTTCGTCTTTCGTCTTTAATGGTCGACTGACATGTATCTGCATTTGGTTTCTGCAAAAAAAAAGAGATGCCAAATACAAAATGTATAATTGTTAGATAGAGAGAAAAGATCAAAATGCAGAAGAACATCGTTTCTGCATTATAGGAAAGTGCCATAATGCAGAAATGAAGACGAACATGTTCATCTTCTTAATGGTTCTCTTTCACTCGCTCGGATTTTTTGTATGCATATGTCCTGCTGTACTTTTATGCATTATGCAGACGCAAATACATGTAATTTCACCATAAGTTAGCAAAAAATGATTAGAATAAAAATGATTGAACTGGATAATAGTTTTTCGTAATTGAGTATAATTTATATACGAGTATATTTGAGAATGAAGTGATTAAAAAACTTTTTTTTTATCACAAAATAACCCCAAAATCCATGAACGTCAAAATAACGAAAGAAAATTAATAATAAAAAATAATGGATTTTGAGATTTTTAATATTTTTGATGATGATTTTGAACTCAATATAAAGGTTAGACCGAACTCGACGGAACTACACTGAAGCGGAACTACACTTCAGACGGATTTGTAAGAAATTGTATAAAGTTCAGTTGCCGCTTAGTGCAAAATAGTTCATACAATTTTATACAAATAATAATAATTTGCCGCGTCGTGAAGTGTAGTTCCGCTGAAGTTGAGTGCGGTCTTGCCTAAAGAGTTCAAAGAAGGCAAAATATATATTTAGAACGTGTTAATTTTAAGATCTATATTTTGTGGAGCGTTTCAGAATGCCAAGAGTTTGTTTGGAGTATTTAGTTCAATGCTTGGGTGCATTTTTTGCGCATTGAATTGAATGCTACCAATATAGTACGCTGGATATAAATTGAAAATACAAAAATAAACAATATAATATGTATAACTTATGTTTTTATTAAAACTACTTACTTTTGTATACTTTCTTTTGTATACAAACATTGTTAATCCTTAAAAAATATTTATTTATTAAACTGAAAACTGTTTTGCTTTACGCTTCTACATCAAAAATTTATATTGTATGAATGTAGCAATAATTGACAGTTATTTGTATTACATCAATGTAGCACAAAAAGCTTTGAGACAGAATCATACATTTTTCCAGTAATTCCAGTAGATTCTCCGTATCTACGCTGATGTACTACAATTGAAAATCGAACGTACCTATGAAACAAAACTGATGTAATACAATAGTCAAAATACTACTTGATGTAGTAGCACTGAAATAGGCCTAAGGTATCGCATTTTGACTTTTCTAGTTGTCATATTTACAACTGAAGCCTGTACTCTGGCGTCAAATCCTCGAACTTGGATGTATACACTAGATGACAGAAACTGTCATAAAAAGTATGTGATTTGAGAAGAGTATTGATTAAAAATTATTACAAACAATAGAATTTAAACAATAATAAAACTAATATTTTTGTGAAACAATAAAGTGAAACATTTAATTAAAAAAAATTTACCATAAGAATTGAACTGTGATTTTATTATAAAGTTTAATAAAAGTGAGTGCGATTGCGAGAGTGCTCTTGGACGTAAATAGTTTGTTTTTATTAAATAATTAAAAGATAATTAAGAACTATTTTTCTTTGTTCATATTGTGGTTAGGTGAAGAGAGTCAAGACCTTTACAATGAGTGGCTTCAAAATCCCTGATCCGCCAGTTCTAGTTATCAAACAGCGATTACTGTGTTGATGTTCCCATCGTGACCGAGTAAGTTGCAACTAGAACTTATAAAATTGCAAGAAAAAATATTTTTTTTTATTCATTTATTTATCTCAAAGCAGGAGCTTATACCTACAAGTAAACGTACTATACACACATAACTATACTACATTAACTCCATTCTACCGCAGTCTAGAGCTTCAGTCCATCAACCTGTTGGATATCCTGGTGCTCCTTCACAATAATTTTTTGATCTTTAATATTATTATTTTTGAAGAGCAGAATACAAAAGAGCAAGAGTAGAATACAAGCACCGATTATAAAAAGATATCAACTGCCTTTATTCGACAACATGTTCCAAAGATGCAGTCCAAAAGCTTTTCAGTTTATACTTTTTTTTTCATTTTGTTACCATTATTTATTTATTGAATATTACAGTTTTTTGATATGTGGCTGTACCTACATTTTTGTTTTATTCCAGACAATTCCGCGGGCTAATCCTGGTCATTATGGAGTTCCCCAGTGCAACTCTTATAGAATGGGTGCAATTTCTATGTTTCACCTTCCAAAAGAAGTGCGAGATTCTCCTCATCTCTTAAGAAACTGGAAAAATCGGCTTTGTGTGTATGATGAAACTGTTCCTTATTGTTTCAATGCCTTTTTAATTCATAATCGTTGAACTTCTTTAAGTATTTCGAAACAAATGAAAATATTTTGTTGTGTGTATAACTAGCACTTCCAAGTATTTTGTATTATTTTTTTTTTGAAATTCTTAAAAGTGTTCTGATAAAATGCTGTTATTTCCAAACCACTGTCTTGATTTAGTCGATTGAAATGGTTTGTACTTACTTTATCTAATACGAAGGACTACACCTTTGTTGTTTCCCAATTCGGATTGGCCGGACTAAGATTCACAAAAATGTTTCCTCTTTTAAACGTTCAACTTCCTTGACAACATACGATGACCGTGGACCGGTGTTATTGTTTGTCACAGAGAAACTGGCGTTATCGTCATGTTTCTTGCGTTGTTGGTTGTCCGTGAATATTACTGAATGTGAATGGAGCAGCTTATCTTTGTGTTCAGAAACCACCAAATCCAGTTGTGGGTTGCGTGTTCAAACTGCAGTTGAAACAACGAACCGACTTGGTTGATCTGGAAGTTGCTGAAGCCAGTGGTCGGAGCAGCTGCTCCAAACACAGAAGTGTTCCCAAATGCTGGAGCAGGCTTTTGTCCAGATAGTCCCCCTTCTGCGGTGCTGGTATTGACATTTTAGTATACCAAATCCTCCGAATCCAGTATTGGCTGTAGATGCTGCCAAACCAAAGGCTGGCTTATTTTTTGTTGAAGGTGCCCCACAAACAGAATTTTGTTGAACTAAAGCACCAACACCACCAGGTGCTGCTGTATACTGAGCTGCCGGCTGAAAAAAATGAGAAATTAATTATAAACTGTATGAGTTTCTTACGTTCATTAGGTCGAGTTTCTAAATTATTAAAGAGAGTGTACCTCCAAAATATATTAAGAAATATATCTTCTAATGTGACCCTCACAAAGGCACAGTATTTAATATTATAAAAGATATACATAAATAATATCCTGAACAGAATATTGTAGGTAGTTTAATTACTTAGTACTTACTGCTGTCTATATTTGGCTTTTTTATTTTCCCTTGTCGTGGTCTCCAGCTGATGATTTTTCAAAGCACTGCAATGAAAAATAAAGCTTAATATAAATAAAGACATCTAAGTATATTTTGTTTGAAACAAAATCAATTTTTATTAATAAATAAATTATTTTACATAATTGTAAACACAGGTATCCCTTATGGCTGTCAATGGTTAGTGTATACATCCTGTTATTCTATTTTACCACCAGTTACATCAACTACATCATACAACTACTTTCTACAACTACACCAGCTTCATTTTTCTGTTTCACATATCCCACTGGAAGGGTTGTATGATGTAGCTGGATGATGTAAACCTGGACCGCGATTACACCTTTCGTTTTTTCGGTTGTTTCGTCTTTCGTCTTTAATGGTCGACTGACATGTATCTGCATTTGGTTTCTGCAAAAAAAAAGAGATGCCAAATACAAAATGTATAATTGTTAGATAGAGAGAAAAGATCAAAATGCAGAAGAACATCGTTTCTGCATTATAGGAAAGTGCCATAATGCAGAAATGAAGACGAACATGTTCATCTTCTTAATGGTTCTCTTTCACTCGCTCGGATTTTTTGTATGCATATGTCCTGCTGTACTTTTATGCATTATGCAGACGCAAATACATGTAATTTCACCATAAGTTAGCAAAAAATGATTAGAATAAAAATGATTGAATTGGATAATAGTTTTTCGTAATTGAGTATAATTTATATACGAGTATATTTGAGAATGAAGTGATTAAAAAACTTTTTTTTTAACACAAAATAACCCCAAAATCCATGAACGTCAAAATAACGAAAGAAAATTAATAATAAAAAATAATGGATTTTGAGATTTTTAATATTTTTGATGATGATTTTGAACTCAATATAAAGGTTAGACCGAACTCGACGGAACTACACTGAAGCGGAACTACACTTCAGACGGATTTGTAAGAAATTGTATAAAGTTCAGTTGCCGCTTAGTGCAAAATAGTTCATACAATTTTATACAAATAATAATAATTTGCCGCGTCGTGAAGTGTAGTTCCGCTGAAGTTGAGTGCGGTCTTGCCTAAAGAGTTCAAAGAAGGCAAAATATATATTTAGAACGTGTTAATTTTAAGATCTATATTTTGTGGAGCGTTTCAGAATGCCAAGAGTTTGTTTGGAGTATTTAGTTCAATGCTTGGGTGCATTTTTTGCGCATTGAATTGAATGCTACCAATATAGTACGCTGGATATAAATTGAAAATACAAAAATAAACAATATAATATGTATAACTTATGTTTTTATTAAAACTACTTACTTTTGTATACTTTCTTTTGTATACAAACATTGTTAATCCTTAAAAAATATTTATTTATTAAACTGAAAACTGTTTTGCTTTACGCTTCTACATCAAAAATTTATATTGTATGAATGTAGCAATAATTGACAGTTATTTGTATTACATCAATGTAGCACAAAAAGCTTTGAGACAGAATCATACATTTTTCCAGTAATTCCAGTAGATTCTCCGTATCTACGCTGATGTACTACAATTGAAAATCGAACGTACCTATGAAACAAAACTGATGTAATACAATAGTCAAAATACTACTTGATGTAGTAGCACTGAAATAGGCCTAAGGTATCGCATTTTGACTTTTCTAGTTGTCATATTTACAACTGAAGCCTGTACTCTGGCGTCAAATCCTCGAACTTGGATGTATACACTAGATGACAGAAACTGTCATAAAAAGTATGTGATTTGAGAAGAGTATTGATTAAAAATTATTACAAACAATAGAATTTAAACAATAATAAAACTAATATTTTTGTGAAACAATAAAGTGAAACATTTAATTAAAAAAAATTTACCATAAGAATTGAACTGTGATTTTATTATAAAGTTTAATAAAAGTGAGTGCGATTGCGAGAGTGCTCTTGGACGTAAATAGTTTGTTTTTATTAAATAATTAAAAGATAATTAAGAACTATTTTTCTTTGTTCATATTGTGGTTAGGTGAAGAGAGTCAAGACCTTTACAATGAGTGGCTTCAAAATCCCTGATCCGCCAGTTCTAGTTATCAAACAGCGATTACTGTGTTGATGTTCCCATCGTGACCGAGTAAGTTGCAACTAGAACTTATAAAATTGCAAGAAAAAATATTTTTTTTTATTCATTTATTTATCTCAAAGCAGGAGCTTATACCTACAAGTAAACGTACTATACACACATAACTATACTACATTAACTCCATTCTACCGCAGTCTAGAGCTTCAGTCCATCAACCTGTTGGATATCCTGGTGCTCCTTCACAATAATTTTTTGATCTTTAATATTATTATTTTTGAAGAGCAGAATACAAAAGAGCAAGAGTAGAATACAAGCACCGATTATAAAAAGATATCAACTGCCTTTATTCGACAACATGTTCCAAAGATGCAGTCCAAAAGCTTTTCAGTTTATACTTTTTTTTTCATTTTGTTACCATTATTTATTTATTGAATATTACAGTTTTTTGATATGTGGCTGTACCTACATTTTTGTTTTATTCCAGACAATTCCGCGGGCTAATCCTGGTCATTATGGAGTTCCCCAGTGCAACTCTTATAGAATGGGTGCAATTTCTATGTTTCACCTTCCAAAAGAAGTGCGAGATTCTCCTCATCTCTTAAGAAACTGGAAAAATCGGCTTTGTGTGTATGATGAAACTGTTCCTTATTGTTTCAATGCCTTTTTAATTCATAATCGTTGAACTTCTTTAAGTATTTCGAAACAAATGAAAATATTTTGTTGTAGTTTTCTGCTTTATTTTATTGATAATATAATAGTTTCACAGATTTTGATGTTTGTATGACTTTTTACACATTTCATATACATTTTCAAAATTGGTTGTAGGTATTTGGGTATAACTACTTTAATTTTTAAGATAAAAAATTATGTATACTTTTGTTCTTGATCAACTATATAATCTTTATGTGTTTTTGTAAATTTAATACTTTTTTTTTTAAATAAATGGAATGAAACTACTATGCCTAGAAATTATTTCTTAGATGTATTCCCTGTTGTGATGACGGTTCAGAAATCGTTCCTCTTTTCTCATATCGTGAAAAAGTTATTATAGCCAACTTGTTGAGGAAAAATTAGTTATTTCTGAACCTACATCACAACAATTTAAACAATAATAAAACTAAAATTTTTGTGAAACAATAATGTGAAACATTTAATTTTACCATAAGAATTGAATTGTGATTTTATTATAAAGTTTAATAAAAGTGGGTGCGATTGTGAGAGTGCTCTTGGACGTAAATAGTTTGTTTTTATTAAATAATTAAAAGATAATTAAGAACTATTTTCTTTGTCCATATTGTGGTTAGGTGAAGAGAGTCAAGTCCTTTACAATGAGTGGCTTCAAAATCCGTGGTCCGCGAGTTCTAGTTATCAAACAGCGATTACTGTGTTGATGTTCCCATCGTGACCGAGTAAGTTGCAACTAGAACTTATAAAATTGCAAGAAAAAATACTTTTTTTATTCATTTATTTAGCTCAAGGCAGGAGCTTATACCTACAAGTAAACTTACTTTACATACATAACTATACTACATTAACTCCATTCTACCGCAGTCAAGAGCTTCAGTCCATCAACCTGTTAGATTTTTCAACAATGTAAGTGTTAAATTTTAAGTTTTGGAAGTTGATCTATTTATATTATTATTTTTGAAGAGCAGAATACAAAAGAGCGGGAGCAGAATACAAAAAAGGTATCAAGCACGTTTTTTCGGATAACCAGTTCCAAAGATACACCCGAATCCATTTTAAGATTTTACTTTTCCAAGTGAACAGCGAAAAGCTTTTAAAGTATATCTTTGGAACGGGTTCTCCAATAAAGGCGGTTGATAGCTTTTTGAATCAGAACTTCCTACTCTCAAAATAAGCACCAACAATTATTCCAAAGAAGAAGTATTAAAAACAATTACTCTTGGAATACGTATACCACATTCCAAATAAGTGTATTTCAATACTGATTTTTTTCAATAAGCATTTTATGTAAAAACTTTTGATGCTTGTTTTGAGGGTATCAAACGCCGATTACAAAAAGATATCAACCCCGTTTTTTGGACGACCAGTTCCAAAGATATATTCTAATCCATTTTAAGATTTTACTTTTCCAAGTGAACAGCGAAAAGCTTTTTAAGTATATCTTTGGAACGAGTTCCCAATAAAGGCGGTTGATACCTTTTTTGAATCAGCACTTCCTACTCTCAAAAGAAGCATCAACAATTTTTCCAAAGAAGTAGTATTAAAAAAAATAACTCTTGGAATACGTATACCACATTCCAAATAATTGTATATATAATCGTTGAACTTTTTTAAGTGTTTCGAAACAAATGAAAATATTTTGTTGTAGTTTTCTGCTTTATTTTATTGATAATATAATAATTTCACAGATTTTGATGTTTGTATGACTTTTTACACATTTCATATACATTTTCAAAATTGGTTGTAGGTATTTGGGTAAAACTAGTTTCATTTTTAAGATAAAAAATTGTGTATACTTTGGTTCTTGATCAACTATACCAGTACTATCGCAACAACGAATCTTAATAGGAAACTAGTTTTTTATAGGAATATTATTATTTTTGTTACAAGTAATTTTACTCTTAAGTTCATTATTTAATAACATTAATAATTGTACATCATTGAGCCTTAAGAATTACTTTTTTTATAAATTGGAATATGTAGAGAATTTTGTAGTTTAAATTATGGATACACTTAAAACATTAAAATCTTTGTGTTTTTGTAAATTTAATACTGGTTTTAAATAAATGGAATGAAACTACTATGCCTAGAAATTATTGTTAGATGTATTCCCTGTTGTGATGACGGTTCAGAAATTGTTCCTCTTTTCTCATATTGTGGAAAAATTACTATAGCCAACTTGTTGAGGAAAAATTAGTTATTTCTGAACCTACATCACAACAGGGAATGAGGCTTAATGATCTGAGCCGCAATATCTTATTAGGGAACAATTAACTTGGCAGTTGAAAGTACTAAGATGCCTGATTTCCAGTCATATTGGTTCTATAGAACATTGCCAGAAGCATTGTTTCCGCAAACCAATGATCTTTTTGGACAAACCGCATTAGTTTTAAACAAAATAATGCTCCTTTTCATGCAGCTCGAGTGTTTAAATCATTATTTTAAGGAAAAATGTTCTATTGCTGCCTTGGTTTCCTATTCACCGGACTTCAAAATAAAAGAAAATTTATTGGGATGGCTCACATGAAAAGTATACAAAAAATCGAAGCAATGCGATGACTGATTCACACCGTTAATTTGGCCTTGATTAAAATTTCACTTAACTATCTTAAATCACTGTATAACTCTCTTAAACATCGAATTTTGGAGTTTTGGAGCTGGCGGCAGCACACAGTGATAAGTAAATAAATTTGTCGAAAAAAAAATTTAAAAAAAATTTATACCATCGTTTTTCTTCAATTTTGTATGTGCTTCTAACCTTATGATGCGATAAAATTACTTAAAAGAGTGACTCAGCTAACATTTATTCTCTTCGCTGCCGTTAATTTTTAGGTTTTGCTATGGCACATTAAAAAGTCTCTCTTGTGTCATATAAAATTTCGATCTCTTTGGCGTATAACACGAGACAAATCAAATTCAATTCTCAAAAATGACTGCTTCTAACCTTATGACGAGGAGTGTATAACTAGCACTTGCAAGTATTTTGTATTATTTTTTTTTTTGAAATTCTTAAAAGTGTTCTGATGAAATGCTGTTATTTCCAAACCACTATCTTGATTTAGTCGATTGAAATGGTTTGTACTTACTTTATCTAATACGAAGAACTACACCTTTGTTGTTTCCCAATTCGGATTGGCCGGACTAAGATTCACGAAAATGTTTCCTCTTTTAAACGTTCAACTTCCTTGACAACATACGATGACCGTGGACCGGTGTTATTGTTTGTCACAGAGAAGCTGGCGTTATCGTCATGTTTCTTGCGTTGTTGGTTGTCCGTGAATATTACTGAATGTGAGTGGAGCAGCTTATCTTTGTGTTCAGAAACCACCAAATCCAGTTGTGGGTTGCGTGTTCAAACTGCAGTTGAAACAACGAACCGACTTGGTTGATCTGGAAGTTGCTGAAGCCAGTGGTCGGAGCAGCTGCTCCAAACACAGAAGTGTTCCCAAATGCTGGAGCAGGCTTTTGTCCAGATAGTCCCCCTTCTGCGGTGCTGGTATTGACATTTTAGTATACCAAATCCTCCGAATCCAGTATTGGCTGTAGATGCTGCCAAACCAAAGGCTGGCTTATTTTTTGTTGAAGGTGCCCCACAGACAGAATTTTGTTGAACTAAAGCACCAACACCACCAGGTGCTGCTGTATACTGAGCTGCCGGCTGAAAAAAATGAGAAATTAATTATAAACTGTATGAGTTTCTTACGTTCATTAGGTCGAGTTTCTAAATTATTAAAGAGAGTGTACCTCCAAAATATATTAAGAAATATATCTTCTAATGTGACCCTCACAAAGGCATAGTATTTAATATTATAAAAGATATACATAAATAATATCCTGAACAGAATATTGTAGGTAGTTTAATTACTTAGTACTTACTGCTGTCTATATTTGGCTTTTTTATTTTCCCTTTTCGTGGTCTCCAGCTGATGATTTTTCAAAGCACTGCAATGAAAAATAAAGAAATAATATTAATAAAGACATCTAAGTATATTTTGTTTGAAACAAAATCAATTTTTATTAATAAATAAATTATTTTACATAATTGTAAACACAGGTATCCCTTATGGCTGTCAATGGTGAGTGTATACATCCTGTTATTCTATTTTACCACCAGTTACATCAACTACATCATACAACTACTTTCTACAACTACACCAGCTTCATTTTTCTGTTTCACATATCCCACTGGAAGGGTTGTATGATGTAGCTGGATGATGTAAGCCTGGACCGCGATTACACCATTCGTTTTTTCGGTTGTTTCGTCTTTCGTCTTTAATGGTGGACTGACATGTATCTGCATTTGGATTCTGCAAAAAAAAAGAGATGCCAAATACAAAATGTATAATTGTTAGATAGAGAGAAAAGATCAAAATGCAGAAGAACATCTTTTCTGCATTATAGGAAAGTGCCATAATGCAGAAATGAAGACGAACATGTTCATCTTCTTAATGGTTCTCTTTCACTCGCTCGGATTTTTTGTATGCATATGTCCTGCTGTACTTTTATGCATTATGCAGACGCAAATACATGTAATTTCACCATAAGTTAGCAAAAAATGATTAGAATAAAAATGATTGAATTGGATAATAGTTTTTCGTAATTGAGTATAATTTATATACGAGTATATTTGAGAATGAAGTGATTAAAAAACTTTTTTTTTATCACAAAATAACCCCAAAATCCATGAACGTCAAAATAACGAAAGAAAATTAATAATAAAAAATAATGGATTTTGAGATTTTTAATATTTTTGATGATGATTTTGAACTCAATATAAAGGTTAGACCGAACTCGACGGAACTACACTGAAGCGGAACTACACTTCAGACGGATTTGTAAGAAATTGTATAAAGTTCAGTTGCCGCTTAGTGCAAAATAGTTCATACAATTTTATACAAATAATAATAATTTGCCGCGTCGTGAAGTGTAGTTCCGCTGAAGTTGAGTGCGGTCTTGCCTAAAGAGTTCAAAGAAGGCAAAATATATATTTAGAACGTGTTAATTTTAAGATCTATATTTTGTGGAGCGTTTCAGAATTAGTTCAATGCTTGGGTGCATTTTTTGCGCATTGAAATGAATGCTACCAATATAGTACGCTGGATATAAATTGAAAATACAAAAATAAACAATATAATATGTATAACTTATGTTTTTATTAAAACTACTTACTTTTGTATACTTTCTTTTGTATACAAACATTGTTAATCCTTAAAAAATATTTATTTATTAAACTGAAAACTGTTTTGCTTTGCGCTTCTACATCAAAAATTTATATTGTATGAATGTAGCAATAATTGACAGTTATTTGTATTACATCAATGTAGCACAAAAAGCTTTGAGACAGTAATTTTCCAGTAATTCCAGTAGATTCTCCGTATCTACGCTGATGTACTACAATTGAAAATCGAACGTACCTATGAAACAAAACTGATGTAATACAATAGTCAAAATACTACTTGATGTAGTAGCACTGAAATAGGCCTAAGGTATCGCATTTTGACTTTTCTAGTTGTCATATTTACAACTGAAGCCTGTACTCTGTCGTCAAATCCTCGAACTTGGATGTATACACTAGATGACAGAAACTGTCATAAAAAGTATGTGATTTGAGAAGAGTATTGATTAAAAATTATTACAAACAATAGAATTTAAACAATAATAAAACTTATATTTTTGTGAAACAAAAGAGTGAAACATTTAATTAAAAAAATTTTACCATAAGAATTGAACTGTGATTTTATTATAAAGTTTAATAAAAGTGAGTGCGATTGCGAGAGTGCTCTTGGACGTAAATAGTTTGTTTTTATTAAATAATTAAAAGATAATTAAGAACTATTTTTCTTTGTTCATATTGTGGTTAGGTGAAGAGAGTCAAGACCTTTACAATAAGTGGCTTCAAAATCCCTGATCCGCCAGTTCTAGTTATCAAACAGCGATTACTGTGTTGATGTTCCCGAGTAAGTTGCAACTAGAACTTATAAAATTGCAAGAAAAAATATTTTTTTTTTATTCATTTATTTATCTCAAAGCAGGAGCTTATACCTACAAGTAAACGTACTATACACACATAACTATACTACATTAACTCCATTCTACCGCAGTCTAGAGCTTCAGTCCATCAACCTGTTGGATATCCTGGTGCTCCTTCACAATAATTTTTTGATTTTTAATATTATTATTTTTGAAGAGCAGAATACAAAAGAGCAAGAGTAGAATACAAGCACCGATTATAAAAAGATATCAACTGCCTTTATTCGACAACATGTTCCAAAGATGCAGTCCAAAAGCTTTTCAGTTTATACTTTTTTTTTCATTTTGTTACCATTATTTATTTATTGAATATTACAGTTTTTTGATATGTGACTGTACCTACATTTTTGTTTTATTCCAGACAATTCCGCGGGCTAATCCTGGTCATTATGGAGTTCCCCAGTGCAACTCTTATAGAATGGGTGCAATTTCTATGTTTCACCTTCCAAAAGAAGTGCGAGATTCTCCTCATCTCTTAAGAAACTGGAAAAATCGGCTTTGTGTGTATGATGAAACTGTTCCTAATTGTTTCAATGCCTTTTAACTTCATAATCGTTGAACTTTTTTAAGTATTTCGAAACAAATGAAAATATTTTGTTGTAGTTTTCTGCTTTATTTTATTGATAATATAATAGTTTCACAGATTTTGATGTTTGTATGACTTTTTACACATTTCATATACATTTTCAAAATTGGTTGTAGGTATTTGGGTATAACTACTTTAATTTTTAAGATAAAAAATTATGTATACTTTTATTCTTGATCAACTATATAATCTTTATGTGTTTTTGTAAATTTAATACTTTTTTTTAAATAAATGCAATGAAACTACTATGCCTAGAAATTATTTCTTATATGTATTCCCTGTTGTGACGACTGTTCAGAAATCGTTCCTCTTTTCTCATTTCGTGAAAAAGTTATTATAGCCAACTTGTTGAGGAAAAATTAGTTATTTCTGAACCTACATCACAACAATTTAAACAATAATAAAACTAATATTTTTGTGAAACAATAAAGTGAAACATTTCATTTTACCATAAGAATTGAACTGTGATTTTATTATAAAGTTTAATAAAAGTGGGTGCGATTGTGAGAGTGCTCTTGGACGTAAATAGTTTGTTTTTATTAAATAATTAAAAGATAATTAAGAACTATTTTCTTTGTCCATATTGTGGTTAGGTGAAGAGAGTCAAGTCCTTTACAATGAGTGGCTTCAAAATCCGTGGTCCGCCAGTTCTAAGTATCAAACAGCGATTACTGTGTTGATGTTCCCATCGTGACCGAGTAAGTTGCAACTAGAACTTATAAAATTGCAAGAAAAAATACTTTTTTTTATTCATTTATTTAGCAAACTTACTTTACATACATAACTGTACTACATTAACTCCATTCTACCGCAGTCTAGAGCTTCAGTCCATCAACCTGTTAGATTTTTCAACAATGTAAGTGTTAAATTTTAAGTTTTGGAAGTTGATCTATTTATATTATTATTTTTGAAGAGCAGAATACAAAAGAGCAGGAGCAGAATACAAAAAAGGTATCAAGCACGTTTTTTCGGATAACCAGTTTCAAAGATACACCCGAATCAGTTTCAAAGATACACCCGAATCCATTTTAAGATTTTACTTTTCCAAGTGAACAGCGAAAAGCTTTTAAAGTAAATCTTTGGAACGGGTTCTCCAATAAAGGCGGTTGATAGCTTTTTGAATCAGCACTTCCTACTCTCAAAATAAGCACCAACAATTATTCCAAAGAAGAAGTATTAAAAACAATAACTCTTGGAATACGTATACCACATTCCAAATAAGTGTATTTCAATAGTGATTTTTTTCAATAAGCATTTTATGTAAAAACTTTTGATGTTTGTTTTGAGGGTATCAAACGCCGATTACAAAAAGATATCAACCCCGTTTTTTGGATGACCAGTTCCAAAGATATATTCTAATCCATTTTAAGATTTTACTTTTCCAAGTGAACAGCGAAAAGCTTTTTAAGTATTTCTTTGGAACGAGTTCCCAATAAAGGCGGTTGATACCTTTTTTGAATCAGCACTTCCTACTCTCAAAAGAAGCATCAACAATTTTTCCAAAGAAGTAGTATTAAAAAAAATAACTCTTGGAATACGTATACCACATTCCAAATAATTGTATATATAATCGTTGAACTTTTTTAAGTGTTTCGAAAAAATGAAAATATTTTGTTGTAGTTTTCTGCTTTATTTTATTGATAATATAATAATTTCACAGATTTTGATGTTTGTATGACTTTTTACACATTTCATATACATTTTCAAAATTGGTTGTAGGTATTTGGGTATAACTAGTTTAATTTTTAAGATAAAAAATTATGTATACTTTTGTTCTTGATCAACAATACCAGTACTATCGCAACAACGAATCTTAATAGGAAACTAATTTTGTATTATTTTAATCAAATCTAAATATTTTATAGGTATATTATTATTTTTGTTACAAGTAATTTTATTCTTAAGTTCATTATTTAATAACATTAATAATTGAGAATTACTTTTTTTATAAATTGGAATATGTAGAGAATTTTGTAGTTTAAATTATGGATACACTTAAAACATTAAAATCTTTGTGGTTTTGTAAATTTAATACTGTTTTTAAATAAATGGAATGAAACTACTATGCCTAGAAATAATTCTTAGATGTATTCCCTGTTGTGATGACGGTTTAGAAATTGTTCCTCTTTTCTCATATTGTGGAAAAATTACTATAGCCAACTTGTTGAGGAAAAATTAGTTATTTCTGAACCTACATCACAACAGGGAAGGAGGCTTAATGATCTGGGCCGCAATATCCTATTAGGGAACAATTAACTTGGCAGTTGAAAGTACTAAGATGCCTGATTTCCAGTCATATTGGTTCTATAGAACATTGCCAGAAGCATTGTTTCCGCAAACCAATGATCTTTTTGGACAAACCGCATTGGTTTTCAACAAAATAATGCTCCTTTTCATGCAGCTCGAGTGTTTAAATCATTATTTTAAGGAAAAATGTTCTATTGCTGCCTTGGTTTCCTATTCACCGGACTTCAAAATAAAAGAAAATTTATTGGGATGGCTCACATGAAAAGTATACAAAAAATCGAAGCAATGCGATGACTGATTCACATCGTTAATTTGGCCTTAATTAAAATTTCACTTAACTATCTTAAATCACTGTATAACTCTCTTAAACATCGAATTTTGGAGTTTTGGAGCTGGCGGCAGCACACAGTGATAAGTAAATAAATTTGTCAAAAAAAAAAATTTTAAAAAAATTTAAACCATCGTTTTTCTTCAATTTTGTATGTGCTTCTAACCTTATGATGCGATAAAATTACTTAAAAGAGTGACTCCGCTAACATTTATTCTCTTGGCTGCCGTTAATTTTTAGGTTTTGCTATGGCATATTAAAAAGTCTCTCTTGTGTCATATAAAATTTCGATCTCTTTGGCGTATAACACGAGACAAATCAAATTCAATTCTCAAAAATGACTGCTTCTAACCTTATGACGAGGAGTGTATAACTAGCACTTGCAAGTATTTTGTATTATTTTTTTTTTTGAAATTCTTAAAAGTGTTCTGATAAAATGCTGTTATTTCCAAACCACTGTCTTGATTTAGTCGATTGAAATGGTTTGTACTTACTTTATCTAATACGAAGGACTACACCTTTGTTGTTTCCCAATTCGGATTGGCCGGACTAAGATTCACGAAAATGTTTCCTCTTTTAAACGTTCAACTTCCTTGACAACATACGATGACCGTGGACCGGTGTTATTGTTTGTCACAGAGAAACTGGCGTTATCGTCATGTTTCTTGCGTTGTTGGTTGTCCGTGAATATTACTGAATGTGAGTGGAGCAGCTTATCTTTGTGTTCAGAAACCACCAAATCCAGTTGTGGGTTGCGTGTTCAAACTGCAGTTGAAACAACGAACCGACTTGGTTGATCTGGAAGTTGCTGAAGCCAGTGGTCGGAGCAGCTGCTCCAAACACAGAAGTGTTCCCAAATGCTGGAGCAGGCTTTTGTCCAGATAGTCCCCCTTCTGCGGTGCTGGTATTGACATTTTAGTATACCAAATCCTCCGAATCCAGTATTGGATGTAGATGCTGCCAAACCAAAGGCTGGCTTATTTTTTGTTGAAGGTGCCCCACAGACAGAATTTTGTTGAACTAAAGCACCAAAACCACCAGGTGCTGCTGTATACTGAGCTGCCGGCTGAAAAAAATGAGAAATTAATTATAAACTGTATGAGTTTCTTACGTTCATTAGGTCGAGTTTCTAAATTATTAAAGAGAGTGTACCTCCAAAATATATTAAGAAATATATCTTCTAATGTGACCCTCACAAGGCACAGTATTTAATATTATAAAAGATATACATAAATAATATCCTGAGCAGAATATTGTAGGTAGTTTAATTACTTAGTACTTACTGCTGTCTATATTTGGCTTTTTTATTTTCCCTTTTCGTGGTCTCCAGCTGATGATTTTTCAAAGCACTGCAATGAAAAATAAAGAAATAATATTAATAAAGACATCTAAGTATATTTTGTTTGAAACAAAATCAATTTTTATTAATAAATAAATTATTTTACATAATTGTAAACACAGGTATCCCTTATGGCTGTCAATGGTTAGTGTATACATCCTGTTATTCTATTTTACCACCAGTTACATCAACTACATCATACAACTACTTTCTACAACTACACCAGCTTCATTTTTCTGTTTCACATATCCCACTGGAAGGGTTGTATGATGTAGCTGGATGATGTAAACCTGGACCGCGATTACACCATTCGTTTTTTCGGTTGTTTCGTCTTTCGTCTTTAATGGTGGACTGACATGTATCTGCATTTGGTTTCTGCAAAAAAAAAGAGATGCCAAATACAAAATGTATAATTGTTAGATAGAGAGAAAAGATCAAAATGCAGAAGAACATCGTTTCTGCATTATAGGAAAGTGCCATAATGCAGAAATGAAGACGAATATGTTCATCTTCTTAATGGTTCTCTTTCACTCGCTCGGATTTTTTGTATGCATATGTCCTGCTGTACTTTTATGCATTATGCAGACGCAAATACATGTAATTTCACCATAAGTTAGCAAAAAATGATTAGAATAAAAATGATTGAATTGGATAATAGTTTTTCGTAATTGAGTATAATTTATATACGAGTATATTTGAGAATGAAGTGATTAAAAAACTTTTTTTTTATCACAAAATAACCCCAAAATCCATGAACGTCAAAATAACGAAAGAAAATTAATAATAAAAAATAATGGATTTTGAGATTTTTAATATTTTTGATGATGATTTTGAACTCAATATAAAGGTTAGACCGAACTCGACGGAACTACACTGAAGCGGAACTACACTTCAGACGGATTTGTAAGAAATTGTATAAAGTTCAGTTGCCGCTTAGTGCAAAATAGTTCATACAATTTTATACAAATAATAATAATTTGCCGCGTCGTGAAGTGTAGTTCCGCTGAAGTTGAGTGCGGTCTTGCCTAAAGAGTTCAAAGAAGGCAAAATATATATTTAGAACGTGTTAATTTTAAGATCTATATTTTGTGGAGCGTTTCAGAATGCCAAGAGTTTGTTTGGAGTATTTAGTTCAATGCTTGGGTGCATTTTTTGCGCATTGAATTGAATGCTACCAATATAGTACGCTGGATATAAATTGAAAATACAAAAATAAACAATATAATATGTATAACTTATGTTTTTATTAAAACTACTTACTTTTGTATACTTTCTTTTGTATACAAACATTGTTAATCCTTAAAAAATATTTATTTATTAAACTGAAAACTGTTTTGCTTAACGCTTCTACATCAAAAATTTATATTGTATGAATGTAGCAATAATTGACAGTTATTTGTATTACATCAATGTAGCACAAAAAGCTTTGAGACAGAATCATACATTTTTCCAGTAATTCCAGTAGATTCTCCGTATCTACGCTAATGTACTACAATTGAAAATCGAACGTACCTATGAAACAAAACTGATGTAATACAATAGTCAAAATACTACTTGATGTAGTAGCACTGAAATAGGCCTAAGGTATCGCATTTTGACTTTTCTAGTTGTCATATTTACAACTGAAGCCTGTACTCTGGCGTCAAATCCTCGAACTTGGATGTATACACTAGATGACAGAAACTGTCATAAAAAGTATGTGATTTGAGAAGAGTATTGATTAAAAATTATTACAAACAATAGAATTTAAACAATAATAAAACTAATATTTTTGTGAAACAAAAAAGTGAAGCATTTAATTACAAAAATTTTACCATAAGAATTGAACTGTGATTTTATTATAAAGTTTAATAAAAGTGAGTGCGATTGCGAGAGTGCTCTTGGACGTAAATAGTTTGTTTTTATTAAATAATTAAAAGATAATTAAGAACTATTTTTTTGTTCATATTGTGGTTAGGTGAAGAGAGTCAAGTCCTTTACAATGAGTGGCTTCAAAATCCGTGGTCCGCGAGTTCTAAGTATCAAACAGCGATTACTGTGTTGATGTTCCCATCGTGACCGAGTAAGTTGCAACTAGAACTTATAAAATTGCAAGAAAAAATACTTTTTTTATTCATTTATTTAGCTCAAGGCAGGAGCTTATACCTACAAGTAAACTTACTTTACATACATAACTATACTACATTAACTCCATTCTACCGCAGTCTAGAGCTTCAGTCCATCAACCTGTTAGATTTTTCAACAATGTAAGTGTTAAATTTTAAGTTTTGGAAGTTGATCTATTTATATTATTATTTTTGAAGAGCAGAATACAAAAGAGCAGGAGCAGAATACAAAAAAGGTATCAAGCACGTTTTTTCGGATAACCAGTTCCAAAGATACACCCGAATCCATTTTAAGATTTTACTTTTCCAAGTGAACAGCGAAAAGCTTTTAAAGTATATCTTTGGAACGGGTTCTCCAATAAAGGCTGTTGATAGCTTTTTGAATCAGCACTTCCTACTCTCAAAATAAGCACCAACAATTATTCCAAAGAAGAAGTATTAAAAACAATAACTCTTGGAATACGTATACCACATTCCAAATAAGTGTATTTCAATAGTGATTTTTTTTCAATAAGCATCTTATGTAAAAACATTTGATGCTTGTTTTGAGGGTATCGAACGCCGATTACAAAAAGATATCAACCCCGTTTTTTGGATGACCAGTTCCAAAGATATATTCTAATCCATTTTAAGATTTTACTTTTCCAAGTGAACAGCGAAAAGCTTTTTAAGTATATCTTTGGAACGAGTTCCCCAATAAAGGCGGTTGATACCTTTCTTGAATCAGCACTTCCTACTCTCAAAAGAAGCATCAACAATTTTTCCAAAGAAGTAGTATTAAAAAAAATAACTCTTGGAATACGTATACCACATTCCAAATAATTGTATATATAATCGTTGAACTTTTTTAAGTGTTTCGAAACAAATGAAAATATTTTGTTGTAGTTTTCTGCTTTATTTTATTGATAATATATTTAATTTCACAGATTTTGATGTTTGTATGATTTTTTACACATTTCATATACATTTTCAAAATTGGTTGTAGGTATTTGGGTATAACTAGTTTAATTTTTAAGATAAAAAATTATGTATACTTTTGTTCTTGATCAACTATACCAGTACTATCGCAACAACGAATCTTAATAGGAAACTAGTTTTGTATTATTTTAATCAAATCTAAATATTTTATAGGTATATTATTATTTTGGTTACAAGTAATTTTATTCTTAAGTTCATTATTTAATGACATTAATAATTGTACATCATTGAGCTTTAAGAATTACTTTTTTTATAAATTGGAATATGTAGAGAATTTTGTAGTTTAAATTATGGATACACTTAAAACATTAAAATCTTTGTGTTTTTGTAAATTTAATACTGTTTTTAAATAAATGGAATGAAACTACTATGCCTAGAAATTATTCTTAGATGTATTCACTGTTGTGATGACGGTTCAGAAATTGTTCCTCTTTTCTCATATTGTGGAAAAATTACTATAGCCAACTTGTTGAGGAAAAATTAGTTATTTCTGAACCTACATCACAACAGGGAAGGAGGCTTAATGATCTGGGCCGCAATATCCTATTAGGGAACAATTAACTTGGCAGTTGAAAGTACTAAGATGCCTGATTTCCAGTCATATTGGTTCTATAGAACATTGCCAGAAGCATTGTTTCCGCAAACCAATGATCTTTTTGGACAAACCGCATTGGTTTTCAACAAAATAATGCTCCTTTTCATGCAGCTCGAGTGTTTAAATCATTATTTTAAGGAAAAATGTTCTATTGCTGCCTTGGTTTCCTATTCACCGGACTTCAAAATAAAAGAAAACTTATGGGGATGGCTCACATGAAAAGTATACAAAAAATCGAAGCAATGCGATGACTGATTCACACCGTTAATTTGGCCTTGATTAAAATTTCACTTAACTATCTTAAATCACTGTATAACTCTCCTAAACATCGAATTTTGGAGTTTTGGAGCTGGCGGCAGCACACAGTGATAAGTAAATAAATTTGTCGAAAAAAAAATTTAAACCATCGTTTTTCTTCAATTTTGTATGTGCTTCTAACCTTATGATGCGATAAAATTACTTAAAAGATTGACTCAGCTAACATTTATTCTCTTTTAGGTTTTGCTATGGCACATTAAAAAGTCTCTCTTGTGTCATATAAAATTTCGATCTCTTTGGCGTATAACACGAGACAAATCAAATTCAATTCTCAAAAATGACTGCTTCTAACCTTATGACGAGGAGTGTATAACTAGCACTTGCAAGTATTTTGTATTATTTTTTTTTTTGAAATTCTTAAAAGTGTTCTGATAAAATGCTGTTATTTCCAAACCACTGTCTTGATTTAGTCGATTGAAATGGTTTGTACTTACTTTATCTAATACGAAGGACTACACCTTTGTTGTTTCCCAATTCGGATTGGCCGGACTAAGATTCACGAAAATGTTTCCTCTTTTAAACGTTCAACTTCCTTGACAACATACGATGACCGTGGACCGGTGTTATTGTTTGTCACAGAGAAACTGGCGTTATCGTCATGTTTCTTGCGTTGTTAGTTGTCCGTGAATATTACTGAATGTGAGTGGAGCAGCTTATCTTTGTGTTCAGAAACCACCAAATCCAGTTGTGGGTTGCGTGTTCAAACTGCAGTTGAAACAACGAACCGACTTGGTTGATCTGGAAGTTGCTGAAGCAAGTGGTCGGAGCAGCTGCTCCAAACACAGAAGTGTTCCCAAATGCTGGAGCAGGCTTTTGTCCAAATAGTCCCCTTCTGCGGTGCTGGTATTGACATTTTAGTATACCAAATCCTCCGAATCCAGTATTGGCTGTAGATGCTGCCAAACCAAAGGCTGGCTTATTTTTTGTTGAAGGTGCCCCACAGACAGAATTTTGTACTAAACTAAACTAAAGCACCAAAACCACCAGGTGCTGCTGTATACTGAGCTGCCGGCTGAAAAAAAAGAGAAATTAATTATAAACTGTATGAGTTTCTTACGTTCATTAGGTCGAGTTTCTAAATTATTAAAGAGAGTGTACCTCCAAAATATATTAAGAAATATATCATCTAATGTGACCCTCATAAAGGCACAGTATTTAATATTATAAAAGATATACATAAATAATATCCTGAACAGAATATTGTAGGTAGTTTAATTACTTAGTACTTACTGCTGTCTATATTTGGCTTTTTTATTTTCCCTTTTCGTGGTCTCCAGCTGATGATTTTTCAAAGCACTGCAATAAAAAATAAAGAAATAATATTAATAAAGACATCTAAGTATATTTTGTTTGAAACAAAATCAATTTTTATTAATAAATAAATTATTTTACATAATTGTAAACACAGGTATCCCTTATGGCTGTCAATGGTTAGTGTATACATCCTGTTGTTCTATTTTACCACCAGTTACATCAACTACATCATACAACTACTTTCTACAACTACACCAGCTTCATTTTTCTGTTTCACATATCCCACTGGAAGAGTTGTATGATGTAGCTGGATGATGTAAACCTGGAACGCGATTACACCATTCGTTTTTTCGGTTGTTTCGTCTTTCGTCTTTAATGGTGGACTTACATGTATCTGCATTTGGTTTCTGCAAAAAAAAAGAGATGCCAAATACAAAATGTATAATTGTTAGATAGAGAGAAAAGATCAAAATTCAGATGAACATCGTTTCTGCATTATAGGAAAGTGCCATAATGCAGAAATGAAGACGAACATGTTCATCTTCTTAATGGTTCTCTTTCACTCGCTCGGATTTTTTGTATGCATATGTCCTGCTGTACTTTTATGCATTATGCAGACGCAAATACATGTAATTTCACCATAAGTTAGCAAAAAATGATTTGAATAAAAATGATTGAATTGGATAATAGTTTTTCGTAATTGAGTATAATTTATATACGAGTATATTTGAGAATGAAGTGATTAAAAAACTTTTTTTTTATCACAAAATCCATGAACGTCAAAATGATGATGATTTTGAACTCAATATAAAGGTTAGACCGAACTCGACGGAACTACAATGAAGCGGAGCTACGGATTTGTAAGAAATTATATAAAGTTCAGTTGCCGCTTAGTGCAAAATAGTTCATACAATTTTATACAAATAATAATAATTTGCCGCGTCGTGAAGTGTAGTTCCGCTGAAGTTGAGTGCGGTCTTGCCTAAAGAGTTCAAAGAAGGCAAAATATATATTAAGAACGTGTTAATTTTAAGATCTATATTTTGTGGAGCGTTTCAGAATGCCAAGAGTTTGTTTGGAGTATTTAGTTCAATGCTTGGGTGCATTTTTTGCGCATTGAATTGAATGCAACCACTATAGAACGCTGGATATAAATTGAAAATACAAAAATAAACAATATAATATGTATAACTTATGTTTTTATTAAAACTACTTACTTTTGTATACTTTCTTTTGTATACAAACATTGTTAATCCTTAAAAAATATTTATTTATTAAACTGAAAACTGTTTTGCTTTACGCTTCTACAACAAAAATTTATATTGTATGAATGTAGCAATAATTGACAGTTATTTGTATTACATCAATGTAGCACAAAAAGCTTTGAGACAGAATCATACATTTTTCCAGTAATTCCAGTAGATTCTCCGTATCTACGCTGATGTACTACAATTAAAAATCGAACGTACCTATGAAACAAAACTGATGTAATACAATAGTCAAAATACTACTTGATGTAGTAGCACTGAAATAGGCCTAAGGTATCGCATTTTGACTTTTCTAGTTGTCATATTTACAACTGAAGCCTGTACTCTGGCGTCAAATCCTCGAACTTGGATGTATACACTAGATGACAGAAACTGTCATAAAAAGTATGTGATTTGAGAAGAGTATTGATTAAAAATTATTACAAACAATAGAATTTAAACAATAATAAAACTAATATTTTTGTGAAACAATAAAGTGAAACATTTAATTAAAAAAATTTTACCATAAGAATTGAACTGTGATTTTATTATAAAGTTTAATAAAAGTGAGTGCGATTGCGAGAGTTCTCTTGGACGTAAATAGTTTGTTTTTATTAAATAATTAAAAGATAATTAAGAACTATTTTCTTTGTACATATTGTGGTTAGGTGAAGAGAGTCAAGACCTTTACAATGAGTGGCTTCAAAATCACTGATCCGCCAGTTCTAGTTATCAAACAGCGATTACTGTGTTGATGTTCCCATCGTGACCGAGTAAGTTGCAACTAGAACTTATAAAATTGCAAGAAAAAATATTTTTTTTTATTCATTTATTTATCTCAAAGCAGGAGCTTATACCTACAAGTAAACGTACTATACACACATAACTATACTACATTAACTCCATTCTACCGCAGTCTAGAGCTTCAGTCCATCAACCTGTTGGATATCCTGGTGCTCCTTCACAATAATTTTTTGATCTTTTATATTATTATTTTTGAAGAGCAGAATACAAAAGAGCAAGAGTAGAATACAAGCACCGATTATAAAAAGATATCAACTGCCTTTATTCGACAACATGTTCCAAAGATGCAGTCCAAAAGCTTTTCAGTTTATACTTTTTTTTTCATTTTGTTACCATTATTTATTTATTGAATATTACAGTTTTTTGATATGTGGCTGTACCTACATTTTTGTTTTATTCCAGACAATTCCGCGGGCTAATCCTGGTCATTATGGAGTTCCCCAGTGCAACTCTTATAGAATGGGTGCAATTTCTATGTTTCACCTTCCAAAAGAAGTGCGAGATTCTCCTCATCCCTTAAGAAACTGGAAAAATCGGCTTTGTGTGTATGATGAAATTGTTCCTAATTGTTTCAATGCCTTTTAACTTCATAATCGTTGAACTTTTTTAAGTATTTCGAAACAAATGAAAATATTTTGTTGTAGTTTTCTGCTTTATTTTATTGATAATATAATAATTTCACAGATTTTGATGTTTGTATGACTTTTTACACATTTCATATACATTTTCAAATTTGGTTGTAGGTATTTGGGTATAACTACTTTAATTTTTAAGATAAAAATTATGTATACTTTTGTTCTTGATCAACTATATAATCTTTATGTGTTTTTGTAAATTTAATACTTTTTTTTAAATAAATGGAATGAAACTACTATGCCTAGAAATTATTTCCTAGATGTATTCCCTGTTGTGATAACAGTTCAGAAACCGTTCCTCTTTTCTCATATCGTGAAAAAGTTATTATAGCCAACTTGTTGAGGAAAAATTAGTTATTTCTGAACCTACATCACAACAATTTAAGCAATAATAAAACTAATATTTTTGTGAAACAATAAAGTGAAACATTTAATTAAAACAATTTTACCATAAGAATTGAACTGTAATTTTATTATAAAGTTTAATTCAAGTGGGTGCGATTGCGAGAGTGCTCTTGGACGTAAATAGTTTGTTTTTATTAAATAATTAAAAGATAATTAAGAACTATTTTCTTTGTTCATATTGTGGTTAGGTGAAGAGAGTCAAGACATTTACAATGAGTGGATTCAAAATCCGTCGTCCGCCAGTTCTTGTTATCAAACAGTGATTACTGTGTTGATGTTCCCATCGTGACCGAGTAAGTTGCAAATAGAACTTATAAAATTGCAAGAAAAAATATTTTTTGTATTCGTTTATTTAGCTCAAGGCAGGAGCTTATACCTACAAGTAAACGTACTTTACATACATAACTATACTACATTAACTCCATTCTACCGCAGTCTAGAGCTTCAGTCCATCAACCTGTTAGATTTTTCAACAATGTAAGTGTTAAATTTTAAGTTTTGGAAGTTGATCTATTTATATTATTATTTATGAAGAGCAGAATACAAAAGAGCAGGAGCAGAATACAAAAAAGGTATCAAGCACGTTTTTTCGGATAACCAGTTCCAAAGATACACCCGAATCCATTTTAAGATTTTACTTTTCCAAGTGAACAGCAAAAGCTTTTAAAGTATATCTTTGGAAAGGGTTCTCCAATAAAGGCGGTTGATAGCTTTTTGAATTAGCACTTCCTACTCTCAAAATAAGCACCAACAATTATTCCAAAGAAGTAGTATTAAAAAAAATAACTCTTGGATTACGTATACCACATTCCAAATAAGTGTATTTCAATAGTGATTTTTTTTTTCAATAAGCATTTTATGTACAAACTTTTGATGCCTGTTTTGAGGGTATCAAACGCCGATTACAAAAAGATATCAACCACGTTTTTTGGACGACCAGTTCCAAAGATATATTCTAATCCATTTTAAGATTTTACTTTTCCAAGTGAACAGCGAAAAGCTTTTTAAGTATATCTTTGGAACGGGTTCTCCAATAAAGGCGGTTGATACCTTTTTTGAATCAGCACTTCCTACTCTCAAAAGAAGCATCAACAATTTTTCCAAAGAAGTAGTATTAAAAAAAATAACTCTTTCCACATTCCAAAAAATTGTATTTCAAGAGTGATTTTTTTCAAAAAGCCTTTTATGTAAAAAAAAAAAACTAAAAACTACTGATATCAACTGCTTTTATTCGACAACATGTTCCAATGATGCATTCCAAAAGCTTTTCAGTTTATACTTTTTTTTCATTTTGTTACCATTATTTATTTATTGAATATTACATTTTTGTTTTATTCCAGACCTACCTACATTTTTGTTTTATTCCAGACAATTCCGCGGGCTAATCCTGGTCATTATGGAGTTCTTCAGTGCAAATCTTATAGAATGGGTGAAATTTCTATGTTTCACCTTCCAAAAGAAGTGCGAGATTCTCCTCCTCTCTTAAGAAACTGGAAAAATCGGCTTTGTGTGTATGATGAAACTGTTCCTAATTGTTTCAATGCCTTTTAACTTCATAATCGTTGAACTTTTTTAAGTGTTTCGAAACAAATAAAAATATTTTGTTGTAGTTTTCTGTTTTTTTTTTTTATTGATAATATTATAATTTCACAGATTTAGATGTTTATATGACTTTTTACACATTTCATATACATTTTTAAAATTGGTTGTAGCTATTTGGGTATAACTAGTTTAATTTTTAAGATAAAAAATTATGTATACTTTTGTTCTTGATCAACTATACCAGTACTATCGCAACAACGAATCTTAATAGGAAACTAGTTTTGTATTATTTAAATCAAATCTAAATATTTTATATAGTATATATTTTTATTTTTGTTACAAGTAATTTTATTCTTAAGTTCATTATTTAATAACATTAATAATTGTACATCATTGAGCTTTAAGAATTACTTTTTTTATAAATTTGAACATGTAGAGAATTTTGTAGTTTAAATTATGGATACACTTAAAACATTAAAATCTTTGTGTTTTTGTAAATTTAATACTTTTTTTAAATAAATGAAATGAAACTACTATGCCTAGAAATTATTTCTTAGATGTATTTCCTGTTGTGATGACGGTTCAGAAATTGTTCCTCTTTTCTCATATTGTGGAAAAATTACTATAGCCAACTTGTGGAGGAAAAATTAGTTATTTCTGAACCTACATCACAAAAGGGAAGGAGGCTTAATGATCTGGGCAGCAATATCCTATTAGGGAACAATTAACTTGGCAGTTGAAAGTACTAAGATGCCTGACTTCCAGTCACCTTGGTACTATAAAACATTGCCAGAAGCATTATTTCCGCAAACCAATGATCTTTTTAGACAAATCGCATTGGTTTTCAACAAAATAATGCTCCTTTTCATGCAGCTCGAGTGTTTAAATCATTATTTTAAGGAAAAATGTTCTATTGCTGCCTTGGTTTCCTATTCACCGGACTTCAAAATAAAAGAAAATTTATTGGGATGGCTCCCATGAAAAGTATACAAAAAATCGAAGCAATGCGATGACTGATTCACACCGTTTATTTGGCCTTGATTAAAATTTCACTTAACTATCTTAAATCACTGTATAACTCTCTTAAACATCGAATTTTGGAGTTTTGGAGCTGGCGGCAGCACACAGTGATAAGTAAATAAATTTGTCGAAAAAAAAATTTTAAAAAAATTTAAACCATCGTTTTTCTTCAATTTTGTATGTGCTTCTAACCTTATGATGCGATAAAATTACTTAAAAGAGTGACTCAGCTAACATTTATTCTCTTGGCTGCCGTTAAGTTTTAGGTTTTGCTATGGCACATTAAAAAGTCTCTCTTGTGTCATATAAAATTTCGATCTCTTTGGCGTATAACACGAGACAAATCAAATTCAATTCTCAAAAATGACTGCTTCTAACCTTATGAAGAGGAGTGTATAACTAGCACTTGCAAGTATTTTGTATTATTTTTTTTTTAAATTCTTAAAAGTGTTCTGATAAAATGCTGTTATTTCCAAACCACTATCTTGATTTAGTCGATTGAAATGGTTTGTACTTACTTTATCTAATACGAAGGACTACACCTTTGTTGTTTCCCAATTCGGATTGGCCGGACTAAGATTCACGAAAATGTTTCCTCTTTTAAACGTTCAACTTCCTTGACAACATACGATGACCGTGGACCGGTGTTATTGTTTGTCACAGAGAAACTGGCGTTATCGTCATGTTTCTTGCGTTGTTGGTTATCCGTGAATATTACTGAATGTGAGTGGAGCAGCTTATCTTTGTGTTCAGAAACCACCAAATCCAGTTGTGGGTTGCGTGTTCAAACTGCAGTTGAAACAACGAACCGACTTGGTTGATCTGGAAGTTACTGAAGCAAGTGGTCGGAGCAGCTGCTCCAAACACAGAAGTGTTCCCAAATGCTGGAGCAGGCTTTTGTCCAGATAGTCCCCCTTCTGCGGTGCTGGTATTGACATTTTAGTATACCAAATCCTCCGAATCCAGTATTGGCTGTAGATGTTGCCAGACCAAAGGCTGGCTATTTTTTTGTTGAAGGTGCCCCACAGAGAGAATTTAGTTGAACTGAAGCACAAAAACCACCAGGTGCTGCTGTTTTCTGAGCTGCCGGCTGAAAATGAGAAATTAATTATAAACTGTATGAGTCTCTTACGTTCATTAGGTCGAGTTTCTTAATTATTAAAGAGAGTGTACCTCCAAAATATATTAAGAAATATATCCTGTTGTTTTATTATACCACCAGGTATCGCATTTTGACTTTTCTAGTTGTCAATATAGCTATCGTTTTTCTTGTGAGTTATAAGATCCCTTTCATTCAAGGAAACTGAGTCGCCGGCAACTTGGAGTTTGATGGCGAGAAGGGCGTAAGGGAAAAAAAAATCTCCCACTCTCACCCTTCTCGTCAACAAACTACCTAGTTTCTGGCAACTCAGTTTCCTCATGTGAAAGCAGTCTAAGTTTTTAGAGCCGTTTGGGACAATATCTTTACAAAATGTTTCACGCGAACATTTTAATCATACAAAACGAGGATGACATTGAAATAAAAAGAATGATAAGAAAAAGAAGAGATCTAAGGTATGCTTCGGATCCACTATCCCTTCTAGCAAAAATGTAAGTATACATAAATATGAGTTGTTAGAATCCTATTTCTTTGATGTTAAAATATTTTAAAATATTACAGCTTCGTTCAATGCTTTCGTCTCTCCAAAGAAACGTTTTTGCTAGCTTTGGAGCCGATAAACTTGTCGAATGGATGTCGGTAAACTTTTATCCCTCCCATACTAAGACTTGGAGCCACATCAGAGATTCTAGGCGGTGGTGGATATCAGTGGCTAACTAGAAATGATTTTGGAGTCACTGTTGCTCAAAGTACTTTTTCAACAATCCTCCACGAGACCACAAAAAGGCTAGAACAAGAGATTTGTCCATTGTGCATTAAATAGGGAAAGAGTCAAAGAGCGGAAATAAAACAATGCTTCCATAGGAAATTCTCAATACCAGGAGGTTGGTTTATTAACAGACACTGTCCCAATGATAAATTCGATACGAAATTATATTCAATTAACAGTTGTGGGATGTGTGGACGGTACTCATTTGTTTTTACAAAGGCCACTTCAAAATGAAGACGTTTATTTTAACACGAAAGGCAGACATAGCGTAGAGAAAACGCGATGATATAAAAGCATTATTGTTTAGTTAATATTATATTTTTATTAAAAATAAACCAAAAAAACAACTAGCTAAATGCTTGTGTTTATGAATATTAATAATTAAAAGATGAAAACAAAAAGATTAAAAACAATTGCATAAATGCAATAAGAACGTGAACACACATATATCTAAACGAAAAAAGGCAAAAGAAGACTTCACTTCTTTTAAATACACTCAGAGTCAAAAAAGTCTCCGTACAGCTTCAACTTTTTATTATTTTCAAAGTACAAAGTTAATTTGTGAGAAAATGACTATAAATGAAAGAAATACTTTAAATTAAACAACAAAATAAAAACCCACATTTTTATTTCGAAAAAATAAAACCAAAATTTATTGAATCCAACACTTTAAAATTCATGAACCAAAAAGTCTCCGTACATCAATTGAATTTACCTACAGTGTGATTCACTGAGGTGTAACAAAAAGTTAGAGCGCGTAGGTTGGGGTCGAGACAATCAAAAACTCGTACAAGAAAGGGGGGAGTCAATTACCCCCTCGTAGAGGCTGGAAGGGCAATTTTCAAAAAACATTGATATAAAACAGAAAAGAAATTATTATGATACAACGGAAACACTTACAAACCCAGAAATCCCTTCTTTTATATTATTTTTAAATAAAGTTGGTATAGTGAATAGTTTTCAAAAAATTAATTTTCGAAAACTTTTTTAAAATTTTGAAAAAAAAAACTGATCACAAAAATTTCAAAAGATTTTTTTTCAAAAGGTTTCTTTGTTAGGTACTAGTTTTGTTTTCAAAATTCAATGCACCATTTGATTCTCAGTCAACTGCTGAATACCCGATGGCTCAAGGAATTTTACTTTTCAAAACAAACTTGTAACTTCAACTTAAACTTTATGGGGCATATTCATAGTCGCAGATAGACCCAGGTTTAACAAAACTACAGTTTAAGACAATTTTGGCTCAATGAATACAGACCGATTTTAATTACAAATTGTTGGTTTTATATTTTTATAAGATAATTAAATTGGTATACTACGTCCGAAAATTCAACTAAACCTATGTTTAACTTAGATCCAGGTCTAAAATGAAACGAAGCTGAAAGTCGGATTCTTCTTGGTTAGCTCATAATCTATTTTGAAAAGTAAAATTCCTCGAGCAATCGGGTTTTCAGCAGTTGACTGAGAATCAAATCTCACAAATTTAAGTAGTACTTTAAATAATATTTTTGAAAATAGTAAAAAAGTTGAAGCTGTACGGAGACATTTTTGACTGAGTGTATGTTATGGCAGTTTCAAAAAGGCTTATAATTTTTTGTTGGAATATTAATTCTTGATGGTTTCGCTCCAATAAAATATTAAGTAAGTTTTTCTGGAAAAGATTGTCGTTAGAAATTTGATCTCTTATTAAAGTGGTGGGATTTGTTTTTTCCTCTACTGCATTTTCATTTTTTTTGTGACGCTTACATGTTGAAGGACATATGAGTTCATTTGGTGGTATTGGTGATCTAGAGCGCATGAATAAAGTTAAATAATTTTACAAAGAAATAAAGTTTTTTAAAGCAACCAACAGTTTGCATGCTACAGACTTTATTTCTGGAAGAGTTTCAACGAGTTGCAAGGTTTATCCAAAAAAATCAACATTTTTTTGTTCTATTTCCACGACAGGTTGTGGAGCACTGAAACTATTTGACAAACTTCCAGCCACTGCAGAGCGAAGTGAGGACAATTCAATAATCTTTGCTTCCATATCCGAAATGGGGACTTCTTCTGATGGACCCCCACTCGTCATTTTCATGGACAGCAAGTTGTCACTGTACTTTTTCTTCACTCTATATTTAAGATCAGTCCAAACCTGTGACATTAAGATACACTGAACCAAAAAGGTACATAATAGTGATGTAAAACTACATTAATACAATGTACTTTTCAGCCTATGAAGGGGTACATCTATATAGTGTATTGTGTACATTAATATTATGTACCAGAAAAAAATCCTTTTAGCAAATACACAAACCAAAAACTCAAAGAACGAACCAAGAAAAGGATTTTCTTAATGTAAAGTATATTAATAAAATGAACTTTGTACATTAATACAATGTACTTTTTATTTTCCCCTAGTATATACAAAAACCAACTAGTACAAACCAGAACCAAAAATACTGTTTTTTAATGTACAGTACATTGAGACAATGTTTTGTAAATTAATACAATGTACTTTTTAGTAGAAACCAGAACCAAAAACCTGTCTAAAATAGTGTTTTTAATGTACAGTACATTGTCTCAATGTACAAAGTACATTGTCCCAATGTTCAGAGTACATTGTCTCAATGTACAAAGCACATTGTCTAAATGCACAAAGAACATTGCCTCAATGTACTTTGTACATTGAAACAATGTACTTTGTACATTAAAACAATGTACTTTGTACATTGTCTTAATGTACAAAGTACATTTTTTCAATGTACAAAGTACATTGTCTCAATGTACAAAGTACATTTTCTCAATGTACTTTCTACATTGAGAAAATGTACTTTCTACATTGAGATAGTGTACTTTGTACGTTGAGACAATGTACTTTGTACATTGAGACAATTTACTTTGTACATTAAGACAATGTACTTTGTACATTGAGCCAATGTACTTTGTACATTGAGACAATGTACTTTGTACATTGAGAAAATGTACTTTCTACATTGAGACAATGTACTTTGTACGTTGAGACAATGTACTTTGTACATTGAGACAATGTACTTTGTACATTGAGACAATGTACTTTGTACATTGAGAAAATGTACTTTTTACATTGCGACAATGTACTTTGTACATTGAGGCAATGTTCTTTGTGCATTGAGACAATGTACTTTGTACATTGAGACAATGTACTTTGTACATTGAGACAATGTACTTTGTACATTGAGACAATGTACTTTGTACATTGAGACAATGTACTTTTTACATTAATATAATGTACTTTGTACATTAATAGAATGTACTTTGTACATTAATAGAATGTACTTTGTACATTAATAGAATGTACTATTTACATTAATAGGATGTACTTTGTACATTAATAGGATGTACTTTGTACATTAATAGAATGTACTTTGTACATTAATAGAATGTACTTTGTTCATTAATAGAATGTACTTTGTACATTAATAAGATGTACTTTGTACATTAATAGAATGTACTTTGTAAATTAATTGAATGTACTTTTTACATTAATAGGATGTACTTTGTACATTAATATGATGTATTTTGAACATTAATACATGCCTCAATGTACTTTGTACATTGAAACAATGTACTTTGTACATTAAAACAATGTACTTTGTACATTGTCTCAATGTATGAGTGTTTTTTTATAATACAAATTCTATATACTACTGAAATACATCAGCCAAGTAGAAGACTTATAAAAAACACTCATATGTTAACAATGCCAGGCCACGGGTAACAAAATTTCCAACAATTCTTGATTAGAAATTCTAATTGGGTTGGATATAGTTCACATTCGATTTTCGCTGTAAAATTGATGTAAAATGGACTGAACTTAATAAAAATTGCGTCTTGACAAGGCCCTCACTGTCAACTGAAGAGTCCAAGTGAGAACGCCGGGACGAAACGCCAATTTTTATGGACTAAAGGCCGTTAAAAGCTATATTGAATCAATAATTCAACAAGTCCAATTAAATAATGCTAAGTCTTCTAAAAAAAAACACTCATATGTTAACAATGCCAGGCCACGGGTAACAAAATTTCCAACAATTCTTGATTAGAAATTCTAATTGGGTTGGATATAGTTCACATTCGATTTTCGCTGTAAAATTGATGTAAGCTGGACTGAACTTAATAAAAATTGCGTCTTGACAAGGCCCTCACTGTCAACTGAAGAGTCCAAGTGAGAACGCCGGGACGAAACGCCAATTTTTATGGACTAAAGGCCGTTAAAAGCTATATTGAATCAATAATTCAACAAGTCCAATTAAATAATGCTAAGTCTTCTACTTGGCTGATGTATTACAGTAGTATATAGAATTTGTATTATAAAAAACACTCATATGTTAACAATGCCAGGCCACGGGTAACAAAATTTCCAACAATTCTTGATTAGAAATTCTAATTGGGTTGGATATAGTTCACATTCGATTTTCGCTTTAAAATTGATGTAAGCTGGACTGAACTTAATAAAAATTGCGTCTTGACAAGGCCCTCACTGTCAACTGAAGAGTCCAAGTGAGAACGCCGGGACGAAACGCCAATTTTTATGGACTAAAGGCCGTTAAAAGCTATATTGAATCAATAATTCAACAAGTCCAATTAAATAATGCTAAGTCTTCTACTTGGCTGATGTATTTCAGTAGTATATAGAATTTGTATTATAAAAAACACTCATATGTTAACAATGCCAGGCCACGGGTAACAAAATTTCCAACAATTCTTGATTAGAAATTCTAATTGGGTTGGATATAGTTCACATTCGATTTTCGCTGTAAAATTGATGTAAGCTGGACTGAACTTAATAAAAATTGCGTCTTGACAAGGCCCTCACTGTCAACTGAAGAGTCCAAGTGAGAACGCCGGGACGAAACGCCAAATTTTTATGGACTAAAGGCCGTTAAAAGCTATATTGAACCATTGTCTCAATGTACAAAGTACATTTTTTCAATGTACAAAGTACATTGTCTCAATGTACAAAGTACTTTTTACATTAATATAATGTACTTTGTACATTAATAGAATGTACTTTGTACATTAATAGAATGTACTTTGTACATTAATAGAATGTACTTTTTACATTAATAGGATGTACTTTGTACATTAATAGGATGTACTTTGTACATTAATAGAATGTACTTTGTACATTAATAGAATGTACTTTGTTCATTAATAGAATGTACTTTGTACATTAATAGGATGTACTTTGTACATTAATAGAATGTACTTTGTAAATTAATAGAATGTACTTTTTACATTAATAGGATGTACTTTGTACATTAATATGATGTATTTTGTACATTAATAGAATGTACTTTTTACATTAATAGAATGTACTTTGTACATTAAGATAACGTACTTTGTATATTTAATACAATGTACCTTGTACATTGTCTCAATGTAATTTGTACATTGTATTAATGTACTTTGTACATTGAATTAATGTACTTTGTACATTGTATTTATGTACTTTGTACATTGTATTAATGTACTTTGTACATTGTATTAATATACTTTGTGCTTTAATACAATCTACTTTTTTCTTTGAGATTGGTTCATGAAGCCAATGAGCTGTGAGAATTGAGCGAGTAAGCGTTGTCTACCTAGCCAAGAAATTTGATTTAATATTTCACGAATAATTTTCAACAGGAATAAGGTATCCTGATGAAAATTACGTTAGCAGTAAATCAAATTCTTTGGCTAAATGATCTAAGTAACTTCGCACATTAACCCAAAATCATTGGCTTAATAAACAAATTTCGTCGGCTTCTGAAAAAAGTATACGGTTAGTGATATCTATCATATATTTAATTCGATTATTAAACTTCTTAAGTCTCTTTACCAGCTGAAAAATATTTAAAATCGTAATAAGAACACTTTTATGTTGTTAAGTTGTACTCGGAAATTGTTTGTTTTATTTTAAAATTGAAATAAATACTGTTGTAACATCATATTACATCTAAAATTAAGTCAATCATTCGATGATTTTTCTTTTTTCTGAAGGAAATCTACAAGTATTTGAACCTTAGGACATGATTTGGTTAAATTAATTTTATAAAAAGTTTCCTGAATAAAAGACCATACTGAACAGCAGGCGATATGATATTGCAAATTAAAAAGATGAAAAGTTTTGAAACAAATGTCTACTGCTCTAATGAAATTCTTAAATTTAAATTTAACACCGTCAAAATAAACGTAAAAGTCTTTTTATTCCTTAACATTCTCACCGACAGCTATAACGAAAGGCTGTATCGATTCTCCCCGTTGTTGTAGATGAAGGAGATGGTCTTCCACATCCTGAATAGATTTGCAGATATACAGGAAAGCTTCCTGTGAATCTTTTATTGTAAATTTAAGGGTATTTTTTCCACCCGATTTCTGCTTGACTACAGCTATTTGTGTTGGGACCAAGTATCCGTGGAGGCTTTAATTATATTAAAGTAATTATATATTAATTATAGAAAGTAAATTATATTAATTAAAGCAAATTTAATAAATATAATAATGATAATAATAATAATAATAATAATAATAATAACAATAATAATAGAAATAATAATAATGATAATAATAATAATAATCTCGGGGGGGTTGCATCCCTAGAGGGCGCGTCCTCAGGTGGCGGATAGAGGAACGCTCGGTAGATACTCTGGGTAGGTGGGGAAATTAAATACCACCCGCGGACCACACAGCAACTTAAAATCCTTCATCCCAAACTGGTAACCAGTCAGCATGGAGGCGAGCGTCTGTTCTTGAGGTTAGAAGCGGCCTTTTGAGTGAACCTGCCAGGGAGGTATAAAATGGAAACAAAAAGAATGAAAAATACGAACCAATCGAATAATCAGAGGAATTCGGATTTTTAACTCCCGGGCACTTGACTTGGGACAAGTGTGATAAGTGAGCCACAGCACAACAGAAATAGAACCAACAACCAGCCTACAAGCTCTCACGGCTGCTGGAAGACCAAGACAGCGCAGAAAATGGACAACTGATATTAATGAAAACCTACTACGCGCATACTACATCGTCACCGACCAAGAAAGGAATCTTACAGGATATCTTACACAGTTTCGCGAAATTTTTGTAGCACACAATCCTGATTATGAGGTATCCGAGCAACGTCTATCGGACCAGATTCGAACAATTATCAGAAATATCCTAATTCCGGAGATACGAAGAAATGTTATAAAGGAATCGCTGCTAGTATGTGTGCTTCATAAATGGCACACATACTAAACGTCTCAAAAACAAGATTCGTAGAATATTCGAAGCTCATAAAAGACACTCAAGATATGAACTTAATAACGACAGTGTGATATTAACGAGAGATACAATTAAACAAAAGCTAGTAGTTCAAGTGGCCAGACAACGAAAAAAAAAGCTTTCAAATCAACGACGTATAAATAACGAAACTTTTAAAACAAACGAGAAATCCTTCTACAGAACCCTTAAAACAAATACTGGGTTTGAAACCGATACCTTGCCTAACAGAGAGGGAACAGAGAGATATTGGGCGTCAATATGGTCCAATCAAGCAAGCCATAACACAAATACAAACTGGATTAATGAAGAAAAACAGAGATACCAACACCTTGAAGAAATTGAAGATGATATCAATATAAAGTTTGGCTTGGACAAATGCAAAACAATACGCATCAGCAAAGGAAAAGTAACAAAATCTGAACATCGAGATACCCTGGAAATAAAAGAAATGGATGAAAATGAACTTAACAAATACCTTGGCATTGTACAAAATAACCGTATAGATACCAAAATTGTAAAAGCAAACATAACGAGAGAATGCAAGGCACGCTTCCATAAAATTACAAAAGCAAACCTCAATGGTAAAAATTTAATTAAAGCTGTCCCAATACTGTCCTACAGTTTTGGAATTATTAAATGGACTGCGACTGCATTCGCTACAGCGAAAAATGAGAACGATGCTCACCGATTACAAATTCCATCACCTAAAATCATGTTGAGAGGATGATAACACCGCGTAAAGAACGTGGAAGAGGTCTGGTTGATTTGCAGACCTTATATGACAATCAAATACAATCACTACGGGGTTACTTCCACCTCAAATCCGAAAGATCGATACTCATTAAAACAATAAGAGGAGCATATAAATGCCTAACTCCTTTAATCTTAAATGGACACTTCGAACGGAAATCTGAATAAGGGAACAAAACTGGGCAATCAAATCTGTTTACGGACGGTACTACAGAGTAATCCACGCCAAAAATGTTGATAAATTCATGTAACACAAATGGCTTCTAAAAGGAAACCTGTATGCTGAAACCGAGTCATTTATGATTGCAATACAAGATCAAATTATTCCACAAAAAATTACAGAAAAGCTGTCATAGAAGACCCTAATATCCACGATGATAAATGCCGAAGATGTGGAAATCAGCCTGAGACAATAGACCATATCATATCAGGATGCGCAAGCTTGGCTCAAAGTGAGTACACGAGAAGACACAACAACGTCGCGAAAATTTTTCACATGAAACTCCTTGAAAACACACAAAGTCCAACATGATAAAACACCATACTACAAGTATGACCCAACATCGGTAGTAG